>CM053026.1:106415559-107615559 GCA_028564925.1 Lithobates sylvaticus
TCACCTGGCTAGTGCTTCACTAGTCCCCTGCGCCAGCATCTTAAGTGTGGGAACCGACTGTAACAGCTTGTAGCTTCACAGCCGGATTCCTACTGCGCATGTGCGAGCTGTGCTGTGCTGTGCTGCGCTTTGTGAATGGTCCCGCAAACTTCTGATATCTGTGACGTGTTCCATAAAGCTGCGGGTGACAAGAGGGGGGCCGAACTTCCACTCTGATCGCCTAGGGAGCAGGTATTTGTCAAAACTAGGTACCCAATGCGCCTCAAAAATGACATGCCAAATGTGGTGGTGGTGGTGAGGGGATGAGGAGGATTTAAGACAAAACATACCCTTTTTGGGTAAGGTTCCACTTTAAAGTGTAAAGCTGGCCATAGAAAGTTTGAAATTCAGCCAGTTCAGCAATGACCAGCCAAACTGTGATCTGTGTGTGGCCATCCGCATTCCACAGAAGTTGGTCAATAGATCGAAGTCTGTAGAAGGGACAAGCTGGAAAACGTTTGATAATCAGCGCCTGTAGCCGTTGATCAGCGTATTCAAACAGAGTCCTGCTGTCAGAATACAATGTCCCACTTGGGTTGATTCCTCTTTACACCCCATTTGTGTGGATGGCAGAACTTGTTCATTTTTTCAAACCAACTATGGCCAGCTTAATAGTGCCTTTGCTTTCTATTTGTGACACTAAATGGGAAAGATCTATACTGAAAATGTAGACTTGGGTATAGAAGTACCAGTTTTTCCAACCCTGACTTGTAATATGGCAGGATCCAGTAGACAAGGGGTGTACCCACTTTTGTTGCCAGCAGTTTAGTGGCTGTGTGTTGAGATATTTTGAGGGGACAGCAAATTTACACTGTTATACAAGCTGTACACTCACTACTTTACATTGTAGCAAAGTGTCATTTCTTCAGTGTTGTCACATGAAAAGATATAATAAAATATTTACAAAAATGTGAGGGGTGTACTCACTTTTGTGAGATACTGTATGTCAGTTGAATGCTGTTGCACATACTGTATACTCATCAGTAGAAATAAGCTTGGATGTCCTGTGATCACCAATAGTCAAATTCCTCTTTTGTCTTTTTTTTTTTTTTAACTCCAACAAGCTGCGGCCCAGTCATTCCCGCCCCAAAGCCCACCTATCATCTCCACACTTCAGCAGCCTCCACTAATCATACAAGAGACACCATCATCAAGAAACCCTTTCCAGGCTGCTCACACAAATACAAACATTACAATTGGCACTCATGCTGCCCTGGTGCAGCAATATATAATGCCCTCTGTAGGTAACAGCCATGCAGTTTTGACAATTCCAGACAACCCTCATTGCGAGTCCTTACCTATCCTCTCCTGGCCTCACCAGGGTGTCCGACTGCTAGCTGTGAAGCCTCCAGTGCTCTCATAGCGACAGCGAGGACCAAGTTACGTTTTACCCCAAACATCTGAACTCACTACTGATAATAATGTGCAGACTCTTCTACATACAGCTTCAGGAAGAGGAAGCCACAGAGGCACCAGCCAGACACGTTGGTGATATCAGAGCCAGTACAGGGCTTACTACAGAAAGCAACTGACACTACCAGGGATAGTTTACACCATCATTATTTGCATTGGATCACTCAGAGTGCATTTGACTGGTGGTGAGGAGGAGTTGAATTGCCTCCTCACCACTTACTTTAACCCTATGAACTCTGCAATAGTGCACCCATTGCACATGGTGTCAGAGGGCTCCACTAATGCCCACTGAATGCAACGGTGGGGACCATTCTGCTAAAAGAGGGAGAGGTTGGGGGGGGGGAGTAAAACTGCAGTTCAACCACATGGTTTTACTATCACCCCCCCCCCCCCCCCCCCAAATGCTTGTGAAAAAGGGTCTTAAGGTCTCATTTACACAGCTGTATTCATTTATGCAAGATCTTGCTGGCAGCAATACCCTGTATAAAAAATTGGCCATAAGCTGTAGGCACGTAATGTTTGCACTAAGGCTGGGTTCACATATATGCGAATTGGATGGTTTTTAACCACATCCAATTTGCAGAACGTGACTGTGACCTGCTTTCAATGGAGCCGGTTCACACATGGGCAGGGCGGCTGCGGTGAGGTTTTGAAAAAGGGACTCGTCTGTTTTTGGGTTCGGTTCTGGTGTGAATTCAGAGGAAAATTTGCACCTGAACCGGTGAACAGTAATGCTCCGGACTACAAACACAGCCACGTACAAGTGAACCCAGCCTAGCATTTCCATGCACACAACATAAAATGGACATTAAGGGCCTCCACTGCTGCTCAGGGCCAACATGTAACAAACTATGTGTAGCCAGCAGTGTTGCTGCCGCTGCTGTTTAACGGTCAGCTCTTACTAAGCCGTTCCAGAAGTGGCGCATGCGCATAATGACTTTGGTGGAGTCTGTAATAACTCAAGGGTGAGGTCATTCTGTGCACATACAGCATAAACTACTCATTCAGGGCTGAAATATATACGTCAATAGAGTGTAATCAGCAGGCAGCGGTGGAACTGGCTACTGGGTCCCGAGCAGCAGCAACAGGCACGCTGTATAGTGAATGCATGTAAACATTAGCACAAAGGTCTGCATGCGTACAGCATAAAATACAGTCAAAATACAGTCAAAATACAGCATCTGACGCAGCATTGCGAATGAGCCCATACCCTTCTATACTGCTGTGTACAGATGCATAAAATACTATATGCAAGAATGAGCCCTAAAAGTGTCAGAGAGTGAGAAAAACTACAGGGCTATTACTGACAAAGGGTATAATGAATTGCTATACCAATCTCAACACCAATAAGTGCTCAATTCATACATTCTATACAGTGCCTTGAAAACGTATGCATACCCCTTGATATTTTCCACATTTTGTCATGTTACAACCAAAGACTTAAATGTATTTTGTTGGGATTTAATGTGATAGACCAACACAAAGTGGCACATAATTGTGAAGTGGAAGGAAAATGTTTACAAATAAATATGTGAAAAGTGTGGTGTACATTTGTTTTCAGCCCCCCTGAGTCAGTACTTTGTAGAACCGCCTTTCACTGCAATTATAGTTGCAAGTCTTTTTGGGGATGTCTCTACCAGCTTTGCACATCTAGAGAGTGACATTTCTGCCCATTCTTCTTTGCAAAATAGATCAATCTCTGTCAGATTGGATGGAGAATGTCTGTGAACAGCAATTTTCAAGTCTTTCCACTCAATTGGATTTAGGTCTGGACTTTGACTGGGTCACTCCAACACATGAATATGCTTTGATCTAAACCATTCCATTGTAGCTCTGGCTGTATGTTTAGGGTCATTGTCCTGCTGGAAGGTGAAACTCTGCCCCAGTCTCAAGTCTTTTGCAGACTCACAGACTAACAGGTTTTCTTCTAAGATTGCCCTGTATTTGGCTCCATCCATCTACCCATCAACTCTGACCAGCTTCCCTGTCCCTGCTCAAGAAAGACATCCCCACAATATGCTGCTTCCACCACCATGTTTCACGGTGGGGATGGTGTGTTCTGGGTGATGTTCAGTGTTAGTTTTCTGCCACACATAGCATTTTGCTTTTAGGCCAAAAAGTTAAATTTGGGTCTCCTCAGACCAGAGCACCTTCTTCCACATGTTTGCTGTGTCCCCCACATGACTTCTCGCAAACGGGACTTTGGGATATTTATTTTATAACCTAACCCTGCTTTAAACTTCTCCACAACTTTATCCCTGACCTGTCTGGTGTGTTCCTTGGCCTTCATGATGCTGTTTGTTCACTAAGGTTCTCTAAGAAACCCCTGAGGGCTTTACAGAACAGCTGTATTTGTACTGGGATTAAATTACACAAAGGTGAACACTATTTACAAATTAGGTGACTTTTGAGGGCAATTGGTTCCAACAGATTTTAGTTAGGGGTATCAGAGTAAAGGGGGCTGAATACAAATGCACACTACACTTTTCAGATTTTTAAATAATTTTAAAAACCTTTTTTTATTTTCCTTTCACTTCACAATTTTGTGCCACTTTGTGTTGGTCTATCACATAAAATCTCAATAAAATACATTTAGGTTTTTGGTTGTAACATGGCAAAATGTGGAAAATGTCAAGGGGTATGAATACTTTTTCAAGGCGCTGTATGTGAGCAGCTTGAAAAGTGATACCTGGTTGTCTCATTAAAGGATAGGTTCACCGTTCTAGAAAAAATTATAAATGCACATATTTTTGCAGTAAACAAATGTGCATTTATTTGGTCTGCAGGAGCCTGTAAAGCATTGCACCTAGTAGATCAAGTAAATCACGGGCGCAATGTGGGCTTCTGCAGACGTACCTCTGTACAGGCTGTAAGCCGGAGGACTTATCAATGGACTACAAAAGTGCTCATTAGTGCCCATGCAGCCCATTGAAACTACAAGTCCTTCTTCTGCAGTGGCAGACGGTACTTGTAGTTTATTAATCCACAGGAATCTGTGAATGAATGATGTGGCTATGTAGGCACAAAATGCTAGCTCTCCACTACATACAGTACATCTGCAGAAACAGTATCAACTTTCATTATCACACACAGAAAATAGTTGACAATTCATGCCAACAGGAAAGACAACTTATTTATATAACAAACCATCAAAAGCAACCAGTGCGATTTAAACCTACAAAGAAAAAAGGTGAAAGCTTGAGTTAACTGGTTTTTACAAATTGCCTAAAACAGTTTTGATAAAGGCCCATAGACACTCGTTGGTTAAGGCTCCTTTTACATTAGCGCGTCTCCAAAGTGGCGCAATTTCCAGCGTGACTTTGGAGTGCGACTTTGATCTGGCTTGACATTCTCTGGACCAAAGTGGTATCAAAAGTCAGACAAAAGTAGTGAAGGAACCTTTTCTGAAGTTGCAGTGACTTCTGTAGTGTCAGTAGGACTGTCTCTCATTGAAATACATTCAATGTCACATGTCCTGCGACTTGGGGGGTCTCACACGTCTGATCTCAAGTCGCACAACTGGGAAAGCCTTAATCTACAAACCTGGCTTTCCAGCATATTTTATGGCTCAGGGGCGTAGATAAGGGGGGGGTCGAATCCCCCCCCCCCCAGAGCATTTGTCAGTGGCACAGTGACTTCCTGTCCCACTCCTGAAACAAAATCAAGACGGGAAGAGCGCTGCTCAGCCATTCACAGGAAGCCTTGTATTTTATTAATACAAAGCTTTCTCTGATTGACTGAGGCAGGGAGTTAACATTAAGAACTCCATATCAGCCAGAGGAAGCCTCGTAATCATTGATAAAAGACAAGGCTTCCTGTGAGTGGCTGATAAGCAATCGGCCAGACTTGATTTTGTTGCCACAGCAGATGGGGAGTCCCTGTCCCACTGCCAGAACACAGCTCTGTACACTGTACAACATAGCTAATGCTACACACAGTTGGTACATCACTGAACACAAGTGTATCTGTTCATAGAGGAAATCGTTCATTTGGACCAGCATGACCCAAATGAACTATTTAAAGTCACTGTAAAAATTAAGTTAGGTTTTAACCCCTCCACTGTGCTATAGGGATAGTGGGACCTGCTCTTCAACCTCCATCCAGACTACAGGATTGGCCATCAGGGGGATAGACTGCAGAGCCAGGGGGCCATGTGAACACCAGGTACAAGAGGGGGGCCCAGAGCATTGGCGACTACTTCTGGGTTGGCTAGGACAGAGTAGGGGAGATTGATCGCCATCAGGAGGTCATCTGCAGCATTGGCCTTGTCCACCCTTTTTTGTTTCATACAATGTTTGCTGTTACAGGGATTTGCTGCCACCAGAGTTTTGCCTACACTAGGCTTTATGTGACATACTCCTGACCCTTGTAATATTTAAGCTATAATGTACAGATTTCTGGTTTCTCAGTAGTCACCGTTAATTAAGTTCTTCAAGGTAGGCTGTGTGTAGGAAAGCACATGGAATGGGAAGATTTTACAAACCAATATGTTGAAGTCTGTTAGACTTGAAGCATATTTTTGCTGTACAAGGCATGTGATGTATGCTATTGTACACACAGTGAGCATGGTTTTAAGCACAATTTTTCCACAACCCCCCCAATTTCTCACTGTGTAGCAGCATTGTCCCCTGGGTACCCAAGGCTGAACCCCCCCCGGAAAAAATATCTATACCCCTGATTTGGCTGTCTCTACATTTCAGGCTAGCTTGGTCAATTAATGGTTCATTCATCGCCAGTGACACGCACACTGGAATAGAGACGGGAATCGCTGACGCTGGAGTTTCTAAAGTGGCAATCATGAGAGTCTTCAGAGCAGATCATAAACATTTCCTGAATTTATTGCAATGTTCTTTCTACTTTCCTTTATTTCCAATCAAAACTGGTAACATTTACCACCTGCTTTAGCAATAAATCTAAATAAAATAAATACTGTGATGATACTACTACATACAATATAACACAATCATTTGTCCATTTCATGAATCATACTTTCTAGACACAATCATTTATAATACACTTAAGTGGTAACAATGTTATTTTCTACATCTAGGATACAAAGAATCCACGTACTCACGTTTGTCACAAAAACAAAAATGATTTAGGCCTCATGCACAGAACTTTGTTTTTTTCTCCTTTGAACACCAGAACTCCTGGCAGGAGAAAAGCTGCATAAAAAAGCACCTAAAGCTGCGTATTGCATGCGCATTTAGGCGCGTCAAGCGTCTGAGCATTATGGCATTCCATTGGCCAGAATATTCATTTATTAATGCTGAAATGCATCAAGTGCTTAGGTGCGTTCAGAGTATTTCCCGCTGTTCAGCTTTTCTTCAAATATGCCTGTAAATATCTATGAGTGTATGAGCACATAAGCCAACATAGAGGTGCTTTTAAAAGGTGAAAAAAAAACTGCCAAACGCTGGTATAAGTGCCACTTTTTATATCCAGTGCGCACACGGCCTTATGCTGCTCATCTACTTGCCCTGAATAACATACATCAATTCTCTTCTGACCCACTGCAAGTTTATTAATATAGTTTTCTTTTTAAAGTGATTGTAAAGTCTTTGTTATTTTTATATAAAAATAACAAACATGTTATACTTACCTCCTCTGTGCAGTGGTTTTGCACAGAGCAGTCCAGATCCTCCTCTTCTGTGCTTCTGGCCCCTCCCTCCTGTTAAGTACCCCCATAGCAAGCAGCTTGCTATGGGGCACCAGGGTCAAGTCACAGCTCCTTCTGTCCATTCAGACATGGAGCTGTGGTTTGGCCCCCACCCCTATCTCTGACTGACTGATTGACAGCAGTGGGAGCCAATGGCGCTGCTGTGTCTCAGCCAACCAGGAGAGAGTCCCAGGCGACCAAGACACTCCTGGACATCGCTGGACAGAGATGGCGCTCCGGTAAGTATTAGAGGGGGGACTGCTGCACACAGAAGGCTTTTTATCTTAATGCATAGAATGCACCAAGATAAAAAAAAACCTTCTGACTAACTCCTTTAAGCTTTCTTTTTTTTTCATCCGGTGTTCCTGCCAATAAGACTAGCCATACATTAAAGAATTTTCTTGTACAAAACCATAAAATATGGGTTCAAAACAAAACACTTTCAATTTGTATGCAATCAGGCTGGTGCTTGCACTATGTAGTTAAAAAGTATATCTAAAGGAAACTGAATAAGAAAATTGTATAATGTATGGCCAGCAAAAGTCTATTGTTTTTCAAAAGAACAAGCTGTCCTACAGATGTTATCAGTTACAGTGCTGAGACAAACCATTTACCATCGATGATGATTACAATGATCAGCTTTTAATTATGCAAAACCTTTATCTCAAAAGGAAACTACTATTAAAAAGTGTTAGCTGGAGTTCAGCTTCAACATATTAGTGTATCTAAATTTGCTAGTGTATCTAACACTCCCCTCCCCAGGCTGACAATGTTGCTGTCCAAAGGTGCCCTCTGTGTTCCTTCATCCATAGTGGAGGAACTCTAATACAGGAGGAATGTTACTGACCAGATCACCAGGTAAAAATACAGGGGGGGGGAATGCATAAAAAACCTAATGCAGCCACCACATCTAAAGATTGGTAAGCTGCTTTACATTACATTTTTTGTTTTGGGTTTCACTTTAAAGCGGAGCTCCAATCATTTTTGTGTTTATTAAAAGTCAGCAGCTACAAAAAAAGTGTAGCTGCTGACTTTTAATGAACAGACATTGGGCGGTCCAGCGATGGGCTCGCCCCAGCCGTTTTTGTGTCCTCTCTCGGCACCACTGGCATCTTTACTATGGGTACCTGGCTGTGACAGTTTGAAGTTTCACAGTGACTGGTCCTGAAGTCTTCTGGGACCTGTCATGTGGGAGCAGGTACCTGGAAAAAAAAAAAAAGAAGGAGTATCCACTCCTCTCCCCCTCCCCAAAAGCTCAGTTTCACAGACATGAGTCTGGGAGGCCTTAAAGCGCAACTTCCCCTTTTGGGTGGAGCTCCACTTTAAGCATTCCCCACTACTTAAAGAGGAACTTCCTCTACTGACTTTTACCTATAGGTAAATCCTATAATAAGGCTTACCTATAGGTAGTGTAAAAATTGTGCATGTTTAGGAGATATTTGCATTACATGCAGCCAGTAACATCACTGGCGCAGCCCTGTGCCGTGAACAGCGGCTCCCGAGTGCATGTGCGGGAGTGACGTCATTATGGCTCCGGCTGGTAACAAAGCCGGAGCCAACGAACCCGGAAGCAAGACGGGTGAAGATGAAAGCGGCTGCAGTGCTGACATTGTGGTGCTGGAACAGCTTTGTTTCAAGATAGGTTTCATATAATATGCTAGTACGCGATGCATACTAGCACATTATGACTTTATCTTGCAGAGAAAAAATCCAGCGGTATGCAACCCCTTTCTATTCAGAAAATTAGGTAGTACTAGATGACTTCAGGCTGGCCTCTTCTGCAAGTATATCTATGTAAAACATTAAAAATAAGTGTCTATACGGTTAAAAATCCAGTAATATACTGTCTCACCCTGCTCTGCACATGCTCAGTTGCTCTTTATTTTTAGGCACTGTGCCGAATTTGTAAAGGCCGATCTGCTGAGAGACTAAAAATTTACTGCTGCTCAGGGGCTCTGATCTTTAGTAAAATGGCAGCCTCCAGCAAGAAAAAAACGGGAGCAATGCTGGAGGCAAGTTACAGCACATACTAGTTTTGGTGGCATAAATTATTATTGTGGAATGTATGTTCCTTACTAAAGAACATTATTTTGTATCCAGCTGTTATGGGTAAAGTTCCACTTTAATATGCAGGATATGTGGGCACAAACATTTACAGTGGTTCCAATCATCACTGTTGACTACAAGGTCCCTCAGCGCAGCTTCCCCAAATTGCCTGTCAGGGAAAGTACGCACTATGTATTAGGTTGCCAGCAGCTGTCCATCAATTAGCTTGGAGGAGGAAGGAGAGGGGAGCTGCTTGCTGCTGAGCTGTGTATTTGTATTGACACACACAGCATATATCACAATGCGTGTTTTCAGCTAGGATCACACATTCAATGGTGACACCATAGGACCCTGCAAGGGAAAGGAGCCACCCTAAAATCACTGAAGGGACCAGTTGCATCAGGAGGGAAGAAGAACTTTTGATTATCAAAAGGCAGCCTGAATGGCAAGTCTACACCTTAGCGGGTTTAGAAGGCTTTAATAACCCTTTAAGAAAGGTTCCCGCATGTCCTGATCACAAGATGAAATCCTTTAAAAAGGCTTCAAAAAAAGAGAGCAATCGGAGAAGAAGTCATCATGCCATCCTCTCGCACACAGGCACAGCACTGTATATTTGGCAGAATAAAGAAAGGGCTGGTGACTGCAGGCTTTGGCTGTGCTCCCCGATGGAACATATTGAACAGTTCCAGCTTCCATGTTGTGTGAGTTAGTCTGAGCACAATATTGCACATAAAGCAGAGACAGACAAAAAGCAGAATATGTTAACCACTCACTTACCTCACAGTTTTTTGCTCCCTGCTGTTTCCTCCCTGAGCTTGCAAAGCCAACATTCTGCAGAGACAAGGAAAGACAGTTGTGTGTTATTGTGAGCATCTGCCGTCAGCTTCGTCCTGCTAAGACAAGAAGCGCCTGAGTGTTCAGCAGTGAAGGACGACAACAATGAGCGCAGCTCAGCTGCCTTACAACTTCCGTTTCAGAGTTAAAGGTGCAGTTTTGCAGCTACAGTAACTTTTCATGACCTGGCAGAGGAACGCTCGATGACTTGTAATGGTTCGGAGAGAACATATTACACATCCACACACTTCTAATATGCTTCTAAATATCAGACCATGGTATACACATCCCACTTCATTTTACACACATTAAAGTGGAGGTCTGCCCACCGCTGCAAAAATTAAAAGTCAGCAGCTACACTTACTGCAGCTGCTGGCTTTTAATAATAGGACACTTACCTGTCCTGGAGTCCAGCGATGTCGGCACCGCAGCTGATGTTTCCATCATCTGTCGGGTCCTGCCACTGCCATTGCGGGTAAGGGAACCCGGCAGTGTAGCCTTACGGCTCGCGGTGACGTCAATATCTGTGGCTCTCGGAAATAGGAATACCTGTCAAAGGCAGGTATCATGTCCCCCTCTCCCCCCGAAAGGTGCCAATTGTGGCACCGGAGGGGGGAGGAAACAAATGAGCAGACCTTTCACTTTTGGGTGGAACTCCGCTTTAAAACAACAACCTGTTTGAAACATACTAAGGTTGAGTTACTAAAACTGGCAAGTGCAAAATCTGGTGCAGATCTGCATGGTAGCCAATCAGCTTCTAACTTCAGCTTGTTCAATTAAGCTTTGACAATTAGCCCTCATTCACACTGAACACGGCTTTGTATGATTTCAAAGCCGCATTTCAGTCCGACTTGGGGGGGGGGGGGGGGGGGGGGGGGGGGGGGGGGGGGGGGGGGGGGGGGGGGTCACTTGAAAGACATCTGTGTGTGTTCATGCAAATATTGCTATTGAAATCGCCCCCAAAGTCGCCAAAAGTAGTGCAGAAACTACTTTTGGAAAGAAGGTGTCACATCGATTGGGACGCTCCAATTGCCGACAATAGGCTCAGATTTGACAAATGCGATTTGACCTGTCAAATTGCGTGAATGTGAATGGCGGCTAAAACCTGAAAGCTGATTGGCTACCAAGCACAGTTGAACCAGATTCTGCACCCCCTGTGTGAACAAGTGATAATCGTTAAGGGAATCTGTAAAAGTTGGTTTACATAACTGTAACCATCTCTAAATTATTACAGAGTATAGAGCTGCACGATCATTAGAAAAAAAAAAGAAAATCCCAATCTCGATTCAATCCCCTCACGATCTTAATCGGGCAAAATCCCATAGACAAGTAAATTGGAACATTCTTGGCAAGGCACAGTGGGCACTTGGAGAGCCTGCATAATGGGCCCATGGATGTAATAAAAGGTATAGGTATAGCAGTATTTGCTCCCGATACTGTCATGTAATAACTCCTCAGCGTGTTTTTATCAGTCGCCATGCTCTTTGGCAGATTTAGTTTGGTTGATGTGGGATACAGATCTCTGGATACACTGAATCCTTTGTAAGGGGCACAGAAGAGCCTAGAATATAGGCCCTAGTTGATCTCTGGACTTTGAATATAAATAGGTTTTCTTGAACCTAATAAATGTGCAATAAACGGCATGCAGAGGCCAGTGGTCTGACTTCAGTGGAAGGTAAAGGGTGCACTTTTCATACTTTCATACTGTCCTTTAACAGATGAGAGATCTGTAAACACTTCTCGCTCTTCACAATGGTTACCCTCTTCCTGTACTCAGTCACAAAGCTTTCAGCTCTCCATTTCACACACTACATATGAATTCTCAATTCCGCTTTTTAGACCAGGAAATGACAGAAAACGTGAACCCAACATTCAGATAGTGACACAGGTTTCATATTTAGCCCTGGTTCACATTGCAGCAAATGGCATGCGATTTGACATGTCAAATCGCATGCCAAATCGGCGGCTTTTGCTGGTAATGGCACCGTCCGAATCGGTGCAACGCCGCATAGTTTCTGTACTACTTTTGGCGACTTCAGGGTGCAATCTTAATAGACATCTGTGCAAAAGCCTTCACAGATATCTCTGAAATCACCCCTGAAGCCGGGACTGACATGTGGGAGGGAAATCCTGCTGTCAGTGTGAACCTAGCCTTAAGGTCCACCCCAGAGGAGAAAAAAAAATATTACCCATGCAGTGGGGACCCACATGCACTGCAAGTGTTAAATGATTGTTAAAGCGGATCTTCACTGCATCTGAGCACCACAAACCAAAACCTCTAATTATTTTTTAATATTCAAAGCACTGCACTACTTAAACAGGTAATTGCGCGCTCATGCAATACTGTACCCAACAGAAATTTCTATCTTTTTTCACTGATATAGAGCTTTCTTTTTGGAGGCATTTGATCAACATGTTAATATTTCTAAGCAATGGGCCGTTTTTTACTCCGTGCTTTGCAGGGAGAGAAAAAAGGCACATGGCTGCTGTCTGTAGAGTCCTGTGTCTACCAACATAGGGCACTCTTCTGTCATTCGTTCAGCCAATCAGCAGGTCCTGGTTATAAATCATGGGCTGGGACCCGCTGATCGGCTTGTGCTGTAGCGAATGACAGCACAGCACACATGTGGACCGGGAAGAAAGGCGTGATGTACAGGTATGTGACTGTGCCTGTACTAGCCGACCTGCCACAGTAGATATACTGCGGAGGGTTGGCAAGCAGTTAAAGTGGGATTTCACTCTCCCAATCAATAATGGTTATTTTGAATCCTCGTGCTGCATTCACACCTGAGCAGAGCGACTTTCAGGCATTTTTATTTGAGCATTTTTGCAAGCATAGAGCTTTTAAGAAGTTTAAGACTTCAACAAAATGGTTGCCATCTAAACACAGACACCGACAGAGAACTCCTCAGATGTTTCGCCCCCAAAAAGGGTAAAACGCTTGAGGAGTGCTCTACGGGTGGAGAACAGAAGCTGATGCCATCTTTTACCATTCTCATTACATTTATGCAACAGGGTGGTCAGTGTCTGTGTGCAGATGGCCACCATTTTGTTGAAGTCTACTGGAGCCTGACAAGCCGATCCCGTCTGTCTTGCACCAGTCTTGGTCTCTCACCAGATTTGGAGGGGCATTTGAGCGGTACTATTTTCACTGTTTTGGGCTACATTAGAAGCATATTACACGCATACATGTGTATTCAAGCTTCAGGGGTCTTTGTCTTCAGCAATGGAAAACACAAAAATGTGAGACCAGGTGAGCTCAAAATTGCCTAAAATACACCAGACAGAAAGCCAGATTCAAGCATTTTCAGGCATTTCCATTGAAGTTTATAGTCCCAGAAATGCCACAATCTGCTTCAAAAGCATCTCCTGTAGCTTTTGGAGCTTCAGGCTTCAATTCAAAAGGCAGCATTGAAATACATAGGATTTTGGATTTGAAACATTTTGGACCTTCGAGCTACAAAACACTGATGTGTGAATGGGGCCTTAAGTCAGAAGAAATCTCCCAAAAATTGAGGGAAGTGAGGAGAATTCCAAATTTTAAAAATGTTGTTACTGTTGAAAATCCCTTGTTCTGGTGACAAATTTAACATTTTTGATGATCCTTCACTTTCTTTCTGGGTGACAATGGTCAATAAAAATGGGGAGCTAACAAACAGGGACAAAGAAATAAAACTTTTGCAGAGTGATTAACCCTATTGAATCCCAAAGATCAATAGATCTTTGCGTGAGAGCTATGAACATGAAAAGCAATCTCAGTATTTTCAAAAGATGATAAATGCCATCAATGCCTCCATTTACTTTCCCTTTAAACTGTGGTAATTTTAAACTAGCCATTAACAGAAATGGCTTCAGGAGTTTTTTTTCCCCACTGGCTCTCCCGGAGATGTACATCATAGTTCATCAGCGTTCAAGTCATCCCATCACAGTAAGCAGAAACAGCAGCAGTAGCATTGCTCTACCATCCTTTCTGCTGTATTTCCGTTTCAATCTGAATTTTTTGTGTTTTAAGAAAATACAAATCAATATTGTAAAACATTAAATAAAAGTATGACACACAAAATGAAGGCTCGATAATAGTAGGTTACTCAAACTATATATACTAGACCAGTGGTCTGCAAACTGCAGCTTGGGAGACGGATGAGGCCCTTTGCTTGCCTTTGTCCCACCCTTGGGGCACTATTCCTTCCACCGACACCAAGGATGGGGCACTATTCCTTCCACCGACACCAAGGATGGGGCACTATTCCTCCCACCGACACCAAGGATGTGGCCTTGTTTACTCCCATTGACACCAAGGATGTGGCCTTGTTTACTCCCATTGACACAGGGGTATTTCCTACTCCCACTGGCCATGGTCCAGCCCACTAAAGCCTTAAAGACAGTAAACTGGCCCTTTGTTTAAAATGTTTGGAGACCCCTGTACTAGACAATGAACCCAATGATTGTGATGGAGGTATGAGGCTATGTTGGCTAGGTGTCATTGCACTTTCAGGTACCAGGTGAAATTAATTATTTTCTGTGTGTTGGAAAAAACAATAAAAGTTACTAAAATGAATATTGCAATCTTGGGTGGACACTTGGGTGTAGGAACCTCCACTTTTTGGTGCACATAGAACAAAATCCATAGGGGATTTAACACCATCTTTTTGGTTTTCGCAAGGCCATAGCAGGTTTATGGTACAAGGAGATCTAGCAAAAATCTCTTAGCCAAAGTTCCAAAAAGATATAAGAATCCAGTATGCTTCATCAAAAATAAGGTTCTCCATCTCCTCAGTCTCAGTATAGCTCAACAAGTAAAGTAAGTTATCCATCCACTCATGGTTTCTATGTACTCACAGCTAATCCTCTAGATACGTTATGCATGCACACATACTTCTAAATCCACCCTTTAATCTGAAGGGCAGAAAATGAATGGGATAAAAGCAATACACAAATATATGAGCAGTCAGATGGGTATGATTGCCTGCAGTGTTTTTATAGAGCAGATTTGGCTGTAATAGCATTGTTGGCCCGGTTGATTAGAAGGATTCAGTTAGGTCTTATTTTCTTGGGTTTTATATGCTTGATGCTTACACTGCATCTCAGGCAGCTCATTACAGCCAGGAAGGAAGGAAGGAAGCAATGCTATAGGCAGCACATTGCATGCAGCCTTTCTGAAATTACCTCGTTTGCATATAACATCCCTCTACATCATTAAACACTATAGAGGGAAGATGAGAACCGTTCAGGGTCATTTCATTTTGTGGACAACATAGAAAACCATTATTAACTAAATCGCTAGTGGAGATGCAACTTGCAAGTCCATTTAAAGTGGTTGTAAACCCAAAGATTAAAAAACAAAAAACAAACCCCTGCAAGACAAAAGGCACAATGAGCTAGTATGCATAGCATACTAGCTCATTATGAATTACTTACCTGAGATCGAAGCCCCAGCAGCCATCCTTGTACACCGCTCCGGTGGCTGACATCGCTCCCGGAGTTACTTCCGGGTAACGCGGGTTCCAGATGTGATTGGCCGGAGCCGCGATCACGCCCATGCGTGCGCGCGGGAGCTGCTGGTAACAGCACTCTCACTGAAGCAATGGCACATACGTGTCATTTGCTTCAGTGCACATGTGCTGATGACGTTGGCACATGCAAATAGAGGGATATCTCCTAAACTGTTCAGGTTTAGGAGATATCCGGGGTAGCTACAGGTAAGCCTTATTATAGGCTTACCGGAAGCCGAACCTGATGGACGCTTGACTCCTCTGCTCTCCACCAGCCCGCTAAAGAAAGCACCCCAGGGGACAATCCACAGCCATCCTATGGGCAGATCACGGACCACAAGGTCCTCCGCAGCCAGGGGAACATCTTTACCTCCTCCAGGGACAACCACAGACCTCCGTTCCTTCTTCCCGCCGTCGGACACGCCGCCCGGCGGGACACCCAAAATGGCGCTGAGCACCGCAGCCACAACATCACGGACGACCCCCACACCGCTGTCCGCCCAGCAACAGCCATCCGGGAACCAGCAAGACTCCCGATGGACCTCCCAGGACCCCTCGGTACCCGGTGCGGTGAGTGAGATCTCCTCCCCAGGGCCCCGGGAGACGCCGCAGCCAACCCCACAACAGGCCGCTCCGGCCTACCAATCCAGGCCGACGGGTACCGTATCCCCCGATGGGGTATATCTGCCCGCACATGAGCCCCCACAACCCCACTCACCCCGGGCCGAGATGGGACTCCATTCCCTGGGACACGGGGAGAACGTACAGGGCGAGACGGGCTCCATGACGAACGGAGCGCCCCAAGAGGCCTTGCTGCTGGGCCCAAGCCTGGCCATCCAGCCCACACAATGCTCGGGGGCTTTCCCCCGCCTCTTTAGAACAATCTCAGACCCTGGTACTCTGGCATCAGACCCGGGCTCACCCACACCCTCAGACCTATCAGCAGAGTTCCCAGCCCTCCCACCACCTGGAAGGCCCATAAACTGGACACTTCAAGAGCCGGACGGCCCTCATAGAATTACCCACCGTGCCACCATAGAGCCACCACCCTCTAAGGCTCAGAGACTGCTCTCTCCACAACCCACAGACCCCACGCATGACTGGGGTATCCCCCAAGCCCCCTACGCACACCCAGGCCCTCTGCCAAACAAGGATAGAGGGGCAGGCAATGACCCACCTCCAGCAGCCACATGGGGGGCCACATGGGACTCACAACCTGGGCCCACTTACTCGCTCCGAGTAAGCCTTATTATAGGCTTACATGTAGCAAAAAGTGTGTTGCAAGGGTTTACAACCACTTTAAAAGGCAAATCATTCACATTATCAATCTCATTTTATAAATCTCGTTAATAAAAAAAAACAAGAATCTTCCAGTTATATACATACACATATAACGCATGCATTCACACACCACAAACAGGTATTGAGTATAACAAGGTCTTATGAAGTAATAGCTCAAAATAAAACAGTTTATTTTAAAAATGTTGGCACTTATTATGTCCCATGATGACATTAGTAAAATTGCACTTGTTGCATCTACAGAACAAGGGCATATATTTGTAAAGCAGCATATTAACTTTCCCTCCCATACGGGAGTGCAGTGAATGCACATCCAGGTCTTCAATACACTTTTGGATATAACAGCAACCATGAATCATTTGGAACACCTCAACAAGGGCCCACTGGGGCAAGCAAGAGACGACAATAAGAATGAAGGTGTCAGTGCACTGCAGTCAATTTAATTAATCTGAAAGCAGTGCAAGGAAAACACTACCGCACACCTATCTGTATCAATCTATTAAATCGATGAACAGCTTTTGCAGATTGCCAGTGAGCACAAGGAACACGCCAAAACATGCACCTGGGACTCAGATTTTTAAAGATAATAACCTTTTTACTCACACAATATATCATGTGAAAAATAAACCTGTCTCTGAATATAACCTGGCACCCTCGCCCCTTGCTGTCCCTTTAGGCTGCCTTTGCACCCGATCGCAGGCGGAAGTGCTGCATTTCCACCTGCGGGGGACGCGTTTGCGATGCCATAATTTCTTAATGGCACTCCAGTCACGCCGTGATTGTCGTGCGATAAATCACGCTGCAATTGCAACGCGCTACACTTGTTGCTAAAAAATAAACATGAGCTTCTTTTGGGCGATGGTAATGGCATCGCAAATGCGTTCCGCATTCTGAACCATTTTTTAAAACGCAGGCGGAATCGATGTGATTCCGCTTGTGATCAGGTGCAAATGCAGGTCACACTGGCATTAAAAGCAGGCTCTTGAGAGGCGTTAAAAACCCCTCAAACACCTACGCACAAGATACAATAGATAGCAAACAGTACTGTTCACATTATCAGAACATAAAGCATTAGTGTTGCTTCAAATTTGAAGCCTCATGTCGAGTCAGGGAGTCGTTTGAAGCCTTTCAGCGCCCCCCCCCCCCCCCCCATATAAAAGTCTATAGTAACACATTGCGAACGCTCTGGCAGGCAGTTGCGGTGTGGAATAGGCATTTGTGGAGCGGTTTAAAAGAGGAAGTAAACCCTGATGGGTTTTACTTCCTCTCTGTTTCCTTGCAAAGGTAAAGCATAATGGGCTACTATGCATCGCATAGCAGCCCATTATGTGTCACTTGCCTGACACAGGAGCCTGCAATGTGCCCGATGTCCCCGCTGGCTGGAAGAGTCCATCTCCGCCCCTCTTTCTTCCGGGGCCGTGAACTCCGGCTCTGTGACTGTCCAGAGTCGCGTGACGTCACTTATGTGGGAGCCGCCAGTTGCAGCATGACCCCAGCTAGAAACGGCACAGCATGCCCTTTCTAAAGTGCGAATGCACGAATACATCGGAGCATGCACAGAAGAACTCATCGTACAGGGAATTGTAAAAATCTTGCAAACTGTGGAGGTTTAGGAGATATTACCAGCACATACAGGTAAGCCTTAATCTAGGGTTACCTGTAGGTGAAAGTGGTTGTACAGGGTGTACCACTACATTAAC
Organism: Lithobates sylvaticus; assembly: GCA_028564925.1. Lineage (NCBI taxonomy): Eukaryota > Metazoa > Chordata > Amphibia > Anura > Ranidae > Lithobates > Lithobates sylvaticus. Next base: position 106,434,042 of record CM053026.1, read on the forward strand.
ACGCCTTAACGCTCAAACGCATTAAAACTGCCAATAAGGCAATTAACTAGTCATTAACGCTTGTAAAATGCCAGTCTAATGCCCATATAAAACTCAATATCGCGAGTCTAACGCCCATACAAACGATATAGGAGTATTTGTTAAGTGTTAGAAGTTTAGTCAAACAATCCCATTTTTCCTGGGTGTACTGCTAATTAAATCAGCCTCCATGGAAAGGAGATGAACAAAGGGCAGACACGTTTTAAGTCCAACCTGGGTGCCAACCAATTCTGCCTCCACAGATACAGTCACCTAGTCACCAAGAGGCAGAAAGTGTGTTGTCTACAGAATCCCCAGGTGAAAATCAAGGGAAAATTACTGCAAGTGCCACATCTAAAGCCGGCCACACATGGGTCAAATTCCAAATAAATCGTAACTAAGAATTTTCATTTGAATTTTGCACCATTAGTGGGCTGCAGCAACAGCCGATTTTCGTGTGACCATCGAATTTGAGTGATCGGGCATGTTGGAAATTTTTAAAAAAAGACAAAAAAAAAATTCTAATCAATGATGTGAGAATTGTGCAAGAAATATAATCCAAAAGAAATGGCTATGAGCTGTGACCTGGAAAGAAAAGAAAATTCCCGGCTACGAAGATTCTTCTTTTGCGTAGCAACATGAGATGAAGTTGAAGGCTTGGTTGGTCAAATTTCGAAATCAATGGTAGCACCATCAGATCACAAAACTCACAAAATTTCAGATTTTCGATAAACAATAATTTGCAAATATATGCCTACATTTGGGAACCTATGAAGGCAAAAAATAAGGGGTCAAAGGCATACGGAAAAAATCTAGAAAGGCGACAGAACAATATTGACTAATGAGTGTGTAATATACGGAAGCTCTGAGCAGCAATGCTATAATAGGCTGTCTTACTACTTGCTTTAAATATCGCCTCATGGTCTAAAAATGTAAAGCTTCTGCAATCCATTATGTCTGGTCAGAATATTGTACGGTGCAATTACCAGATTACCAAAATAATTACATTGTCAGGAGTGTCAAGAAATTCTCATCCAGGCCAACTACAATTAGCACAGTATGAGCTGAGCTCCGCTTTCCATCATGCGCTATGTGTACTAATGAAAGCACTAGCAGTTTAAAAGGATAACTAAACCCAAGAACCAAAAAATTATATGTTGCAGCTTACAGTCATTAGATGTGGTGGATAAATTTGTTTCCTTTTTTTTTTTCAAGCGAAGAACATTTTCTGCAAATACATACATGTCAGAAATGTAGTGACTTTTTCACTTCCTGTAAGCTGCAAGAATATCTTCCTTCCTAGCTATCTTTAGTAAACTACCAATTGCCTGGGGCGTGGTCAAGCTGGCAGCCTGAACAGACGCGTGCACTAAGAGCTCCGCTCCTGCCTGAGACATTAATCCGGGAAAAAGACCAAAAGAACCGCCAAGAAACATACACACAGGTCAGTCACAGCCCCTGGGTGACGGCCGGGCATGAAAAGAGGAAAAACTGGGCCGGGACGAAAAAGCACCGCCAACTCCAAGGCCTCCCCGGCGCCGCAGAAGCAAGGCCGCAACTCCGGCGCGCACATGGCGACTCAAACCCCGCCAACTGACCCGGCGGCGGTGGAAGAAGATCGCTTCCAGGCCCTAATGCAAGCCATATCGGGCTGCAAAACAGCCCTAACGGAGAAGATAGATGTGCTGCAGACGGATTTTGGGCTACTGAGGAGGGACATGGATAAAATCCGTGACAGGCTCAGCGAAGCGGAACGGAGAGTGGGTGACTCGGAGGACTGCATGAGGGACCACCGGGCCACACTCCATACACTGCAGGTCCGTGTGAAAGCCCTGGAATCGCGTGCAGAAGACAGCGAAAACAGGAGCAGGAGAAACAATCTCAGGATGGTCGGACTACCCGAAGGGGCTGAGGGACAGGACGCGGTGGTATTCACAGAACAACTGCTCAAGAATCTTCTCCCTGGGGCCGTTTTTTCCCCGCACTTCGCGGTAGAACGGGCACACAGAATGCCGCCGGCACGTGGACAGCCTGGAGCCCCCCCGCGCACATTTATTTTCCGCCTGCTGAACTTTAGAGACAGGGATCTGGTACTCAGAGAAGCAAGAAAAGTGGCAGAACTGCGCTTTGAAAACACCAAGATTATGATGTTCCGACTACTCCCTGGATACCCAGAGGCTCCGGAGAACATTCGACGGCGTCAAGGCACAGCTCCGCAACAAGGGGATAAAGTACAGTATGCTATTTCCCGCCAGACTCCGGGTGGTGGACGGAGAAACCACCCGCTACTTCACCTCGCCGGACGACGCCTCCCACTGGCTCGACACTCTACCCAGGGACCGGTAAAGTACTGTGACACACTGATGTCTCTCTTTCAACCAATGTTATCTGACCCTCCACATGTCTCGTTCACCCCTCCATAGGCCTGCATTAACCACCCTATTCATGTCCCCCCTGGCCCCCTGTGTGCTCCAAGCTGCGGCCCCCCCCCACCCTGCCGGCCCCCCCCTTTTTCTTTTTCCCCCCTTTTTGTTTTTGTTTTTTCTGGGGTGGTCGCCATGTTGCCGCCTCATGGGGGGAAGACTGGGCCCTGAAACCTGGGTCTTCACCCACATCCATATCACCCTGAATTGTGCTGGGGAGCAGGGGGAGTGACATATCCTGTTAGCAGCCACACTGGAATACCGATTGATATCGAAGCAGATTAAAGGGAGACGGTCTGACTGGACCGGGGATTAGGAACATCCCATTATACCCCTGTGGACTGAGGAGGGTAGACCCCCCCCCCGCTTGCTACGGTACATTCAAATATGGCCTCTCTCGGGGCCACGGAGAACTTAAATAACCGCACAGGAGGTGGAGGTCACCTGCACTTGCACGTTCCGGCTGAATCCCTGAGGGGTCAGACACCTCCTGTGCCCCCCTCTACCTACGGTGAATGGAGGAGACATGTGTCGATGTTGGTCCACAACCAGTACTACTATTGTTTGAAACTGACTTGTTACCCTTTCCTTAAGTTTGTACCCTTGGTCATACCAAGAGAACTTTGAGCCTACTTGAGCTACATCTATTAACTGTCTGGTCTCTCTCACCCTGTAACATAACGCTCAGGTGGGGAGCGGCTGCACTGGGCGGGAAGTGACTGAACTGAGCAGCAGCGGCGTCCCTAGGCTGCTAGTATTTTCTCCAGGCCCCCAAAGGAGATAATCCTAGCCTGAAGTTATTGGTTATGGGAATGGGCACTCCGAGTTCCCCAACGGTTGTGCGGGGTGGGGGGGGGAGGGTTCCTGCAGCAAACGTTTTTATGCTGCACTCTTTTCTTTTTCTTGGTTTGTTTTGTTTTATCCCCTCACGTTCGAGGGCTGTATACAGTGGTATCTATGGATGGTTCAATCCTGTTAAACCTGATTATACTTATGTGACTTTATCTTACAGGATGCAACTAAACATGGTCCAGAACTACTGGACCCCACTCCCAGGTCTGGTGTTTCTTGGGGTCTTGGCTCCCCTGACGTCCCTACGACTAACTACACGGTATGGCACAGGTTAAGATAATGTCCTGGAACGTCCGGGGACTCAATGACAAGATCAAACGCTCTTTAGTACATGCCTATATAAAAAAGCACTCGCCCCACGTCTGCATACTACAGGAGACCCACCTGGTTGGTGGCAAGGTGCTGGGCCTAAAGAAGCCATGGGTTGGGTATTCATACCATGCAATGCATTCTTGCTACGCTAGAGGGGTGAGCGTGTTGATACACAAATCTCTCACATATGAACTACTAGAGGTTAAAATAGACCCGGAGGGCCGTTATGTGCTGCTACACGCGATTATTGACACTGTTGATATGGTGATTCTGGGCATATATATTCCACCACCGGCCACAGTGGCCCTCCTGAGACACCTAACTCCCCTTCTGTCAACATACCCCACGGACAATGTTATCATAGCAGGGGATTTTAATATGGTCCCAGATCCATCTAAGGATAGGCTCTCCCAGGGGACAGGTACGGACTCCCCTCTGGCACAGTGGGCAGCCCTATATGGGCTGACCGATGTGTGGAGGTGGAGACATCCGAATGACAAAGTGTATACTTGCCACTCCACATCCTACAGAGCTATGTCACGTATAGACCTAATCTATGTCAGCGGAAGCCTACTGTCTAGGGTGCAGGCTATAGAAATACTACCCAGGGGCATATCGGACCATGCGCCGGTTATGTGTAGTCTTAGAACCCAAACTCCCCACTCGGATAGATTGTGGCGGTTGTCGAGATACTGGATAGCCGACCCGCTCATTGAGACGGAAATCCCACAACAAACGGCAGAGTTCTGGCGCACCAACACAGGCACGGCCCCCCTAAATACCACCTGGGACGCCTTTAAGGCGTTCATTAGAGGATGCTACCAGACATCTATCTCTCAGGCGCGTAGGAACGCTGCTACTGCTATAGAAGATGCCGAATCTAGGGCTCGCGATCTTGAGAATAGATATGTTATCACCCACAACCCAGTTACTTATGCGGATATGCAATCTGCCTATAGAGAAGTAATGCTCCTCAGAGTTAACAAGGCGAAAAAGAGCCAATTAGCACAGACCCAACGTATCTTCGAGCAGGGGGAAAAGAACGGGAGACTCCTGGCCTGGTTGGCCAAGGAGCAACAACCAGTCACATCTATTGCACGGATAAGGGAGACTGACGGGACAGTGATTACGGACCCTACGGCCATTAACACCCGATTTGCGACTTACTACCGCGAGCTTTACTCCTCAAGGGCTGAATACCTACCCGAGGAGCTGGACTCCTTCCTAGACAGTCTTGACTTTCCCGTCCTTACTGATAGCGCCCGGGAACAACTCGACAGCATGGTGACTTTGGAAGAAGTTCAACAGGCTATAGGAGAAATGCAAGTGGGGAAGACTCCGGGGGTGGATGGTATCCCCCTGGAGTTCTACAAACAGTATAGTGACCAATTGTCGCCTAAAATGCACGAAGTTCTGCAAAAATCCCTTGAAGAACAGAAGCTACCCCTCTCCATGGCTGACGCAGTAATTGTAGTCATACCCAAGCCAGGCAAAGATCCCGAACTATGCTCCTCTTATAGGCCTATCTCCCTACTTAACGCGGACGCCAAGGTCCTCACCAAAATTTTGGCCAAACGCCTGAACACGGTCATACAATCAGTGGTACATGAAGACCAAACGGGGTTTATGCCGGGCAAAGGGACCGACATCAACCTCCGGCGGTTGTACACGGTGCTGGGATCAGGGGACTGCCTGGACCGGGCCGACGTGGTGGCCTCCCTGGATGCAGAAAAAGCATTTGATTCCGTGGAATGGACTTATCTGTGGGGGGTCCTGCGTCGGTTCGGTTTTGGCCCTAGGTTTATCTCTTGGGTACAGACCCTATACGAGGCACCTGGGGCACGGGTGCGCACTGGACTGGTCCTGTCATCCACATTTAATCTACACAGGGGTACCAGGCAGGGGTGCCCGCTGTCCCCGGCCCTATTTGCCCTAGCAATCGAGCCCATGGCGATGCTACTAAGGTCCTCATCCGACGTAAGGGGTATCTCCATCGGCTCGACAATAGAAAAAGTCTCACTATATGCTGATGACACTCTGCTATATCTCAGAGACACCACGCACTCACTGGGGGAAGCTCTCCGTCTCATTGAAGTATTTGGCTCCTACTCAGGCATACGGGTTAACTGGGGCAAATCAGTCTTGTTCGCTCTGCACCCGGCCGTAGATAGCTTACCCATAGACACTCCCCTCCAGGGGGTCTCCCGGTTTAAATATCTGGGGGTGACTATTCACAAAGACATCAACCAATTTACCCCCCTCAATCTTACCCCGGTAATGACCCAACTGACTCACAGGTGTGCAGGATGGAAGTCCCTTCCCCTCACACCAGTCGGAAGGATCAACCTGATAAAGATGGCGGTACTCCCTAAGTTTGCCTACCTCTTTAGACAGACCCCTGTCCCTATCCCCCAATCATTCTTTAGCAAACTAGATAGTCTACTTACCTCATTCATTTGGAATGGTGGCACCCCAAGGATAGCAAAGACCACACTGCAATTACCTCTATCCCTGGGAGGGCTGGCTATGCCCTGTTTTATAAAATACTACTGGGCGGCGGTACTAGTGACGGTTAAGTGGTGGCTGGCCAAGGAAATTGCGAACCCTGCGGCTGCGGCCGAGGCAGCTAGGCTAGGCTCTCAATTGGAACTCAGGCAACTGATTCACCGGGGACCTAGGGCTAACCCCGCTACCACCAGACCAATGCGCACCACACTTCGGGTATGGGAAACAGTCAGGACAAAAGTGGAGCAACAAAATAGTTGGTCCCCACACACCCCCCTATGGGACAACCCCAGACTCCCACACTTTAGAACCATCCCGGACCCACAGCTATGGATCAGGTTTGACATCACTACACTGGCAGACATTACCACACGGACAGGGATTCGCACGTTTGATGACCTAAAGAGAGACAAAGACATGCCCAACCATATGTTTTTTCGATACCTGCAACTCCGACATGCCTACCGGTCACAATTCCAACAATCAACTGTCATTGAGGAAAATAGGATTGAAAAGATACTGCTAAGGGGGGAGGACAAGAAAACATTATCCACACTCTATCACGAACTGGCTGGGCTAGACACCTCTAAGGTTACCCAACTGTTTAACAAATGGCAGGCAGATGTGCCGTCCCTGGCGGATGACGACTGGGAGGAGGGGATCCAGCAATACCTTCCTCTCATGGTCTCGGCTAGGGACAGATTCATCCAACTCAAATTCATTCACCGAGTATACTACACCCCGGAAAGACTGGCCAAGATATACCCATCCCACAGCTCACTATGTCCCAAGTGCACCACTGAAACTGGCACCTTCCTACATGTGACGTGGTCCTGCCGTTTTATTCAATCTTTCTGGGAAGAGGTCCTGAGAGACATCAATAGAATTGGCAAGCTACATGTTCCAAGGGATCCAATTCCCCTACTTTTGGGCATAGTTGACACTCTTGCAGCAAAGCAGTCGCGGAAATTGTTCGTATTTTACTCGGCATTTTATGCCAGGAAAGCGATACTTTTAAAATGGAAGGACCCCTCTCCACCAACGATTCAACAATGGAGATCCTTGGTTGACGCGGCCCTCCCTATGTACAAACTCACGTATGCGGGACGTAACTGTCCCCAAAAATTTGAAAAAATATGGGGGGCCTGGGTTGAAAAAAGGAATTTAAGTCTAGACTAACGAAGATTTCTCCTGTACAACCGTTATACACTCAACTGGGCCAACAACAAAGCCAGGGGGGGAGTTTCTACTCCCCCTCTAATATAAACTAATTTAATCTAATCTTCTCTATCATACAGGGGTAAACAACATCATATCCCACCCAGGCCATTTATCTATGGTATAGGTCTCATAGAACTGACCCCTGACGGCCGATGGTAAACTAGGTATACACGAGTAGCATGACCTTGATGTAAGTTGAAGTTAATGTGAAATATGAAAAAAGAACCACCCACTGTAATGTATCCATCTTTCTGTATATTATTGTAGATGTACCACTGTATAGATTGTTTTCTTTGTTTGTTTTGTTCAAAATAAATAAAAATTCTTGTTAAAAAAAAAAAACTACCAATTGCCTGGTCCCCCATGTAATGGAGATAAAGAGATAGACAAACACTGAGGTCCGCTCTCTGCTGATGTCACATAAAATCAGTCCAGGCACAGCGTCATCCCGACAATGAAGTCTGGATCCGCCAGGTGCCTGGACTGACACCCGGCTCAGCCTCTTAGCGAGCCACTGAGAGCCTGAGACAGCCTCTCCGCCACAGCTCAGAGCTCCAATGAGCGCGGAAGGAGCAGAGCAGAGAGATGTGACCGACAGTTCTCTGCTTATGGAGCTCTGAAAACCGAGTGATCGGCGATGTTCCATCGCTTGGTTATCAGTGCAAAGATGCCGGGGGACCGATGCTGCATTCAACTATGCAAGTATAAATCGCAAAAAAGAAACCCATACTTCTCTTTTAAAGTAGAAGGCCACCAACGCTAAAATCCCTGCAACTATAGACATTTGCGTCCTAACACTAACCTATCTAGAAGCATAGAACAACACAGAGGGCACACAGGCCTAGTGCATTATCCTCAATACATGTTTTTATTTAATAAAAATGGAAGTGAATAATGTACTCACAAACCAGTACTTGTTTCACAGCATTATCATAAAACCATCCACTTAAATCAATATGCGAAAATCCACAAGACTTGTAGTCACATCGGCTAACACATTTCAATGCTCCCTCTTCTTCAGCCTTGTTTAGATGTCTCTTAGTGTTGACGAGGAACTTTTCAGTCAGGATCAGTGCTTCTCCGTTTAGTGCTGTTGTATATAGCTTCCTTGTATATACAGCAGCACTAAATAGAGAAGCACTGATCCTGACTGAAAAGTTCATTGTCAACACTAAGACATCTAAACAAGGCTAAAGAAGGAAACCTTGAAACGCATTAGTCAATGTGACTACAAGTGTTGTGACTTTTCACATATGGATTTAAGCAGATGATTTTATAATACTATGACACAAGTACTGGTTTGTGAGTATATTCACCTCCATTTTTATGAAATAAAAACATGCATTGATGATAACACGCTAGGCCTATGTGTCCTCTGTGTTCTTCTATGCTTTCAGTTCATTTGGACTCCCCCAGTCTTTGGAAGGTAGCGAGGTGTGCATTATCCACATATACCAGGGATATGCAATTAGTGGACCTCCAGCTGTTGCAAAAATACAAGTCCCATCATGCCTCTGCCCCTGGGTGTCATGCTTGTGGCTGTCAGTCTTGCTATGCCTCATGGGACTTGTAGTTCTGCAACAGCTAGAGGTCCGCTAATTACATATCCCTGACATATACTAACATGTCAAGAGAAGAGTCAGATAACACGTTGGGACTTACCACATAGCGCAGGAGAGTGAACATTTTGATATTCTCTGAAACTAACCTATCTAGCCCTGTAAAGAAGAAATAAGTATATATACTTTTTTTGAAGCCGCTCCGACCTGATCCCACGCTGAACTTCGCTGTGGCGGCGGATGCAGAGGAGGCAGCTGACAATGGAAGCCCCATAGTAACTCTATGGGTGACGTCACTCCCCATTCATTTCACAGCTGTTATCGGATGTGTCCTCTGCAGAGCTTCCGCCACTAAATGAACGGATTGGATTGGCTTCAAAAAAGGTATATATACACTGATTTCTTCTTTACAGGGCTAGATAGGTTAGTGTTAGATTGTGGATGTTTGTAGATGTAGGGATTTTAGTGTTAGGGTGGACTTCTACTTTAACTCCTTGAGTGCTGTTTGCAGAGGTAAATATCTTCCGGTAAGGAGCTGGAATGCTCTCTGGCTTAGGCACACTATCCACCTTTGGAGGGATATCACATACTTTTCTTTCAACATAAGGTGTTTTTCACTACAAGTTGTGAGGATTTTTTCATCTTTTATATACACATTGTTTGTGGACTCCATATGCGATTTTCCACTAATTTATAGTACATATATTTTGACTGGTATTTTACAGATAACTCCAATGTTTGTTACTGACAACTGATTTTCAAACTGTGCCAATGCTCAAGCAAGAGGCACTTATGGCTGAATATTCTGCAATAATTGTGCATATACCAAGTTATAAAGGAAAGCTGAAGTCGCTCTAGTAATGCTAAAATAATTTGCACGCCATGGCAACTTCTCAGCTGCTTGGTCCAAAGCATTTTATTGTACTATATTTAGCCTTCAATTTCAGATCTATCTGGCACACAATAGTCCCGAAGAAAACCACTTATATACTAGGATGGAAAAGGGACAAAATGATTTTATAAGCAGCACAGATTACACAGGAATGCTTTGTGTTACAGATTAAACCAATTTCCTGGGTGAATCTTCCGTTTCTCTGCCCTCAACCAGGCTGGCCATGCCTCCCATTATGTTATAAGGGCCTCCGTTAGCTCAAGTTCATGACCAGAGCTAATGCAGTGTGAGAATGGTGGCATCTGTTACCATCAACACCTTCACAGGAGCCGATAACACAAATCTGTAAATATAAAGATAAGAAAGAACAAATACAAGAAATATAAAACTGAGGGCAAAGACAATTTGACATCATAACCCTCCAAGGGGACTGAAGAAAGATGCAAGCAGCCAACCATTATGGACTGGTTTTTACGGGTGTAGGCTCCAGGACGTCAACTTGATACTCGCTTCACTACTCTGAGTTCCTGACCAGAGAAAAGAGGTCAGACCTTGGTGGCTGTGTGTTTTTTTATTTATTTTATTTTTAGGTCAGTGACCCACTAGGTAGAGAAGGATGAACACGAGGATGACAACTGACATTTTCTCAGGCTCACTTTTTTTTTTTTCAATAAAAAGAAAATCCTTTAACCACTTCACAGCTCAGAATAAATGATAACCATGGGTACATGCATGCTTGCTTGTACTGTTCTTGTAAGTATAAAAACCATGCTTTTGTTTTTTCCCCCTTTTAATTCTTTATGGTATGCATCAAAACAAACATGAGATGGCATTGTACTTGGGTTTGAATAGAATAAATCATTAACAGTCTTCGGGAAAAGTGAAACAGCACGGTACAATATTCTTTGCATCACCATTAAACGGGGGCCAATACACGGGAGGCTCGCAAGCAAAACGGGAGTACTAATGGAATAAGAGGTGGTGATGAGGAGACTTTAAGTGATATGAAGATAAAAGTTAGGTTGGTTGCTCAACAAGTTAAAAAAAAAAAGAAGGGGGGGGGGGTAGATGTTTAAGCGTCGTGTATAAAATAAAACTTGTAAAAAGTGCCTCTGACCGGTCATACCCTTGATTGCCATGCACACCATTCAGCGTTTAATAACATTTTTCACAGAAAAGGTAACACCCTGAGGTGTCGAGAGAGAGAGAGAGAGAGAGAGAGAGAGAGAGAGAGAGAGAGATCGAGAGAGATCGAGAGAGAGAGATCGAGAGAGATCGAGAGAGAGAGATCGAGATATAGAGAGAGAGAGAGAGAGAGATCGAGAGAGAGAGAGAGAGATCGAGAGAGAGATCGAGAGAGAGATCGAGAGAGAGATCGAGAGAGAGATCGAGAGAGAGAGAGATCGAGAGATCGAGAGATCGAGAGAGAGAGAGAGATCGAGAGATCGAGAGATCAAGAGAGAGAGAGAGAGAGAGAGAGATCGAGATCAAGAGAGAGAGAGAGAGAGAGAGATCGAGATCAAGAGATCGAGATCGAGAGGATATAGAAAAAGGGAGCCTTGTGTGACATCGGGAAAATCCATACACTCAGCTTCCTGACCCAGAAAATCAAGGCAGAGCGGCAGAACACATCAGACCTTGGCCCCACAGACTTCAATAGGAACGCCTGAAAAATGCTCAACATGAGTGTTTTACAAGCATTTTGTTGCAATGTCTTCTGACAAGCAAGAAGCTCTCCACCCCTAATCTCTCCCCCCTAGTGCGTTCTATTTGCTTAAATTAAAAACTGAATGGATGGCTGCTGTCAACGCCACCTTACCTTATAAGAAAATATGGTATGCTCATAAAGGGCACCAAGTACCACAAAATATGGGACAAATGGCTTGAAACTGCTTCTACTTGTTGATGTCGTGGATAGTGATGATGTGTAAACCTACTACTGTATGTCCAATTTATTATAGGATGGATGCAAATGTGGTGCCCATGGTTATATTATAGTTGTATCACTCCAAATGACTGCACAAGCTGGTGGACCCTAAGTTGTTCTTTTTTTATATATGCCTCTCACCCTTAGGCCTATTGACCTTGTTGTATATCTTTTTTTTTTTCTGTTTGTTTAACAATCAAAGGTGCTTTAATGTTGTCAAAACGGGTAAGACAGAACATACAGATTAACGTAGAACAAAAACAATACAAAATGCTTGGATTACACACAAGAAACAGGAAAAGAAAGGCAAAACCATCGTCTGTCAGTAACAGTTAATTACATACTAGACAGTAATTGTAACTAGCAGCAGGTTTAAAAAGGGGGGGGGGAAAAAAAAAAAAAGGACTCATAGGTAGAATAAAACGCCCACTCCCTACAAAAACTTTTAGGTAGTGGTCCAAGGGGCCCAATACTTTGTCATATTTCCACTGACAACCCCTGTTTATATAAGTTATTCTATACGTGGGCAGGGCCATGTCTATCAAAGCTCCCCAGGAGGAAAGAGAAAGGGGGGTATTGAGATCCATTTCAGGAGAATGTCTTTTTTAGCATAACACAGGAGATAGGATACCAACAGTTTTAAATGATGGGAGTGCTGCGCATCATCAAGAAGCCCCAATAGAGCCAATTCAGGTGTAACTGGGAGGGACAACTGCAGCCTAAGATTTATTTAGCTGAAAACCTGACCAAAACAATGTTATAAATTGGGCATTCCCAGAACATATAGAAGAACGTCCCCACCTATGTCCCACACTTAGGGCATAAGGGATACGGATCTGGGAAAATACAAATCAGTTCCTGGGGAGTGTAGTAAATTCTATGAATTTTACCTGAATAAGCTTATCTCTAGAGGAAATGACTAACTTAGGGCCGTGCTCTAAACAGTCTTCCCAGTCCTCTCTGTCCAGTGATGATATGTCTCTATGCCACACCTCCCACAGACCGTCCATCTTATGGGAGTCAGTGCCCATAGGTGCAGCATACAAGGATGATAAAGGCTTGTCTAAATCCCCGGGGGACACAAGTTCCCCAATAGGATCAGCCTGGAGAAGAGGCGGCAGATGTAGGTACCGAAAACCGCATCCATTGGGGTAACTGAAATTTGTGAAATGCGTCATTAATCTGAAGTAAGACACCCCGAGACAGAACATCCCCCAGGGCGACGACACCACGTTTGGCCCAGACCTGAGGATCGGTCAGCGCGCGCAACTGTGGCAAACTGGGATTACCCCAAAGTGAGTGGGCTGGAGACCACTGGTTGGGATGCACGAACCTCCGTATAGCAGCCACCCACACCCTCCAAGTAGCCCACGTTGGGCCAGGGACCTCCGTGTACGCCCTCAGGCCCCTATATACAAAACCCTGTAGATCAGCCAGGGAGCCTAAGCTAACTGCCTCCAAATAGGTGGCCGCATTTGACCTAGAGCCCATAAACCACCACTGGACTGTCACCAGCATTGCAGCCCAGTAGTAGACCCTGAAGTTGGGCAAAGCCAACCCAGGTGGGCCAGAAGCCACAGGGTAGATTGTGCCAGTCAAGGGACCGTTGTATATCGGTTTATCGAATGACATGACATCGAGCTCCAAGTGCTTCTCTGGAAAATGGCACCTTGTTTTTGTGTAACTGCTTACACCTTGTTGTACAATTTGTCATGTTGTCTCATCTTCTCAAATAAAGAGCTTTGTTTGTAAAAATGCTTGTAATACGCTTCTGAAACACTCATAATATGCCTGAAAATCGCTCTGCTCAGGTGTGAACAGGGTCTCGCTGCAAACAACCTCTCAACACCTCTGTAATGCAAACAGTCCATCGTCAATGTCCACACAAACCCCCCATGTACAGAGGAGGGTGGTACAACAGGTCACATCCTTCCATTAAGGAATGGATGAGAGCACGCATATATACGCTTAGGATATAGGAGATGATGGCATCATCTATCCAGAAAACAGTTGCATCCTACAATCTGCATCTGAGCAATATCAAGGAAAGTATCAATATGCCAGATTGGATTTTCCCATCTGGATGCCACTGTTTCCACAAGCATGTATTTTTATTGAATTATCTTCCTACCGCTATCAGATGTATATGGGTTCCTTCAACTGTGTGCAGTGGTGATTGACAACAATATGCTGCAACTTCCCCCTTTATGCCTCCCAATATAGAATATTCATTCAGGTCACTTTCAATAAACTTAATTATCCACACAAATCTATTGTGCTTGGGTTAATATAAATCCTGACAGATGGTATTACAATAATAGTTTGCATTGTACCCAAGAGTGCAGACCAAGTGCTGACTGAGCCAGAAGGCCTTCATAGGATTGATACGGAAATCATTCAGGTTATATATATATATATATATATATATATATATATATATATATATATATATATATATATATATATATATATATATATATATATATATATATATATATATATATATATATATATATATATATATATATATCACTAATGATTAAAAAAAAAAAAACTTCACATCTCAAAAGTAATGATGCCATCTCTATGGAATTCATTGTCAAAAGGAATACTTTTCGTGGTTTGTAGCAAAGAACAGAAGGATGGACAGTTTAACCTACATAAGATGAGCTGTAGCTATGAATCACTACCTAAGCCTGCAATGTAGTTACGACCTTCACAGACAAATTGGTTAAGAAATTATAGTTATCTCTGTGTCCTTCTGGTATTTCCTGCTCCTTCCATTAGCTCTATCTTATTTGCTCTGCGCTTTCAAACGTAATTACCAGCAGTGTAGTTTCTGCTAGGCTGTCCTCATTCTGCAGGGGAATTTAACATGACATCGGTTACTGTGCCTCTGACTTGCTGGTTTCTTTCATTAGTTCTCATTGTACCATTGCCCTCCAGGATTAAGAGGCCATCGCCTGTTCTGAACAGATGTGACAGGACTATCGAGGAACCAGCTTTAGAGGTTGGAATTGGGGGTGACAATGATGTGTGGAAAGACCAAAATGTCATTCATTTCTGAGCCCACTTCCATTACTTTGATTCTCCACCGGAGTGAAGGGTGTGGTAAACTGAGAATGGCCTTCAAACAAGCCATTTAATGCCCCCGATATCTTGCATATATAAAATACATATATCCCAAAGAAAACATTAAAAAGATACCAAAAAATAAAATTTTACTACGTCAAGTGTATCTACAGCTAAATAGATTTTTCCTGAGAGACTCTAAACCACTCTAACCAAAATTTAAAACATACAATGTTGGCTTTAGATATACTTAAAGTATAACTAAAGGCAAAACTTTTTTTTTTGGATAGAGTGCAGAGGGATTAGAACACTGTCAGTTTTCATTGCTGTGCTTTGGTTTTTAACTAACCCCCCTTTACTCCAGTTTGTACCCCGAGGAGGTCCCTCACTTCTTGTTCCAGTGATGATGGTTACCAAGAAAGAAATGAGGGGAAATCTCTCAAATGGAACATACTTCAGGAAGCAGACACAAGTACCAATTAATGGATTAAAAAGGCATTTCCTAGAATTGCTGTTTAATTGATAATACGGTTAAAAAAAAAACAGTGCACAGAAAACAAGACTGCCACAACAAGGGGATCCTAACCACTGGGGAAGATATTCCCGGGACAAAAACAAAAGCTTTGACCATATACTTTGTATTTTAGTATGCATTTCCCCGGTGTGTGTTTTTATGGTTATACTGGCTAACAAACTATCTTAAAAACAGGCTTGCATTATATGGACTGACCCTACTTAAAGGGCACATCTTGCCACCTTCACTCATGTCATATGTATAGACAAAACTGAAATCACTATTATTCAATAATTCTTTGTATTTTAAAAGCAGGGAGAATAATCTTAAAATGAGGGTGACAGGATGGATGATATGGTAAAAGGAACTATTTTGTAATTACAGTAATCTGCTATTTAACTGCCAGGGGAGTCCATTTGATGTAATTAGCTTATAGCAAGCTAACTGTGACATCCTCTTTTCTAATTTTAGAGCCTGGAAATGAAAATAAAACCAGTGATGAATCTGGGAAAATTTACAATTTCTTCTAAAACACATCTGTTGTGCAAGTCAACAAACCCAGGCAACAGGGTAACAACTGTACTTTTGAGACCTCTTAGAATTCTCAATAGTGTTTTGCCAAGTACAACAGGGGTTTTTCTATGCAGACTTCAAGAGGGGATCTGGACCTTTAGGTGTTTTATATGGCAAGGATTTCACCGGATTATGACAGTAAAATGACTCTTCTGCCAGTATTCCATTGTCATGGGATGTCAGATGCAGTCATATCATGTATCAGCACATATTCTTGCATGGTATAGATGTGTCAAAGATTCAGCTAGCTGACTAAAAAATATAAAATGTCAGCAGTTCTACCAAGTAGTGCCATTACTATTTCCCCCATTACTGCATTCAACCTCCATCTTTCAATACAGATCCCGTTTTTCTGAAGGATCTTCATTATAACGCAACAAAATAATCAGAGAGGACTATTATGACTCCGTTCCATACTATTGCTGAAATTTGAACTTCAAACTTCTACCTAAAAGTAAACTATCTACCCAACATCTAGTGCAACTTGGGAATCAAAGTAAGCAATTTAAGAACCTTCTTGCACAGGAGTAAATACTTGTGCAATACAACCCATATACAGAGAAAGTTCTCCAACAATTTCTACTTCCAACAAAAAAATGAATGGATCAAGGCAACCAACCCTTTGTGAGCTGTTAATATATTTGTAAACCAAGGATCTGGAAAGATTGCCTTTATCAATTTGATTATTTTTCCAAAGGATGACGACTAATTGAAAGCATATGTGTGCCTATTATAAGGCTACCCATAGAAATCTAAAGAAACCGCCAATTTAAAACAACCAATAAAAGTGATCTGCAGAGGATGGCTTTCTTTGCTATTTTCTGTTTGGGAAAACAGCATTTTTAAGTATGTATTTTTCTTTCGTAAAGCCAGCCAAAGATGATACCATTTTCTTTCCTGCAACCACAGGTTGTAGGAAAGAAAATCGCTTGATTCCCCCTTCAACACAGTCAGTGTTGATGGGAAAATGCTTTGTGCGGAGCTATTTTTTTTCTCCCGGCGGGGGGCCATCCCTGCTGGAGAAGACAGTGATTGCTTCCAGCTATAGCCGCTGGCAATAATCACATGCACAAGGCCAACATGCTGGTTGTACCCAAGATCGACTTGGATGCAATCAGCTTGCCAGTACATGGATCGAATCTCAGCCTGTCCCTGCTGAGCTGGCCAAGAGTCGAACTGTCTATGACTGGCATAAATATTATCCATATTAACTGACACGGTCAAGAAAATCTTTCAGGAATAGTTACTGTTCATGGAAAAATTGTTCCTACAAAAGATCTTGTGCAAATTTGCTAAGAATGGTCTTATGTCAATGTATGTTCAGCATAAAAAGATGTACTAAATGAGTCACTGACCATTATAAGTTAGCCATAAACAAACATACCTACATTCAAGGGTGAGAAAGTCAGACTATACTTCATAGGGTCAAAAGTTTATCGACTACCATTATCTCTTCTCTATTATCTAAGATACACACACTTTCACAAGATACCAATTAGCATTAAAGTAAAGCAAATACTCTAGCAAATAGAGGTGGACAAAAATTTTTATGTGGTCAGTTTTTTAACCCAAAACACAGTCTTAAAAGAGAAGTATGTTTTTTTTTGGGGGGATATTTATACTTACCTAGGTGAATGCGGCATCAGACCGATGCTGCAGTTGTCCCCCATTGTCTCTGCACTGAAAACTGAGCCACGAACATCGCCAATGGCTCGGTTCTCACAGATCCGAGAGAAGAGCTACTGACTGTCAGTCAACAGCTCTCCTCTCTGCTTCTCCACGCTCATTGGAGCTCTAAGCTGTGGAGGGGCAGAGAGCAGCTGTCTCAGCAGCTCGCTGAGACTGCCATCAGTAAAGGCAGCTGGGAGGATCCAGACTTCAGAAGTCGGGATGACGCGCTGCCTCGACTGATTGCAGTGACATCTGAGGAGAGTGGACTTCAGACTGCTCTCCGCTGAAAATGGGTCACAGGAGTGCCAAACTAATTGCACTCCTGCGACCCTTAGGAGAAGCCCAGTTTAAAAAGCTCAGGCTGGACTTTTAAGTCTGGTACATATGGGCTGAATATTGTCTGGTATCAGCTGGTTCAACAGAAACCAGCCATCATTCGGCCCGTGTACACACCACCAACCTGCCTGGCTTCTGTCAAGAGGGGATGCTTTAAAATCAGCATTCGACTGGCTGCCAGCGCTGATTGGTGTGTTCTGTCAGGGGGGCAGTCTCCCTGTCAGAACACAATAGCTCAGCGGGGAGATTGCTGTACTAACATTGCATAGTTAGCACAGTGAGCTCCTCGGTTTTATTACGTTCAGCCCACTGGGTTAAACAAAAAAAAACGGATAGTGTGTACCAGGCTTTAAGAAGCCAAAACAGACAACAGGGATTACATTCATGTTAAGAGCAGATGCCCAATGAATGACAGGTGGTGAAAGCATCCATGTTTGGATCAAAGATTTTGACAAGAATATTTCTGCAAGCCTGGCGGTTTAAAACAATAAATTACACCCCTTTTGGAAGCCATGGTCAGTTCCACTTTCATGCAGACTTGCAGTTCAAACTGTAATTCCATAAAGGATATTCTTGACCTCCTCTTTCAATAATGGACTTCCGTGTTATACTTGAAGCTGAGAAATCCAATTAGATGAAGATGCATGAGATGGACCGTTGATTTGCAGGAGGGCTGCATCACCAAGCAATTCTGTACATTAATATCGAACATTTCATCACAGAAAATGTACACGCAGTGCAAAAATCTATTTTAATATGCAATCGATGCACGTTAGTAAACTGTTCTTACATTGTAGGGGTCTAAGATTGTATTTGAAGGAGATAGAGGAAAAATCAAAGGCAGGAAGTGTTATATGAATATCCCAAGCTCCTGAAAAGTTAGGAATATCTTCTGAGCATTTCTAGGAGCTATTTTTACTAAGCGAGCCTACTGTGAATACAAGTCAATGAAAGAGAACACCAATGTAAAGTACAAGAGAAGCCTGTTTCCCCATTAGCCTGTGAATAGCGGTTTTGGCTCCTCTGTCTGTGGATATGAGGTACCCTCTTGTCAGGCACTGGCCTGATCACAACGCACAGAGGAGACACACAGACTTCTCTCTTTTTCACTATAGCTGTGAACTTGCAATGAACCCATTCTTAAAATACATCTTGTTATTTCTTATTCTACATGGATCTTTATTCATTTTTTTATAGTTAAGCAACAGAATAATCATATGACAGCTGGGATATGCAGATAATTTTAGAGATTGCCAAATTAGCATAATATCTGTCCCATTTATGTTGGTGCCACACACAGTAGATTCTCATTAAAGGTCACGAAACATCCAAGATTTTTAATTTTTTTCCCTAGTGATCAAAAAGAAATTAGACAAACACTAATATATATTAGAACAAACCTAATATGAGTGATAGTAATAGCTGGGCAAATGCAGTGGATTTCTTAGAACAGTGTTTCCAAACCATGATTAGCTTGGTACCAACATACCAGCAATACCAGAAATTACAATTAACAGGGATACAGATTGCGATGATACTTTTGTTTAAGTCGCTGGCATAGCACATTATTCTAGTCTAAATATTTTGTTTCCCAAAAAAGCTATACTCTAGTAAGGACGCTCTACAAAACCGCCCATAGAGAATTGAAATGGAAGTGCCACATCACTGCTAAGAGATACAGATACAAACTTTATTCCATTAAAAGTCAATCCAAAAAACGAGTTTCAGGGGTCCAAGCGCCACCTTTATCAGGGCTAGAAAGAAAACAAGATTTCCATATCAATCTAATATCAAAACAGTATACACTCCATGAGGTCATAATTAAAAACAAATAGTCAATCATAAAAATAATCACCATTATTTAAATTATACATTAAGGGTTAACATTGTATCATTTTAATAATAGTGATAATTATAATTTTTCTCATCTTTTTTGAAACGATATCATTCAGCACTCATTTTTGTATAGTTTTGACAGTCCCTTTACAATTATTTGGTTTTAATTATGACCCTGTGGAGGGGATACAGTATCAATATCAGATTGATATTGAAATCTTAGGTGCTTTCTAGCCTTGATGATACTTTTTTGAATTATATCCCCGACTGTGTGACTCTATAGTCATGTGGGCTACACAGATAAGAAAAAGAAGAAAATGGAGAGCTTAGAAAGGAACTGAAATTGAGCATGCTCCATAGAGAACACCAGCTGGTCTACACAATCTCAAGCTGCAGTGGGAACACAGAGAAGATGGGAGGGACGGCTGAAGGCAGGATCAACCAGGTATATTTCACTCTACACAAAACAAGTGCTTTAGTGGCTTTGTGAGTATAAGCACTCTATTATATAGCATGTAATGAGAGTTTTTCATAGTCTGGGTTTAATGACACCAACTATATATTGCGGCCACAAAGTAGAATTTATACGGCTATGGAACATGTGTATTCACCTAACAAGGCAAAAGGCTTTCAAATGTCAGTATATGTACTGTGTAAATACCTTCAAACATTCTTCTGCGTTTCAGGTAAATTACCTGTATAAAGCAATGTTGTACGGCCACTCACAGCATGTGAAATATAAGGTTTTTAGCAGCTGAACAAAGCTGAGCCCTTACATTTCTTCTGTTTTGAAAGGCAGAAGTATTGAAGCCATTGGCTCAATGTGACACCCAGACAAATTCCACATCAAGACAGTTTTCCTTCAAAGTTTCTTACTTTACAGAAAACTAAAATGTAGCTGGGGATGATGATGTAAGTAAGTGTATGCGCTCACTGTGCAGAAGTGTACAGCTGCTGAAGAACACAAAGACTATGACTGATCTAGCCAGTGCCACCTGCAGTAAAACTGGCCAGAGGATATTTGGCAGCAGACAACTAGCATCCCGGCAGCTAAAGTCACGTCAGGCAGAATGAGAGCATCCTTCCAGCCAGAGCACTTCTGTGGAAAATAAGGCGTATGACAGATTACCAAGTGTGCGAAACATGGCAAGGTCACGGAAACTGCAAGACGGAACCACCACACATTATGACTTTGAAGCATCTACTCCTGAATTTACCCTACATGGTGAATTCATTTCCGTATTTCATAAATATTAGTGCCAGATGTTGGGTTGGCTATGACACTGCCACATAAAAGAAGGAGCTTTAAAGGACAAGTTAGTCTGGCCACAGGCAGTGTACTCCTAATCGAATGCTGGTTTTCCAGCAGGACAATTCAACAGAAGTCAGCTGGTTCCTGCTTAACCGATTTTCAGAATGTGTGCCTAAAACGTAACTTTACCCAGAACAATTTGATGAAAAAAAAAAAAAAAAAAAAAGAAGAAGAATGTTCTTTAGCAAGGAACATGCATTCCACATTAATAATTATGCTACTAAAATGTGTGTGTGTGCTGTAAATTAGCTCCAGCATTGCTCCCGATTCTCCTTGCTGGAAGCTGACATTTTGCCGAAGCCCAGAGCCCCAGCAGTAAATCATAAAGTAGAACTAAACCCATTGATTTAACAGTCACGTTTACTTGTTTCCCAACCAAGCTGGTTGGTGTCATAACTGATCACGTGCAGCACCATTGCAGTCTCAGATGAAACAAAAGCAGATTCCCTGGCTGTAAAGGATAGAGGGGTTTTATTCTGTTTTAAGGCTGTCAGCAGATCGGCCTCTACAAACTCTGCAGTGCCTAAAAATAATGAGTAACTGAGCATGTGCAGAGCAGGGTGAGAGTAATACTGGATTTTAAACAGTATAGGCATTTAGTTTTAAAGTTTTACATAGCTATACCTGCAAAAGGGGCCAGCCGAAAGTGATCTAGAAGGACTTAATTTTCTGACCAAGGTTCCACTTTAAGTTGTCTGAACATACTAAGATGAGAATATCTCACCTGCACACTTTCAGGCTCAACAGCTGGTATTCTCAAGATCCCAGACTGCCAACAAAATGGCAGTACTAAGCAGTGGGAAAGGGGTCTCATTGGGCAGAAGGGTGGACTAGTGTGCTACAGGTAAAACTGGACAAGAAGAAGCTGAAACCCAGATTAAGGCTATGCAGCTTTTATTGAAACTATCGCATATCACATGTGCCCCCTGGCAGAGGCTACAAGCTGCTGTGCTGTCACACATTGCACATTTACAACTAATACGCAAAAAGTCAACAGCTTTTATGTGAGGCATACAAGACATGGGTCAAGCAAATGACAATAAAATAAATAAAATGGTAAATGATAGTGGGTAGGTTCTCATATGTTGTATGAATGAACTTTCTTAGGCCGTGCACACCTTTTAAAAAACAGAATCTTGCCTGCAATGAACTAGCGACAAATGCATTCTGATAAAATATTCCTGTGGTTAACTGAAGTCGAGTTAATAAATAACCATGAGTGTTTGCAAGTCTGCTGGCCTTTTTCTTTGCAAATCCAAATATAGTCATGACAGAGGCGGGATGATAAATGGTTGTGTAGAGCAGAATTTGGCAAACAACAGCTCAGCCAGGAACCATCCAAGTGAAGCGCAGCATACAGCATGACTACACAGCGGATACTGGATGTAGATGGAGCAGTAACCCTGCACACACAAGAGAAGACTTCAATGGATCAGATACTTGTGAATACGAGTATGTGTCACCCAAACGTACAAGACCGATAAATGAGGAATACTCGTTGGTAACATACTGCAAAGTTTCCATATGTCCATTGGATATCCTGGAAAATGATATAGCGGAGGCAATTTTCCAGCTTCATGTATAACTCGTACCTCTGTGCTCAACAGATTCCCATTTCTTATTTAGACAAAAGTTTGTATCGCGATGATTAGCAGAATTATTATGAAATAAAAGGCGATTTTTTATTTTATTTTTTAACTTGTAAATACAAGTGGCCCCAAGATACGGGGCTCCAAATTCAGTTCGGAAAATGTCAAGCACTTTTCTGCAGCAGAGAATGACATTTTCCTTTTTTTTTTTTTTTTTTTTTTTTTTTTGTTTAAAAAATTTTTTATTGGGTGCTAAAAATGGTACAAAAAGAGTACAAAAATATGTTGAAACTTTAACAGTAATAAAACGTTTTACATTTGTAACATTGTATGATACAAATAATTAGGTATGAATATCTAGTAGTGGTACAAAAGTTTTGATTATGGTCTATAGTACAATATAAAGGGTAGACTGCCGCTTTGTGTGTAGACATTCTCAGATTGGATTAAAAAATGATAAGGAGTGACATTTTCCAAACCAACTTTGGTGCCCCGTATCTCTGGACCGCTTGGTGCTAGGAACCCCATCTTTGGCTATTTTTTACTCCACTGGGTTTGCACACCAAATTTGAGGTTCCTAGCACCAAGTGGTCCAGAGATACGGGGCCCCAAAATAGTCAAAAATGAAAAACGCCTGTAAACGAAACACGGCTAGATGCGAGTTACTGCGTTTACAAGCTGTTACAGGCATTCGGCTTTTCAAATGCCTCTGAACATACGTCCTGAACGCATTTGTTTGCTTTACAAAAAATGCTTCCAAATTCAACTGCCTGGAAAGACTATAAAACGACCCTGTGTACATGTACTGATAAGATAACAGAGGAGAGTTCAGGGGCAGCTGAAAAAAAAAAGCTGCGCCTAAACGTCAGTTTACCAGCAGAAGTGTACATGACGCCTAATGCAATGCACAAGAACAACAAGATGTGAATGGGCCCTCAACATATTTACATTTTAAATCTCTCTCTATATATTTATTTTTCTATGCAGTGTAGTGCCCTGATGTTTGTGTCTTTCAGTTTTAATCCATGTACCAAGTATGCAACAATTAACGTTTCTTTAAGGGATAAGCTATATGGTGGGACAACCTAGGCACCCCTGAGGTTTTGGAACTACATTTCCCATGATGCTCATGTATTCTGCAGTGTAGTTGAGTATCATGGGAAATGTCGTTCCAAAACATCTGGGGTGCCAAGGTTTGCCACCACTCACCTAGGCAGTCTATTCGTATTGTCCTGTAATATCTGTGTCATGTGACAAAACATCTCTTGAACATCTGGCCCATTTGTGTGAAGGTTTCCACTGTAGCAAAAAGTGCTGTGGATGTCAACACTATAATGGCAACCTTACTATTTATTCAGCATTGTCTGCATGCAGGAAATTTGATTTATTCACATGTGGAAGGCATGCCTCTGTGGCTAGTAACAGGAAATCAACTAGGGCAGTGATGGAGAACTTTGGCACCCCAGATGTTTTGGAACTACATTTCCCATGATGCTCATGCACTTCACAATGTAGTTGAGCATCATGGGAAACTTAGTTTCAAAACATCTGGGGTGTCAAGGTTCGCCATCACTGAACTAGAGCAACAGTATCTACGTAGAGATTACTAAAAAATAAAAAAAAACTGTATTATGTGGGGATCAAGGAACACGCATCAGAAACACTGATGAGGTTTGTAAATTTACTAAAGATTTTTTTAAATAAATGATAAAAAGAATTTTCCAAAAATAAAAAAAAATTTCTAAAAAAAGGATTGTTTTTTTTTTTTTCTTTTACAATATAGCCATTACTTGTTCCAGTTCAGCTTTAAAGTTCTGCTAAAGAGGACAAAGAATTCAACAAAAATACCCAATCGTAAAAAAACAAAAAACACGTGCTTAACAGGAAACTCCAGTACGGAGGAGAATATACAAATATTTCAGAAATCCCTTTGGTCTCTTACTTGTTTTTGTTGTAATAAGACACGTTCAAGAGAACCTTTAAATCAGTCTGACACCATATGGCATGAAATGGAATTTTACTGTTTATTATAATGATGTCACGAGCACAAAAATGTGCAGAACAAAAAGGTCAAACCAATCCAATGTAAATACAGACATTGTGTCAAAAAAAAAAAAAAAAAACATTGTCTATATTAGAGGACATTCAATTTGCACGATACGTAAACAGCGTATAGAATTGCCAAAATCAAAGCACAACTTGAAAATCAGGACTGTTCATCTGTAGGAGGTGTCTATTAGCAGAATGTAAAGTTGCACACATATATTCTCTTGTGTCTTCATCACTAAATAACTTCATCACACCCCATAGATGTCAATATTTTTGAGGCGTAATATTGATCTCCCAATACTAAATATTAGGTACTGTGGAAAGTAATAACGTAGTTTGGCCATACTATGAGTGGCTATATTTTTACACAATTGTCAATATGGAAGACTGCTGAATTTACTTGCAAAAAGTGAAAATGATGAAATCAATCCAAAAAATAATTTGCGTATGCATTCCATAACCATTGGAGGGTTTATATACTCGTCTATACACATTAGCATCTGTGTTTGCAGAGTTTCTCCACATACATCTCATGTGCAAGGATGATCTATGCCATATGATTTATTTTCTTTAACAAAGGACTTTATCATTGTTTCACTATATTATATTGCACCGGACTTTTTCTCACTTTATGAGTCTATTGGCTCTATTTTTTGTTAGCGCTACACATTGTGGTTATTTGCTTGTTTGACTTTGTTAGAGTGTTGGCTGCTTTCACATATATTTTCAGGATAGTCACTGTACACAGTGAATCAGCAAAGCCCGACGCGTTTCGACCAATAAGTCTTCTACTGGGGCATCGATGCCCCAGTAGAAGACTTATTGGTCGAAACGCGTCGGGCTTTGCTGATTTTGAGACCCTTATACTGCTTTTACTCTGTTTTATTTTTGATTTTATCAGTATATGCTCTGTACTGCTTGGATGAATTCCCCTGTTTGTACCATTATTTATACAACCATACCCAATAAATTAGTGGTGGAATCACACTATTGGAGTTCCTTTTTCCGTATCCTGCTTCCTGGTTTGTTCCTGGTGTCGCGCCCCACACGTGTGTCGTTTTGGAGGATTCCGGATTATCCAGCCGAGAGTCCATCCCAGACCTGGAGGAGTGCTGCCAGAATCCAGCTTTCATCCCTTGAGCGCCACCTACAGGAGTTACCATAAGCCTTACTGACCCACTGCCGTATGGTAGGTGGGTCCAACATCGCTGGTAAGCGTATGCATTCCATAACCATTGGAGGGTTTATATACTCGTCTATACACATTAGCATCTGTGTTTGCAGAGTTTCTCCACATACATCTCATGTGCAAGGATGATCTATGCCATATGATTTATTTTCTTTAACAAAGGACTTTATCATTGTTTCACTATATTATATTGCACCGGACTTTTTCTCACTTTATGAGTCTATTGGCTCTATTTTTTGTTAGCGCTACACATTGTGGTTATTTGAATTTACGTGCAAACATAAGAAAAAGAAATAACCTAAATCTATTTAGTATACATAGGGGCTGATTTACCAAAACTGGAGAGTGTAAAATTAGGTGCAGCTCTGCATGGTAGCCCTTTCTTTTTCTTTTCTGTCCTAGTACTGACCTGCATGTAGGGAGCCCATATCAGTGAAAGGGTACATACCCATCGGCCATACAGACATACCCGAGTTTGTCACGTACACCGGGACAGGTGCAGGGCATGGGATGCACAGGCTCTGAGACAAGGTCTGTCCACCCATGCCCGTGTACCCGCCAAGCTTGCCTGTGTGGGTGAGGCCATACGGGGTCTATATACTTACAAGCACTACCAAACTCAAAATGACTATATGCAAGCTGGATAAACTGTTGTCAATTTTCAGCTGTACCTTTGCCATAAACCTTCAGTTCTAGATATGCAGTTGGCCACAAGTACCTATTAGGAATTATTTGCATGTTTCCATCCATAAATCCATCACTGTCATAGGGATTTGTGAGGAAGCGATAGGTGAAAGCCTTCTGTGAAAGTAAGGTACCACACTATAATTTTACATCATAAAAAAAAACATTTTATTTGATAGGGGGTTTAACCCTTTACTGCTCTATCAGGTCATTTTGTGCTGTCCTGCTGGAGAGACTTCCCTTCACTTGCAGTGCTGGAGATGCAGGAGGAGATGAGAAGACATCACCCAAAGTGAGGGGGACACCCATCCTAGGACCAGAACATCGGACTTTACTAGATGCATAAACATCCCCTCTTGTTCTTTTGACAACTTTTGACTACTCTATTGACAAACCAATATTGGAATTCTCCTCACTTTGTCTCAGTGACAATGGTCACCAGGACCAATACGGTGAATCTAACCAGGACACAGATGGCAGTAAAAGTTTGACAGAGGGTCTAGCACTTCGACACTTTATTCGGAACTAAAAAAACATTTCCTTTACATACGCTTTATTAATACACCTGATGGAGCAGTTGATTTGTCTCAGTGCCAAATACAGACTCCATCTGGTCAACATTTCACCAATCATTTTATCCATTCCATACTCTAGAACAGGGGCCTGTCCTTCAGACTTTGGGGGGGGGGGGGTAACAGCCTGTGGCCATTGGGAGTAGAAATGATCCTGGCGTCAGTGGGAGTAAACAATGCACCTTTGGTATTAGGGGGAGAAATAATGCCCCCATCATTGATGTCTGTGGGAGAAATGGTGACCAAGCAGTGGTTTCATTAGAAGGAATAATGCCCTATCATTGGTGTCAGTGTGATTAATAGTAGCCCATTGTTAGTGTCAATTTGAGTAATAGTGCCCCATCATTAGCGTCAATAGGAGTAATAATGCCCCATTGTTGGTGTCAGGTGGAGAAATAGTGCCCCATCATTGGTGTCAGTGGGAATAATAGTGCCCCATCATTGGTGTCAGTGGGAATAATAGTGCCCCATCATTGGTGTCAGTGGGAATAATAGTGCCCCATCATTGGTGTCAATTTGAGGAATAGTGATCCATCGTTAGTGTCAATGGAAGAAAGAGTGCCCCATTGTTGATATAAATAACCAAAATATTACCCCATTGTTGGTGTCAGTGGGAGGAATAGGGTCTTGTATCAGTGGAAGGAAAAGTGCCCCAAGGACCAGATAATGGAAATCAAAAGGGCCACAGTTTGGAGACCACTGCTCTAGGACATACGATGGTACACCAAACTAAAATATTGCAGTGCATATATTTTTAATCAATCACATTCTATCAGCTTCTTACAGTTACTGTACAGGTGGAATTGCAGCCATCAGTCCCCTGTGAATGCACTGCAACATTACTGTTACGTCAACTCATTTTCCAGTGGAGTTAGTTGCTTGCAAATTACAAATCCTGATACTTATTGCTAGTGCAAGAGGCCAGGGCATTTCTAAACAACCTATTACCTGAGTAGTGATGTGATCCTAGCTACACTGGCAGGCAAAATTGTTGCATGGAAAAAGTACAACGCTAGGGGGTGAATTGATAGAATATAGTAGAGCGCTGTCACCCTACTACAGGAAGTTGATTTCTTAAAATGTTTCCGGCAACATCAACAGTGGCCTCATTGGCGGACTAAATAAAAAGTAACTTCTAAATAAAAATATTAGCAGACATTGGGGTTTATTTACTAAAACTGGAGTGCAAAATCTGGCGCAGCATAGAAACCAATCAGCTTCCAGTTTTCTTTTGTCAAAACTTAACCCCTTTGCGCCTCCCAGACCTTTAAAGCGGTTCTGCACCCATTTCAGTTAGTAAATCTCTTTGCCTTCAAAATCAGGCAAAGAGTACTAAATGAAATGTTTTTTTTTTTTACTTACCTTGTAATTGAAGACTTCCGGTCTTCTCTCTCTGCGGCGGCGGGCGGGGTCTCTGTGTCGATCGTCGTCACGGCGCACTGTCTCCTGGGATCTGGTGTCATTGATCCCAGGAGTCAGTGCGGGCATCTTCCGAAATCTCGCGAGATTTCGGCCACATCTTCCGAAATCTCCCGAGATTTCGGCCACATCTGCCGAAATCTCGTGAGATGTCGGCAGATGTGCCGTTACTGCGCACGCGCGAGTAACGGCGGTGCATGCTGGGCCATCTAAAGTTCCTGTGGGTGTTTCACATGCCCACAGGCAAGATGGCCCCCAGCACTAAAGAAGAAGACGAGGAACTTCATCGGACGAAAACCGGCGGCGATCGAGATGGAAGATGGAACAGGTGAGTCCCCTAATAAAGGTAAGCATACTTTATATTACATCCTAAAAAAAAAATTTTTTTTACAGAGTGCAGAACCGCTTTAAGGGGATTTCAGAAGCCGGGGCAAGTTTTCTGTTCATGTGATTGCCGTGATTGACTGTCACAGCGGTCACATGATCTGAAAGCTACCAATTGCAAGTAGAGTTGGCCACCGTAACTGTCCTGGGAGCGTGCAGGCGCAGATCTGTTTATCTTTAGGTACGCATATATGCGACCTCTTGGTGTTGAGGACGCATATATGGGTACGGCTGGCAAAAAGGAGTTAACCGAACAAGCTAAAGTTAGAAGCCAATTGGCTACCATGCAGAGCTGCACCAGATTTTGCACTCGCCAGTTTTAGTAAATCAACCCCACGTCATGCTATATAACTTCTGCAATTCTAGTTTTTGGCCAGAGATACACTTAACATCTGGAATAAGTCAAACATTCCTCTAAATACATCAACTATGACAAAAATGTTTTCCCTCATTTTTTTCATATAAATTCATCAATTCTGGAAGTAACTTGCAACATATGTAGAACCCACACCGTTGCCGGTCTGTGACCTGCACTGAAAGTGTCAGAAATTAGAATTACATTTAGAATGAAATACAAAATTCAATATACACAGCTTCTATCATTGACAGCAAAGATTAAATGATAGAGAAACCTCACAGTGACAGTTTAATGCCAGCAAACAGCAATTTCTCCAAAACCAAGTGAACCTGTGACACGGCTCCTGCTCTCCTGTCATTTACACAGTCGGCCCCTCCACAGATAAATATATAATGGCTTCCAGTCTCATTATGTCACATACAGATATGAGCCATCTGACAAACAGACATGAACGGTTTCACCATCATCTCATTACACTTCACAAGACTAATATTGCCGATGAAAGCTCATTGCTCCAGCCAATTTATAAACATTAAACCCTGGCACAGTTTCAAAGCTTTCCAGGTACCTGGTATGGAAAACAGGAGAACTGGAAACAACGCCCTGAGGGTCAGAGAGGCCCATGCAAAGAACATAAAGCCATGTTAAACTTCTGTACCAGCAAGGCCTCATTCACACAAGGCAGAGCCGCTCGGCAGAGTCTGCCAGCTCAGCAGGAGATCTCTCCGTTGATCTCCGCTGAGCCGGCGGATGACAGGTCCGTCTCTGCTCACTGAGCGGAGAGGGGCCTGTCAGAGCGCCGCTGATTCCTATGAAGGGATCAGACGAAAACGGACAGCATGTCCGTTTTCATCAGATCTCATCCGATACAATAGGATGGATGCGAACGTATCGCCATACGTCTGATTTTAGCAGATCGGAGTGGATCAAAAGTCAGCAGACATGGTCACCACTGACATCTGTCAGTCCATAGACCTGCATGGAGCGTCTGTTCAGGTCCGCCTAAAAAAAAAAACTGACAGGCGGACCTGAGAGGTCTGTCCATGTGAAAGGGGCCTAAGGCTTGGTTCACACTATGTGCGGCCTTGGCTCCCAGTAGGGGGTCCAGTTCGTCCCCGTTCACCATTTCAGAACCAAATTAGGTCAGAACTTGGGCCTGAAACGGGTCCAGACACACACAGAATGCTTCTACTGTGTGCTCCGCGGCCGCCCCGGAGATGTGTGAACCAGCTCAATTGAGAGCCGGTCATACTATCCTGTAATGCAAATTGGATGTGGGGTGTTGCCTTATGAGTTTATGTGAAATCTCCATTAAAAGTTGTAAAATATTGTAATTATGAATATATTTCAATTAGAAGTGTATTTCAGTTGGCGGGAAGTGTGTTTAACCACTTAAGCCCTGGAAGGATTTGCCCCCTTTCTGACCAGGGCATTTTTTGCGATACGGCACTGCATCGCTTTAACTGACAATTGCAAGGTGGTGTGACGCTGTACCCAAACAAAATTGGCGTCCTTTTTCTCCCACAAATAGAGCTTTCTTTTGGAGGTATTTGATCCCCTCTGCTGTTAAAAACAAAATATAGCGACAATTTTGAAAAAAAAAAAAAAAAGTTTTTGCTATAAAAAAAAAATATCCCCAAAAAAACTAAATTGAAAAAACAAATTTCTTCATCAGTTTAGTTTATCCAATACATTTTGGTAAAAAATATTCGCAACCGTATATTGATTGGTTTGCGCAAAATGTATAGCATCTAAAAAATAGAGGATAGATTTATGTAATCTTTATACAAGTAATTGCGGCGATCAGAAATTTTTATTGGGGCGGCAACATTGCGGCGGACAGATTGGACACTTTTGCAACTTTTTTGGGACCAGTGACTTTTATATAGCAATCAGAGCTAAAAATAGCCACTGATTACTGTATAAATGTCACTGGCAGGGAAGGGTAGGGGGTGATCAAGGGGTTAAATACGTTGTGTGTGTTCCAAATGTGGGGGGATGGGAGTAACTAGAGGAGGAGACATCGATGTTCCTAATAGGAACACACAATCTGTCTCTCCTCTCCTGACAGAAGGGGGATTTGTGTGTTTACAAACACAGATCCCTGTTCTGTCTCTGGTGCCCGCTATCGCGGGCCATGCAGCGGGCAGACGGCATGTGCCTGCTAAGGCTCTTAAAGGAAGGAGCCGACTTTCCTGTACATCGTTTTTTGCGCAGGGCTGCCAACGTATATGTATGTGAGCCTCAAACCTTCTTGCACAAGGTCATTTGGATTGATGAGACCACAAGAGTCAACAAGCCCTATGAGGAAAGATACGGAGGTGGATCACTGATGTTTTGGGGATGTGTGAGCTACAAAAGGCACAGGAAATTTGGTCAACATTGTTGGCAAGATGAATGCAGTATGTTATCAGAAAATACTGGAGGAATATTTTCATTAATCAGCCAGGAAGCTGCACATGGGACAAACTTGGACATTCCAACATGACAATGATCCAAAACACAAGGCCAAGTTGACCCGTCATTGGCTACAGCACAATAAAGTGAAGGTTCTGGAGTGGCCATCTCAGTCTCCTGACCTCAATATCATTGAGCCACTCTGGGGAGATCGCAAACGTTCAATTCATACAAGACGGCCCAAAAATTTACAGGAACTGGAGGCTTTTTGCCAAGAGGAATGGGCAGCTTTACCACCTGAGAAGATACAGAGCCTCATCCACAAATACCACAAAAGACTTCAAGCTGTCATCAATGTTTAATTAAAGGGGGCAATATACGGTATTAAGAACTGGGGTAAACTTTTGATTAGGGTCATTTGGGGAGTTTCTGTTGTCATTATGATTTAAAAAGAGTAAACACCGTTGATTGATAATAAATGGCTTCAGCCAAATACTAACCATGAGTGAAAGAAAAAAGTGTTATCATTCATATTCTCTGAAAAATGGCCAAGAAATCAAATTCTGCCAGGGTATGTAAACTTATGAGCACAACTGTATGTACATACTACTACAATGATTGAGGTGTATGCACACTTACACATAACCTAGGCAAAAGGGGAAACCCGCATCCAAATTACATAAGTGTGAACCCAGCCACAGAGACTGAATAAAATATAATACAGTATGCAGGCAAGTCTATCTAAATCAAAAATGTGTTCTGATGACAACTCCTAAAGTGGTTGTAAAGGCAGAAGGTTTTTTTTTTTTTTTTTTTGCATAAAGGTTAAAAAAAAAAAAAAAAAAACTTCTGTGCAGTAGTACCCATCAGCCCCCTAAAACGTACTTGAACTCAATCCAGCGATGTGCACGAGAGCCTCGGCTGTCCCAGGTCTCTCCCTCCTCATTGGCTGAGACAGCAGCGGAAGCCATTGAGCTAATGAGAGTGGGAGCATGGCCAAGACGAGTTCCGTGCGTCAATGGACACACGGAGCAGTGGCTCGGGAGCAATCCTGCCCGGGTGCCCCCATAGCAAACTGCTTGCTTTGGGGGCACTAGGCAGGAGGGAGGGGCCAGGAGTGCTGGCGAGGGACCCAAGAAGAGCAGGATCTGGGCTGCTGTGTGCAAATCCACTACACAGAGCAGCAAGTATAACATGTTTGTTATTTAAAAAAATAAAATATCTGTATTTAATGTCACTTTAACATTTTGGATTTCTCCTCACCTTCCAACTCAATAGCGGACATAGACAGCAATATAAATTTGACAGAGGGTCAAAAATTTGACAGAGGGCCTCTAGCAAAAAAATGTAAATCCCTTTACAAAAACACTTTAATAATGCACCCTATGAGGTAGAAGGCTCATTCTTGAATGAAAGCAGATTAACCCACATTGATATTACCATGAGTTACAAGAGTTTGTATAAAATTTTAATGTACAGAAAAGTGCATCTAAATCCAAAACATTTTATGACCTGTGAGATTTCCTCACTTCCTGTTGCGTCTCCCAAGCAGGATGTGAAGAAAGATCTCTCCAAATCCAAGCTTGAAAGGAGATTTTAATCTTTGGTGAGTGACAAGAGTCAGTGTTTAGCTGCAGACATTGTTCCTCACTCTATTCTGTGACTCAGGGAGCCAGCTCCCGGCGTTTACTGGCCGCTCACAAATTCTCAAAGAGGAAGCTTCTCTTGTGGGTTACAGTGCACTTACTTTTGCACTCCTGTGACCCAGAATCAGCCAACATCGGGCTAAAGTTCTGTCAGCTGATGTCCCAGAGCCGCTTAATTCTCTGGATGTATCCCAACAATAATGTCGGAATCCAACCAAGATGACTGATTGGTAGCTGACTTAGCTTCTCAGCGTGCTGCAGAGATCCTGAGCCAGCTGCTCCTGTCCCTTCCACAGTCTAGTGCTCCACTGAGCGCTGGAGGGCAGAGCAGTGAGTGGTGACTGACAGTCACTGCTCTCTACTCAGTGGACTCAAGAACTGAGCGATCATGTGATTGCTCAGTTCTCAGTCTTTGAGTCAGCAGGGATGCTGCAGTCATATTGTAGGTGAATATGTATGCCTGTTTACTTTCCAAACATCTCCTTAAATTTTTCCTTATGCTGGTCACACTCCGCTTGAATTTCAGCCAATTCCTGCTGAATCGGCCAAAATTCAAGTTGTAAGTTGCCCTGCTGGTACCTCCTGGCTCAACAAACTTCCAGTGAAAGATCGAAGGAGGCGATGGGAAATTCTTAGCGACTACATCAAGTCAGATGCAGTGACAAGTTCAGGTATTCAGCCAGCTGCAGATGTTGGGACTGTCTAAAAACAATAGCTGGCAGTGGAGATTTCTCCATCCACGCCGAACGAGGAAAAAAAAAAAAAAAAATCAGTCTTGTGATATACATTAACCCTTGCAGAGATTTACACTGCAAGATCCTAACAAATTGAAGGCTCTTTTCCAAATTCAGCCTCATTATAATATGCAAACGTCTGCTGATAGCTTTGGGCATATTTGCATCTCCTGGAGCTGAAATCTTAAACAGTCGACTGCAATAATCTTCCAAGCTTCAGCGTCCCGTTTTTTTTATAGTACTTGTGACAGAATTTAACCTAAAACAGATGCATACCAAGAATCGGTCAGAAACAGGTTTACTACTAAAAGAAAAGTACAAAAGGGGGAATTGATGAATCAAACTGTCATCGTACAGTAAATCTGTCGCAATAATGTATCACAGCTCCTGTTTAATATGGCTTTTCTAAGCAATAAAGTTGAAATCACTCAGCTTGTCTTTTAAACTGAAACTTGTTTACAGAAAAAAAAAAACGGATATCTCCTAATGCAGAGGTGCCCAACCAGTGGCCCGCGGAGCTCTCCGATGTGCTCCTGCTCTGGAATGGCGGGTTGGCAAGCCCAGATTGTGGGTTGCCGACCCGCCATCCCAGAGCATCAGTGTTGTTAATGAAGCTGGTGGTAGAGAAAGCAAGTGGCTACAGAGCTTCCTGTATAGCGCCACCTCTTGTCACAGGCGGAGGGATACCAAATGCACTCTGCCTGGGACAGCAACAGTTGGCGATACATAAATGGAAGACTGTTATTAAAGGTAAGTTTATTACTAAAATCACAGTGTTTATATGGGAATCTCTCTTCTGCGGTGGTTACTGGGCTGCTTTCAACCTGTCCGCAGGTGCAGCGCAGAACAACTAAGGTTACCTGCGCTGAGCCATAGACTAATGTCATTACCTGCAGGTGTAGTGAGCTTTCAGAAAATGCACCACAACTGCAGGATATAATAAAAGTCTAAGGTAAAGTGCAGCTAACCCGCAGGAAAGCCACAGGTGTACTGCACTGCAGGTAAACCACAGCGCATCAGTGTGAAAGCAGCATTAGGCCCCTTTGGCACGAATGGTCTGACCCTATTGAGCCACAGATGTAAAACAGACTTGTGGCCGTATACACCCTCCTACCTCCAATCCGATCCACTAAAAAAAAAAAAAAAAAACAGAAGGGGGATCCATCCCATCATGGCAGATCGGAGGACCCATAGAGTAGAGCAAGCCATGTCCGCCCTGCATATGCAGAGCGGACATGGACCTGTCATCCGCCTGCTCCACTCATTGTGGCCCACGACTGGTTACTAAGTAGCTTAAGTGGCCCTCACTCTTTAAAAGGTTGGGCACCCCTGTCCTGATGTATAGATACAGGTGTTAGGGGTCACCTCTGAGATCTACGAGATGTCTTGTGTCACTGTTGCCCGTTTGCAGTTCCTAGCTGAATCCTTGTAAAGGAGTATTGATGAACTAGAGATAGAAGGATGATGAATGCACAACATGAGCATTGCAGACACTACAGATTCAGGAAAACACCGGCTGAGCCAATCAATGATTCTAATTTCTGTTCTTAATCTTTACTAGGCAAGAATAACTTGTGCCAGTTCTCAAGGAACATCAATACCGAGTGGGAAGTTCAATGAATTCACAGCACAAAAATATAGAATTGGGAGACAAATGAGGACAAACCGCATGTGCCATCGCACGCTGATGACGAGCGCTGCTTGCCTTTTTTGATCTAAAGATTTGTGTCCAACATACAAACGGATAATAGACAAATGACTGCATACGAAGTCAGAACGCTTTGCTTTAAGTGGTATTAAACCCAAAACCAAAAATGGAAACTATAGCAGCTTACCAACCATTAGATGTGGCGGCTGCATTGGTCTTCTT
Organism: Lithobates sylvaticus; assembly: GCA_028564925.1. NCBI lineage: Eukaryota > Metazoa > Chordata > Amphibia > Anura > Ranidae > Lithobates > Lithobates sylvaticus. The sequence continues at coordinate 106,469,956 of CM053026.1, forward strand.
TTATTAGGCTTTTTCCCCCTCTGTTCTTACCTGATGATCTGGCCAGCAACAGACCTCCTGTATTAGAGAGTCTGCATTCTGCGTTAAGGAAAAAGAGACACCTTTGGACAGCAGCATTGTCAGTCTGGGGGAGGGGAGGACTAGATGTGTACTAGCAGACTTAGATACTCCAGCTAACACTTTAGAGGCAGTTAAAGCCTATAACAAAAAAAAAAAAGAGATAATTTTTATTTTTTGGGGATAAAAGGTTTTACAAAAAAAAAATAAAAGCCAACTACTGTAAAGCACCAGGGTCCATGGTAAATGGTTTGTCTCATCCTTCTAACTGCTACATCTGTAGGACACCTTAGGACACCAACTGAAATAACAAGACTCACTGGCAGGATCACCAGGTGCAAATAAAAGAAAGACCACTTAAAAAAAAAAAAAAAAAAAAGAAAAGCAGCCACCACATCTGAGAGTTGGTAAGCTGCAATAATATTAGAATATATAAAAATATTTACATTTGGCTTCAAAGTCGGCCATAAACAGTTCGAATTACCGTCGGTTCGGCAGGGACTGGCAAAGATTCGAACCATGTACAGGCAGGCCGATTGTACTCAAGTTGATGGATCGATCACCTTGGGTACAACCAGCCTTTCGGATTTTTTATGCGCCCATCTATGGCCGGCTTAATACCGCTTTAAATGAAAACGCCACATACAATGATTTGCAAACACAACATCATCTATCTGGAGCTTTTGTCTTGGATTCTCTGTGTAGATGAAATGGTCCTCCCTCAGTGCTCTGGGCCTGTAGTAGAAACAGAACCCTCTGGGGGAGACCAGCCATGGTATGGACAACTATAGCCAATACTAATAGGGTGAGGGATTGTTTAAAGTAGAGCTATAGGCAAAACTTTTATTTCCCCCCATTTTGGATAGAGTAAGGGACTGTATACTATAGTGGAGCTTACCCTTCACTTCCTGCCCCATATCCAAACAGGAAGCGAGAGGAAATCTCTGCAAATTAAGGGAATTCCTTGGGGTTGTTTTGTCAGATTAGGCGACCCGTCAGAATGTGTAACGGAAGAGACGTTCTGTTGCCGCCATCTTGCTACACCCCACACTCGTCAACATAAAGGATACAGTGAGAAGGCGGCAAGCGGACATCTTGTTACACCTACTGGAGTCTAGCATTTCACACTTATTTTTAACAGTAAACTGAGCTTATATAGTGAAATACAGCATTTTAAATCCGAATGTTTAGATGTTGAATTTTAAAAGCAGCGGCGAGCTGATCTCACGGGTTTGCTAACCTGACAGAACACCGCTGCTATGAAAAATCAACATCAAAACAGTCTGAGGGATTTGAAAATACTGAATTTCACTATTTAACCACCTGAGATCCAGGCCAATTCTGACATTTCTCTCCTACATGTAAAATTCCAAATTTTTTTGCTAGAAAATTACATAGAACCCCAAACATTATATGTTTTTTTAGCAAAGACCCTAAAGAATACAATGGCGGTCGTTGCAACTTTTTATCTCGCACGGTATTTGTGCAGCAATTTTTCGAACGCGTTTTTTTCAGAAAAAAAACAGTTTCCTGCTTTAAAAAAAAACAAAACAGTAAAGTTAGCCCAATTTTTTTGCATAATGTGAAAGATGAAGATACGCCGAGTAAATAGATACCCAACATGTCACGCTTCAAAATTGCATGCGCTTGTGGAATGGCGCCAAACTTTGGTATTTAAAAATCCCCATAGTCGACGCTTTAACATTTTTTACTGGTTACATATTTTGAGTTACAGAGGAGGTCAATTATTGCTCTCGCTCGAACGTTCGCGGCGATACCTCACATGTGTGGTTTGAACACCGTTTTCATATGTGGGCGGGACTTACGTATGCGTTTGCTTCTGCGTACGAGCTCGCGGGGACAGGGCGCTTTAAATTTTTTTTTTTTTCTTTTTATTGTTAATTTTACTTTATTTTTTTAGTTCAACACCTTTAAAAAAAAAAAAAAAAATACAAATATTTGATTACTTTTATTCCTATTACAAGGAATGTAAACATCCCTTGTAATAGGAATATGACACGATCGGACCTATTTACAGTGATATATGGGGTCAATAAGACCCCACATCTCACCTCTAGGCTGGGAAGCCTAAAATCCCCCCAAAAAAAAACGATCACCGCTTCCCAGCCGCGGTGCCGCCATTTTTTGAATGCAGAGGCCGGGCGTGACATCATAACATCACGCCCGGCCTCCGAACGATCATAGAGACTCCAGGCGACTATCTGGTCCGCCGGAAATCTCTATGATCATCATCCGGGGTCTGGCGGATCCTGTGTCCGACTCACCGATGGAAGCGGTGAGTCGGTAGAAGCACCGGAGGGCGGCGGGAGGGGGGGGCGTCCCCTCCCGCCGCCCGTAAGAACGATCAAACGGCGGAACAGCCGCTATGATCTTTCTTACGGTGCAGGGAATCGCCGGCTGAAAACGGCAATATCTGAATGATGTCTGTAGCTACAGGCATCATTCAGATATACCCCGGAGAACAAAAAGACGTCATATGACGTACTCTGGGTCTCAGGTGGATAAGCAGAATTTACTGTTAAAAATAAGTGTGCAATGCAAGACTCTGGTGGGTGTAACAAGATGTTCGCTTGCCGCCTTCTCACTGCATCCATACTGTGGACGAGTGTGGGGTGTAGCAAGATGGCGGCGACGGAACGTCACTTCCATTACAAATTCGGACGGGTCGCCTAATCTCACAAAACAGGGGACACCAGAACTAGTGTCCCCATTGCAAGATTTCCTCCCTATTACTATTCTGGGGAGAACCCAAAATGTGTGATTTTATTTTACTTTCACATTCAATGATAATGGTAAACAGGACAAATAGAGAGGGTGAATCAACTTAATGGGGGTACAGACAGCAGGCGCAATCTGCCCCTACTGAGTCAAAGCCAGAGCCCACCGATCAGTTGGGAGTTTTGGCGATTGCAAAGCTTTAGGACTGGCTCTGTGGGGAGCGTGTAAGACCTCTGCAATGAGACCACTGCTTCCAGGGAACAAGGCTCCCTGCAGCATGTTGGCAGGGGACAAGCTTTCCTTCTCAGACCATGGCAGCTTTAAAAAAAAAATAATAAAAATAAAAAACTTTAAAGGCCTCATTAATTGGGTGCTGTGGCCTGTAAAGCTTAACGGTGCTTTTGGTGCCCAGGAGAAACAGGTGTCAAAATCAGTGACAGGCTGGAATATGTGGCGGCTGTACAGAGCCATATGCCCTCATGAAGACTTTCTGCATTTGGGGCATATGTCCCTATAAGCCCTGCATACTTCAGCCTGTAATTGATTGTACCAGGTCACCAGAAGCAGGATGTATGCTGCATCTGTGCCCCCCCCCAGCATTGAAACAGGTCCTGTTTTTATGTTGTACAAGCCAAACCACCCATGCGTATAAGGATTATGACTTTGCAAAACTTTTCTTTTGATGCCCTTGGAATGTATCTAGCCAAAATGTAAATAAGCCCAATGCACTTTAAAGCAGCATAGTGGCTAAGTGGTTAGCACTTCCGCTTAGCAGCACTGGGGTTGTCGGTTTGAATCCCAACCACGACACTACCTACCTAGAGTTGGCATGTTGTGCCTATGTGGGTTTCCTCCGGTTGCTCCGGTTTCCTCCCACACTCAAAAAGACCTTAAATTGTAAGCTCTTTGAGGGCAGGGACTGATGTAAATGTATAATATATATGTGTGTAAAGCACTGCATAAATTGATGGTGCTATACAAGTACATGTAATAAATAAAATAAAAAAAATAAAAAATAAATCACATGGAAAAACATTTGTACATATCAGGGAGGTAGTGCAAAATATTACCAAACTGAATATTATTGATTCACTGTGCCACAGTGTTTGATCGATGAAAACATGGTCAAGTCATTTACTATATATGTGATTACAACATAGTCAATGTTGGTTGAACATGTTGCAAAATCGCTGCACAAGATTATGTACAGGACCATAAAAGCAATGCTGCTCATTCTGTAAATAGTTTACAGTTTATATTGTGGATCCATTGCCATTTCTACTAACAAAACTGTTAAATGGATTTTTTTCTCCCCATTCTCTTAAATTATACATAAAGCTCATCAAATGGTGATTTCATTACACTGGAATGTGCCATAAGAGACCGGCAGAAAGGTTTTACTGTGCGATTTCAATAGAGCACTGCTCTGAATAAGCTCCTGTTCATTACCTATTTCCATCCTCTGCAGAAGATAGATCTGCTATGTGATGTAAGCTGTGCGGCTCTTCCCCAGATAAAGGCCAAAGGACTGGAATTAATTACTTTGAAATGCAGAAACTTAACAATCAGCGCAGTACATTACTGGAGAAGCCTTAGGAGTTAACAGAAGAGTCTTCACAGGTGTAAAGAATTCAGCAGGCCTCGGTTTCAGGACACATCTTCATCAGATACGCTTTGCTAGACATTTGACAGGCTTCTGAGATCTCGCTAACCTGGGGAAGTGAACCGGCTAGCTGGAGGGCCATTCACGTTTAACATACTGAAATAATAATTTCCAGACAAGGCAGGGATTAGAAATCTTCATGTAATATTTATTTAGAATAATGTGCTTTCAGATTTGTGAAGGGCAACACAGGATGAGAATTTCCTTACAACACCTATAAAACAACAGTATATTTATTTATTGCACTTGGGAGGAAGACTGATTCTTACAGATGAACAGGAGAACAAAACGGATACAAATACATAAGAATGAATGAAGAAGAAAAAAAAAAAAAAAAAAAAAAATCACAGCTCGGGCCCAATTCACACAAAGCCTTGTCTAACGCAATCCCAACATAAGATTAAAAACCTTGGCCATTAGGCCAGTTCACACTACAGTCTGCCATCATGAGCGCTGGAGAAAGTACAGCACTGACAGCCAGAGTCAGCTGTCAATCAGGCAGCTGGGCGGATCATGACAATATGGAAAGACGTTAGGGCGGAGCTTTATGCTGACATGTCGCCACTTTCAGTTTCAGAACTGGTGGTCATCTGAGTAAGTGCACTGCTGTATATGTTTTTACTACTTAGCATCTGGATGTTTATCGACTTTATGTGATTCTTATGCGTCAGTAACAAATGACTACACTATATCTGGCCCATTTTGGTATTTGGTTCCTTGCACGAGCGCTTCTTTTACATCAGGGGTGTTTTGGGCTTTTCCAAATCTCCCCCCAGTGGTGGGCTGCTGCTGCTACAGTCAGAGGACCTCAGGTGGATGGATGGAGTTGGATATCGATGGAGTGGAAGCTGAGATGGTTAATTCCCAAAGCGTGGCTTTCTGCATTGGCAGCTAGTGAGCTGGTGAGTGCAGTCTTACCCTCATTTGCATGTGGTGTCCCCTTTTTTAGATGGTGGAAGCAATACACAAACATTTGTGGAGTTAAAGGCCTTCTTAGCTCACTTATGCATTTTTTGTATGTGATTTTCAAATTCACGTTTTTATGCGCATGATTTATAATGGATGTTTTAACCGCTTGCCGACCGGCTCACGCCGATATACGCCGGCAGAAGGGCGCGTACAGGCAGATTAACGTACCTGTACATTTTGGTTTGCAGACGCGCATGCCGCCCAGCCCCGCGAGTTTGAGCGTGGGTCCCGCGGACTCGATGAGAGGAAGAATGGGAAAATGCTGATGTAAACAAGCATTTCCCCGTTCTGCCTAGTGACAAAACACCTATCACGGCTCCCTGAAATCAGGAACAGTGATCAGTGTCGTGTAACACATAGCCCCTCCCCCCACAGTTAGAATCACTCCCTAGGACACACTTAACTCCTACAGCACCCCCTAGTGGTTAACCCCTTCACTGCCAGTCACATTTACACAGTACTCAATGCATTTTTAATCGCACTGATCGCTGTATAAATGTGAATGGTCCCAAAAAAGCGCCAAAAATCGCTGATCGCCACCATTACTAGTAAAAAAAATAAAATATCTATATAAATAAAAATGCCATAAAACTATCCCCTATTTTGTAGACGCTACAACTTTTGCGCAAACCAATCCAACACTTATTGCAATTTTTTTTACCAAAAATATGTAGAAGAATACATAATCGGCCTAAACTGAGGAAAAAAAAAAAAAAAAAAGTTTATATATTTTTTGAGGATATTTATTATAGCAAAAAGTAAAAAAAAATGTGTTTTTTTTTAAAAATTGTCGCTATTTTTTAGTTTGCAGTGAAAAAAATAAAAACCGCAGAGGTGATCAAATATCACCAAATTAAAGCTCTATTTGTGGGGGGGGGGGGGGGGGGGGAGGACGTCAATTTTGCTCGGGAGCCACGTCGCACAATTGTCAGTTAAAGCGACGCAGTGCCGAATCGCAAAAAGTGCTCTGGTCTTTGGCCAGCCAAATGGTCCAGGGCTTAAGTGGTTAATGTATTATTTACTTGATTATTTAATTTGTTGTTGCTATTAAGCGCTGCACCTTTATTACTACCACAAGAGAGGCATGACCAAAAAAGCTTTGGCCATTCTTCTCTTTTAAGGCAGGATTAAAGCCACCATATACAGCTACCATCTGGGGCTTTGTTAGAGAGACACCCCCTGATACCAGAGAAGTCAAGGAATATCTGCAGCAGCAACAACAACAAAAAATAAATAAAAAAAAAGAAAAGCCTGAAAGCCCCATCAGCATTTATTCCTGTTTGCGTAGCTATTGCAGCTTTTCCCTAAATTCCTCTCTGATGAAAGTATGCGAGGGTAAAGCCGATTGGCTGCAGTCACTGTTCATCCGACTTAGTTACACCCGGCTCCTCTGATTTCTCAAGGTTTGTTGAGCCAGGTGGTGCCAGCAGGGCAACCCATGGCTTGAAATTCAGCGATTTACAGTAATCGGCCCGAATTTGATCCTTGTATAGCCAGCTTAAATCTCTCTTAGGACTCATTCATACTGACAATGACATGACATATCTGTTTATAGGACTATTCTGAATCCTTTTATATGCATTTAATCGCACCATGACTGTTAAGCTGATAGGTCTCCCTCCATTTTCTTGGCACTATACAAATCTTGTATAATAAAGAATAATAATAATTAGCGTAGATCAAAGCAGATGCACATAGAATACATCTGCAGTGGTGTGCGCTATGTATTAAACATGTGATTGCACATAACGCCAAGTACACTTAAACACAGGAGAACTTGATACGGGGAGCACAAAGTATGTTTACACAGGACTTCCCATAAAATTCTCCTGCGATTCAATAAGACAAAACGTAGGGGGGCCACGTGAATGAATGGAGCCCTTAATAGCAGTGAAAGCCCATTAGGCATTCTAATCCTTCCCTACCTTATCAAAAACTGAAAATAAAAGTTTTGGTTGGACGGTCACTTCAAATACATTGTTTATGGTTACCCAGACATTCTGTACAACAATCTATACTGGCAAAAAGTCACCGATCATTATTGTATGTGCAGCTGACCACTGCTCTTTAAAACCTACTCCTCATTTACTTTAACCATATGCCTACTGGAACTTTTACCCCCCTCCCCCTTCCTGCCCAGGCCAATTTTCAGCTCTGTCACACTTTGAATGACAATTGCGTGGACTTGCTACATTGTACTCATATGAAACTTATTTTTTTTTTACACAAATAGAATTTTTTTTGGTGGCATTTAATCACCACTGGGTTTTTTATTTTTTGCTAAATAAATGAAAAAAGACCGAAAATGTTGAAGAAAAAAAAAAATGTTTCTCAATTGCTGATGTGCACTGATGGGCACTGAGGAGGCGGCATTAATGAGGCTGCACTGCAGTGATAATCAGGACATGGATAATCAGCGCCCTGATCATCAGTGTAGATGTCCCTTTCACACAAGCAGATTATCGGCTCTCCTCTCACTGTCAGTGTGAGGAAAGGAATGTAAATAATCTGCTTGTGTGTACATCATAATCAGCTGTGATTGGACACAGATGATCACATGGTAAAGAGCAGCTGTGATTAGCCCTTTACCTCTATCTGTGATCAGCTGTGTCCTAAGGACACAGTGATCACAGAGTGCGCCGCAGCAAGCGTGATCACGGGAGGACATCATAGGACACCCTCCCAAAACTGGATGACTGCGCTGTAGCCGTCATTCGGCTAGTGTGTCGTTGGGAAGTGTTTGTAAACCCTTACATATACCCAGTGAAGTGACTGGCCTCAGGTGATACACAGAGGTGAAACAAATACTCCTACATAAGTTGTACCTGTTTATCTGCAGTCTTCTCCTCTCTACATGCATTCAATGAGCAGAATTTATAAGGCTTGTCTGAGCTGTCAGAAAGGAGGGGCAGAGAGCTGACATTACACACTACAGAGTGAGGAGAGCTCTGAGAGCCGATTGGAGATAAGGGACACACCCTCCTTCACATAGAACACAGGAACAGAGCTGAGGCTGTCCATCACAGGCTGGAGATCCTTCCTGACACCTTTTTTCTTTTGGTGTCAGGAAAACTTGTCATAAGTGATCCATGCTGAAATCAGATGAATGAAGGAGCAGACATAAAATGACACTTAGGGGGTAAGGATGGGCAAACGGTACGCCATTTTTAAAAAAAATTTGGTTCGGGGTTCCCCTTAATATTCATACCAAACCCAGAGGGCCTGGTAATGGACTGGGGGGGGGACCCATGCCTTTTTTTTCAATGAGTTTTATCTATATTGCCATGACCTGATAATTCATTTTTTTTTTTTTTTTTTTTTTAAACAAAACAAAGGTGCTTTATTGTTGTCAAAACGAATAAGACAGAGCATACTGATTAGCTTAAAACAAAACCTTACAAAATGCTTGGATACCATAACAGAAGGTAAGGACAGACACAACCATAATTAGAGTAACTGATTAAGTAAACATTTGCAATCAAAGATAAGCAGCTACAGGATTGAACAGGAGAAAAGAACCTGAAAATTCATTACAGCTGCGATCAGTTTTAAATGACTTTTTTCCATTAGAACACTCCGAGAGCAAAATTACATTTCTAAACACGGGAAAACTGCGCTACTTTACAGGCATACTATAGACGCCCTCCAGGCATGATATTTAAAGGAATATTTTTATTGTTTTTAAAACTTTTTTTGCATTGATACATGTCCCCTGGGGCAGGACCCGGGTCCCCAAACACTTTTTATGACAATAACTTGCATATAAGCCTTTAAAATTAGCACTTTTGATTTTTCCTGTTCGTGTCCCATGGTGTTCGTCCAAATTATTTCCCCGTTCGCAAGTTCTGGTGCGAACCGAACCGGGGGGGGGGGGGTGTTCGGCTCATCCTTATTAGGGGTTGATTTACTAAAACTAGAGAGTTCAAAATCTGGTGCTGCTCTGCATAGAACCCAATCGGCTTCCAGTTTTTTTTTTTTGTTAACTCCTAATTGAACAAGTTGAAGTTAGAAGCCGATTGGCTACCATGCACAGCTGCACCAGATTTTGCTCTCTCCATTTTTAGTAAATGAACCACTTAGTGCTCTATACTGAGACACACTATAGAGGGATATGCTTTGTTCATATTTCACATCTGAGGTTTACAGCCACTTTAAAAACAAAAAAAAAGAAAAGTGCATCCTACAAAAAACAGAAATAAACAGTGCTTGGAAACTAATCAATTACGCTCCAAAAGTAGGTTACAGAACATCTGTGCTTTTCATTGATACTAAATATAAACCATCCAGAAAAAATTTGGGACAAAAATAAAAAATAAAAAGGTTTGCACACTGCTGGAATGCAAAATTCAAGAAGTTATCTACTTTGCAGTGTGAAAACATAACACTAAAATTGATTTATTAATAAATTTACTGTATTGTGATATAAATGGTCAAACGAGAGCTGCTGGGAAACACTAACTGGTTTGGAGTATTCCTTTCAAAATACTGTACTGGACAAATTCATTCTTTTACCGGAGAACTTTGGGCTAATTAAAAAGTAAGATAGTAATGCAAGATGTGAACAGCACCACATAAATCCGAAATAGAAAATATCTGCCAGCCACTCATATCTGCATCGTTACCCATCACATCCATTAAATAATAAGAGCCGGCACACTGCAAGGTGCTGAAAGCTCCCAACCACTGGAGCCAAGTCTTTTATGGAGTTCAGGGCTCCCCAGCTGTGAAATGCAGAGAAGTGAGGACAGACTGAGGGACATTCAACACATGGGCCTCGACACTGAGGAGAGCTACTGCAACAAGAGCTTTACAGCAGAACTCCAGGAATTATCTGTATTGCGCACTTACAATGCTAGCTTGGCACAATATGCAAGGGCCGCTGGTGAAGCTGGAAATCACTGTAGTAGTTGGCGCTAGCCACAATCTTCTGAGCCCTGCTCAGGTTCTGTGCAAGTGGCTACCCACCTGCACACTTTCTCCTTCTATAGAACACGTTGGACTGATTGGACGAGGTGGAGAGGAGGGGCAGTGAACCACTATGACTCAGATATGAGATATGCATATTTTGTGCCAAGCAGGAACAATGTAAGTAATACAGACAATGCTTGGAGTTCAGCTTCAAAATACAAAGCTTTTTTGGCTATACTTCTATTCTGGGTCACAGAAGTGCACTTACATTTGTTCTTCTGTGTCCCAAAGTCAGCTTATAGTGGGCTATTGTCCGCTGTCAGTTGACGTGGCGGGCCTTCCCAGGCTTTGGAGGGATTCAGACAATATTGTTGGGATTCTCCTAGTTGCCTGACTGACAGCGGTCTCCAACTCAGTGCAGCTGAGAGCCAAAGCCAACTGCACCTGCCCTCTCTCCAGCGAGCACTGAAGGGGCAGAGCGGAGAGTGGTGACTGACAATCACTGCTCTCTGCTCCGAGCAGGCTGAGAACTGAGCAATCAGTGGTCAGATTAATCGCTCAGTCCTTGGAGTACAACCTACCAGGGACAGCTGCAGCATAGGAGGTGAGTATAGATGTTTATTTTTTATAAACTTTATACATCTCCTTTAAGCCTGAACAGGAGACAACAGGGGCACAGCTTTCAATATAAATGTGAGTTCCACTCTACTATCAAAAGGTGATTTTTGTTATTTCTATCTCTGTTGGAAAACTTTGCCCTTACTCACCATCCCAGTGACAGCAAGAAAACAGATCACTTATTGTCCAGCAAAAGGGAGTAAGCAAAGGGATGACCAATTCCATTACATTTCTCTCATGTCCCTTTCCTGATCTTTGCCCTTCCTCATCTAGCAGAACATTCAGTACTTTAAAGAAGAGCATGTGGAGACATTGACAAATGGGCAGCAGAATGCCAATAGAAGACGTAGTATAAAACACACACACACACACTCTAAGCTATATGACCATTAAAACTATACAGTCCACACACACTGGCAGGTAAATGGTTTAAAAGACTATTCGTTTTGGGTGTAGGTCATCCCACTCGTTGACAGACCCCATATAACACATGAGACATAGTGTGATGCATCACTGTAATACTGATACAAGGACCCTGTTAAAAAGTCACCTATTACACAAGTTCTAGGCGGTGTGCCATTAAACCTCATGTTATGAGCGTCATTAACTCACTAGCACAGCCCAAAAATTGTCACATGACCCATAAATCAGAAAAGAGGAAACAAACTGCCTGGTCTGGCATGGGCCTGTCACTTACCCGATAACACGTCCCTTTTCCTGGCTTCTTCTCCGCTTGTCAGCCTGACAGCAAAAATCTATTCCTGAAATTCAGACATCCGTTGACAAACCAAGTGCTGAGCCAAGGACCTAATTGATCAAACATAATTATTCACGTTAATAGACTGCCCACTCCAAAAGTCGATACAAACAAGAACTTTAAAAAAAATTCTTACTGGATCTTATGAAGAAAAAAAAAAAAATGCTACTCCCCTAGTGCAATCTTTTGGATCATTGACTTGGAAAAACCATGCAGCCCACAAATAGCCAGATGTCCTTATTTGCAGTCTTGTTACTGGTCACAGACCCAAAGTATTGAAGGGAGGAGAATGTCAGGTTGACAAACAGCATTTGCAGGTACAGAGATCAGCAATGGCCGCCCCACATCAGGTCTTCCATTACAAACATGAGAATTCACAATCATTTTATGAAAACATGCATATTAAATGGACTGAACAGACAACCCTGACTCTGGCCTTATCACAAGAAAATCACAGGTGGCAGATTGCCTAGTTTCTGATGATTACTTGCAATCATATTCGCTGTTCCCGTGGCTTAAAAGTGGTAAAAATGTAACTAAAAATTGCCAGCTTTACAGAATACACCATAAAACTCAGTAAACATACGTAGTTTATACTTCATTGGAAAAAATATCATACAACTTTTTTTCAATAATTTTTTTTTTTTTTAATTTTAGGTTACATACTGTTGTAATGACAGTGACTTTAAATTATATAAAACTACAGACAGATAAAGTCTAATATTTTGGACTGTGTATCTAGCTTTTTTGAGCTTACTTGCTCTCATCAGTGCAAGATATCGAACAGCAGTTTCTATGTATAGCCTAAAATTCACCCTTCTATACAAATTCACATAGGCAAAAGACATACAAATTCATCACTAGGGATGCACGGATAGCGAAATCGGTGCCAATACAGAGTATTTTTACGACTACTCGTGAAAACGCTCCCGATACCCAAAACCGATACTTTGCTGTGCGATTTGCATCCATACAAAATGAATGGACGCAAATCGCACTGCAAAGAATCGCATGCTATTAGAACATGAATGCAGTGCGATTCCTGTTTGAATAGCATGCGATTACCCCCACGGCGCCTGTGTGTGTGAACCCAGTATAGAAAGCGCAATCTAGTGCAGCAATAGGCAGTTTATTCAAAATGTTATAACAACTCACATTGAGCCCTGGTTCACATTGCCGCCGATTTGACATGTCAAATAGTACCTATGGCACCATCCTAATTGGTACGACGCTGCATTTGGGGCGCCGCACCAATTTCAAAAGGTAGTTTCTGTACTACTTTTTGCGATTTCTGGCTGCGATTTACATTGACATCTGTGCAGAAACCTGCACAGACGTCTCTGAAATCACGTCCGAAATCGGGACTGACATGCGGGAGTGAAATCGTATGAGTTCAGCTGAACTCGCACAGCTGCATTCCCGCAGCTCAGTGTGAACATATGTAGTCAAATTCAAATCTGCATAGTGTCTATAGAAAGTCACGGCTGCTGGAGTTGCTCACAGGGCTGGAGGAGATGTATTGGTGGTCCACCACCAAGCCGACATCACTTCTGCCCGGAACTTCTCCTCCAGTCCTGTGAGCACTTCCAGCAGCGCCTTCCTGTGTCCTTCTCTTCAACGCTTTCCGGAACTTCCGGTTGGGCAGTGTGCACTGAACTCGTCAGAAATCGAAATCATGAGGACTACATGTCCCGACAATTCCCTGTGCTCTGCCCATAATGCATAGGTATCCCCTAGACAGAGGCAAGAGCCATGCCTGGAATGCGCATGCCTCCCTCCAAGCACATCAATAGGTGGGTGACATAACCTGCCATTATGCAAGTCTCTGTGTAAGGTGTACCTTGTGGCAGCTAAAGTTAACATTAACAAAAAAAGAAAGAAATAAAAAACAAAACAAACATCCAATCCAAGTAGTGCCTTAGAAGGAGACGGTTGACAAGCCCTGGGGCACAACAATTATTTCCCTGGGTGGGGTATAATTGAAATAACTAGCAACTATACTGCAAGGAGTTCACACAGGTCACAGCTATGTTGAATCAATAAGGAGAAAAAGGGAACAGGCTGTAAATGTTACACAAGTGCTGTATGACAACATATTCTTTTAATCCCTACCTGATAGACTCAACATTTAAAAAAGTCTTTTGTAGGACAGCCAAAATTATTAAATAACTGAATACACTTTCCCTGCAGGGTCTGGCCGGCTATCGTGTTTGATGTCAGAAGATGCGGGGCCGTCACTTAGTTTTTATCTTGGCATTAAATTTTGTTTTCCTATTTTTCTGCTAAGAGGAAATTTAGCTTAACCGTAGTTTGGCAATTTCATATTCTACAAATCTTCATTTGTCTGCACAATGTTACTTCCCATTTGCTTATGTATAGAGCAGCCGTTCTCAAACCTTTATAACATGGAGGAAAAAATCACTTCCCATTCTCAGGGAACCTCTGCTAATAATTATATCTACAGCTCACAGTATATTAGTTTGATTGTCAGTGGGAAGAATGCTCCTTACATTGGTGGTCAGTGGGAAGAATGCTCCTTACATTAGTGGTCATTGGGAAGAATGCTCCTTACATTGGTGGTCAGTGGGAAGAATGCTCCTTACATTAGTGGTCAGTGGGTTGACCCTGACCCCCTCTTCCCCCTTACAATCCCGAACAACCCTAGGGTTTCACGTAATCCAGATTGCAAAAGCTGATATAGACAATACATCATTGTAATTTATAATGGACGGAGCTGGAAAGTGACCAATGGCATAAAAGGTTGCCCAGTGGCAACAACCAACTTGTGGTACACATATTTATATATTCATTTTAGGTGCATTTCTCTCCCATATTCACATTCGTAAAGGATTCTAGACCGGTCTATCTAAAGGCTAAACCAACAAAGGACCTTTTGAAGAATAAATTACAACAGTGGCTAAATAAATTACAAATCATTTGGCAACCAAAACAGTTATGCATTTTCTATACAGATGTCATTATTTAAAGTTAACCTGTGCCCAGGCTATGGACATTCAAGTGTTTACATATTCCTAAATTGAGCTACTCAAGACCCTCAATCCCCCTCATCCCATATGTGTGGAAAAAAAACAAAAAACAAGGAGGATCCTGGGAAAGATGAGGTTAACAAATTTAGCTTGTGACGTCACCCTTGCCTGGGTGTCAGAGGCAGTGTAGAGCAAGTATATATTTTCATCTTGTTCTCCAAATATGTAACTTTTTTTCCTACAGGTAATGCTACTTTTTTTAATTTATTTTTTAAATGGTGGGCAGAGGTTTACAGTTGGGTGGACATTGCATTTTTTTTTAGTCAAGATCTGCTTTTTTAAGCAGTAAATAGAGATTTTAAAACAAACCCTCACTGACTTCTGTAGCTGCAGGAACTGTGGGGCAATTAATCTTCAAAATGTACAAAAGCAGCAATTAAATCACTCTGGGCCCCTTGTTTCACCCTGTTCTCCCTTCAAAACACCTTCTCTGTGTTCTCTCTTTTAGTCACTCCTGTGAGGGGTCAGCAGAGTGTGATGAGCTGCTGAAAGACTTCAATGCTGTGAATTTTGAGGATGGATTTTCTCTACAGTGCCCAACGCTACAGAGGCCAGTATGGAATTTACCATTATAAATATGTATGTACTTAAATGTCCATTTGGGTCACAGATTCATGTTAGGTATTAGGGTTAAAGGAATCGTGTTGTATCAGAGAATAGAGAAGCTTGGGATAATTGTTGTGCACAGTTTCATATTTGTTTTCAGCTATTAAAATCTCACACCATAATCTACAAACGCTGGGCTCTCTGCAACCAAAATCTGATGTACCCTCCATGAAGGCATCATCCTGCAGCAATCTCTACCAGCTTGACTAATTTGGCTTAGTAGAACAAACAGTGACAATCTTTGTCTCTTCTTTCTGGAGAACAATTGGCATTCATTGCCAACAAGGTTCTTCACTTTGATGTCTGATTGTATTGTACTTCCGTTTTGCTGAATAAACCTTTGGTCTAGAAAAAGAACATTGTGCACCCATTTCTTTTGGATTGTATAATCTACTGCCAAGAAGTTGGAAACATACAGTGCCTTGCAAAAGTATTCACCCCCCTTGGCATTTTCCGTGTTTTGTTGCCTCACAACCTGGAATTAACATGGATTTTTTGAGGATTTGCATCATTTAATTTACAGAACATGCCCACAACTTTGAAGATTTTTTTTTTTTTTTTTTATTGTGAAGCAAACAACTAACAGGACGAAAGAACAGAAAAGGCCAATGTGCTAACTATTCACCTCCCTAAAGTCAATACTTTGTAGAGCCACCTTTTGCGGCCATCACAGCTCCAAGTGGCTTTGGATAAGTCTCTATGAGCTTGCCACATCTTACCACTGGGATTTTTGCCCATTCCTCCTTGCAAAACTGCTCCAGTTCCTTCAAGTTGGATGGTTTGCGCTTGTGAACAGCAATCTTCAATTCTGACCACAGATTTCCTATTGGATTGAGGTCTGGGCTTTGACTAGGCCATTCCAAACACATTTACATGTTTCCCCTTAAACCACTCAAGTGTTGCTTTAGCAGTGTGTTTGGGGTCATTGTCCTGCTGAAAGGTGAACCTCCGTCCTAGCCTCAAATCACACACAAATCACACACAGAGTGGTATAGGTTTTGCTTAAGAATATCCCTGTATTTAGCACCATCCATCTTTCCATCAACTCTGACCAGTCCCGACTGCTGAAATACATCCCCACAGCATGATGCTGCCACCACCATGTTTCACTGTGGGGATGGTGTTCTTTAGGTGAAGTGATGTGTTGGGTTTGCGCCAGACATAGCGTTTTCTTTGATGGACAAAAAGTTAAATTTTAGTCTCATCAGACCAGAGCACCTTCATCCATACATTTTGGGAGTCTCCCACATGCCTTTTCGCAAACACAAAACGTGCCATTTATTTTTTTTGCTGAAAGTAATGGCTTTCTTCTGGCCACTCTGCCATAAAGCCCAACTCTATAGAGCGTACGGCTTATTGTCGTCTTATGTACAGATACTCCAGTCTCTGCTGTGGAACTCTGCAGCTCCTCCATGGTTAACTTAGGTCTCTGTGCTGCCTCTCTGATTAATGCCCTCCTTGCCCGGTCCGTGAGTTTTGGTGTGCGGCCGTCTCTTGGCAGGTTTGCTGTTGTGCCATGTTCTATTTGGTTATAATAGATTCGATGGTGCTCCTAGGGATCAAAGATTTGGATATTTTTTTTTTTTTTTTTTTTTTATAACCTAACCCTGACTTGTACTTCTCAACAACATTGTCCCTTACTTGTTTGGAGAGTTCCTTTGTCTTCATGGCAGTGTTTGGTTAGTGGTGCCTCTTGCTTAGGTGTTGCAGCCTCTGGGGCCTTTCAAAAAGGTGCGTCTATGTAATGACAGATCATGTGACACTTGGATTGCACACAGGTGGACATAATTTCACTAATTATGTGACTTCTGAAGGTAATTGGTTGCACCAGAGCTTTTAATGGGCTTCATAACAAAGGGGGTGAATACATACGCACGTGCCAATTATCAGTTTTTTATTTCTGAAAAATAGTATCATAATATCATATTTTGCCTCCTCTGGTTCCTCCTAGACCCATAGCAACATCTTATGAAAAGTAATAAATAAAACCCATTTTAAAGTGGGACTGTACCTGAAATTTTTTTTTTTTTTTTTTTTAAAAGCCAGCAGCTACAAATAGCATGCAGCTGCTGACTTTTAATAAATGGACACTTACCTGTCACAGGTTCCAGCGATGTCGGCAGCAGAGGCCGATCAATCATTCGGCTCTCTGCTGCTGCCGGCGCCATTCTCGGTGAGGGAATCAGGAAGTATCGCCTTTGCGGCTTCACTTCCTGGTTCTCTACTGCGCATGCGCAATGAGAATCGTCAGCGCTGTCTGCCGGACACGTGTGTGTCCCGGCAGACAGCGCGCCGGGACAGGAAGTGGCGTAAACTCCAGTGGGAGTTTATGCCCGGAAGTGGGTGCAGATACCTGTCTTAGACAGGTATCTGCACCCCCCTCCCCCCTGAAAGGTGCCAAATGTGACACCGGAGGGGGGGGGAGGGTTCCGAAAAGCAGAAGTTCCACTTTAAATTACTTTTTTAGGGCAAGTGACATCACTGGGTTTTTGTCCTTTTCTATGCAATGCAGGCAGATTATGATTAGTGGGAGGGGTTGTCAGGGTGCGGTACATATGTGGTAACGCCCACATGTGATGCAGAGCCTCCATGATTAATGAAAGGGGCGGGCTTGAGACAGTCTAGCTGTAGAGAAAGGGACTAGATGATGCTGCATGCCCTTTAGCCAAGAAATGAGTTAAGCAAGCCATAGATGAGTCGAAAACCGAACAAAAATTGGTCGTTTACTTTTCACATCATTCGTGTGCCAACTGACACACAATTGTGTCCCAATCGAAAGTGCCTGATCCAAAATGCTGGATTTTGTTTTGACAAATGAAACAAATGATGCCACAATTTTATAAGCCATTTTAGTTTTTTGATCAACAGAACGTTCGGTTTTCGACTCATCTATGATCTGCCCTGGACTCTGACATGCTGCAGCTTCTTAAGCACATTGTAAGACGTTAACAGTGTGCTGTGAAAGCAGGGTAAACTATTTCATTACAGGAGGGGACCCCGTACAACTGTGCAAGATGAAAAGTAAGGCAGTTTTAACTCTAAAACTAGACCTATAGAATAAAAAAATTCTGACAGGCTTAACAGTTGCTCAATCCCATTTGTAAGAAAGGTCTCCAATTCTGCCAGGTATCCAAAACTGAGTAGAGTATTAAACAGGATGGGTTAGAAAAAAACTGTCCCCATCAGTATTGCCCCCAATAAGTCAGCACCAACCTCCTCTTTCCTTGGGTTTGTGTTTAGAAGGGCAACTGTGGGTGGTGTCGTGGTTATACACTGGGAGTCCAATGTGCCCATTTCTACTGAACAAATGTAATATTCCCCATGCACACGTTCCTGAAAATGGCTGTAGTAATGCTGGGTGCTGTAATGACCATCAGCTGGAAACCGTAAGCAATCCAAAGGGTAGAAATGTCATCAGCAGACCAAGGATTCCTCAGAAGGATACAAAGCTTTATTTACATGGTACACATACGGGAACGTTTTGGAGCCACGTGAGCAAGGGTCCCTGCGTGGCTACAAAACATTGCCGTATGTGTAGCGTGTGACCATGTAAATAAAGCTTTGGATCCTTCTGAGGAATCCTTGTTGTGGTGATGACATTTCTACTGCACATGTACAATATAAAACAGCAAGCAGAAGTTTCTGTGAAGAAAAGGGGTCCAACTTTCCTAAAAGTCAAGGGATCTGAACTATTACAGTTACAGAAAAGCACATGGCAGGCAATGTCCCTACCAAGTATTTTTTTTTTTTTTTTTTTTTTTTTTTAGGAGTTCAGCCTTAAAAATTTATATTAAAATTAATATTAAGATAATGAAACAACTTAAAATAGTGGCAAAATGTCATGTCCACAAATGGAATCACTCCAAATGGTATGTTTATAATTCCAAGAGAGACATTTACAAGACGCTCCAATACATTCCTGTTTAAACAGCACTCTACATTTCAAAGTCTTGGAGTAGGAAAACATTTTACAGCACTTGTTGCTATAATAATACAGCGTGCAACAACTGATACAAAAGGTAAATCAAAAGCTTACAAGCATGGGTATAAAAATCCAGAACCATGCTCAAGAGTACACAACACGAAGCTGGAAAATAGTCCCTTATTCAGGCCAATAAGTAGGGAACTGCAGCTCAGTACTGACCGAGGATTTAGAGCTTGTACCTAGAATACGAAAAATATTCTCCCAACTATGTCTTTTGCGGCCAGAAGAAAATTGATAAAATGGCTATCTGAAAATAATCCTGTTTTTCATCAACTTTAATGTGGTTTCCACACCAAGAAATCACATTGCAAGCATTCCCCAGACTTCAAACAATAGGTGCTCTGTCAATATGCGTTTTATGCACATTGGACTAATTTCACACACCCCACCAGTTCTATATATAAAGATGGTCTGCGGTACGAATGCATTTTTCACCAATGTGCAAAACCCAATGCCTTGGTATATGCAATAAAGAGCCAACAGAGCACACAAATGACACAGAATGGGCAGTAGAAAGGAAATATGAGTGGGAGCTGGAAAACTCATCAGAAATCAAAACTTATGTAACCGTAAAGGGAATCTGTATTGGGCTAGCAAAGTGAAAGAACATTTAGCAAAAGGTCAAAAAATCTGAGGTATTTACAAAACACCTTCATATGTTTATCCATAAACAGAAGATGGCAGACCCAAGTAGATATTCTTATCCAAATGTGTTTTGAGTCAGAGAAGATAAAAAATAAAAATAAAAAAAACCTACGATGAAAGTAGTAAATGTTTTCAGCCAGGTCTTAAGCAGTGTATAGGGAATGATTATCCTTAGGTTGGCCGTACACTATACTAGCCAAAATTGGAACAGATCGTGGCCAGCTTTTAGGCAGTTCTTCCAGGAGTGGCCAACCCTTTGTACAAGAATGGACTGGCTGTGTAACGCACAAACTACCAAAAACAGAACACATTACGTCCAGATTTTATTTTATTTCGATTGTGTTAAAAAAAAAAAAAAAAAAAAAGTGTAGGCTTTATTATAACTGATCCGCATGTGTGAAAGGGGCCTTACTCACATTGGGTCTGGATGGTTCCCCATTGGGAAGTTGGTTCTTTTATTTTAAGATTATGTGTAAAAAGACCATTGGCTGTTGTACCTGAATTCTCCACCCGAAAGGCAATGGCTTCACCTTGGCTTCTCATTTGCACCTCTATGCACATACACAAGCTATGAATTCCAGTCTACCCTACTGGCTGATATTACTATTAAAAGCGCAACTCCACTTGTTGAGAAAAAGCATTCCCCTCTGGGTGATCTATGTACATTGCAAGGATTATACGTAGCATCGCCCTGTTGTGGAAATTATATTGTATAAAATGTATGGACATTTTATTCTAGGATGTGTGTTTTTATAGATTGTCATCTGTCTCCCTGTGTCTGATTTAATCATGTGCACTTCCTCCCGTGAGTGCCCTCCCTTTTACTCCATGTCACTTCCTGTGATGTAATTTTGTATTGAGGGAGTGCCTGGCTGTTGGAGGCAGGCACTTCCTGTTTGTGAAAGCTTTTGTGATACTAAAAGGCCATGTTGGCTAGTGTGGCCAAGGATGGCGGACTGACCAGACAAAGATGAGGCTGTAAGAATACTTGCCGTTGATGGCTGTTTACTGGGGAATGGGAAACCAGGGGCTTAGATGGGAAGCAGCTATGCTGGAAAGGTGATGTATGGATGCTATGCTGAGATAAGGATGAATGCATGGATGAAGAGGTTTGGGAGGTAAACACACAATCTTAAGGTAAGGCATTATATCATTAAGACAGAAATGGGTATTTATATTAGAAACAGGAAAAATTGGCTGTTTGCTATACAGACAGTCAGATTTTTACCATGTCACGCCCCATGTGATTTTTGGTACACGGGTGTTCGTTTTTAGTTTATTTAAACTTGACGGCTATTTTTAAATGTACTGTGTGGTGGACGCCAGTCCCCGCCTCCGTTTTCTGTTTTTATCTTGAGCAATAAACGCCTTTCTTTACGATATCACACTATCAGAGTGTTTTTGCTTCCTTACAGTGGCAGTTCCGATCGGGAGCGTGGTTCTTCCGCCTTGGATCATCATGGAGACGCAAGGTTACGGAGCAACCGGAGTCCCATCCCACCCGTGCAGAGGGCTATATCTGCTTACGATTCAGACCTTGCTATTCAGGGGGTCCACAGTTTCTGGTAAGGCCATTAACACATTGTGACTCACTTCCAACTGGGGATTCCTCTCATACCTCTACTCCTCCTCTCTCCGGTGAAGGCGTCTAAACCCTGGACATTTGTCTCCCTCATTGGACTTGACTCCCCCCATCAGTGTTCTCTTTGAACTGTCATACGGACTATTTTTTCTTTTCATCAAATGTTTGCTTGTTTATGTATGGACTCAATTTATCGTCTATTTTAGTAGAGATATTATATTGTCTATCACTCATCTTTGATGTAATTTTGTATTTTGAGTGCTCACATTTATAAGCGCAACTATTATGTTTTTTACAAATGAAAACATGCCAGCATGTGTTTAAGAAATATGCATCTATGGAAGCATGTGCTTATGCAACTATGCATTTAGCCAAAATATGAAAGCGTGCGCTGTACACGCGCATTCATGCAACATGTACCCATGGAAACAAGCATTTTTGCAATAAGCATGAATCGTGTTTATGCAACACTACGCAACACGTATCCATGCAGACATGTATAAACATGCATCTTTACGCGATCGTGTATCCTTATGCGATTATGTATAACCATGTATATTTAAGCAAACATGTATAAACATGCATCTTTATGCGACCATGTATATCTATACCAACATGTCTAAACATGCATCTTTATGCGACCATGTATATCCAAGCAAACATGTATAAACATGCATCTTTATGCGATCATTAATAACCATGTCTATTTATACAAACATGTCCCAACATGCATCTTTATGCAATCATGTTTAACCATGTATATTTATGCAAACATGAATAACCATGCATTTTGTGCAACCATGATCATGCATCTTTATGCAAACATGTATAACCATGTATATTTATGCGAATATGTAAAAACATGCATCTTTAGCAACCGCGCGTTTCAGCAACCGTGCGTTTCAGCTAGTTTGCAAGCAAGCACCTGCTTAACTGCATTTGTCCCCATACTAGACCTGCAGGATTTAGCCAAGCACATATGCACTTTACTGGAGTTACAACTCCTTAAAATGCACCCATGCTCATGTTTTTCCAAACGTGTATATTTAAACATGCATCTAAGCAACACGTTTGCAAGCATGTATACTACGCTGCACCTGCCTTCAGAGCAGTCAACACTTTAAAGTGAACTGCTAACCATCCAGGGGTGTATCAACTTACAGTTGTATAGTCGCCCCCGGATAAGCAGTAAATAATGCAGCATATAATCTTGACTGTCACACAGTTCTCCCATAGTCAGTATCCACACTTTGTTAGTATCCATGGGCTGCTGCTATGTCTCCAGAGGCCTACTGAACCTGTTGCCACATGGCATGGACGCCCTTCCTGCCTATATAAAATTAGGCCATACTGAGCGAGCCTGCACCCTCTAGTAGCTGGAGGAGAAACAGCAGCCCACATGCGTAAGTACATAGCATGATTAAACAGCACACTGCTCCCAGTGGACACCGGGAGAATAGACAGTCGGAACTCTTTTTTTAAACTGCAAACAAATGCAGACTTTTCATTCCTGCTGCAGGACTCTGAACATAACATGAGTCCAACCTTCACCCATCACGGCGAGCTTTGTCATAAAAGACCTTCAGAGACTGGGTCCCCCTTTAATCTGGGGTCCACTTCTCTGGACCTGTATAGCACCCTGCAGGAAAGCACCTTGCTCAGAACAAACACTGCACAGGGTTCCATTACGCAGGGTCCAGTGCCGTAAAGCTGCATTACAGGCAAACCTCAAGGAATCTTCTCTCCTTCCAATGAGGCTCTGGTACCATCCATTTTGGCTGACAGCTTTATCGAATGGATCCGATTGAAGTCCATGATTCTTAATAGAACCGTCCAGACCTCCAAGTATGCTCCAAGAGCACATGTCTCACATCAGTGACCACCACCTTACAGACACTGGTGAAAAAACTGGGAGGTACTTCCTGTATAGGAGGGGTTATATAGAGGGGGGACTTTGTGTCTTTTGGGTGTGCCAGTGTCCATTCACCTATAGGTGACGTATAACCCAGATAGTAATTACTATAGCTGCTCTGTGTCCGTGATGTACGATAATGAAAGCGAAATACTGAATATTGTTAAGTTGTACAGAATGCTTAAAATGTTAAAATGTGCGAATCCCTTTCAGTAGAACATTCATTTTAAAAACAATTTTGGAGGATGGTGTTTTCGATTCATTACTTAATGGCTAGAAGGCACAAAATTCTCCTGACAGATCCTTTTGCACAGCACGCTCTCTATAAGCTTAAATGTAATATTTAATAAAACACTTCACCTCACAGGCTCTGTAGTGATGCAGAAATATCACTGAACACGAACTGTGTTCTAGGATACAAAAATACACCCACTGGCGTTCAGAACAGGACCAGAACTGGAACATGCGAAAATTGAGAGGTCATCTATACCAGCCAATTTGATCAATACTGACCAGTTAGTAACTTTCTATGTACAGGCTAAAGCCCTACTCCAGGCTGCTATAAAATGTACCCATGCAGTGGGCCTACCCCCCTAGACTACATGGGCTAAATGCTTGGTTGGCTAGGGGGTAATGAATACTAAAACCTTATTCCCTCACTCCTCCAGCAGCTTTTATTCTGTCTGGAGCTCCAGGGGAAAGACTCACTCAATCCTTGGGAACAATGGAGAACCATTGGTCCTGCATTGTACATGACGATGCCAGAGAGCTGGAACTGGCCAGTCAGTGAAATGCAGCAGTTCCTGAGGACTGGAGGAAGCCCATGGGAGCCAAAGAAGCATTTAAACCATGCAGTTTGGGGGTGCGACCCACTGAAAGGTTACATTTAACAGGGGGCATTAAGATTTCAAACTGGAAGCAAGCATCCAACTGGCTCCTAAAGAAAACCCTTTAATTTATAAAGGAGCCAACATGTTCCATGGTGGTTTACAAAATGCACAGAATCTTTCCCACCATTGCTCCCCTGGGTTATAGAGCTGCACAAACACACATGCCCTGCTTGGTTGGAAGCTCATTAAACCAACCAGTTTTGGATTGTGAGGAGAAAAAAAACCCACAAAAACGAAGCACATACAAAATTCTAAGCAGACTGTTCATACTGGATAGCTCTCCCCATTTTGTGTCTGTTTGTCCCATGTTAGCATTGTGTTCACAGTAGTATTTGGGTTTGCAGAGTAGGACTGGCCATAGAGGAATTACTTTGATGCAGTTGGCCAGCTTAAAAAGGTAACACCACTTTCGTGTGGAAAAAAAAAAATTTGAAAAAAAAAAAAATTATATAGCATATACAATTGCGACACAAATCATATTATAATTGAATGTTATTAAAATGCCTTTCCTTTTCAATCTGCGGCTCTGTAATTTTCTGAAAATGCAATGCAACATGGCTACCTGGAGGTGTATTGTACACAGAATGTGTACATAACTCCCCCCAGAAACATAATTTTCTGCTTGTGCGATTGGCTCACTGATTTTCCCAGAAGTCTGCCCTAAGATGCAAGTCAGACTTCAGGCATCCCCTGCAACAAAAAATTCATTTTTGGTGAGATACTCCCAATAGGAACACATCTAAAAGGGATGCAGACCCAGCAGCTTCCCTCAGTGCCCTGCAGGTGCAGCATCTGGTTGAGAATTATGAAACCACTCCTATTAGATTCTCTAAGCACGGGAGCACACAGACAAACAAACAGTTTTCTTCAGAAAAAAAAAAAAAAAAAGAAGGCAAGAATCTGCAACAAAATTTGTTAAAATCCTTGCAATGTACATAGACCACCCAGAGGGGAATGTTTTTTTTTTCCTCAACAAAAGTGGAGTTACGCTATAAACCTGTATTTCAATATGTGTGAATTAAAAATCCCTGGTTTGTGATGCAAAGTTTGCTAGAAAGGGTATGTAGCAGTGTGCAGAGGGTTCTCTGGAAATGAAACCAAAGATCCTAGAGAGGCAATTCCAGGATGCTGGTCACTAAATGACTGACTTGAAGCAACCGTTTTTTGTTCCCATCAAGAAGTCAATGAAATGTTTTCTAGTACTAAGCAATATCCTAAGATCCTGTCCTGAAAGGGAATATTATTATAGGAGGTAGTGGTGTTTCAGCTCACTTTGCAAATATATCACATACAGGATATTGGGACCAATCAGACTTTATTACAAACAATTTCACACATTAAAAAGCAAGACAGACAATTATAGTCTAGGGAATTTTGTACTATATCCACAAGAGTACAAGTTTGAACTGTCTGGTGTGAAGATCAGTAATAAATGCTTATATATTTCGCAATAGCGTTCCTTTAACTATAATGCTGCTGTAATGAGTTTACACCTACCAAAAAGGTGCGAATGTCCCTCAGGCATTTTTCAGTATGAAATGGAGAAAATATACGCGAAAATCAAGATAAATGTGTGCGTTACAGAATGGCGGAAGATGATCAGACACACTACCTGAAAAAGGACAAGCCTGTACATGAAAAACAAAAAAGTTTGTGATAAAAAGCCTAATGCAAAAAAACACACAGGTTTGTTCAATAAGGCAAAGTGAATTGCACAGTGTAATAATCCAAAGCAGCCATCTTTAACACACCTATTGTAAATTGGAATATTGCTGTTTGCTACAGGTTACTACGAGAGAGAGAGAGAGAGAGAGAGAGAGAGAGAGAGAGAGAGAGAGAGAGAGAGAGAGAGAGAGAGAGAGAGAGAGAGAGAGAGAGAGAGAGAGAGAGAGAGAGAGAGAGAGAGAGAGAGAGAGAGAGAGAGAGAGAGAGAGAGAGAGAGAGAGAGAGAGAGAGAGAGAGAGATACACACACATACATACACACACTCGTAGAGTTTAAGCTCTAACAAGCATGGCCCTCTGATCCCTCCTGTATTGTTTTGTATTGTAATTGTACTGTCTGCACTCATGTTGTAAAGCGCTGCTCAAACTGTTGGCGCTATATAAATCCTGAATAATAATATTAATATATATGTTTGTAAATATTTTATTATATCTTCATGTGATAACACTGAAGAAATTACACTTTGCTACAATGTAAAAGTAGTGAGATTACAGCTTGTATAACAATGTAAATTTGCTGTCCCCAACACATACCATTAATGTCTAAACCGCTGGAAACAAAAGTGAGTACCACCCCTAAGTGAAATTGTCCAAATTGGGCCCAATTAGCCATTTTCCCTCCCCGGTGTCATGCGACTCATCAGTGTTACAAGGTCTCAAGTGTTTATGGGGAGCAGGTGTGTTATATTTGGCGTTATCGCTCCCACTCTCTCATGCAGGTTATTGGAAGTTAACATTGAACCTCATGGCAAAAAAACTATCTGAAAGAAAAGAATCGTTGCTCCACATAAAGATGGCCTAGGCCAGTGATGGCGAACTTGGCACCCCAGATGTTTTGCAAGTACATTTACCATGATGCTCAACTACACTGCAGAGTGCCAGAGCATCATGGGAAACGTAGTTCCAAAACATCTGGGGTGCCAAGGTTCGCCATCACTGGCCTAGGCTATAAGAAGATTGCCAAGACCCTGATACTGGGCTGCAGCACAGTGGCCACGACCATACAGCGGTTTAGCAGGACAGGTTCCACTCCGAACAGGCCTCGCCATGGTCAACCAAAGAAGTTGAGTGCACGTGCTCAGTGTCATATCCAAAAGGTTTTCTTTGGGAAATATGAGTGCTGCCAGCATTGCTGCAGAGGTTGAAGGTTTGGGGGGGGGGGGGTCAGCCTATCAGTGCTCAGACCATACGCTGCACACTGTATCAAATTGGTCTGCATGGCTGTCGTCCCAGAAGGAAGCCTCTTCTAAAGATGATGCACAAGAAAGCCAGCAAACAGTTTGCTGAAGACAAGTGGACTAAGGCAGTGTTTCTCAACTCCAGTCCTCAAGGCGCCCCGACAGGTCATGTTTTCAGGATTTCCCTCAGATGAAACGGCTGTGGTAATTACTAAGGCAGTGAAACTGATCAAATCACCTGTGCAAAATAATGGAAATCCTGAAAACATGACCTGTTGGGGCGCCTTGAGGACTGGAGTTGAGAAACACTGGACTAAGGACATGGATTACTGGAACCATGTCCTGTGGTCTGATGACACCACGATAAACTTATTTGGTTCAGATGGTGTCAGGCGTGTATGGCGGAAAGACATTAAACTGGCCTTATGTTTAGAACATTTGGGGCTGCTCTATGCAGTTGTGTACATAGCAAGCTCTTGCAGTCCTGAAGTTGCATAATGACAGCAGAAACATAGGTGATAGAAAACAGCCTCAATACATAGACCCAAAGGATCAGTACTGTGCAACTCTGAGTGAAGTAATCAGAGTATCTGTTATCCAGGGAATAGCAGGTGCGGAGGCCTGTAGGAGGATGACCTGCAGGCTTAGATATACATGTGGAATGTGAGAACTTACATCATCCTGTTACTACTAAGATTGTGTTAGCAAACATCAGGTTCATCACAGGAGTGCCCAGAACGATCACCATAATGTTGTTTGGTAAAAATCCATACAGCTCATACTACAGTTCTGGCCTGTAAAGACATGCTGGGGATGATTTACTAAAAATGGAGTGTGCAAAATCTGGTGCAGCTCTGTATGGTAGCCAATCAGCTTCTAACTTCAGCTTGTTCAGTTACACTTTGGCAATAAAACCTGGATGCTGATATATATATATATATATATATATATATATATACACACACATATATATACACATATATATATATTATATATATATATATATATATATATATATATATATATATATATATATATATATATATATATATATATACACACACACACGACAAACCGTTGTTTTGTATAGAGTAGGAGCTTGTTAATAGTTGCAGTAGGGGCAGGTAGAAAACATGCATGAATCGCGTTTTTAACTCCCAAACCAATCGCTTCCCATTAAGCTGCAAGGGCAGCAGCCTGGGGTGCAAACATGGCGCAGCAGCAATTATACCCCCTGCACTACCGCTCTTCAAACACAACCCATTCATGTGAGCTATGCGGCATTTGGGGGGGGGGATAAATCACCTCCCCACCACCTACCAAACACCTCTGAAAAGTGTTGCGAGCATGGATCAATTTGCAGAACAGCGGCAGTTCTTGCAACCAAAGTAAACAAGCCCTGGGAGAGAAAAAGGGCATGTAAAATCCAACAGGCTGGTTGCACCCATGTTGATTGATTAATTTGGGTACACTCAGCCTATCCATACATGTTTCGAATCTCGGGCGATTCCTGTTGAACAGGCTGAGATTCAAGAACAGTCTATGGCCGACTTAAGCTGAATCATAGTTTGTGATGGTTTACTGTGTTTTGCATATCTCAACTTCCCTCTGCACTGGTCTGCTGAAAAAAATTGCAACCAAGCATAAAATCAGTTGGGCACACTGGATCTAAATAAAGATGTATGATATCCTTATGAGATATTGACTGGTGGCTCTTTCCAGCATACCCATAAAAATAATGTTAGTGAGCAACTCAGGCTCGCTTGCCTTAAACATCTAGGCCTGGCCCCCAGCAAATCCCTGCCGCTTTGCGGTAAACATTCATCTTCCAATAAATGCTGCCTCCAGACAGTAATTACAAAGATCCCGTTTTTAGCTCCACTGCACTTGCCTAATAACCATGCTTCATCAAGTGTTCCAGCTGCCTTCCTTCACTCTTGTGCCTTAATCTTCCCCGGGTCTCTTTAACTGCACAATAATCAGGCCCCCCCATCTCCTTTGTCACTTATAAAGATTGGTTTGTCTGAATGAAGAATGGCCGTCTCTCCAGAGGATATACCATCAAACTTATGCTGATGACATAACAGGAAAAATGATCGAGTTGGATGCTGATCAATTATACATGAAAAATTGTACATGTGGCATCCTAAAGAATGGTGACAAAAATCATATATGGGACTGCACAGATAAAATATTAAGCAGGTGGGGAAAAAAATATATATATCAGATGTCAGAAAGCGTTAGAAGGAATAAAAAAAATAAAAAAATAAAAAGGTCCTGCCAACCTAGCAAAATGTTATTCAACCTTAAAGCGGAGTTTCACCCAAAAGTGGCACTCCGCTTTTTAGTCTCCCCCCTCCGATGCCACATTTGGCACCTTTCAGGGGGGAAAGGGGGGACAGGGACCGGTGTTTGATAGGTCCCCTTTCCCACTTCCAGGAGACGGTCCCCCCTCTTTCTTCCTCCGCTGTCGGGTCAATTGGTGTGTACTGTGTCTGATCTCCGGGACCGGGCTCATCAATGTCGGCTGCTTCCATCTGTGCACTGTAAGCTCATGGCAGTCACCGGGAGTAAGAATTACCGAGTGTGATGACACCCCAGTGCGATCAATGCACTGCAGGGAACATGTCCCAGACAGCAGGTTGCTGAACACATGGCTGGATGATGTTGGATGTCAATCAGCCACCATAGGCTGTGCAGCAACGGTGCTGGGAGAATTTATGGAACACACAGCAGGTACAAAAGATACCAACATTGCAGCATATATATATCTGGAGGGCATCCCAGCCAGAATAAAGAGTTAAGGTGAGGCTAGAGTTCAGTCAGAAAATAAAAAGGCCTCCCTGAAGTAGCTGAACTTCAGAAGGGTCATTCCATCACAAAGCATTGAGGACAATGTCAAGTGGCCACTTTACAAGGGACTATCTTATCTTCTTAATTGAAAAGCACAAGTTCTATACAGAGTTACATCAAAAAAGGAACTTCAGACAAAAGGTCATAGTTACAGAAAAAGCACCATCAGCATTTAAAATGATCTATTTAGTTAATTTACTGCAAAGAACCTGGTGTATGATAGAATTATACTATTCCAGCTCTCACCCCATTTCAGCATGTGGCATCTGAATCCAGCTCCATTCTTTTCTGGGTATCCTCCGCCCTTAATTCAATGTTAAATCTTGTGCATTGGCGCTACTGGCACAGCTTGGCCACGCCTGTACACTGAGAACAGCCCTTCCAGTACAAGTTGCTATAACAGTGGGAAGTTTGTTGCTGTAGCTGAAGTAACTTGTACACAAAGGGCTAGAAGGGCAAGTGCGCTAAAGACACAGTGCGGCAGTGCTTCCTGCCCTCCAACCCTCCTCCAGCCCTCCTTCCCGCACATGTAAATCTCACAGAAAAAAAGCCAAAAAACTCCTGGAATTTGTGACCATAATATTCCAGGAGGCAAGGGGACCAGGGTTTCCTACGCCATTGGCCTAGGCGAATGATGAAGATGGAAGACCAGACCTACTACAGGGGGTCCCCTACTTACAAACATCCGACTTACAAACGACTCCTATTACAAACGGAGGGAGACAACAGGAAGTGAGAGAAATCCACCCCTAGGAAGGGAAATTCACTCCTGTAAGAGTGGGAAAAAGGTGTCTCCACTGATGCTTTATCACCAGTCCATGCTTGTGGACTGGGAGCTACACTTAAAAAATATACCTGTTCCGACTTACAAACAGATTCAACTTAGAACAAACCTACAGTCCCTATCTTGTTTGTAACCCGGGACCCCCTGTATACATTTCTATTAAAAGGAAATGGAAGCAACCTGTTTTTTTTTGAGTTGTTCATAGACAGATCGAATATTGGTCGATTCCTGCTAAATTGGCAGAATTGTGAGCTGTGGGTGCACCTGGCTTGACAAAAGTAGATTTAAAAAATCTACTGAGCTGGGTGGGAAATTATTAGCCAAACAGTGGCTGCATCCCCTCAGATACAATCACTGTTCAATAGTGTTACTGTACTCAGGCAGCCATGGGTGCTTATAGCTAGCAATGGAGCTTTCGTTATCCTAGCATTGATGGAAGCTGAACTAGAAAATAAGCCGTGTATGGCCAACATTAGAGTAAAAATCGATTGGACAGATGAAGTACAGTGCTTCTCAGAAAGATAACTAAAGGTTTTGCTACTGGCTCAGGGTTAGAGCCATACATCATCTGCTCTGAAGAACTCAAAAATGTCAAATTTGGCTATACATATTTTCAAGGTTAAAGTGGTTGTAAAGGCTCAAGGTTTTTTTTTACCTTCATGCATTCTATGTGCAGCGGCACCCCCTGCCCCCCTAAAACATACCGGAGGCCCATCTCGATCCAGCAATGAGCACAAGAGCCTCAGCTCTCCCAGTTCTCTCACTACTCATTGGCTCAGAGAGCAGAGTTAGCCAGTGGCTCCTGCTACTGTCAACCACAACCAGTGAGTCAATGAGTGAGCTGGGGGCAGGGCCGAGCCACACTCCAAATGTGAATGGACACATGGAGCAGCGGCTCGGGTACCCCCATAGCAAGCTGCTTGCTTTGGGGGCACTCTGCAAGAGGGAGGGATCAGGAGTGCAGGCGGGGGACCCGAGAAGAGGAGGATAGGAGCTCCTCTGTGCAAAACCACAGCACAGAGGAGGAAGAAAGTATGACATGTTTGTTATTTAAAGAAAAAAAAAAACCTTTAAAGTGATACTAAAAAGTCAAATTTTTTAGATTAAAAAATAACAAACATGTCATATTTACCTGCTCTGTGTAGTGGTTTTGCACAGAGCAGCCCAGATCCTCCTCGTCTTGGGTCCCTAGCCCCTCCCTCTTGCCCAGTGCCCCCACAGCAAGCAGCTTGCTATGGGGGCACCCAAGCCGAGCGGCTGCTCAGTGTGTTCATTCATTCACAGAGCTGCATTCGGCCCCACCCTCTCTCTCCCCTCATTGGCTGACGTTGATTGACAGCAGCAGGAACCAAATGGTGCCCCACTGCCGTCTTAGCCAATGGGGTGGGAGAGTCCCGGGCAGCAAAGACTCTCGTGCAACATCGCTGGATCGAGATAGGACTCAGGTAAGTATTAGGGGGCTGCTGCACACAGGTTTTTCTATCTTAATGCATAGAATGCATTAGGATAAAAAATCTTCTGACTTTAGAACACCTTTAATATCACTTTAACAGCCAACAGGCAAAATATAAGCTAGTAAAACCACTTTATGGTGATTATACTACTTATATACATACCACAGAAAGAGGTTTTAGGTGTGTCTAACATTTTTATTAAACCTAGAACAAAAAATTACAGAAGAATGAATTCCCTGCCTGCAAGAGATTACCATCTACTAAGCAAGTCCATAGATGGTGCAAATTTCTTTCCTGCAACCATAGGTTGCAGTGAGGGGGGGCAGGTGAAGCCGCCCCCCACCCCGGAAAAAAAAAGTGATTATTGCTAGCAGCTAGTGACAATTGCAAGTGAATCTGGCAGGCTGGTTGCAACCAGGTTGATCGATCAACTTGGTACATTGAGCCTGCCCACACATCTCAGCCGGTTCAACAGGAGATTTGAACAGTCTATGGTGGCCTAACCCTTACGATTATAATTGTTTTACTATTATTACAAGTGGATATTTAAAAAAGATATAAAAAAAAAACTGTTCCTTACTCAGAAAAAAAAAAAAGGTAGAGGCTACACACCTCAATAATAGTTTAAAGCTTCATTAAAGCTGTGCTTCCAATTAAACATATACCCATGATCAAAAAGAAGACAATAGGATACCTATACCCAAAATTGTAAAACGACTCAAAGAATGGATTGATCCCTCATTAATAAGAGGCCAATAGAGAGCCCATTGGATCTCACTCTAGTCATATAGTCAGCTATACCCATTGCCAAGCTTCAAGTGTTGTCCATTTACACCACGTCTGCTTTTTTCCTTTGGCTGCTGGTAATTGGAGAGGGCTATAAAGAAACTGCCTTTGATGCTCTAAGAAGACCCCAAAGGCATGTGCCCATTTTTGACCTACAAGTTCTAGAATAGCAAGTGCCAGTTTTGTACAAGTAAGGGTGGGTTTGAATCTCTGTCTGGCTTTTATTACAGTGGGACTCAAAGTAAGAAAAAGTCCAAAAATGTTTGAGGTGTCAAGGGAAGTGGTAGTGGATGGTGGGTATTGGTTGAATGCTCTAATATGAACACAGGTTCTGGTGACAACTGTCTAAGCCAGGGATACCCTTACTTTTCAGATCTTCTCTCACTTTGTTGTATCTAGGAGGCAGGAAGTGAGAGAAGTTAGGAAATAGGATTTCTCGTATCATTGCAGCTGGAAAATATCTTGAGCTGAAAAAAAAAAATACTTTGTTGAGTACAACCCCCTCCTTTGCCAGATCCGTCAGACCTCATCTTTGCCAACCATCTTTCATCAGCTAAATATGCTGCCAAGTACTCAAAATTTATACTCTGTTCATAGAATGAGCTTTAAAATTTCATAGGGTTTCTCTTCTGATCCAAGCTAAAAAGAATGACATTTAACCACTGGAAAAAATCACTCCAAACAAAAACACTCTACTGTCCAAAACGAATTTTAGTAAAGAAAAATATCCATATATACTGTATGCCAGGGATATGCAATTAGTGGACATCCAGCTGTTGCAGAACTACAAGTCCCATGAGGCATAGCAGGACTGACAGCCGCAAGCATGACACCCAGAGGCAGAGGCATGATGGGACTTGTAGTTTTGCAACAGCTGGAGGTCCGCTAATTGCATATCCCTGCTGCATGCCATCCTGCCATATATCTTTATTTTTAAAGCTGAACTCCGGCCATATATAAAAAAAAAAGACACAAATAAATCAAAAATGTAAGTTTTGTTCTCGTTATACACCAATAAAGCAGCGTTATGTACCTTAATGTGACCTGGTATCGGCCAATCCACTGTGGTGCATAGCTCAGATTGAAAGTTGGAGAAACACCACAATGAGCCAATTAGCTGTGCTGCAGTGCTCAACTAACAAGGAACAATAATAGGAGGAAACAGCACAGTAAAAGATATGAGCTCATCAATTTGCTGCTTCTCTTTTCACTGTCCAGTCACAGGGTGGGGAAGGAGTAGACTTGCAAGTTCTACCCAACTAAAAACACAAAAACTATGGTATGGGGTGTGGCTTGTGCACAAGGAATGGCTGATTTTGAGACAAGCTCTTGAGCCACAGTGGGAAACCCTTAATACAGACTGCTAGAACCAAATCAATCATGGCGAAAATAAACCAGGCAGCTGACCCAAACAAACCCCAACAATCTCAATATGGCAAATGCCTCCCAAACAATTTTTCACTCACAAATCCAGGAGGCCACAGACATGTTCCAAGGCCAGGCATCATCATCTGCCAACTTCACAAACCGACAATCAGCAGGAGAAAGACACGGGCAACATTGATATTGTCCTTTTACATCAAACAAATGCGTTGTATGTCTGACCGTCAATCTGTGGCCCTGGACATCAAACTGTTTGATTACAGCCAGATCCAACTTCAGAGAAGATCTGAGCTATTGCCATGAGACTACAAAAGGCAAGGGTGGGTGAAAGATGAGGTGCTGAGCCTCAAAAGCTGCAACTCAACCAGACTCAGCAGAAGCCACCTCCTTGAGATGCAAAGAGACACCTCAAAGACCTCAATAAGTGAAGTCAGGGGAAACCAGAGGATCTGGGGGTGGTCCCTTTATACTATAAAAGCTTTAGATAATTACGCTCCTCCAAATATATTAAAGCTTTTAAAGTGGTTGTAAAGCCTCAAGGTTTTTTACCTTAACCACTTTCCGACCGGCGCACGACGATGTACGTCCATTTTTTGAAGAGGGATATCTCGGTAACGGCAGCAGCTGCTGCCACAACCGAGGTATCCATCTCTTCAGGCGCCGGTCGGCTGTCCGATAATGGTGGTCATCGTGGTCATCGCGGCGGATTTTACAGTGTAAAAATAAATAAAATCAAGAAAAATAAATAATAAAAACAAAAAAAAATTTTTTTAAAGCGCCCCGTCCCGGCGAGCTCGTGCGCAGAAGCGAACGCATACGTGAGTAGCGCCCGCATATTAAAACGGTGGTCAAACCACACATGTGAGGTATCGCCGCGATCGGTAGAGCGAGAGCAATAATTATAGCCGTAGACCTCCTCTGTAACGCAAAATATGCAACCTGTAGAATTTTTTAAACGTCGCCTATGCAGATTTTTGAGGGTAAAAGTTTGATGCCATTCCACGAGCGGGTGCAATTTTGAAGCGTGACATGTTAGGTATCAATTTACTCGGCGTAACATTATCTTTCACAATATATAAAAAAATTGGACTAACTTTACTGTTGTCTTATTTTTTTATTCAAAAAAGTGAATTTTTTCCAAAAAAAGTGCGCTTGCAAGACCGCTGCGCAAATACGGTGTGAAAAAAAGTATTGCAACGACCGCCATTTTATTCTCTAGGGTGTTAGAAAAAAAAACAATATATAATGTTTGGGGGTTCTAAGTTTTTTTTCTAGCAAAAAAAAAAACTGTTTTAAACATGTAAACACCTAAAATCCAAAACGAGGCTGGTCTTAAAGTGGTTAATGCATCCTATGTATCTTATTCTTACCTGACCAGATGCAATCCAGCGATGTGTATGAGAGCAGTGGCTCTCGTCACTGTCTCCCTCCTCATTGGGCAGATTGATAGCAGTGGGAGTCATTAGCTCCCGCTGCTGTCAATCAAATTCTGTGACGAGGGAGTGGGGGGTGGGGCAGAGTTGCCCGGTCTGTAGACATGACTCAGACAGGGCGGCTCAGGAGCGAGCCTACACGGAAGCTCCCATGGAAAACCGCTTTTGGCACTTGCTGAAGAGGGGCCTTGAGTGCCAGAGGGGGACCCCAGAATAAGAGTGAGGATCAGGGCAAAACCATTGCACAGAGAAGGTAAGTATGCTGCTAACATTAGGAAACTGATAGCGTCATATTTACTTGTCTTAGGCCCCTTTCACATGGGGCGGATCCGTTGGACAGACTCAGCTATCTCTGCGGGAGATTGCTCCACTAAACCCCCACCGAGCCGGCAGATGACAGGTCTGTCTCCGCTTACTGTGCAGGGACGGACCTGTCAGAGCCCGCTGTTCTCTATGGGAAGATCGGAAGAAAATGGACAGCCTGTCCGCTTTCATCCGATCCGACCCGACCCGCTGGACTGACGGTGAATGTATATTGCCATCCGTCTGTTTTCAGTGGATCTTGTCAGATCAGATGGCAGGCGGGTGTCAGCGGACACATATCTGCTGACATCCGCCTGCCAATAGAAGTCAATGGGTTGCCGATCGGATCTGCCTAAAAAACGGACAGGCAGATCATGTGAAAGGGGCCTTCAACTTTTTTTTACAATTTATTCAGTTTCCAGGCCTAGGCAAAAAATGTCATACATTTCAGGAGTCTTCAGTAGGGGAGGAGG
The DNA here is from genome assembly GCA_028564925.1 of Lithobates sylvaticus. Lineage (NCBI taxonomy): Eukaryota > Metazoa > Chordata > Amphibia > Anura > Ranidae > Lithobates > Lithobates sylvaticus. The sequence goes on from CM053026.1 coordinate 106,506,705, forward strand.
GGTTTTCTCAGCTAAAACTATCAGAAAAGATGCCTCCTGCGGTTGAATGTGGTAGCCTGGTTCAAGAGTTGGAGATAGATTCACATCACGGGGATACACTCCATTTTTGCCACCCTCTAGGACTGGCGGTCTCCTGAAGTCACTACAATAAAACACAGAAGGGCGCACCAGCCTAGTGCATTATCCCACAAATTCATTTTATTAATTGTCAGAAAATGTACTCACAAAAACGTGCAAATAAAGAACGCTCACCAAGCTACTCACCTAACAGTCCTGGGCACAGTGCACTCCAAAATTCAGGGTGACCCTGCCAGGGTTCAATCTGGCTGGTGCATTTTGAATGAAAGGAAACTAAGAATTTGTCTCTGAAGAAGGTGTTTCCTTCAAAACGAGTCAGTCAGATCATACCCTGGCAGAGTCCCCCTGAATTCTGGAGTGCACCGTGCCCAGGACTGTTAAGCTACGGGCGAGTAGCTTGATGAGCATGCATTTGCATGTTTGGGAGTACTGTACACTTTGACAATTTCTTAAAGTGGGGTTGCAACCAAAAAACAAAAAGGGGCTTAAAAATCATAAAAAAAATAAAAAAAAAATAATTGGAAAAAAAAAATGTTTTTACTCACCTCTAAATGCCTGTTGCTAGGGGGTCCCTCGAAGTCTGCCACCTTCATTGCCCGGGCTAAAAGTCACTTCCTGTAGGCAACGCACAGTCATCTGGGACATGTCATGTGTCCCAGATGAGTGAGCGTCGAATCACGGCGCACGGCGCCGCTCGCGCATGCGCAGTGGGTGCCCGGCTGTGAAGCCACAGCGGGTTCCCACATTAAGAATGCCGGCGTCGTGAGCGGAGCGGGGAACGAGGGGGGGGGTCTCGTTCCCCCGCATCGCTGGACCCCGGGACAGGTAAGTGTCCGATTATTAAAAGTCAGCAGCTGCAGTATTTGTAGCTGCTGACTTTTAATTTTTTTTTTTGCCCGGCCCTCCACTTTAATAAAGTGAGTTTGCGGGATAATGCACTAGGCTGGTGTGCCTTTCTGTATTTGTTTTCTCAGCTAAACACACTCCCCTGAATGCATGCCTAAACTATGGGCGGATGGTTTCCAGGAAGTAAATACTACATGAATCATCTGCCCATACTCTGGCCCACGGCAAGAAATGTTAGGTATTTTCAAAGTGATTTTTCAAAAAAATAAAGCATTGAGACATGGATGGATAAGTTTTCTTTAAATAAAATTAAAATTGCCTATTTAATCTGCGGTGCTCACGTGCAGTGTAGTTCCACTTTAATTCTCTGATATGGAGTGATCTATGTATTCAGTAAAGCATTGTAAAATACAATGGTGCTATATAAAAATACTGAAAATAAATATATGCCATGGGGTTCCATAATTTACACATATAATTACTCATGTTAAAAAAAGTTAAATATTTAAAGAAGGATTAAGAAACCACCACAAAGTAATAAGCAACAGGGATAACTACTGTTTCTGGATTCACTTTTCATCTGAAAATATTGAAATATTCAGGCTTCAGACTTCCACCTCCCCAAAGACATTGTTATGAGGTTTTGGGGTGTAATGCAGACAACTCTACCTGCTGCTGTCTTTGCAGATTGAGTAACAGTGGTCAGAAATAAAAAAATAAAGACACAAAAAGACAACAATACATAAAGTAAAACTATCTTCATAGCAAACGCATAGTTTTACAAGAACTTCCCATACGATTTACATCAAACTTTATCTATTTTAGGTTAATAACAGGAAATTTCTTGGCTGCTTTAAATTAATTTTCAGATTAGGCCTGCAAAGACTTAGGAGTTCAAATACCCTTAATATAAACGCCAAGCCTATCGGAAAAGTTTAAGGAAACATTAATGACAACTCAGGAAATAATAGCCACAAGTAAAATTCCATTACTTAAGACTTTTATGCCATTTTCCATTTTCCTCATCTGTTATTTCTTGTAATACAAGGGATTCACAACCTTTAAAGCCCTATAAAATAGAACATTTATGTGGAAATGCATTCTTTAAAGGTTGCATAATTCCCCTCCTCCAACGCACGACTGGACTTTATCACTCTAAGTGAGCATCTCCAGATACATTGTGCTAATAATTAAGTGAAATGTAACAAGCAGAGTATTTAAAGCCCAACTCCGGGCAAAATGAATATATTAATGGTGCATTATGCATTACCTTGCCCCTCAGTCTTGATTCCAAACACCTCTTCTAACACCATCCTGCAGTGTTAATGGCTCACAGTCATAGTTTCTTCCATCAGCCAACCTAATGTCCTGTCCTGGGGACCAGACATTTTTCCCCACTCGTTATCCTTTTGGGCACTGGTCCTCATCATCCCCAGGAGTTCTCCAGCCTATGGGAGAAGACCTGACCGCTGGAAGTGTCGCCTTTACCAATCAAAAGGTTTCCAGATCACACAGGTAGTGATGTGGACACCTGAAGAAGGACCCCAGAAAATAAACGGAAGAAGCGATAAGCACTGTCACATGACCATGGAGTCAGGAAGATATCAGCAGTTAGCAAAGATAGATCGATTTTCTTTCCTGTAACCACCAGTCAGTGTTGATGGGGGAATCTCTTCCGCAGACCCGTTGTGTTCTTCCAGCGGGGGAAGCCGTCCCTGCCGTGAGAACACAGTGATTATTGCCAACGGCTATAACAGCCGATAGCAATAATCGCATGTAAATAAGATAAGATATCCTGGAGTTGGGCAAGACAATGTTAATCCTATTTAAAGAGCATCTTAACCCAAAAACAAAAATATTTCAGTTTACTTGTCCTTAGATGTGGTAGGTGCATTTGTTTTTTTTTTTTTTTCAGGCTTTTTCTCCTTTATTTTCACTTGGTGGTCCTGACCTGGGGTAGGAACACTCACTCACTGTATCTATGGGAGAGTAGAGTTGCAACCTAGGGTGCTCACACCAGATTTACACTAGAACACTTCTGACTCTTCAATACAATACAGGCAAAGAGCACAGGATTTCTGGCAGAATCAAAGATATTTGTAGATTTTTTTTTTTTTTTAATGAGACAAAGCATGGGGAAATGTGTTTGTGCTAAAGAGGTACTGAATAATCCCCCCCCCCCCCCCCCCCCCCCGACATATACTTTTAAGCAAACCTGAAGTCAGACAATTGAAAAATGTCAACTGGTATGAGATAGCAGGGGCCAGTTATTTTTCCCTGGGTTGATTCAGTATGATAATTTTGCTCAGTTGCTGTGCCCTGGATTGCAGATTTCTCTTTATATCACTGCACAGAGCTACGATATGTAGTATCCCAAATTAAATCTTGATGATATTTCATCAGTTTAGAACATTAGTGGAAAATCCATAAAGAATTTAGGAGCCAGCAATCCTTTCTAAGTAGCCTGTTATTGTATACTTCAACAGTGCCAACTGACATTTTCTTCAGCATACTGTCTACATGGCTCCTGGGATTTGCCCAGCCCTGTTTTTTTTTTTTTAAAGCAGAACAGACAACTGCTGATCGGAAGCAAGGGCTTATGGTATGTTGTCATAATTGTCACTACACTTCTCAAACAAGGGACTGAATATATGCAACCAAGGATTCCAGCCGTATTCATTTAGAAAAAATTATATCTTTTGCCAAATCTGGGTTTCATTTTTCAATCTACAATCATGCACCAAGAGCCTGCAAGAAGGAAAATGCATGGTCTTTACGAAAAAGGCACCACTTTAATATTCCTAAATTATCCCCCGAATGATCAAAATGTGTTCCCGCTGCTGGATGGATACACATAGACTTCTGCAGCTTTTGTGGTTACCAGCTGGCATGTTCACTGTTCAGTGGTTGTTCTGTGACCGTGCCCTGGCCACAGCTAATTACATTGCTATGGAGAGCAGACGTTTGGCATACATGTACGAGGTTGAAACTGAACACTGCGTCAAACACTGGCCCAGATGTGTCCACGGGGCAGGCTGAATGTATGATCACATAGGTGTTTGCTTAGTACACAGTCTTCATGGTGACCTCAGCAGGTGTGGTCATACTACAAGGGTGTGCATGCTGTAAGACTCCTACAATATTTTATATGGTCAATATCTTAAAGTGAACCTATACCTAAATTCTAATAAAAAAAAAAGTCTGTCTGTTTAACAGACATTAAGTAGCACAGATTAATTTGGCAAATCAATCAGTTTAAGAAAAATGTATCGTTAACAGCAGAGCAGTTCTACCCCCACAGGTGCCTGTCAGGACTGTGACATCACAGGTATACCCCCCCCCCCCCCCCAGCTCCTGCTTTCTAATCAGTACACTGATGGCGTCATCGGGGTCTTGGTCTAGATCAGCTGCCCGGTGATAGCACGCGCCTCCACTAATATGGCAGCTGCCTGTGGAATGGATAATAAACAGGCCAAAAGGGAACAGCTGCAGGATTCCTACTGTCAATGCTATATCATTCACAATGGACTTGGTCTCATGCAGCTTGACAGAAAAGGTTTCTTGGGTCTAGATCTGCTTAAACGATAAAGTAGAACTCCAGCTAAAAGGAATGCATACATGACCACTACATTACATGCCATACTGGCAAGTCACACACTCCTTTAATTCTACATAACCCTAGGGGGGTTACAACAATTCACTGCTGCGGCTAAATCCCCTTCCTGACTCCAACCTGCAGCATGTTATTTCAGGTATTAAAATAAATGTAAACGGCACTCTCTCTGTCAATCTCTGTCAGCGGTGCAGCAGAGAGATGACCTCTTTCACTGCCCGCCTCACATCACCGCTGTTCTGCCTTTACAGCAGGGCTCTGAAGGCTGCTCTTGACAGAGCTGCAGGTGAGCAGAAAGATAGTTAAATCATCTCTGACTGCCGGCATGCCGCTGGGGAGAGGCTGCCAGAAATAGTGTTAAGCTGCATATGGGAGGCGCCAGCGGCAAGTGACAGGCTGCATCTGGTGACAGGAGACAGCGGCAAGTGACAGGCTGCACCTGGGTGGCAGGAGACAGCGGCAAGTGACAGGCTGCACCTGGGTGGCATGTGGCATGATGTACAGAATATCGGCACCTGAAAAACGATATCGGTCGACCCTTAAATTAATATATATATATATATACATATACATACATACACACAGTATATAACCGTGTGCTGGTTCTAGAGTAATAGGATATATATTGTATACATTTTATGGAATCATCACAGATTAAATCAAAGCTGCTCTAATGTCAGATCCTACACAGAGAATTATACTTCCAGCATTGAAGGGATGGAGATCTGTTACAGTACAGGGCTCTTCTTCTCTCCCTTGTCAATTCACAAAAAGCCTTGTATTCTTTTCATAGAATACAAGGTATTCTATGAATAGACAAGGGGAGATCCTGCCGCTCATCTCCCCTTGTCCATTTACAGAAAACCTGGCAAAAAATAAAATCACCTTGGAACATCCACTTTCTACAAAAAAGCCTTTTCGGAGGTGTGACGGACCTCGTACCCAATATGTCTGCCGTAACTGCTTCCTCTGTCCGGTAGCACACAATCCAAGACCCATTAGCTCAGCCCAGTCACCAGACAACACCAGTGTAGGCTACATCAGGAATGAATCTTTATTTGACATGTCACACTTATATACAGTTGACAGATGACTCAAGCCTAACCTAATTAGCATGAGCTAATTATCTCAATCAACACTGGGCTCCATCATTCAATTGCAGGGTTAATTAGCACACACAACAATAGGTGAAACACTCTTACAAGCCAGACTATAATCAATTAACACAACAGACAGGTGGCTGGAGTTCATGAGTCATGACATTAGCGTCTCTTGCTAATATGCCAAATACACATACAGATTCTATGTGTATTGGGGGGCCAGCATGGACCTGAATCCAAGTACCACCAGCTCAGGGGTCCCAGGCTTGCAGCTCAAAGAGCACTGTTCCCCCAAATGCCAGGGCCCATAATCCCAAGGTAATAGGCTCGCGTTCAGTCCCCTCCAACAGCCTGTGTCCCAGCCAGGTCTGTCACAGGAGGTATTTGTATCATTCTGGTACCACGCTGCCTGAACAAGTAATTGTCAAACTATCGCAGCACTTGAAACTGAAAACTGACTGGAAACAAAAAGGGGACATAACATGCTGGAATTGAGGTGGTTAGGCGTGTAATTTAAAGGGATTGTGGAATCATGATTATACTTCTGTAGCCATGTGCAGTCATTGCCATCTCTTTAAATCCAGGACTTTACTCCTCGGTCAATGCCTACATCTACAATTAATCACTCCAAGGCTAATTTATGCGGAAGCTGCAGCCCTCGGATTCTTTTCCCACACAGAACAAATTATGTGCAATTTCATCAACTCCACTGGTTTGAGGATGTCCCATATTTTATAAAGCTGAGCTGTAAAAAAAAAATAAAAAACACACCACAACCAATAGCCTCTGCAATTGTTTAAAATAGGTGAATCATAAGGAAACTGAAAGAGTGCATCACCTCTTGTTCAATTTCAATAAGTAACAGTAGATGGTATGCTCAACAGGGAGCCAGACCATACCCTTCCGGTTACAGCGAGCTTCTTCACATCCTACTGCCAACGTTCTGAATGTGAACATCTGTATAGGATAAGATCCTATGCATTCAATAGGGCACTGAGCACTGCATTGTGGGAAGGCAGACAGCCTATTCTTCCTATATTTTTGGGATTCTGGATGCAATATATGGTAAAGAAAAAAAAAAAAAATTACAATATGGCACCTTAAGGTTTCTATTCTTCATGATACCTTACTTTATTACAAATTTTCCCTCCCAATATAATGGTCGAGGACACTTTTTTGCAAACATCCGAATACTGATTGTGTTCGTTTCTTAGACTTGACCTCACAACACAATGTTACAGCATTGCACAAGTCAACATAAATGTATGTCCCATTTATACAATTGCCTTCCCCTGTGCGAAGCCTTCCATGTTCTCATGAATTCACAATAAAAAGTTCAGACAAAACATGTCTTAATAGTAAAATTTCTACATCTAAACAGTTCAATTTCACTTCTATAGTTCTGCTAGAAAGAGATGTCTGAAAAAAAAACAGGAAATTACACCAAAAGCTACTGAAAATGCTGCAAGTAACCACAAAACTTGATAGAACACCCACCCACAGAACAAGCAGCTCAACATGATGTCAAAGAGGAAGTGGGGGGGGGGGGGACTACCCATGCACGGTCTGTGTCAGAATCTGTTTATAGGTCTTTTTAAAACTACCCACTTAATGTTCCCGTTGGATAAAATTACTAGTACCATATTCAACATATTCTTCCACTACTAGAGATAGACAACTCACAGCTATCAACAAGCTACTTCTGGGATGATTGTTTTTTTTTTATTCCATGTGCATCGAACATAGTGACCACTGTGAAGCGATGGCAATGTGGTCAGCCACTCTCCCAATTTTGCAAGACTGTGTCATTAGATGTTGTAATAATCACTCCCCTGGTACAGGCACTTCAAAATTCATTTTTAGTATGTAAATGGTGGCTCAATGTTTCTTCATCTTACTTCCTTGGCAAAAAGTAAAAAATAGTAATCAGGGAACCCTTAAAAAAAAAAAAAAAAATTGAGAAACATCCACCCACGGCTTTTTTTGTCAGAGAATAGGTGCAGGGTCGGTGAGGGTTCTGTGGAAGCCGCTGGGAGAGCTGCGCCATCACTGATAAATACAGAAGCCAGGCTACTGTGTTTACCAGCGACAGCGGTGAGCACAGGGCCAGTGTCGAAGGCGGCAGAACTGTGCTCAGTCACAATCCAGCTGAAAAATAGCCCGGCATCCACCGCAAAAGTAAATTGTGGCGGAACCCCGTTGAAAGACCCTGATTTAGCCACTAAACCAAAGGCCCAATCCCAAGACCTGGAACAAAGATAAGACATCCCTGGAGCTTCTTTTAATTACGCTCCTCAAATTTATACACTAACAGATCCCATAAAATAGAGTCCAGCTAAATTGCCTATTATTAATTCTCCCAGAGATAGAAATTGTTAAAGTAGAACGTAAAGGGATAGTTCACCTTTACCACAAAACTGCCTATGCAGGTAAGAGGCAAACTGAACTCAGAGCTGCTGCATCATAGGAGAGAAAGTATGCAAGGGGGTTTGAATCAGAGGAAGGGCTGGGTCCTGTGATGGTGAAGGGGAGCAGTGATGACTAGGCCTCACTTAGCGACGTCCTGGGAGTATTCCAGTCAGGCTTCATAAGGTATATAAATGGCCTACACCTACAGCAAGGGTATTATTCATCTTTAGTCAGAGCTGCTCAGTTTGTTTTAATCTACAAACATCCCTTATCTGCATAGGCAGTTTTTTTTTTTTTTTTTAAAGGTGAACTATCCTTTTAAAAGGCAAAACTTAATTTAGGGAGGGTTATAACCCCTGTAAGGTTTATTTTTACCATCTGTGTGCCATTTGGGAGATATCCCTTCGCTCCCTGTCCCATAGGCACATAAGTGAGGGAAAATCCCTCTAAAGTTATGAAATACCTGGTTCTCACAAGGGTCCCCAGAACTAGTGTCCTTACTGAAATAAAGCCCCACTATTCCTGTAGGGACAACCCAAGATTTTCTTTCACGTTTGGCGACAATGGTAAACAAGACAAATAGAGAGGGTGACTCTTCCTAATGGGGGCAGAGACGGCAATTAAAACTGACAGGTGTTCTAACCCCTCTCCACTCTAGTCACATCTAAAAAATAATAATAATAATAAAAAAAATTTAGTTAAACTTTAATTATATATAGAGAATATGACAACTTTATTGTACACTACAGCTAGGTTCATACTTCTGCAGTGTAGGAAAACAGCGATCTGTGTGCGTTTCCAGAACCACATGTAAATCTTACTGCCCTTGCGATCCACTGCAGGTGTCAATACAAAGTTGAAAGCCAAAAAAAAAAGTTTGCCCATGTGACTTTTCAAGTTAAAATCAGACATATTGAACTGTGTGTGTGTCCAGATACAAAACACATATTGTACATGTGTTCCTGTTGAGTTACATATATACAAAATTACAAGAGCACTTGAAATGCATATTCAGACTGTCATCTCATGCATTTCATGGGGCAGCCAAAATTTGGTTTGTGTATACGCAACCAAAAATTTACAAAGATGCAGACAAAGATTACAGCCAAATGAGAGGTCCTTCGGGTAAGTTCTGTCCGGGAGCTGCTAGAGGGGCAAGCCCAAGGGCGGGACAAACTATGGGGTCCAAAAAACAAAACACAAGAGGGCCACCCAAGTGACATGTGTCTATTGCGGATAGCGAAAAAAAAAAAAGAAAAAAAAAGTCAGTACAAAGTTAACGACACCCCAAACACAGATTGCAAGCGCCGCGTTTACCTGCACCAGATCGCATGGCACAAAATGACCCAGTAGCGGTAAGGCTCAAAAAAATAAAAAATAAAAAAAAGGAGTATGCACTACTTTGCTGCAATTCACAATGAATGGGCTCAAATTGCGCCACACTGAATCACATGTAAATTGCACGGGAATGCAATACAGTTCTTGTGTGATTCACCTGCGGTTCTTTTTTTGGTACTTGCATCCATGGAAAACAATGTGTAGTAATATAACAATGTAGCCTTGATAACCTGCAAATATTTTGCATTCCCTTTACGGCAATATATAGGATGAATTCCCTGACAAATATTAACACATTGAAAAACCATATGTCCTTTAAAACCACAATGATGAGTTTGTATTTCCTTCCACTCTCCATGCGCAATGGTGTTTCGAAAATTCAGGTTTACTGGTTCTAAATCGCAGCATATTTGCATTACAGAGACTACTATTTGTGGAACAATATGTTGCAGAACGCACCCCATGCTTTGGTCATTACACCGATTTCTCGGAAACTATAAACTTAATTCTCTTGAAGCGATAAAATGTCTCCCCCTGGAATGCTGATGGCAGGTGCACCTTAAAGAAGAGCAGCGACAACACAAACTAATGAGAAATGTCAAAAGGTTATATAATGAGCTACAAGTTCTCCTGCCAAGATCCCGAACTGAAACCTTAGACTGTCCTGTGGCTTTCCAAGTAATAGCATGCAATACAAAGTCTGACAAGAAAGGAAAAAAAAATAAAAATCTATTCAAAGAGACACTGAAAAAAAAAATTCACACTGACTAAACAGCCCAACACTAAAACCCCAGCGGAAAATACTAATGAAATATCTCACTGATGAGGAACAAGGACTCGGACTCATGGATCCAAAGCAATAGCACGTGGTGTTCTCCTTGCACATATTTATTACTGTAACCACGCACAACCTTTGAAATTAATTTGTTGCAATTACATTAGTTAGCACGCCGGGTGTTTGTAACAAGCTGTATTCATTTAGCCAACACTCCTGAGAGAATGTTTTTATATTTGGACCACACAAGCTTTAATAAAGCCTAAAGGGGTTCATAGGTTACATTATCAACCCAGCAATTAGCACCCAATTGATTATAAAACTAAACCTAAACTCATAAAGACGAAAGAAAGAAAAGCTAACAAACCAGGATAAGGATCCTTCATTTTCAAATAAGCCATTTCTGCTGAGGCCAATGAGATTTGAAATAATCACCTGGCTAATGATCTTTGTTTATTTTTAAAGCATTTTAAATTAATACAATTGTCACAAGTAACCATTCTGCACACCAGTAATTATTGAACTTGGGTGTCACAAATTGGTGTTTTACCAAGTCACCAAAAGATTTGCCCGGTTTCACCAAGAGCGGCAGAAAACAGAAAATTCAAATGCTTCTTTGGAACGTACCAGGTGGAAAATAACAGTCTATAAAAATATTTATTTCACTATAGATGGCAAGCCCCTTATCTCCAAACATTCTAATAAAACTGCTACACATTGTATACATTAGTGGTCTCCAAACTATGGCCTACAGGCTGGATGTGGCCCTTTATCTGCTTTTAGCCAGCCCTCAGGGCACCATGCCTCCCACAGACACCAATGATGGGGCACCATTCCTCCCACAGACACCAATGATGGGGCACCAATCCTCCCAAAGACACCAATGATGGGGCACCAATCCTCCCACAGACACCAATGATGGGGCACCAATCCTCCCACAGACACCAATGATGGGGCACCAATCCTCCCACAGACACCAATGATGGGGCACCAATCCTCCCACAGACACCAATGATGGGGCACCAATCCTCCCACAGACACCAATGATGGGGCACCAATCCTCCCACAGACACCAATGATGGGGCACCAATTATGGGGCACCAATCCTCCCACAGACACCAATGATGGGGCACCATTCCTCCCAGACACCAGTGATGGGGCAACATTCCTACCACAGACTCCAATGATGGGGCAACATTCCTCCCAAAAACACCAATGATGGGTTACCATTCCTCCCACTAATGCCAATAGGTCACTAGTTCTTCCACTCAAACCAATGATGGGGCACGTTCTAATCCTACTGGCCTTCTGGCCTCCCCTAAAGCCTCAAGGACAGTGAACTGGCTCTTCGTTCTGAAAGTTTGGAGATCCCTGATCAACATAGTTCCTGAATGTCCAGAACTGTTTTTTCACCAGCACCTCACCCAATTCCCTATTAACATCTCCAATACTCTCCTGTCTGACACTACCCAATCAGCCGATCTTCCCTTACTTTGGTCCCTATTTAAAACGGTCTTTATCTATACAAAATGGCTATGTATTTGCAATTGCTACCGAAAACCTTTGACGAAAATAAAGTACATTAAAAAAACATTTTTTGAAACAAAAGCAACCTACCAACGGTTTTCCGTGGGGCTAATATGTATGTAAGCATTGTATTATTGCAGTTGTCTTTGCTTTAAAAAAACAAATAACCAAACAAACGAACAAATGCAACGTGTTTATTTAGAAAAGGGAACTATTTCACAATGGCAGGCTTGCTTACTCAATGCTACCTCATACAACCTATTACAAGGTAAATTTTCATTCCACAGCACCTAAATTGACCTGTACTTCAACTTCTAAACCTGAGCTCAGCACCAAACATGTCAGACTATACCTTCATTTATCTTGTAGAGTTCCCCAGGAGTCCCCTAACCCAGCACGCTTAATATGCAAATCTGAACTTTAAGCTGTAAAGTTGGAATTCTGGAACTGTCCCCCTCCCACCCTGTGCAATTCCAACTTCTGGTGGGTTTGATCGGTTCCGTTCATCAAACTGATGGATGTTTGGGAAGGATGGGGAATGAAAGCGATGGGGCTCCGACTTTGGAGCAGGTAGCAGCCATTACTTATCGGGGTCCTCAAAACCAAAAAGCTTATATGCATAGCCTAATGTAATTCTGAACTGTATTAAAAAGTAATTCAAATCAGTGGACACGCTTAAATAAAGGCTACCAAAGATGTTTATAGGTTTAATTTTCAACGTGCCCAATAAAACCCCAAAAAACAAGAAATTGGATTATAAAATAAGACCTGGAAACATTCAGTTTGGTCCACTAAGCTAACACAAAAGGAAAAAGGAAAAAAACCTTTTCAACTACGTAGGCTCTGAAGGTATCGGTCAGCACTGTGTTTTTCCTGTCCTGGCCACACAAAATACAAAGGAGAACATGCCCAATTCCCAGGAGATGCTGGCAGCAATAGGCAGTTCCCTTTTAAAATGCTACTACACTATGCATTCCCAAAATGCCCTATCAACAGGGAATTCCAGGAAAGAAGAAACATCTTTTTTGGCACCAGCAATTCAAGCTTTGGTTAATGTCCTTTTGGCAGCTGTGTGTAGCTAGAAAAAGAAAATAGGAACCTTTTATAGGGTGGGGTTGACGATAAAAGCAGGGCCCACTGAAAAACAAGAAGAAAGCGAGAGCCGTTATTTGTCACCGGATAATACCCAGGGAAACAATTCTAGCTCAACTTCTTTTATTCTCACACTGTCGTGTAATGTGTGAGGGAGTGCCTGGCAGGGTAATGGGCATTGTATATGTGGCACATAGGTTTCTCAACCACACATTGTAAGGGGCTCCAGAAATTGGGTCTGGCGAAAACAAATGTTGTTTTGTCAAATCTGAAGTTCTGGTTCTTGGAGTTCACTTTAAGTGGGTTAAAGCCTCCCAACCTTAGGTCCACAGCTCAACTGGTAAGCCAGATCTCATTATTAGCCTCAGCTGTCCACAGGGCTATTTATGCGTGAGCTAAGTGGGGCTCATCTCTCTGCTGTGGAAGCCTGCTGCTGGGTGAGAAGGCTGACTGTGGACAGAATAGTAAAAAAGGTACATGTGCTGTTTGGGAAACACATTACGGGGCACGCTGCCATGAATATATGTTTAGTGGATGAGCAGATGTTTGTTTTATGCTATTGACCCGCTGTAAAATGCATTTCTGCACTGAACTGTGTTTATTTATCTGTGAATAGGGAGTATGATGAATGACAAGATTCTCTCCCCCAAAGGAACACATTACATGTATACTATGCACAGGCTTTTGCCAAGCGATGAGGATGGGGCAGCAAACTCTATTTTTCCCTACAGGTAAACTTATAATAATGCTTGTATGTAAAATGAATATCTCCTAAATGTGCACCGTTTAGAAGATATTCTAGTGAGCAGCAGCCAGTGACATCACCGGCGCATGCCGTCTGAAGGAATGTTCCTTCAGAGCTGTGTGCCGTACCTGAGACTCCTGTTCGAATGCGTGGGAGACTGGGATTGCGGCTCAGCCATTCAAGCAGCAGCAGCCCGTGATCCCGGAAGAAAGACTGCGTGAAGATGGAATCCTCTGCAGCAGTGACAGCGTGCTTTTCAAGCCGCGGCAGCACATGATCCTGGAAGGAAGACCGGGTAAGGATGGAAGCCTCTGGAGCAGTGACAGAGTGCTGTTGGAGGGCTTCGTTTCAAGGTAAGTCCCAAATAATATGCTAGTATGAGTTGCATACTAGCACATCATATTGCCCTTTTTTTTTTTTTACATGAGTTTACTACTGCTTTAAGTCCCACAGTGGCAGAAATTCAGCACCAGGGAGAGGACTGGGCACCTTGCGTAGACTTTTACAGAATCCAGTAGCCCATTTGATGTGGGACATACAGTACTAAAGCCCCATACACACAGGCAGAATGTCGGGAAACATCAGCTGGCTGGAAAAAAAAAAAAGGAAAAAGAAAAAGTTGGTCTGTCTGACAGAAGCTGGCCGTTTGGCCGGCTTCTGTCGGATGAGCATGCTGGAAGACCACCAGCCAACCAACTCCCGATCAGCGTTCTTAGCCAATGGAGTGCTGATTGGAGTGTTCTGTTGGGGGCCGTCCCCCTGTCAGAACACAACAGCTCAGTGGGGGAGATCACTGTACTAACTTTGCATAGTAAGTACAGCGGCTCCGACCAAAGCTGTCCATTTTTTTTTTTCATTCAACCTGCTGAACGAAAAAAATAAAACTTGTAATGTGTACCAGGCTTTTAAGTGAGCACTAAGTGCAATTTCCTTTTGCTGCTTCTTTCCTCAGCATAAATCGCTTCCGACAAGTTTTCCTGACACCAAGAGAAAAAAAGGTGACAGGGGAGGAACCTTCAGCTGATTGAAAGCCTCAACTCTGTTACTGTGTGCTCCCATGTGGGTCTACAACCGCTTTAAATTACAGGTAAGTTAGGTTACTAAAGCTGTAGAGAAAAAATACCTAGTTAGACTTACCGGTGACGGTATTTCTAAGAGCCTTTCAGGACAACCCTGGAGAGAGCGCAGCTCCGCCCACTTTGAGGAAACACTTGCATTTTTCTTTAAAGCTCCTCCTCTTCCACCATGGCCTCAGTTATTGTTACCTCCGGCATACTGGAAGATAAAGCACAGAGAACACAAACAAACCATGACAGATACTTGTATCATCTTTAAACATAGAACACAAGGGAGGGAACTAGGCGTTGTCCTGAAAGGCTCTTAGAAATACCGTCACCGGTAAGTCTAACTAGGTATTTTCTCCAGTCGCCTTTCAGGACAACCCTGGAGAGGATAAACGAGAAGCTTACCCTAGGGTGGGACCACTGCCTGCAGTACCTTCCTGCCGAAGGCTTGATCCGCAGCTGACAGCAAGTCCAGTCTGTAGTGCCGAAGGAAAGTTGAGTAACTTGACCACGTGGCCGCCTTGCAGATTTGATCAGGCGTAGCACCGGCCCTCTCGGCCCAAGACACTGCTGTTGCCCTAGTGGAATGGGCAGCAATTCCGGAGGGAGGGGATTCCCCTCTAGCTTTGTATGCCTCCGAAATTGCCTCTCTAAGCCACCTACCTAGAGTACTCTTGGAGGCTTTTTCCCCTTTTCTAGTACCTGAAAAGATTACAAACAGAGCATTCGTCTTCCTGAATTCCCTAGTAACTGCTAGGAAATGGAGAAGACACCTCCTTACATCTAAGGTATGAAAGACCTCCTCCCCTGTGTTGGTAGGGTTGGAGGAAAAGGTAGGCAACACTATTTGTTGGGTACGATGGAACTCTGAAGATACCTTGGGAAGAAAGGCTGGGTCTATCTGCAGCACTATCCTATCGGGAAAAATCTTTAGGAAAGGCTCTGTAACTGCCAGAGCCTGTAATTCGCTCACTCGTCTAGCCGACGTAATGGCTACTAGGAAAATTGTTTTTAAAACTAAATTTTTTAAACAAGAGTCCTTAAGAGGTTCAAACGGAGCTCCCGTTAAACCCTGAAGGACTATGGATAAATCCCAACTGGGAAAATTCCTGAGGGGAACTGGCCTATTCCGTGCCATTGCCCTGAAAAACCTGGAAATTAAAGCTTCCCTGGAAAGGGTTTTTTCTAAATAAACAGAAAGGGCCGCCACCTGAGTTTTCAGGGTGCTGGCTGCCAAACCTTTCTCCATTCCTTCATGGAGAAATTCCAGTATTGAACTGGTATTTTTTCACCTGGAACCCTCTAAGAGTACAATACGAGTTGTACTTCTTCCAGACTTTCAGGTAGATGGCCCTAGTCACTTCTTTCCTGCTTGAGAGTAAAGTCCTTACTAGTCCCTCGGACAAACCCTTAGCTCTTAAGAGATCTTCTTCAGAAACCAGGCGGTTAACTGCAGCCTGCCTGCCTCTGGATGGACCACTGACCCTTGTGTCAGAAGGTCCTGCCTGACTGGTAGCCTCCACGGGGGTTCTGTGGCTAGATTTAGAAGAGCCGAGAACCAGGGTCTTTTTGGCCAGAAGGGCGTGATGAGAATCATGCTGGTCCTCTCTTCCCTGAACTTCCTCAGGACCACCGGTATCAGAGGAAAGGGGGGAAAGGCATAGCACAGACGGTAATGCCAAGGATGGGCTAATGCATCTAGACCTATGGCCTGATCTTCTCGGTGAAGAGAAAAGTATTTTTGGACCTTGTGGTTTTGCTGATTTGCAAACAGGTCCACCTGGGGGAAGCCCCAAGTACTGGCGATCATCAAGAAGACTTCCTGATTTAGGCTCCATTCTGCTTCCACCAGTCTCTTCCTGCTGAGAAGATCTGCCCAGAGATTCAGAGAGCCCTTTAGATGGACTGCTGAGAGGGAGGCCACGCTTTTTTCTGCCCATGCGAATAGATGCCTGGCTAATTCCATGAGACCCCTGCTCCTGGTCCCCCCTTGTTTTAGGACATATGCTACCGTTGTCATATTGTCCGACAAGATCTGTACATGCTGTCCCTCTACTACGTGCTGAAAAGCCCGAAGGGCCAGCGACACAGCCTTGAGTTCTCTCCAATTCGAGGATCTCCGAGACTCTGCCTTGGACCAAGTCCCTTGGACCGTCAGCCCGTCTAGGTGGGCTCCCCAACCCCAGGCACTCGCGTCCGTCGTCAGGCGCTTGTCTAGCGGCCAGAACCAGGGAAGGCCCTTTGTGAGATTGGCTGTGTCTCGCCACCACCACAGAGCCCGTTTTACTTTTGAGGTGAGACTGAACTTCTTTTCTAGTGGAACCCGGTGAGACCAGACCTGCAGGATTTCTGCCTGAAGAGGTCTGGAATGAAACCGGGCCCACTGGACAGCTGGGATAGAGGCTGTAAGGAGACCTAACACCCTCATGGCTGATCGGACTGAAACCACCTGGTTCGTCTGAATTTGTTTTACTGCCGTCAGGATCTTTTCCACCTTTTCTTGCGGAAGAAAAACTTTTTGCAGGGTAGAATTGATGGTGTACCCTAGAAAAACTACTTCCTGGCTTGGAACCAGGTTTGACTTCTCCAGATTGAGAAGCCACCCTAAGTCCCCCAGGTGAGCCTGTGCTATCTGAAGATTCGACAGCACCTGTTCCCTGGAGTCCGCAAAAAACAGGAGATCGTCCAGATATGGGACCACTGAGATTCCCCTCAATCTCAGTGGTTCCAGGGCTTCCGCCATGACCTTGGTGAAGATCCTGGGGGAGGACGACAGCCCGAACGGCAAGGCCCTGAATTGTAGGTGCCAGACTGACGACCCTAGATTCACTGCCAACCTGAGGAACTTCTGGGAGGATTGGGCGATCGGGACATGTAGATAGGCGTCCCTCAGATCCAGGGAGGCCATGAAGCAATTTTTGGATAACAACCTTGTTATTGTATGGATTGTATCCATGCGGAAGTGCTTGTATCGTATCGATTGATTCAGAATTTTTAGATTCAGTATCAATCGATATTTGCCCGAAGGTTTTCTCACTAGGAAGATGTGAGAATAAAACCCATGGCCTTCCTGTTCCTTTGGAACCTGAATGATCACCTCTTGTTGAATCAGATCCTCCAAAAGGCTCCTCATGGCAGAGGCTTTGTCCTGATCCCTCGGAAGGGTTGTGACATAAAATCTGTTTGGGGGAATGTTGGAAAATTCCAGGCTGTATCCCTGTGCCACAATGTTCCTCACGAATTGACTTGAGGAACACTGGCTCCATTGCGGAAGGAAGGCGGACAACCTTCCTCCCACTGGAGCAGAGCAGTCACTTATCCTTAGGGGGTTGACTGGAGGGAGTTTTGAACAAAATTCCTCCTTTACCTCTACCCTTCTGGGGGTTCCAGCGGCTTTTGCTGTCTTCCCCACCCTTACGGGACTGTTGAACAGGACGAAAATTCCTCTTTCCTGCCTGTTTTTTCTTTGCAGGAAAGGCCTTCTTTTTGTCTGCCGTTCTGTCCAGCACTGTTTCCAGCTCTGGCCCAAACAGCAGATCCCCTGAAAAGGGCAGACCACACAACCTAACCTTGGAGGCTGTGTCACCTGACCACGTTTTAAGCCAGACAGCTCTCCTGGCGGAATTCACCAGGGCCGCAGATCTGGCTGCCATTTTGATGGACTCCGCAGAGGCATCAGCCATGTATTTCACCGCTCTAAGGATTAGTGGAAAGGATTCCATCAAGTCCTTACGTGGTGTGCCTGCTTCCACGTGGCTCTGCAATTTATCTATCCAACACTCTAAATTCCTAGCCACCACCGTGGATGCCATAGCTGGTTTGAGGCTGGCAGATGCTGAATCCCATGCCCTCTTTAAAAGAGTATCTGCTCTTTTATCCATGGCATCTTTGAGTACCCCCATGTCCTCAAAGGCCAAGTCTGTCCTACGCGATACCTGTGAAAAGGCTGCGTCCACACGTGGTTTTTTGTTCCACACCTCTGACTCTTTTTCATCAAAGGGAAAGCGTCTTTTCTGGCTCTTAGAAAGGAAAGGACCCCTCTCTGGGTCCTTCCATTCTTTTCTAACCGTGTCTGACAAAACTTTATGAACAGGGAAAACTCTGGATTTAACCTCATCCAGCCCCTGATACATCCTGTCATGTACAGACAACTGGACCTTTTCCTCCTGGATGTCCAGGGTCGTATAGATAGCCCTCAAGAGGTCATCTACCTCTTCTAAAGACAGCTTGTACCTGGAACCACGGCTGTCATCCTCCTCTTCTACCTCCTCCTCTGAGTCTCTGAGGGAAGGGAGAGTACTTGCCCCTTCGTCCTCTGAATCTAACACCTCCCTCTGCCTGGAGGTAGATGCTCTAGGACTTGATGGTGGTGGTTGCTGGCTACCGCCCTGACTTGCTGGGCTCTGAACCAACAGAGTCTTGACGGAGCTTAGTGAGCTTGCTATTTCTCGCACAGATGAATACAGTTCACCATATTGCTGAGAGGACTCCTCCTCCACTATCTCCTTAATACAGGACCTACATAACGCCTTCTGCCAGGATTCCCGTAAGGGGTTCTTACACACAGGGCATCTCCTTCCTGGCGGGTTTGCTTTCTTTACTTTCCCTGACACAGTTTCCTAGGGAAAAAACAAAAGCTTGTCTTACTACCAGAGTCTGGACTAAACATACCACCACCAGAATAAAACAGACCACCTGAGTGCAGCAACCACCAAACTACAGGTCCAAGGACAGTAACCTTTTGACTCTGTAGTGACAGGACCCCCCACAGGGAGGAATAAACAAGTGACACAGAAAAAAACAGCCCATAAGGTGAAGAATAAAGAGTACCTTTGTACCCCTCTTACCTGGGCCTGACCGGTGCTTGGGGTGCCTGCCTCCACCGTTGCTGCAGATCTCTCCTCCATGTTGCAGAGAGCGCAGCGGGGCTAAAACAAACAGCCGTTTTTAAATCTTCCCGGGCACGGCGTCACTACGCACGCCGGAAGCGGAAGTACCGGTCTGTGGACCCGCCCCCTGACCCTTGCGTTCCGGGCGGCTGGAACCAACGCCGCCCCGCCCGAACAGGAAGCCGCGTCACTGGCCGCCGCGTCATCCGCCCGCCATGTGACACCTCCCAGGAGCCTCACCGCGCGGCGCGCGAAATTCAAACCCGGCGGCTCCCGGGGGCATGGACGCCTCGACATTCCTGCCGGCCACTGCTCCTGTGAGCTGGAGAAGGTCCGGGACTCCGGAACCCCCCCCGTTCGTACTAGGGGGGGGCTGGGATGGTCTCTGCAGCGGCTCCTGCAAAAAGGTAGGACTACCTCCCCTCCCCCTGGAGAGAACGCAGCCCTGGTTCCCACAAGTGCTTCCATCCATGGCGGAGGAAACACAATAACTGAGGCCATGGTGGAAGAGGAGGAGCTTTAAAGAAAATGCAAGTGTTTCCTCAAAGTGGGCGGAGCTGCGCTCTCTCCAGGGTTGTCCTGAAAGGCGACTGGAGAAAATATATTTTATTTATTGCGTTTGTGTGCACTAAAATTATGTGCATTTTTACTGAAAATGGAGAGTGGATAAACGGCAGCATATCACGCGACATTAAAAATGTGCAGCTGCTACCTTGATGTGCCTAAGGGTCTCAGCTTTCAGAAAATAAATAATTTGGGGGTTTTATGTATGTTTTCATGTGAAAAAAAAATTTAATTTGTGTAAGTAAAATAAACAAAAAGTCACTCCTTCAGCAAAAGGGTTAAAGTAGATAAACTGCGCAAAACTAAATTACTCTCTTTATTATACTCAACAAAGGAAGACAGGCCTTCCATTCATTTTCATAGGCCTGCACACCACATAAAAGGTCAGCCGCTCCATTTCAGATCAAAGCTTTATCTGGTGGGGCAGTGCAATCCAGCCAACCTCTAAATCAGGTCCGTATACCTATGCACTCTTTCATAGGTGGGCCCTAAATTTGGAGGCACCCTTTAACATCAATAAGAAAGGACTGACAAAGCATTAACACAGTTCAGACTGATTCTAGAGGCTAAAAATTGCTGCCAAAACAAAAAAAATTTAAATAATATAACAAACACTTTTTTTTGGCAGTCTAGCCCCTTTAAAACGTCACGATTCAAAAACCCTCCTTGCCAGTTTCAGTAGCTTTACAAACATGTGTAGGCAGGTTCATTTAATTCTTGCTGCACCAGTTAAAAACAATCACCTCCAGTTACTAGATTACAAAACCTGAAGTAATCAAGACCAAATCCGTACACACACAGGCCAAATGTCGGGCTGAATCGGCCAGTTCAATAGAAACAGGCTGGCAGATAAGTCGGTTTCTGTGGAAGGGGCATGAGCGAAAAAGGTCTGCCGAATCGCTCCCGATCAAGACTCTCTGGCCAGCACTTTCAGCCATTGGCTGAGAGTTCTGGCGGCGGGTGCCCTCTGTCAGAACAGCAGGGGAAATCAATGTGCTAACATTAGATTGTTAATACAGCGGCTCCAACCTGAGTTGGCAGTTTCTTTCATTCAGCCCGCTGGGTTGAACGAAAAATATAAAATAAAAAAAAAGAAGAAGTAGTAGTGTGTAGAAGGCTTAACATTGGTGTACAGAGACAGGCAGTGTGCCTGTCTCTGTATGCTGTGTAGCAGAACTGTATTTTTGCTACTGCTACCCCCTTCACGTGTTAGTGTATTCAAATCTGCTAGTCCATCTAACACTCCCCTCCCCCCAGACTGACAATTCTGCTGTCCAAAGGTGTCCCCTGTGCTCATTCATCCAGGGTGTAGGCACTCCAATACAGGGGATGTGTTAAAGTGGGATTCCACCCTAAAATGGAACTCCCACTTTTCGGAACCCTCCCCCGCTCCGGTGTCACATTTGGCACCTTTCAGGGGGGAGGGGGGTGCAGATACCGGTCTAAGACAGGTATCTGCACCCACTACCGGGCATAAACTCCCACGGGAGTTTACGCAGCTTCCTGTCCCTGCGCGCTGTCTACCGGGACACACACATGTCCCGGCAGACAGCGCTGAAGATTCTCATTGGGCCTCGCGCATGCGCAGTAGGGAATCGGGAAGTGAAGCCACTTCCTGATTCCCTCACCGAGAAAGGCGCCGGCTACAGCAGAGAGCCGAGCGATTGATCGGCCTCTGCTGCCGACATCGCTGGACACTGGAATAGGTAAGGGTCCATTTTTTAAAAGTCAGCAGCTGCAGTATTTGTAGCTGCTGGCTTTTAAAAAATTATTTTTCAGTACAGTCCCGATTTAATGGCCAGGTGAAAGCAGAGGATAAAAGTCTAAAAAGAAAACAAATGTAGCCACCACATC
The DNA here is from genome assembly GCA_028564925.1 of Lithobates sylvaticus. Classification (NCBI taxonomy): domain Eukaryota; kingdom Metazoa; phylum Chordata; class Amphibia; order Anura; family Ranidae; genus Lithobates; species Lithobates sylvaticus. The sequence continues at coordinate 106,528,599 of CM053026.1, forward strand.
AAAAGATTGGTAAGCTGCAATATATTACATTATTGGGTTTAATACTGCCTTAATGGAGTCAGGGAGAAGGAGCTGGGTCAGCACAGAAAGTAATTAGACACATCCCAGAGAGGGCTATGACGTGCAAGGGGAAAGCAGAAAGGGGGGCAATGTTAGAGAATTGACTCTCCTAGAGTAGTAAAATTTTCTAGCAAGTTCAAAGACACACTGCAAGTGAAAAAAATGGAAAGTACAGACAGTGATTATTCTATGCTTTTATTTGCAATTATTTAAGCTGGTGACAGGGTCTCTTTTATGGCATTATTTGCAACATTTCAGCTAAAATATACCCTAAATTTAAACATGCACAATTCGTGAACGCCCAAATTACTTTTGACTTTGTAGAGGAAAATTTCCTCTAGGTGTACTGTGCTCCTCTTTATAGTTGACCTTTAGAATTTGCCAATATAAACAATCAAGAAGCATGTGGGAAGCTTCTACTCTTCATCAGCAGCATGGTGGCTCAGTGGGTAGCACTCTGGCCTTGCAGCTCTGGGTTTTGGTCCCTGTAAACATCACACCAAGGTTTCCAGCCTATAAATGAAGTAGCAGGCTGCATATTTGTTAGCGCTCTTATTTTTGGTCTGACCTTAGGTGCCATTTGTGAAGGCATGCCATCATTGCTGTGCCATGAATGCAGTTAGATTTCTGTTGCATCCACCCAGCCCTGAGACAGATGTGCCATACATGAATTTATTATGTGGCGTCAAGAAATTTGCGAGCACGCTCATTCCTCGAGGGCTGCCGACCTGTCAACATTATTCTTGCAATGCACGTATCAACAATTTGCTCAGCTTTAATTATTACGAACAACTTCTTCCAAGATCTGTGAACTCCAGCACCACTGCCATTACCAGGCAGAGGGAAGGCGTCTGTAGGACCATCCTAATAAAACAAACAAAGCGATGTACGCATCTTAGAAAGAACTTGCTTGGCTTCCTTAGGCAAACATCATAATCTCTCGTCCAGCAGTGAGAAGTGGTGTGTCTTGCACAGCATGAAGATCGCAAGTGGTCAGAGAAACAAAAAGGATGTACAAAGGTTAAATAGCAAACCAAAATAAAACTACAAAATGACAAGAATAATTATAGACTTGGAAAGTAACTATCTATGGATAGCAATTGTTGTTCTCCATTATTATCTTGTTGCAAAGGGGATGGTTTCCCAAAGGAATAGACTATCTTTGCAATGTGTATGATCATTGAGCTTAGTAAATAAGGTGAAGCCATTTTCAAAAACCCAACAATGTGTAAGGGAAAAAAAAAAAAGGATTTTTGCTCATTTGCATGATTGAAGTGAACAACCGTATTTACCAAGCTAAATTTACATTTAACATTCAGTTTGCAAGGTAAACATGCACAAGAGAAAGTGAAATCGGACGGGCACAATTACAGCAGATCATCATTTCAAAGTCCATTTGCTTTCTTGGGAAGAATGTCTATTTCAGCAGGTTCTTCCCCCATTCCTCGCCTAGGCAGGGATGGCAAAGCCCTCAGTATCCCTTAGGCTGGCCACAGACGGTTCGAATCTCGCCTGGTTCAACAGGAACCAGCCGAGATTCAAATCGTTAATGGGCAGGCTGGATGAACCAAGTTGATCGATCGACTTGGGTACAACCATGCCTGCCAGATTTACTTGTGATTATTGTTAGCGGCTGCTATAACATCTAGCATAAATCACTTCCTTCTCCCGGCAGAGACGGCTTCCCCCGCTTGGAGAATACAATGTCTCGGCAGGAGGGATCCCCCTGTCAGCGTTGATGGGGGAATTGTTCAAACTTTGCACCGTCTATGGCCTGCCTAACTGCAACCCTACTAATCCCCTAAACAGAGAAGGAAGGGGAGTGGGGCGAGTGCTGTGAGCCAATTGAACTCTGATGCACATGTGCTGACAGGGAACATGCTGACAGGAGATAGCAAAAATGGAATTAGTGAGGTCATCATATACAGGCTTGGGGCAGGGAGGTGTACTTATATTGTTTAATTGCAGTAGAGAAAAGCAAGGCCCATGTGTAAGGATGGGGCTTGTACTAACAGGTGTTACTGCAATGCACAGTCAATGTATATTGTGGTGTTTTGTCATTCCTTTTTGAATGGCAACTCAAAACACCCAACAATACGCACTAAGGCCTTGTTCACATGGGCGTACTACAGTATACCAAAAACAAAGAAAAAAGATCTTGACCCCTGACCATGTCTTCCTGTTACGAAACATGTTGGGTGGAGCCTAGCTGTGGCAGTGCATTCAAGCTTGTCTCCTATACTTTTTCATTGCGGTACCTGGGCATATTTTAAGCTTTCCTGTGAAAGGATGTTGACCGAATCTGCCAGGCAAGCTGACATTTATTACCACATATGCTGCAGGTTTTCTATAACAGAGGTCATTTACATCTGGTAAGGATCTGATGATCCATGGGGTGCTGGTGAATATTTGCATTGATCTGTGACAAGTCCAGTTTCCAGCTGGTGATCACTGCAGCACTCACTACTGACAAGCCCATATCCAAGAACGTGTGCAATGGGACTATTGACATTGCACCCGCATAAGGTTCCGTGCATCCCCATGCAGGCAGTTTTATTCTGTGGATTATTATTCCCATCAGGACAACTCTATGTCCAATAGATGCATGGAGATTGTATGCATTCCCTATGATTGCATGGGTTTCCTCTGGGTACTCCAGTTTCCTCCCATACTCCAAAGACATGCTGGTAGGTTCACTGGCTCCTGCCTAAATTGTTCCTAGTGTGTATGAGAAAGGAACATTAGACTGTAAGCTCCTTGAGATCAGGGACTGATGTGAAGGTACAGTATGAAAAGCCCTGCATAAATTGTTGGGTCTATTTAAGTGTATATATTGAAATAAAATAAAAAAACACATTAAATGCAACCTACACCAGTTTGGTGAACTGCTCCGATTTGTTGCAAGAAGATAAAATAAAGCAGGGATTTGCAATTAGCGGACCTCCAGCTGTTGCAGAACTACAAGTCCCATGAGGCATAGCAAGACTGACAGCCACAAGAATGACACCCAGAGGCATGATGGGACTTGTAGTTTTGCAACAGCTGGGAGGTCCACTAATTGCATATCCCTGAAATAATGGGTCAACAATGACCACAAGAATGGACAGGAAAGTGAATGGGACTGTATTTTGATCATTCCCCTCCCCTTCCTTCTCATTATACGGTGCTCTGGGCTGTTCGGACATCACCCTACAGGTCTGCCCACAATGCATACAAAAATAATGTCCACAGAACCTAGGGGCCCAGCTAAGAAAAGCGACGCCAAGAACGGGCACACATTTACCACGCTCTCACATAGAAGAGCTGATAAACGAGTTATGCACAGAGGAACTTCTCAACCCGGTGAGCAGCTTGATGGATTCCACTCTTGCCCTTCAAAGCTTCCTGTGAGTGCCTTCTCTGTCGACCAATCAACTCATTGGAGACACAAGAAAAAAAAAAAACCTGTTGCTTTGAGATCTGCCTTTTTTCCTTTCTGACAGGTAGGTATGTGATCACCTGCAACCTTATGGGAAACAGCCAATCACACATTACTCTGTGCATGTCTAGATTGGAGTTAAATATTATACATTTTAAATACCCATTTTTTGCTATATAAAAATTTGGTGATTTCAGAGGTCAATTAATGATAAGCTTGCATAATGCACACGGACTGGAGGCGTCCAATCTGCAATCTGAACCAATATGCATGTAAATGCAGCTCATTACTAGCGAGCCTCATGAATACCGGACATTAATTACTTTGTCAGTCTCCTTATTTCCCAATCTAATGGAAACTGCATTGTCATGCATATTGATTGAGAACATTATAGATGCCATATTCAAAGCTGTGAATCATAAAAGGTCAATTCAGATGTCATAGATCAATCATTTAAGGGCTGACTTCCTGCACAGGCATCATATAACCTACCCACTAAAATAAACACATGACCTGTCGTGACAGCCAACCACTGGCTCACATACTTGTCATCTACTGGCTAGAATGCTTCAGTCAAGCGAAATCCTCTGTGCCCAAACACGCTGCCATAAAACTAAAATAAAGATACTGTAAATTAATCCCCATGACGCGGGCGAAATATAAATAAAAAATAGGAAGGCTCTTAAAGCTGAACTCCAGGCAAACAGCTTAACACAAAGATAAACACATATAAAGGATTTGTGTTGCCTGCCAAAGAATTTCAGTACATTCAATTCTGAGATTTACACAGAAGACCTGCAATTAACACTTACAAGTCATGTCCCTCCCCCAACCTGTGAATGGACAGTGAAAGGAGAAGCAGCAGACCGATGAGCTCATCTCTCTGTCCCTCTGCTCTCTCCTTTTATCCACACCCGAGCACAGCTGCACAAGCCTAAGCTCTGCTGTACAGGGATTTCATAAGGTTGATACCAAAAAACACATTTCATGATGTAATAATGGAGCATTAATTTGTGTCATATCTATGCTTGAAAGCCTTTTTCCATTGAATTTTCTTGGCAAATTTTTTTTTTCTGTAGGAGGTAGATTGCCAAGTCTTTCCTCGAGCTTGGCTTGGGACCAACATGAAAAATGTGATAAATATGGTTAGCCAAGTTGTGCATACATACATACACACACACACACACACACACACTACAATACAATACTGTACAAATCAATGACAGGCTGACCGGCGCAGCGGCTGTTCATACAGAAACTTACATTGCATAGTTACATGCAATTAGGCCTTGTTCACACCTGTGCGTTTTTTGGTGCTTTTTGCAGAAACGCACTACAGTCCATTTAACATGGTTTCCCTATGGGATATGTTCACGTGCTTTTTCAGCAACTGCTTTTTTGAAAAGGGACTTTTTTTAAATGCAAAATTGTGCTTTTTTTGGTTCAATAGACTTCAATGGAGATGCTTCAGAAAAGCATGTAGTGCGTTTTAATCTGCTCAACAAATTTGAAAAAAAAAAAAAAAAAAAAAACGCATAAAAAAAATAAAATAAAAATTTTTTTAAAAAAACATGTAAAAAAAAAAGCACAACATGTACCGCAAAAAATCACAGCATAAAATGGATCAAAAGAAAAAACTGCATAGGTATGAACCAGGCCTTGAGGACAGATGAGTGGCCCTGAACACAGACAGTTTATGGTGCCCGTCAGCCTGATTTGTACAAGCTTCCTGACCACGGCTGATCACAAACGCCAGTGATCTCAGCTGGAGATTTCCCACCGATTCTTGGTGGTGTATGGCCTTGTTTAGCCCTCTAACTGGAGCCTTATACTTATCTTTCCTTGACTTTCATATGGCTCCATACATACAAGATATAAAAGAGAAGAAGCCCCATGTATAAAAACAAAAATTGTTCTGACTGGGGCTCACAAAAGGCCAACATTTTCACTGACCCCTTGACAAACCAGCAATAAAGTATAAAGCACTACTCATTAGTTTCCCCATACCCAGAACTATGAAGGATTTCACTTCTCTATGGGAAGCTGAATGGAGCGATGGGGAATGAAGAGAAGAGCGAGTATAAGTGCCGGTTCACACTGGGGCAACACGACTTACAGCGCGACTTAGCAAGGCAACTTGGAAGCAACTTCAACGTGACTTGGAAGCAACTTGGAACCAACTTCAACGTGACTTTGAGTTATTTACAACACAACTTCAAGTCGCCCCAGGCCAGGCGACTTTGGCTGTGGCCAATCACAGAATAATCAGCTCTCTGGGAGGGTGGGGTTTGCCTGAGTAAACAAATTTCTTTTCCTGTAAAGTCGCTTCAAAACAGATGGAGATCCGACTTGGAGGCGACTTCCATTGAAATCAATAGGTACAAGTCACCTAGAAGTCGGATTGAAGTAGTACGGGAACCTTTTTTGAAGTCGGAGCGACTTCAGTAGTGTGCTTTGAGACGGCTCCATAGATTAACATTACAGCGCGACTTGGGACGACCTGAAGAAGTCGGATCCTGAGTCGCCCTGGTGTGAACCGGCTCTTAGTGTATGGAACAAGGGGTGAGCCTTTGAAATTAACCTGTTGCTTTGCCCTTCATGAACTGCTTTCTTATTTTATATAAGCCCCCCCCCCCCCCCCCCCCTCAATATACGGCTCCTTAGCTTGTCTCTGAAGGCGAATTCTGAACCAGGATAATGTCCGTTCCCACAATGCAACAGAATATTTCTCGGATTTGCACTTCATACAATTCTGTCAGCGCTGTGTAGCCAGTAGATGGATACAAACATATTATTTCCAAATGTCAAACACTGGACTGCATTGCACAGAAAAACTTCAAAACAATTTAAGGACTTTCCCCTTTTACAACTATCCTGCTTTGCCAGGAGACCAAAGTCTGACATTATATTTTATTCAACACACCCAGACCTACCGTGGTAATCACACTAAAGATGCAATGGATTGTTTTCCAGCAATCCAAATGAAATATTAGCCTAACAAAAAAACAGAATAACAAAAAACAGGTAATATAATGTACAAAAGGAGTCTGTATACCCAGCTGCCCCAGTAACAAACACTGAGAGTAATGATTGAGCCTACTACTACTACTTTACACTGCCTCTCCATGGTAGCAAATTCAGCAGAAAACTGACCCAAGATGCTCAAAACCCTTTTATATAGTTATTTACCTTTAAAAAGATACATTTATTTGGCATAATATGGGCTGTAACTATTTGGGATATTTACTACTGAGCAGGCTATGAGATTCGTCAGCCTCCAAGGGAACGTCATTAAGGTCCAATAACCTTCTCTGTCTAATAAAACAGCATTGATTGTTTTTGGTTAATGAATTGTGAAGGAATTTATGGCTGTTTACAATCATGTTCCTAAAACTCTACTTTTCCAGCATACAAGCAGTAGTGAGCACTCTCTTGTCACGTTTATAGGGGTCTCTCTTATCCATCTGGGAGAAGAAATACCCCCAGGGCTTGTTTTGTCTGACGGATCCGGAGCGAGAGATTTCTTCTAGGCGTTCTCCATTCATTTACATACATTACGTATCTTTCACGCAACTCAGAGTTTCTGGTACAATTTAAAAATACCGAAAAAGGAAGTCAGACGTGGAAGCATCAACTGAATGTCTCAAAGTCGTTTGGCCCAGTAAGTTTTTATAAGACGTAGGAACAGTTTGGGTTACACACAGTGACCACAGTCCTGACAACCTTGGGGGCCCATTCACACTAAAGCACTGTGCTAACACTCAATATGCCAAGTGTTAATGTGCATTGCACTGGCAGCTCATTACGGCTGGGCTGCCAATGCACCACAAGAAATAAAAGACAGGCATGTGTGTAGTAATGCCTTACAATGGTTTGCTACTGTGTTGTGGCCCAGTGCATTAACACATGTCTTTTAGCATGTGTTGCCACAATGCACAAGTGTGAATGGGCCCTAAAAGTAAATCTTTAACTGGCAGTCACTGTATATCTGACGGTGCCCAAAAACTCAGTTAAAAGGCCATCTCCATGCAGTGAGGCTGTGCCCTCAATGAGCAGGTTAACTGCTCACTTTTGTCCAGGGGAGAGGAGAAGGGAGATTTACTTACCCAATCCTCCCAGCACAAGACCAGTCCAGCACACCTGCACTCCAGTGGTCTTGAGTTGTGGAGTGTTCATGATGTCATCAAACCCAGAGCAGGCTCTACAGACCAGGAACAGTCCACCAATGGACCATGGAGGAGAGCAGTTTCCCAGGGAAATAAAGGACTGTGTGAGTATAAGCTTTCTCCTCGCCCCTAGACAAAACAAGCATTGGCTTGTTGCAGGTATTGCTATATTAGACATACAGTAAATTACATTGGTTCAGCTTGAACTAATGTATATACTGTACCTGGTCTATGCCCCTGGAAGCTAGATATTACTAAAGTAGACATGGCTTCCCCAGTGGTCTCCACTTGCTTCCTGGTCTGCTGATGAGCAACTTACTGAACCACAGAATGTTGGCTGCTCAGCATGGGCACCAATCAGAGAACGCCTTGCATATTCTGAATGAATGCAATCTCCAATTAGATGAGTCAGAGATGTGGGGGCAGTTCGTCCAATCAGAGAACACTCTGCATCCATTCAGAAAATGCAAAGTATTCTCTAACTGGCACTCTTGGTGAGCTGCCAACCTCTTGTGTTCACAATGCATCAGGCTGGCAGCTCAGAACGGGGCCCAGAAGCAAGTGGGTGCCTCTGGAGTAGCGGTGTTGTCTACTTCAATGATTTCCAGCTGCCATGGGGCATTAGCCACGTATGGTAAATACATAGGTGCAGGTACCTGCTTTTGACAGCTGCCTGCCCTCACTTCCCCTCACCTCCTTGCACCTATGGAGCATTCCAGCAGTCCTAGAGGCGATTGGTTTACATTGTGTTTTGACATTAGTTTTTTACAACACGTTTGAGTATCCTGTGTATCACTTTTTATCTTTAAATAAATGTTTTTAATGGAATTGCACTAGGTTGGTGCGCCCTTCTCTTGCTTTTGTTGTCTTCCCTCACCCACTTTGCCTGCAGCCTTCTGAGACACGTCACAGGTCCCAGAAGGCTGCGGGACCATTCACAAAGTGCAGTGTGGCTTGTGCATGCGCAGTGTGAAGCCTCAAGGAGAGACACAGCCAACATCCCACACTAAAGATAAAGGGGCCAGTTCTTGATTTGGGTGCTTTTCCCTGCAGTTTAAGCTGGTGACATGGTCTCTTTGAGAACAATTGCAACCCTCTACTCGAAGTGGCCAGCTCCAGATGACTGCACCCTCAATTTCAATCTCATGTAAACCCTTTTTTTGAAAGGACGGAGCATGGCATAATTTAAAAAAAATGTATGAAATCAGTATGGAGCCTGACAAAGTACATGTGGATAGGATTGGTTTGATACATTAAAGTACAACATGCTGCAGAGATGTGGCTGGCTGGATCTGCTGCGGTGAGACCAAATAACTAAATCAGGGCAGAGCAGTGGCCCTCTATCTGCCATTCCAATACAAGTAATAATGTTCTCATTACAGTTCATTGATTCACACATCCAAGGGATTTAACACAAAGCAGGAAAGCAGCTGCAATTTCTGCGACATAAATACCAACACTCCAGAGCGGAGGAAGAAAAGCGTGCTTGAAGATTGCTTTGTTTCCAGCTACTGTACATGGAACTGCGCTGTTCACCTACATACACCAGAAAACCAGCAGCACGTTTAATCATTTTCATTCACAAAAACTATTTTAATCTTCGAGAAAACGTAAGATGGAACAAAAAAAAAACCCACATAAATAAAGCTAAACTGGTAGGCAGCGCTCACATCTGAGAGGCTCCCAGCGGTACAGAGCAAATTGGCTACCGACGGGAAACCGCGGCACAGAATCCAATCAATCAGCCGCATTCACATCTCTGGGCTGCATGGATTCCACTACATCAAAGTGCGTTTCAGGGGCCCATGGAAATTCATGGTAATGCAGTCAAATATACAAGTGGTTCATAGTACTTCATTTTAACCATGTAACCTACAGAATGGATTTGGTCAGGCAAAGCGCACACCGGAAACGGAGTAAAATAAAAGTCTACGCATAATTAAAACCCAATGGAACTTTCAGATCAAATCAGCTAAATACATTCTATGTGCAAAACAAAAAAAGGTGTACAACGTATTGGGGACAATTCACATCATATGCCTTTTGCTGCTATGGGCAGCTTTGCTCAGCACAGTCCTAATGCAATTTGCCTTGTTTTTCAAGAAGTCGGTTCATACCACTGTACTGCGGTGCATGATTATATTTTTTTTAGCACAGTGTGTTGCGACGCAAACAACCTCACCGCAATGTTGCTACAGTAAATAGAAATTAATAAAATGTCACTTTTGACATTTCAATAAAGTTGTAACAAAAATAAATGCAGTAAGTTGTGTGATGCTCTGGGATTGGTGCATTGCCACTTCTTCCCAGTGCACTCCAGCGACTGTGCATTCAGTGTGTCATATTGGTGACAAGCCACCCTTACAAATTTTAATTAGAAAGCAAAAAACACCTATCTCATGCCATTTTTTAAATACGGGCTCTTGCTCCCTGTGTGGAAGCTGTGGTATCTCTGCAGAGGTCCACCAGGACCTCTGCTTAAAGTGGTTCTAAAGGCTCAAGGATTTTTACTGTAAAAAACCTTCTCTGTGCAGCAGCCCCCCTAATACTTGCCTGAGCCCCATCAAGATCTAGTGATGTGCAAGAGCCTCAGCTCAGCACTGCTGTTAATTCACAGCCAGTTAGCCAATGAGGAGAGAGAGAGGGGGGATGAGGCCGAACGGCAGCTCTGTGTGAAAAGACACGCAGAGCAGAGGCTCGGGGGCGAGAATGCATGGGTGGCCCCATTTCAAGCGGTTTGCTCTGGGGATACTCAGCAGGAGGATTGAGACAAAACCACTGCACAGAGCAGGCAAGTAGGGATCGACCAATTATCAGTATGGCCGATATTCACTTTTTTAGAAGCATCGGTCAAGAAACTGACTGATATTACCGATATTGATTCAAGGGGTTTTACCGTTCTTTAGCGCGGACAGCCAGCTTTATTGTAATAACAACCGATGCAGCTCAGCAGCCGCTCAGCTGTTATGACAAGCAGCAGGAAGGAACGTTCCCCCCCTCCCAGGCTCTCGCGTCCCACTGGGAGGCCCGAGCAACCAGTTGGCACGTCCGCCGGCAGGCCGAAGACCCAATCAAAGCCGATGCTTCGTTTGGGTCTCAGATCTAGTAATCCGGAAGCGATGTCATGACATCACTTCCCGGATTACTGTCATCTTAAAAGGGGTTGTAAAGGTTCGTGTTTTTTCACCTTAATGCATCCTATGCATTAAGGTGAAAAAACACCTGGCAATGACGGCCCCCTCAGCCCCTCCGTTTACTCCGTCCCCTGGCGTCCTCTTCTCCACTGAGTCTGGCCGTTGATTGGATAGATTGATAGCAGCGCAGCCATTGGCCAATGACGCGGGGCGCCGGGACCGAGTCATACACACTGTGTTTATGGATGCAGCATGTATGACAGGGAGCACGCCTGCAAGGTAACCCCCTCGGGATAGAGCTTCCCAGAGGGAGGTTAGCTATTGCAGGGAGGAGCCGAGACAGCCGCCGAGGGACCCCAGAAGATGAGGATCAGGGCCACTCTGCAAAACGAACTGCACATAACATGTTTGTTAATTTTTTTTTTTTTTTTAACAAACCCATACAACCCCTTTGCCAGTTTTAAAAATATTCAAAAACGCTGATCTTGATGTTTTGAATACTTTAAAGTGCAGAGGAGGGGTTTGTGGTCTTATAGACGCTAGAACTCTCCATAAAAGAGTATCTCTCACATGCCTATTACTGTCACACGGGAGGTTTAAAACTTGAAATTCAGTTGGACTTTAAAGCACACAAAGCTAAAATGTGAATATTTACAAAGCAATGTGGGAATTCAGCCACATACAACTGGTGGAAGAGCATCTGTATTCAAAATTGGTAACAAATCCCAAAAGGTACAACGTTTTAACAACAAATACAAAGCTGAACAATCCCCAAAAGCCACTTAGACAATGCCTCTAAAAATGACAGCTCCGTGCCATCTGCCCTGTGCACAGAAAATGGACAGTCATTTTTAAGTTTACCAAACGTCAGCATCTAAAATTGCTTTAAAGTACTACAGTCACCAGCCACAACAGTGTTACAATAGAGAGCTACAAAAACCAGGCCTCCAGATCCCTTACAGGGAACCGTTCAGTATAGAAATATGAGATCGTCCATTTCGGACTTCTTGTTGAACATAAAAGCTCCCGTGCCGTCATTCTCAGGGCCAAGGTGATGGTTGGAAGAAGAGATGGGCCTCCATGAGCACTTTTAGCAGGGAAGTCCTACAAATACAAGATAGATGGATAGTAACAGACTGCCTGCTCTCTTGCAGTAAAGAAATAGCCCCATAACTGCTCTTAGTGCTGAAAAACAGTAACACGCCTTGATTAGTTTGAGCCATCTATAGCAGGACTAAGTGCACAAGTTGTTTTGATCTGGACCTCTGGATTTTTAGAAGCAGAGCCCTCCAAAACGCCAATGGCTGCCGACTGAGCCCTCCAAAACACCAATGGCTGCCGACTGAGCCCTCCAAAACGCCAATGGCTGCCGACTGAGCCCTCCAAAACGCCAATGGCTGCCGACTGAGCTGGAAGGTGGCAGAAGGCGGCAAAAATCAGATAAACAATGACAAAATGAACCACATTCAAGGTACAAGACAATCACAGAAAATCAGCAAAAACTTAGCTGGAAGTTCATTTTCTGTAGGCTGTTTTCAAGAAATCTTAATATAAGTGGTCATTATAAAAGGGGAGCAGCCTAGAAATAATGCCCCCAAAACATTGTGAAAAGCACGCTACTCTCAGCCATTCACTTCTGATCATTCTGAGAACCCAAAACCATTTGTTTTGTCATCTAATCTTCAGAAAAATCAGACCATCCATGACCAGCGTTTGTCAGATCAGCTGATAAAATCAGCTGCGTACAGCTGGTATAAAAGACAGCTATAACAGTATCAGTTGGACATGGTTCTGAGAACTAAGCAGACATGTACAAAAAAAAAAAAAAAAAAAATGAAATTAATTTGAAAATGGAGCATAAAAAAAGTGAAGAGCGTCATTGGCTTTAGAACATTTATAGGTCAGCTGTCACATTTTTTCACATAGAACGTTTATTTGAAACCTCGTCAGAGTGTGAAAATTTCTCTTCATTAAGCATGACAGTGATAACTACAAGAACTAACTGCTAACAATAAGCATAAGGATGGCATTTCAGAAACACGCCAATACAAAAAAGATAAAGGGCTGCAATGGACAGCATTGCCCATCACCGTCCCAACAGATAGGCAAGGCAGTTGTATCCTACTGTTGCAGTTTACACCAACGCACTGTGTACATGTGGTGCAATTTTTGTGCAACACATGCAACATGCTATAATACATGGTATTAAATTAACGTAAAGTTAAATAAATGAAAAAAGAAAAAAGGAAAAGGAAGGCAGTACATTTTACAATGCAGTACAACACATGCCAGCAAGTGCATAACGTGTGTGAATGAGCCCTTAGTGCCAACTGTGAAAGGAATACCCTGACAACCCCCAAACCTGGAATTGTGTCCTCCTGCATTTCATCTTCTGAGCAAACTGGGGGTTACATATTATAGAAACAAAAAAGTCAGTGCTACTACTACCCATACAACACATAGAAAGCAGAGCTCCCGGGTGCTCGATCCGCAGTCGTTGGCTGAGTAGAGAAATGAGGAAAAGATGATCCGCACTCCGGTGATTGCTCTTTAAAAATGTTGTATTTATTAACAAGCCACAGTGACCAAACGCAAATAAGAAAGGTTGGCGCGTTTCAGCCTACAAGGCCTTAGTCATAACCATGGTTGTATATATTGTATGACCTTTTTCCCCTTTTATTGGTTGAACTAGATGGACTTGTGTCTTTTTTCAACCACACTATAGGTACCTAAACAGCAGTAATATCGAACCTTGGCACCCCAGATGTTTTGGAACTACATTTCCCATGATGCTCAACTACACTGCAGCATGCAAGAGCATCATGGGGAATGTAGTTCCAAAACATCTGGGGTGCCAAGGTTCGCCATCACTGCTATACAGCCTCTTGTACACCTGTGTGGTACATTTATGGCCACAGCCATCTTGAGTAAGGGCAAATGATTCATGTAGAATTTACTTCCTGGAACCCATCTGCTTTTAGCGTGGGCGTGCTTAGATGAGAAGACCCCTCCTCCTCTCCTGAAGACTCCTGGGCTGTATCACATTTGCCTAGGCCAGAAACCAGGAAGTAACAGTAAAAATTTTAAAAAAGTTCAAAGCAAGTAAATATGATATACTTTCCTAGTTACTAATGCTAGCAGCATAAGGATTAAAAATAGTCAATGTTAATTGACAGCGTGAAGTTCCATTTTCACTCTTGCAATGTGGAAGAAGCGGGAGAGAGATGACCACCGCTCCAGAGGGATCCTTCAAGGCGAATGCTTCCACTCCTAGTGTGGAGCTCCAGGTGTAGGCTAATAACAAGGTAGCTAGAAAGTAACAAGGGGAACTCTGGACAGCCGCACACCAGACGAAGATAAAAAATCAAATGGATTTATTTAAAAACAGGAATCATATCAAAGTCCAAAAACACAGCAAAACAGGGAAGGGGGGCACACAACTGACGCGTTTCACGCTAAATACAGCGCTTACTCATAGCTATGTGGAAGAAGCAGAGGGTCTAGGCCAGTGAGGGCGAACCTTGGCACCCCAGATGTTTTGGAACTACATTTCCCATGATGCTGAACTACACTGCTGAGTGCATGAGCATCATGTGAAATGTAGTTCCAAAACATCTGGGGTGCCAAGGTTCGCCATCACTGGTCTAGGGTAACATTTTCTACAGCCCAGAGTTCAGTTTTATTTATATGAAAACAAAAGTAAAAAGGAGAACTCTAATCACTAATGTAATGTAATGACATGGTGCTTATCTGTGACAAAGTCCTCAGTGTTGTCACCGATCTTCAGGCAGGCTGTATAGATATATCTATGTCTGGCCTTAGGGCATGAGACAATATTTACAGACAAGAACTGCATGTGAGAAGGAGAAAGTTCTAACTAGGCAGGTAGAGGCTTTCAGCACATAGCACTCATCTGAACATATACACTATATTACCAAAGGTATTGTCACACCTGCCTTTACACGCACATGAACTTTAATGGCATCCCAGTCTTAGTCTGTAGGGTTCACTATTGAGTTGGCCTACAATTTGCAGCTATAATGTCCATGGGAATGTTTTGAGCATTCTTCCAGAAGCGCATTTGTGAGGTCAGGCACTGATGTTGGACGAGAAGGCCTGGGCTTGCAGTCACTGCTCTAATTTATCCCAAAGGTGTTCTATCAGGTGGAGGTCAGGACTCTGTGCAGGTCAAGTTCCACCACCACAAAACTCACTAATCCATGTCTTTATGGACCTTGCTTTGTGCACAGGAAGGGGCCATCCCCAAAACTGTTCCCACAAAGTTGGGAGCATGAAATTGTCCAAAATTTCTTGGTATGCCGACACATCAAGCATTCCCTTCACTGGAAGTAAGGGGCCAAGCCCAACCCCTGAAAAACAACCCCACGCCAAATGATTTGGACCAGTGCAAAAAGCAAGGTCCATAAAGACATGGATGAGCGAGTTTGGGGTAGAGGAACTAGACTGGCCTGCACAGCGTCCTGACCTCAACCCGATGTACCACCTTTAAGATGAATTATAACTTCGAGCCAGGCTCTCTCGTCCACATCAGTGCCTGACCTCATAAATGCACTTCTGGAAGAATGGTCAAACATTCCATAGACACACTCCTAAACCTTGTAGATCACCTTCCCAGAAGAGTTGAAGCTGCTAAAGCTGCAAAGGGTGGGCCAACTCAATATTGAACCCTACGGACTAAAACTGGGATGCCAATCAAGTTCATGTGTGTGTAAAGGCAGGTGTCCCAATAGTTTTGGTAATATAGTGTATCTCTCCACCAACAAACTGGAACATTTCCATATAATGTAATAAAATAAAAAATGCACACCAGATTGTTTAAGGACCAAAAACAAGCACATTTATAATAGTGTTAAGAGTTAGAGCTTCTGCCAGGTTTTTATTGCTGTATGGGACTCCACTAAGGACATCTCACTTCAATTCTAGTCTCTGGACAACAGATAAGGGGGGACTGGTGAAGACAAGGAGGCACGGGATGAACTAAAAACCCTACTGAGGTTATAGCATTCCCCTATTCTACTAACAAAGTGATTCTGCTGATTTCCCCATCATTTTCCATTGCATTCTGCCATCCTGACCCCACACAAGGAAGTGAAAAAATAAAACCCGATTTCCATAGTCTTCCATGTCACGAGATCCATTAACTAGGTACACCTGAACCTAAAAAGCAACTCGGTATTTGTGAGAACCCACCAGATGCAGCTCTATTACAGGTTCAGATTTCATTTACCTAAAGAACTTTCTCATGTCTGTCTAGTCTTGGGAAGGAAAAAGGAGAGTTCTTTATGCACATTCTTTACTTCAATCAGTGGTCATGAACGTGCTTCAAGACCCCGACATGAGAGATGTCTTCAAAAGGGCCCTGTCCTAAGATTGGCCACAGATGGATCGAAATTTGGCCTGTCCGGCAGGAATCTATCGGTACAACCAGCCATTTCAGTTTTTTTTTCTATGCGATCACTGCCAGCAGCTATAGCTGGCAGAAGTAATCATTGTATTCTGCTGGTGGGGACACCTCCCGCTGTCAGAATTCAATAGCGCAGAAGGATGGATTCCCCCCATCAACATTGACTGTGTTGATGGGGGGGGAATCAAGTGATTTTCCTTCCTGGAAGGAAAGAAAAAAAAAGGCATAATCTATGGCTTGCCTAAGAATTTGGAGTCACTGCAAAGAAATATTTAAATCAGATGTTTGGACTTCACTTGTTGCATGCTTGTTCGAGGTCAGTGACTCAGATGGTACTGAAGCCAGACCTGGGTCAGAACGAGGGCCTGCAAAGTTTTCAGGAGCTCAACAATGGCAGCCTCCATATTACACCCAAGACAGGTTTCCTAAGAGCTCATTTACATGGACGGGCATTAGCGAGAGTCTGCAATCTGCACCAGCAGAAAAAATCAGCCCCGTGCGTGTGTGTGAACAGCCACAACATGGCTAGATGTGTGCCCTGTACAAATCAAAATCCGATGTTGCCGCTGTTGGCGTCTAACTGTTCATCTGAGTTACACACGCCTAGGGATTCTGACCGGTCCTCGATAAGACAGTTTGTGGTAGATTTAGGCCTCTTTCACACTGGGGCGGTTTGCAGGCGCTATTGCGCTAAAAATAGTGCCTGCAAGCCAACCCGAAACAGCTGTTGCTGTGTCTTCAGTGTGAAAGCCTGAGGGCTTTCACACTGAAGCGGTGCGCTTGCAGGACGCTGAAAAATGTCCTGCAAGCCGCATCTTTGGTGCGCTTTAGGAGCGGTGTATTTACCGCTCCTAAAGCGCCCCCTCCCATTGAAAACAATGGAACAGCGCTCCGAACCCGCCCGCAAAGCGACGCTCCAGCGGCACTTTGCGGGCGGTAGTAACCCTTTTTCGGCCGCTCGCGGGGGGTAAAACCGCCCCGCTAGCGGCCGAAATGCGCCGCTAAGACGACTGTAAAGCGGAGCTAAACATAGCGCCGCTTTACCGCCAGCGTACCCAGCGCCCCAGTGTGAAAATAGCCTTACTAAAA
This sequence comes from Lithobates sylvaticus, assembly GCA_028564925.1. Classification (NCBI taxonomy): domain Eukaryota; kingdom Metazoa; phylum Chordata; class Amphibia; order Anura; family Ranidae; genus Lithobates; species Lithobates sylvaticus. The sequence goes on from CM053026.1 coordinate 106,545,891, forward strand.
CTAGAGCACTCAGAATCTGCTGCAGCTGTGTATGGTAGCCAATCAGCTTCTAATCTCTGCTCTATGTAGAGTAAGGATGGCCTCAGGCGTGTTCACATACGGCACGTGCAAAGCCCGCTACGAAGTCGGCACTGCACGGCGCTAATCACAGGCAGCAAAACCTTTTCTCGATCTCTGCAGCCACGGATCGGGGAAATGTCTCACTGCCTGCGATTAGCGCAGCACAATGATGACTTCCTGGTGGGCTCTGCACATGCGGTTGTGAACACGCCTGAGCCCATCCTTAATGTAGAGCTGCACCAGATTGTGCACTCTCTAGTTTTAGTAAATCTCCCCCATTTGTGTCCTGGGAGAACATTTCTGGACACATACAAATAGGCTGCAAAACCGTTACACAGAGCAGGTAATTTTTTTTTAATTTTGGTTTTTAAAATATCCACTCGAGCTCCGTTGGATTTAACACCCCCCCCCCCCCACCCCCAAATAAAATATATGTCCCCTTTTCCCCACAAATAAAGCTTTCTTTTGGTGGGATTTGATCACCTCTGCGTTTTTTATTTTTTGTGCTACAAAGAACGACTGACAATTTTGGAAAAAAAAAAATTATATTTTTTACTTTCTGCTCTAAAAAAGTTATAGCGTCTACAAACTATGGGATATTTTTTTTATTTTTTACTAGTAATTGTGGCGATCAGCGACTTATAGCGGGACTGTGATATTGCGGTAAACAAATTGGACACCTGACTGGCTGGGAAGGGGTTCACATCAGGGGCGATCAAAGGGTTAACTGTGTGATTAGCCAGTGTTTCAGTGTAGGGGGGGGGGGGGGGGGGGGGGGGGCTTTTACTAGTGGAAGACATAGATCAGTGTTTCTGCTTTACAGGATCTATGCCTTCCCTACTGACAGAATGGCGATCTGACTTATTTACATAGGAAGACTGCTGTCCTGCCTGTGTACCGAACAATTAGTGGATCCCGGCTGACATTGGGTCCACAGGACCTGTTGTGTAAAATCATAGCTGGAGCGAACCACCGCTGATGCACATTTTTGCCAAATACCTGGAAGTGCAGGATCACACCTATCTATCTATGCACACGTGATCCTGTGCAGCGCGGCCGCCCTGCAGCAGTAAATCTGTGCAAGTGGTTATAACCTTTAGAATCACTAACTTTTATTTTTAAAATTTTCCTTTTCAGAACGTTAAATTATGTAAGGAGTAAGAGGAGGATTTGAGAATCGGTTTTGACCAGAGCAAAGAAACCGAATGACAGGGATGAGAAAAAAACAAATAAAAATTTATGAAACGAATGCAAACAAATTTCTAACTTATGGTTTTTCTCAACAGGGAAAAAAAAGTAACTAGTTTTATACACATAAACTTGTCAAAGTTAATCCGGAAGTAGGACGTTCATTCTACAAAAATCGAGACATTAGCATGGTACTCAAACAAAAAGTCCTTCACAAATGAATCAAAGTCTATGAAGGCGCCATCAATCAAATGGTCGGACGAGGGATTTTTATACAATTGTACAGGTGTAAGGCCAGAAGAAGGCATGATGATACACAAGCAGACAGAGAAGTCCGATGTTTATCTTCTTATGCTAAATTAGGAAGATTCAAGACATAATTCAGGATGGTAATAATGGAGACGGAATACATGTGCACTACTAAATCATTAAAAAAGGTAGTAACATCTAAAAACACAGATCAAAGGCGACTATCAGACCAGCACTCTTAGGCTGCTTTCACACTGGAGCGGTGGGGGCGCTGGCGGTAAAGCGGCGCTATATTTAGCGCCGCTTTACCGCGCATTTCGGCCGCTAGCATGGTGGTTTTAACCCCCCGCGAGCGGCCGAAAAAGGGTCAATACCGCCGGGGGGGTTCGGCGCGCTCCCCCATTGTTTTCAATGGGACCGGGCCCTATAGGAGCGGTAAATATACCGCTCCTATAGCGAGCCAAAGATGCGGCTTGCAGGACATTTTTGAGCGTCCTGCAAGCGCACCGCTTCAGTGTGAAAGCCCTCGGGCTTTCACACTGAAGGAACAGCAACAGCTGTTTCGGGTCGGTTTGCAGGCGCTATTCTTAGCGCAATAACGCCTGCAAACCGCCCCAGTGTGAAAGCAGCCTTAGAACAGCATGTGACATAAAAAAAAAATGAATATGTTGAATGTTCTCACCAGTAAGACCCCTTTCACACTGGGTGTTTTTCAGGCGTTTTAGCGTTAGAAAAGCGCCTGTAAAGCGATTGAAAGAAGCCGCAACTGCAAACCCAATGTGAAAGCCCGAGTGCTTTCACACTGAGGCGCTGCGCTGGCAGGGCGTCAAAAAAAAAGTCCTGCAAGCAGCTTCTTTGCAGCGCTTTTGGAGCGGTGAATACACCGCTCCCCTGCAAAACGCCTGAAATGCGCTTTTGGCCGCGGCGCTTTGTGGGCGCTTTTAACCCTTTATTTGGCCACTAGCAGGGGTTAAAAGCACCCCACTAGCGCTCAAAAAACACTGGTAAAGCACCGCTAGTTTAAGAGGCGCTTTACGGGCGTTTTTGGGGCTCTGGCAGTGTGAAAGGGCTCTTAAAGCACTTGGGCTTTCACATTGGGATTGTAGATGAGGCTTCTTTCAAGCGCTTTACAAGCGCCTGAAAAATGCTCCAGTGTTAAAGGGGTCTAAGAGGTCTGCAATCCTGCTGCACCAAAATACATGATTGCTTTATGGTGTAGGATCCTGGCGTTCACCAGCAGCATCAATACCATAGGATACACTGCAATAAATTGCTGCATGAAGCACACCCCAGTCATAAAACACAACGGAGGAGAAATAAAATAATGCAATGCTTCAAAATGACAAAAGAAACGGCGCAAAATGCATCCACTGACATGAAATGAGGGGGAAGGTCACACAATGATTGTAGATGCTGAAAAAACAGGCATTGATTTCCTGTGTAGAGCTGAATAGTCTGAGATCATCAGGTCTGTATAGATTTTAAAGGGGACCTGTGCTGGCAGAAACATGTGGGCTGACATTGCTGGGCACTTCTAAAAATGTTCACATCCTGCCGGTCATACTCCTCCTCCGATGGCTTCACCTTTGTGAGTCACCGGCTGACATTGGGTATGGGACTTCACTTGCTGCATTCTAGGTGAGTGACTCATATTACCAGAGAACAACCAGACAACATTCACTGGAAACCAGCCAAAGCACCTACATATCCCTCTACAGAACTCACCGATAGTAAATCATATCCTTATTCTCCGAGAATAATCCATACACATTCACTACTTAAGGCAGAACTTCACTTTCCCATTCAACACTGATTATTTTTCATCTCCATGCTGCTAGTATTAGTAAATAGGAAAATAGATCATATTTACTTATTTTACACATTTCTTAAGTTAGTTACTTCCTGGTTTCCAGGCCTAGGCAAATGTCATACATCTCAGGAGTCTTCAGGAGGGACCTTTTCTTTTCTCAGAAAAGCACACCCTCCTGCCTGCATGCCTGAGCTAAGGGCAGATGGATTTCAGGAAGTAAATCCCACATGAATCATCTGCCCTTAATCAAGATGGCCACAGACAGAAATGCTGTGGGGTGTTTTTCAAAGTCAAAATAAAGCATGGAGACCTAAATGGATGGGTGAGTTTGCTTTGAATAGTAAACATGAATTATATAGCATTTTTGGTTTGTGGTTCTCAGATGCAGTGTAGTTCCAGTGTAGTTCCACTTTAAAGGATCTATTCCCCATAAAATTGTTTCTGTAACATCCACTGTGAGCTCCAAACCTCTCTATTCCCCCCTCACTACTGTTTGTTTGGAACACGCAGTGCACGGCTCTTTGCAGAAACAGAGCAATAAAAAGGGACATTGAGTGAAGAAAAAAAAAAAAAAAACTTTTTTTATAGAGTTTAGTGTCATTCTGAGGACTCACTTTTAGGGAGGCGGGAGACAAGGAGTTGTCAAAACAAAGGTATAATTATCCAGGGAAGCGCAGTGGTTTAGTGATTAGCATTTCTGCCCTGCAGGGGTCCTTAGTTCAAATCCTGGCCAGGACACAATCTGTGTGATGCTTGCACGGGGGTTTCCTCTGCTTAAATCCCCTTTCACACGGGGCGGTCCAATCAGGTCCGCCTGTCAGTTTTTTCAGGCAGACCTGATCACATCCTTCAGTCTCTTCTATAGAGAGGCAGATGTCAGCAGACACCCACCGCCATCCAATCCTGTTCACCAAAAACAGACGGACGGAGAACCGTTCCCCATCCGTTCAGCAGATCGAATCGGATGAAAGGAACAAGCAGTCCGTTTACATTCGACCTCTCCATAGAAGAGAGAAGGCTGTGTCCTCCATCTGCTCAGCGGGGGATCAGCGGACAGATGCGGACTATTCCCCATCCATCTGGCAGATCGGATGGAAAACGGACACGTCGCCCATTTCCATCCAATTGCCCCATAGACGAGAGCGGGCTGTGTCCATGTCCGTTCTGCATAGTGGAGCAGACACAGACCTGTCATCCACCGGCTCATCAGGAATCAGCGGAGAAATCCCCCTTCACAGAGGCGCCCGTGTGAAGGGGCCTATTCTCGTTTCCTCCCACATTCCAAAGACACATTTCAAGGTTAATAGGCTGTTGTCGAAATTGGTTGTAGTACATTTGTGCTGGTCTAAGGCCTCCTGCACGCTGTATTCTCTTGACACAGTAACGCAACAATGTGCCTAGTGTTAATATACGTTAAAGAGGAACTTCACCAAACTCCCCCCTTAACATTTGGGACAATTTAGTGGATCCTGGGACAGGTAAGTGTCTTAATATTAAAAGTCAGAAGCTATAGTTTTTGTAGCTGCGGACTTATAATTTTTGCTTTAAGGGGCTTTTTTTTTCACGTTTAAAATCTCCTCTCTAAAACGCACAAGTGATGGAGTCAAAGAAGCAGCTTCTTCAGGCTGCAGTGTACACGAGCCCTGAGAATCCCAGCTGGAATCTCCTTCTGCAGACTCTGGTAAGACTCTGGTAACACTCTGTTGGATGGCCAGCGCAGCTCTGGTAGGCATTTCAAGCATGGAGCCACTGGAAAAATAAAGCTTCCAAGGTTACTGCAACAAAGATCACAATGCAGTCATTGTAGAAAGGATATATAGTTCTCCTACAAATAAAAGTGCAGTTTCACTTCATAAAAATACTTATAAATATAAGAATTCAGGGTAAGCAGGTCCAGTGATATAAAAAAAAAAGTACCCATCACTTGAAATTAGCAGATCCAATGGCACTCCGATTCGGGCCATGTGACTTGGAGGCATGGAGGCCACAATGGACTGCCAACATCAGCAGAGTTTTCAAGAAAAAGACACTTTACTGACATAGGTACCCACAGGGGCTAAACTTTTATTGGAAATGAACCTGGAAGAACATTGCCTCGGAACCATTGTTTAAGGGTGGCACAAGATATTCCATGGAGAGATCACCACCCTGCCTCCCCAATGTCTCTGAAGCAGGAGGTTAGGTCATCTCCAAGGTGGATCTCTCTCCTCACCACAAGTATGAAGACGAGTAAATGAAGTAAATAAGACATGTGACATTTTGTGAAGTGGATCCGTCTACCTCACACTTGATGGTGAAGATAATGTGATTTTCAATTACAACGCACCCTGGATGCCTTTGGGACCTTGTGCTGGCACGGATGTCATATTGGGAGCAACTGCTGTATACCAACTGACAGCAATGGGACATCCAGCACAGAGATGTTTGCAACACCTGTGAACTCCCATGCAGGTAAACACGGCCATCACACAGTGTGAATGAGGCCTTACCCGTATTTTGATATACTGCCATTGACTTCTATGGCACCTCCAATGTATTAAAACGAAGAAAAAAAAAAAAAGGTACATGTCGTATTTTTCAAAGCACATTGCATGGTAGAGATCGTAATAGTGATTGTTATGATAGGGAAGTGAGACATTCATTTTAGCATGTTAAAATGTACACTGCATTGCAATGTGCTAAAATGTGTCTAAATGCCCTACATTCTTATCTCAGCACTGTACTGTGTTTTATAAAATACAACGTGCATTTTTTTTCTGTGTTTTAGTGCATTGGGGCTCCCATAGAAGTCAATGGCAGCACAAGGTATTAACAAGCCTTGGTTAATGGCTTGGGAGATGAGCTCAGAGGCCTCCTCCAAACTCCTCTCTAGCCCAGTGTTTCTCAACCCCAGTCCTCAAGGCGCCCCAACAGGTCATGTTTTCAGGATTTCCCTCAGATGAAATGGCTGTGGTAATTACCAAGGCAGTGAAACTGATCAAATCACCTGTGCAAAATAATGGCAAGCCTGAAAACATGACCTGTTGGGGCGCCTCAAGGACTGGAGTTGAGAAACACTTCTCTAGCCAATCTGTGCCCTATTTTAGCTCTAAAGAACCGCAGTCCAAGTCATGCCTTCTCTGCAGCTCACATAAACAAAAAGGTGGGAAGAATGACCTGGACAGATGCCCAACGGAGTAAAATATAAAAAAAAAAAAAAAAGGAACATAAGTTCGGAGTGTGACAAATGTCAGACCTCAGGAGAGATCCCTGGTGGCAATACACACTTTGATAAATGATTGATTTATTTTCTGATCGATATCTCCCAATAGGAATAGTTGATCTATAGTCGACAACCTGTTTGATGGATAGGACACACACAGGGATGTGACCTTTGATTGATAGTTGGAAGATAGACCCTCAAAAGAAACACACATTGACGCAGACCCCACACCGGCCTAACACTACATAAAACGCACCTCTACACACATACATCTAAAATGGGCCTTCGATCAGAACACCCTCCTCCAACTGAGCAGAATCCCAGTAATCATTTATTGTGGGTGAAGCAGTCTGAAGACCAACGACATCAACACACACACCGCAAACGTAAAAAGAAAAGAGAAGGAACCAATGGGGAGACCTGGCTGAAACGCTTGGCTCAGCATATTGCTGGCTGGATGTGAAATGAGAATTTAGCATTGTGGGCCGGTCAGTCCAGAGCGACGAGGAGCAGCCACAATGTGCATGCCTCAGAATGAACAAAGAGCTCCACTGTGTGTACAGAGACAGGCCAGGAGGATTATGTCCCAGGGACAGACACCCCCCCCCACTACTACAGCCACTGCACATCAACTTGATGAAAACTGCTCTGACAGAGCACAAAGGGGTGAAATCAGGAGAGGCCAAACACAAAAGTCCACCGGAATTAAAAAAAATATTACAATTATATAAAATAATGAATATATATAAAAAAAATAATAGCCATTTGGCACACTCGTTGTCGCCTATCTTAACCGATATGTCAATCATATTTCTGTTATGCTGTTTATTCTACCAAAAAAAACATTTTCAACCCTAAAAAAAAATATAATAATAATGTCTTAAATACTGCAGAGATCAGCATGGGACCCGTCCACCTTTCTGCATGAATACATTTTCTATGTGGTCGCACGGTTCGCTCGATCCCGTCTCTGAATACGGTAGATGATTTTCTGTTTCCTGGTTCAGCATGAACTTCTGCCAGACATTGCAGAGATGTAAAACCAGCGGAGCAGACACAGGGTAGCGCAACAGTCTGCATCCACACATTTTGCTTAGCGACACGAGGAGACGCTCTATAACCAATCACATTTTGCCCAACTACATCAAATTAACAGCAGCTCAGAAAAAAAAAAAAAAGAAAGAAAAGAGAGGCTCCATACAAAGTGCAGCAGCACGCAGCCGCCGGCGCTTTCACTGGAAACCTGATTCCATTCCAGCTCATTGTTGCGTTACCAAACTGCTAAGCAACACCAATGCGAGAACACGGTGGACTGATTTCAGTGTATACAGGCAAGGCCCGGGCCAGGCAACAACCTGCAACGCTGCATGTCATGGCAAACCGGGATCACCATATCCGCAACAAGAGGGGGGGAGGGGGCAGAACATGCTTCTGTCATAAAGCAAACCTGTACAGTGCTACATGTTTAACTCCAACTGAAATCTGAGGAAGTAACGTGATCTGTGAGACGTTAGAAAAGGACATTTTTATTTTTATAATTGTTAAAAACATGTAGAGCCCAGACTAAGATGAAAGCGTGAGTTCCATTTCTTCCACCAGTATCCAGTGATCTCAGGAACTGACGCTCACCCCAGGCGTAGAAGGTAGAGCCCTGCACCCACAGACACGTCCACCTTACCCACATCTTCTACAAAGGCCACAGGAGGAGGAAGGACTGATTATTATTATTATTACACAGCGCCAACAGATAGTGTACAATATAAAAGGAGACAGTACAGGTACAATACAAGAGGAAGGACTGATGATGGTTATTATCATGACTATTATCATACAGTGTGTGTGTGTATATATATAGATATAGAGAGAGAGAGAGAGAACAGGTACAATACAAGGGGAAGGACCGATATGGTTATCATATCATACAGAGTGTGTGTATAGTATATATATTATAATATAATATAGAGGAGATAGTACAGGTACAATACAAGGGGAAGGACTGATGATGGTTATTATCATTACTATTATTATATAGTATAATATAGAGGAGATATTACGGGTACAATACAAGAGGAAGGACCGATAATGGTTATTATCATTACTATTATCATACAGAGTGTATGTGTGTATGTGTGTGTATATATATATATATATATATATGATAGTACAGGTACAATACAAGGGGAAGGACTGGCAATGGTTATTATACAGTGTCCACAGATAGTACAGGTAGAAGAGAAAAGACTGATAATGATGATTATACGGCACCAGCAGGTAATGCAGCACTTTATAATGTAAAGGAGGCCATAAGTGTTCAATACAAGGAGGGTTAGGACGGCCCTGCTGGTGACAGCTAGCAATCCCAAATCGATCATACACTATACAATCTGATTGTACAACCCTCCATCACCTATGTAGCAGAAGCTGTCAGATGTGATACAAATCCAATGCATTGTTTACGTTTTATCCTCAGAACTCCTTTAGATCTCCCACCATCTAGTACAAGGGACGGCCTGATCCGATGACATGGAGTGTCTATCCTCATGCTGCTAGAGCAACGTCTCCTGTCTATAGAGAGTGTGTATATGGGAGGAAGGGGCCTTAGATTGTAAGCTCCAGGGGGCAGAGACTGATGGGAATGGACAGTGGCGTGCAAACTGTCAGCACTATATAAATACCTGTAATAATAATAATAATAATAATAATAGGTTCCTGTAGATCCTCATCAATGATGTAATACGAGGATTTTCATACTAATTGGGTTGGGTTGTTTAGCTTTGTCCTCATACTTTAGATTATAAGCTCTAACAAGCAGAACCCTCCGATTCTCCTGTATTGTAACTCTACTGTCTGTCCTTCTGTTAAGTGCTGAGCAAACTGTTGGCGCTATATAAAATTCTATATAATAATAATAACAAAGTGATTGTACAATCTGATTATATTGTATCTGGCCAGTTTAAAGAACACTGGATGACGAGAGATCCACAGGGACCTGTTTATATAAAATCTTTGGGACTACAGATCACTGCGTACAATCAGATTGAATGGAGTGTGGCCAACTGACAAGAGATTCAAATCAACCTGTTTATATAAAAACTCTATGGGACATAAAAGACCTACCCCTTTATAGAGGACTGTGTACAGATTGTATGATGTGTGGCCAGCAAACAGGAAATCCACAAGGACCTGTCTATATAAAATCAAAGAGACTTAAAAACCTACTTCTTAATAGATCACAATGTACAATCAGATCGTATGGAATGTGCTCATCTCAATTAAAACACTGATGACAAGAGATCCACAAGAACCTGTTGTTTATATCAAATCTATGGAGACTAAACAACCAACCTCTACAGATCACTGTGTACAATCAGATTGTATAGTGTGTGTGGCCAGCTGATGACAGGAGATCTACAGACGCCCGCTTATATAAAATCTATGGGACAATGAGAGAGAGAGAGAGAGAGAGAGAGAGAGAGAGAGAGAGAGAGAGAGAGAGAGAGAGAGAGAGAGAGAGAGAGGAGCTGAGAGAGAGAGAGAGAGAGAGAGAGAGAGAGAGAGAGAGAGAGAGAGAGAGAGAGAGAGAGAGAGAGAGAGAGAGAGAGAGAGAGAGAGAGAGAGAGAGAGATACTAGAGAGAGAGAGAGAGAGAGAGAGAGAGAGAGAGAGAGAGATACTATGAGAGAGAGAGAGAGAGAGAGAGAGAGAGAGAGAGAGAGAGAGAGAGAGAGAGAGAGAGAGAGATACTATGAGAGAGAGAGAGAGAGAGAGAGAGAGAGAGAGAGAGAGAGAGAGAGAGAGAGAGAGAGACAGTGAGAGAGAGAGAGAGAGAGAGAGAGAGAGAGAGAGAGAGAGAGAGAGAGAGATAGAGAGAGAGAGAGAGAGAGAGAGAGAGAGAGAGAGAGAGAGAGAGAGAGAGAGAGAGAGAGATACAATGTATGATAGAGAGAGGGGGATACAATGTATGATAGAGAGAGAGAGGGGGATACAATGTATGATAGAGAGAGAGAGGGGGGATACAATGTATGATAGAGAGAGAGGGGGGGGGGGGATACAATGTATGATAGAGAAGGATATGATAGAGAAGGATACGATAGAGAGGTGTTGGTGTGATCGGAGTGTAATAATTGATGTCTCACCTCCTCTCCTCTCCTGTGTGCGGAGATCTCCTCTCCTCCCCGGCAGACCCCCCTATACATCCACCGATCTCCTCCTCCTCCGGGCAGTACAGATCCCGGATCCCGGCTCGGAGCACACAAAGAGCGGACAACTTCCACACACAACTTCTCCTCCTCCCCTCCTCCTTCTCCACCTTCTTCTTCCCTCCGGGGGGCGGGGCGAGTAAAGAATAAAAAGGTTATGGGGGGGGGGGGGGAGTCCTGGGGGGTGAGTGTGGAGTACAGAGGAAGGGGGGGAAGTCCTGGGTGTCGGGGTGTCCCGGGGTGTCAGTGAAGTGATATTTGGGGTGTATTGTCGCACTGTGGAGCCGCACCCTGCACACACACACCGGACTCTCCTCCTCCCGCCAGCACACACTCTCCCCTCCCCCTCCTGTCCCTCCTCCTCCTCTCAGGAGGACTGTCTGTGTGTCTCCTCTCACTTCCTGAGGCGGAACACTAGAGCGCCCCCTCTCTTCCCTTCCCTCTCCTCGGTTCCCCTTCTGCTCTGTCCTGTGTGCAGAGATCTCCTCATAACACTGGCGCCTCTCCTCTCTGCTGACTGGACTCCTCAGGTCTCACAGAGGAGAAGGAGAGGTCACTTAGACAGCCGTGACCCCGGCTCACCCCCCTCAGAGGGGTCCTTTATCTGTATGGGGGGGGGGGGACAGTTCAGTCACCTCAGGCTTCTAAACACCAACCTGGGGTGTCCCCTGAGCTTGCAGTCTTTTTGGGGGGGCTTGTTCAACTTATGTGTGCTGACCAAAGTTTTTCTGCACTGTATAAACATAAGTCACCTAAGGTCTCATGTACACTTGCTTCGGCTTCAACACACATTAACGGCTAGTTTACACTGGCTTCAAAACAAGGCTTCGGACGGGCTTTGTGAAAGCTCTCTGAACGCCAGTCAAAGCACCCGTCACTAAATAAAATGGTTGGCTTACAGTCCTGTTTACACCTTGCTTTTGCTTTGCTTTGGCTTCAAAAATTATACCCCATGTGCTTCAGTGGTGCTTCAAAGCATCTTCAAAGCCTCCATAGAAGTCTATGGCAAAGCTCACTTGAAGCCCCACCGAAGCTCCACCAAAGCCTCATTGAAGCACCAAGAAGAAGCAAGGGGTAACAGGATAAGGTAACCATTTTATTTAGTGATGGGTGCTTTGACTGGCATTCAGAGAACTTTTAGGGCTCATTTACACTTGCTTCAGCTTCAACAAGGCTTCGGACACGCTTTGTTAAAGCTCTGAACTCCTGTCAAAGCTCCCGTTACTAAATAAAATGGTTAGTTTACAGTCCTGTTTACACCTTGCATTTGCTTTGCTTTGCTTCGGCCTCGCTTCAAAATGATACCCCATGTAGCTTCAGTGGTGCTTCAAAGCGTCTTCAAAGCCTCCATAGAAGTCTATGGCAAAGCTCACTTTTAGCCCCACCGAAGCTCCACCAAAGCCTCATTAAAGCACCAAACAGGACTGTAAGCTAACCATTTTATTTAGTGACAGGCGCTTTGACTGGTGATCAGAGAGCTTTTAGGGCTCATTTACACCTTGCTTTTGCTTTGCTTCGGCTTCAAAAATTATACCCCATGTGCTTCAGTGGTGCTTCAAAGCGTCTTCAAAGCCTCTATAGAAGTCTATGGCAAAGCTCGCCTGAAGCCTCATCAAAGCACCAAGCAAAAGCAAGGGGTAAACAGGACTGTAAGCTAACCATGTTATTTAGTGACAGGAACTTTGACTAGCGTTAAGAGAGCTTTTAGGGCTCATTTACACTTGCTTCAGCTTCAACAAGGCTTCGGACACGATTTGTTAAAGCTCTGAATGCCAGTCAAAGCTCCCGTCACTAAATAAAATGGTTAGTTTACAGTCCTGTTTACACCTTGCGTTTGCTTTCCTTCGGCTTTGCTTCAAAAATTATAACCCATGTGCTTCAGTAGTGCTTCAAAGCATCCATAGAAGTCTATGGCAAAGCTTGCTTGAAGCCCCACTGAAGCCTCACTGAAGCACCAAGAAAAAGCAAGGTGTAAACAAGACTGCAAGATAACCATTTTATTTACTGACAGGCTCTTTGACTGGCATTCAGATAGCTTTAACCACTTCCCGACCGCCCCATGTACATATACGTCAGCAGAATGGCACGTACAGGCAAAACCACGTACCTGTACGTGCCATTCTTCCGGCGGGTGGGGGGTCCAATCGGACCCCCCCCCCCGGCCGGCGGGGACGGTCGGGATCGCTTCAGGAGCGATCCGGGATGAGGGGATGGCCAGTGCTTTCTGGCCACCCCCTCGCGATCGCTCCTGGCGAATCAGATGCTTCCCCTGGCTGTGTCATTCAAAACACAGGCAGAGGAAGTGATGTCACACTCGGCGCGTCGGTCAGAAAGACCGGAACGCCGAGGAGTGAACATGTACAGGTTAGTGCACCAACAGTACACTGACACCAGTACACATAGGCACACAAATAACCCCCCTGTCACCCCCCAGATCACCCCCCTCCCCCCCAGTCACAGTGTCACTAATTGCAGTGATCATTTATTTACTGATCACTGCATTTAGTGTCAGTGTGACTGTAATAACTGTCAGGGCAGTTAGTTTTAGGTCCAAGGTAGCCCCCTACCCCCCCCCCCTAATAAAGGTTTAACCCCTTGATTGCCCCTAGTTAACCCTTCACCCCCTTTTGCCAGTGTCACTAAGCGATCGTTTTTCTGATCGCTGCATTAGTGTCACTGGTGTCGCTAGGTAGCCAGTTTTTTTTTTTTTTTAGGTTAACCGCCATGTTTATATAAGTTCATAAATAGGTTTATAGGTCAGGTACCCCCATATTACAACCTAAATAAAGGTTTTAACCCCCTGATTGCCCCTAGAGTTAACCCTTTCACCAGTGATCACCGTATAAGTGTCACTGGTGACGCTGGTTAGCCAGTTAGTTATTTCGTTATTTAGGTTCCCCGTCAGGTTTTTATATAGCGTCAGGTACCCCCATATATTACCTAATAAAGGTTTTAACCCCCTGATTGCCCCTAGTTAACCCTTTCACCAGTGATCACCGTATAACTGTTACGGGTGACGCTGGTTAGATAGTTTGTTTTTTATACTGTCAGGGCACCCGCCATTTATTACCCAATAATGGTTTAACCCCCTGATCGCCCGGCGGGTGATATCAATTAGGTTTTAGGGTCAAATAAGGTCTGCGTCGCCCCAGGTTAGTGCCAGTACCGCAAACACCCACGCGCAAAGCATACACCTCCCTTAGTGGTACAGTATCTGAACAGATCAATATCTGATCTGATCAGATCTATACTAGCGTCCCAGCAGTTTAGGGTTCCAAAAAACGCATTGTTAGCGGGATCAGCCCAGATACCTGCTAGCACCTGCGTTTTCCCCCTCCGCCCAGCCCAGCCTAGCCCACCCAAGTGCAGTATCGATCGATCACTGTCACTTACAAAACACTAAGCACACATAACTGCAGCTATCGCAGAGTCAGGCCTGATCCCTGCGATCGATAACATTTTTTTGTGGTAGCGTTTTGATTCAGTCGCTAACAGTCAGGAGCTTTTTTACCTGTAAATCTCAAAAAAATAAAAAGATAGTTGTCGTTTTATTGTTCTCTCTCTATTGTTGCTCTTTTTTTACTCCATTCTATTCTGCAATGTTTTATTATGTTTTATCATGCTTGCTTTTCAGGTATGTAATTTTGTTTACTGTGTTTTAGTGTTAACCATTTTTTTGTTTTCAGGTGCGCCATTCAGTTGCAGCGCGGATTTATTTATCTTGACAGCAACAGCGTTTGCTCCCACGATACATAAAGCCGCGACTCCAACGCTGTAGGAGGTGATTTCACCACCACAGTTAAAAAAAAGAGGATATGTGCGGAAGCATGGGGGCAGCAGGGGGGGGAGGAGCGATTGGCTCCTAATGCCACGTACATACGGTCGAAATTCCGACGGAGCCTTGCCCCGTGGAAAAGTGCGACCGTGTGAACACGGCATAACTTTTGTGGGAGGATGCCCCCATGCTTCGACATATATAAATGGTGCATGTATGCCCATCATTAGAAGTGGGTGGATGAAGGGAGGTATTCTAATGGTGGGCATACCCACCAATCAATCTCTTTTTTTCGTTCAGCCAAGAGGCTGCATGAAAAAAAAAGATTACAATATATTTCCAGTATGTTGCTGGACTTTGAATGGTTATACCAGAATGATGCCTGCAGGTTTAGGTATCATCTTGGTATCATTCTTTTCAGCCAGTGATCGGATTTCATGTAAAAGCAATTCTAGCGGGTAATTAGCCTCTAGACTGCTTTTACAAGCAGTGGGAGGGAATGTCCCCCCTCCCGGATAGAAACCGCGCCATTGGGAAATTGGGAAAGCGTTTTATCACACCGATCTTGGTGTGGTCAGATGCTTTGAGGGCAGAGGAAAGATCTAGGGTCTAATAGACCCCAATTTTTTCAAAAAAAGAGTACCTGTCACTGCCTATTGCTATCATAGGGGATATATACATTCCCTGAGATAACAATAAAAATGATAACAAAGAAAAAAAAAAAAAAAAATAAAAAAAAAAGCTAAATAAAAAAAAAAAAAAAAAAAAAAGCACCCCTGCCCCCCCTTCTCTTGCGCAAAGGCAAACACAAGCGTTGGTCTGGCGTCATATGTAAACAGCAATTGCACCATGCATGTGAGGTATCACCGCGAAGGTCAGATCGAGGGCAGTCATTTTAGCAGTAGACCTCCTCCGTGAATCTAATGTGGTATCATGTAAAGGCTTTTGAAGGCTTTTAAAAATGTATGTAGTTTGTCGCCACTGCGTGTTTGTGCGCAATTTCAAAGCATGTCGTGTTTGGTATCCATGTACTCGGCCTAAGATCATATTTTTTATTTCATCAAAAATTTGAGCAATGTAGTGTGTTTTAGTGCATTAAAATAAAAAAAAGTGTAACACCCACCATTTTAATCTGTAGGGCCTTTGCTTTAACATTATATATAGTGTTTGGGGGTTCAACGTAATTTTCTTGCAAAAAAAAAATGTTTTCATGTAACCAAAAAGTGTCAGAAAGGGCTTTGTCTACAAGTGGTTAGAAGAGTGGGTGACGTGTGACATAAGCTTCTAAATGTTGTGCATAAAATGCCAGGACAGTTCAAACCCCCCCCCCCCCCAAATGACCCCATTTTGGAAAGTAGACACCCCAAGCTATTTGCTGAGAGCAATGTTGAGCCCATTAAATTTTTTTTTTTTTGGTCCCAAGAGATTGAATAATGAAAAAAAAAAAATATATATTTTTTTTACAAAAAGTTGTCACTAAATGATATATTGCTCAAACATGCCATGGGCATATGTGGAAATACACCCCAAAATACATTCTGTTGCTTCTCCTGAGTACGGGGATACCACATGTGTGGGACTTTTTGGGAGCCTAGCTGCGTACAGAACCCCAAAAATCAAGCACCGCCTTCAGGCTTTCTAAGGGTGTAATTTTTTTATTTCACTTCTCACTGCCAATCACAGTTTCGGAGGCCATGGAATGCCCAGATGGCATAAAACCCCCCAAAATTACCCCATTTTGGAAAGTAGACACCCCAAGCTATTTGCTGAGAGGTATGGTGAGTATTTTGCAGATCTCGCTTTTTGTCACAAAGTTTTGAAAATTGAAAAAAGAAAAAAAATATTTTTTTTCTTTACTTTCTTCATTTTCAAAAACAAATGAGAGCTGTAAAATACTCACCATGCCTCTCAACAAATAGCTTGGGGTGTCTACTTTCCAAAATGGGGTCATTTGGGGGGGGTTTGTGCTATTTTGGCATTTTATGGCCTTCGAAACTGTGATAGGTAGTGAGGAGTGAAATCAAAAATTTGCACCCTTAGAAATCCTGAAGGCGGTGCTTGGGTTTCGGGGCCCCGTACGCGGATAGGCTCACAAAAAGTCCCACACATGTGGTATCCCCATACTCAGGAGAAGCAGCAAAATGTATTTTGGGGTGCAATTCCACATATAACTTATGGCATGTGTGAGCAATATATCATTTAGTGACAACTTTTTGAAAATTTTTTTTTTTTTTTGTCTTTATTCAATCACTTGGGACTAAAAAAAACAATATTCAATGGGCTCAACATGCCTCTCAGCAAATAGCTTGGGGTGTCTACTTTCCAAAATGGGGTCATTTGGGGGGGTTTTGTACTTCTCTGCCATTTTAGCACCTCAAGAAATGATATAGGAAGTCATAAATTAAAAGCAGTGTAAATTCCAGAAAATGTACTCTAGTTTGTAGACGCTATAACTTTTGCGCAAACCAATAAATATACGCTTATTGGCATTTTTTTTACTAAAGACATGTGGCTGAATACATTTTGGCCCAAATGTTTGACTAAAATTGAGTTTATTAGATTTTTCTTATAACAAAAAGTAGAAAATATATTTTTTTTTTTCAAAATTTGCGGTCTTTTTCCGTTTATAGCGCAAAAAATAAAAATCACAGAGGCAATCAAATACCATCAAAAGAAAGCTCTATTTGTGGGAAGAAAAGGACGCAAATTTCGTTTGGTTACAACATTGCATGACCGCGCAATTACCAGTTAAAGCAGTGCAGTGCGAAATTGAACAAAGACCTCTGGTCCTTTGGCTGCCAATTGGTCCGGGGCTGAAGTGGTTAACAAAGCCTGTCTGAAGCCGTGTTTTGAAGCAAGTGTAAACTAGCCCTTAGACACATAGAATGCAATTGTTTTCTGTGTGTCCCGTTTACACCACAACATGCATTGGGAGTTTTCCCACACGGCGTCACCACGCAGCACAAGGAATGCTCAATATTCCCATCGCACACGTTCCTGGATAAAGATCTTTGGTTACTTTCACACTGAAAGTGCCCAGCGTTAGCGGTAATGCATTGCTAGTTTTAGTGGCGCTTTTTCGGCCGCTAGTGGGGCGCTTTTAAGCCCCGTTATTGGCCAATGAAAGGGTTAAAATCGCACGTGTTGCAGCGCTTCGGCAGTACTGCCCATTCATTTCAATGGGCAGGGCGGTTTGGGAGCGGGGTATACACCGCCAGTGCTGGGACAAGGTCATTTAGCGCCCAGGGCAAAGACACCAAACTGCGCCCCCCCTCCACACACAAGATGTATGAGCATCATGTGTAAGCAAACCCCCCCACAAAAAAAATTAAAAATTGAGCACTAATCTTCATACTTAGCCCTAAGCACAAATAATACCCCCTATCATCCTTACTAGCACAAATCCTCACCCTCCCAGCACATATCCCCCCTCCTAGCACAAATCCTCATCCTCCCAGCACATATCCCCCCTCCTAGCACAAAACCTCATCCTCCCAGCACATATCCCCCTCCTAGCACATATCCTCCCCTCCTAGCACAAATCATCATCCTCCCAGCACATATCTCCCCTCCTAGCACAAATCATCATCCTCCCAGCACATATCCCCCCTCCTAGCACAAAACCTCATCCTCCCAGCACATATCCCCCCTCCTAGCACAAATCATCATCCTCCCAGCACATATCTCCCCTCCTAGCACAAATCATCATCCTCCCAGCACATATCCCCCCTCCTAGCACAAAACCTCATCCTCCCAGCACATATCTCCCCTCCTAGCACAAATCATCATCCTCCCAGCACATATCCCCCCACCTAGCACAAATCCTCATCCTCCCAGCACATATCCCCCCTCCTAGCACAAATCCTCATCCTCCCAGCACATATCCCCCCTCCTAGCACAAATCATCATCCTCCCAGCACATATCTCCCCTCCTAGCACAAATCATCATCCTCCCAGCACATATCCCCCCTCCTAGCACAAAACCTCATCCTCCCAGCACATATCTCCCCTCCTAGCACAAATCATCATCCTCCCAGCACATATCCCCCCTCCTAGCACAAATCATCATCCTCCCAGCACATATCTCCCCTCCTAGCACAAATCATCATCCTCCCAGCACATATCCCCCCTCCTAGCACAAATCCTCATCCTCCCAGCACATATCTCCCCTCCTAGCACAAATCCTCATCCTCCCAGCACATATCCCCCCTCCTAGCACAAATCCTCATCCTCCCAGCACATATCCCCCCACCTAGCACAAATCCTCATCCTCCCAGCACATATCTCCCCTCCTAGCACAAATCATCACCCTCCCAGCACATATCCCCCCTCCTAGCACAAATCCTCATCCTCCCAGCACATATCCCCCCACCTAGCACAAATCCTCATCCTCCCAGCACATATCCCCCTCCTAGCACAAATCCTCATCCTCCCAGCACATATCCCCCACCTAGCACAAATCCTCATCCTCCCAGCACATATCCCCCCACCTAGCACAAATCCTCATCCTCCCAGCACATACCCCCCCCCCCTCCTAGCACAAATCCTCATCCTCCCAGCACATATCCCCCCTCCTAGCACAAATCCTCACCCTCCCAGCACATATCCCCCCACCTAGCACAAATCCTCATTCTCCCAGCACATATCCCCCCTCCTAGCACAAATCCTCATCCTCCCAGCACATATCCCCCCTCCTAGCACAAATCCTCATCCTCCCAGCACATATCCCCCCACCTAGCACAAATCCTCATCCTCCCAGCACATATCCCCCTCCTAGCACAAATCCTCATCCTCCCAGCACATATCCCCCCTCCTAGCACAAATCCTCATCCTCCCAGCACATATCTCACCCCTGTCAACCCCCACAATCCCCCCTCCTAGCACAAATCCGCACCCTTCCAGCACATATCCCCCACCTAGCACAAATCCTCATTCTCCCAGCACATATCCCCCCTCCTAGCACAAATCCTCATCCTCCCAGCACATATCCCCCCTCCTAGCACAAATCCTCATCCTCCCAGCACATATCCCCCCACCTAGCACAAATCCTCATCCTCCCAGCACATATCCCCCTCCTAGCACAAATCCTCATCCTCCCAGCACATATCCCCCCTCCTAGCACAAATCCTCATCCTCCCAGCACATATCTCACCCCTGTCAACCCCCACAATCCCCCCTCCTAGCACAAATCCGCACCCTTCCAGCACATATCCCCCACCTAGCACAAATCCTCATCCTCCCAGCACATATCCCCCCACCTAGCACAAATCCTCATCCTCCCAGCACATATCCCCCACCTAGCACAAATCCTCATCCTCCTAGCACATATCCCCCCTCCTAGCACAAATCCTCATCCTCCCAGCACATATCCCCCCTCCTAGCACAAATCCTCATCCTCCCAGCACATATCCCCCTCCTAGCACAAATCCTCACCCTCCCAGCACATATCCCCCCTCCTAGCACAAATCCTCATCCTCCCAGCACATATCCCCCCTCCTAGCACAAATCCTCATCCTCCCAGCACATATCCCCCTCCTAGCACAAATCCTCATCCTCCCAGCACATATCCCCCACCTAGCACAAATCCTCATCCTCCTAGCACATATCCCCCCTCCTAGCACAAATCCTCATCCTCCCAGCACATATCCCCCCTCCTAGCACAAATCCTCATCCTCCCGGCACAAATCTCACCCCTGTCAACCCCCAAAATCCCCCTCCTAGCACAAATCCTCCCCCCAAATTTCCCCTCTAGAACAAATACCCCCAACCATCCCTACTAGCATAAACCCCCCCCCCCCCCTCCCCAATCCCAACAGCCCCAACATTTCCTATCCTAGCAAAAATTCCCCCTATCACCTCTTCTAGCACAACCCCCCCCCCCCCCCCCAAATACCCCTGCTAGAAAAAAAATTCTTATCCTGGCACCCCTCAAATTCCCCATCCCAGCAGAACCCCCCCGAGAATTCCCTTCCTAGCACAACAGCACAAATACACCCCCCCCCCCCCCCATATCAATCCCACCTATCATATAATTTTCTCCCTACAAAGAATCTCATTCCTCCCCTTTTGTCCTCAGTGCAGCTCTCCCTTCCCTCAGATACAGTGCAGCACATCGCTCTGTGATGCCCAGCTTCCAACTTTCCTCCTCATGTTGTCCTGTCAGAGCTAAGGAAGAGCCGACTTCTAAACTTGCCTGTGCGGCAGGTAGCGGGAGAGATACCGCTGCTGAAGGGGACCAGGATCATGGCTCGGGGATGCCCACCTCCCACCCACACTGCTTTCCACTTCTAGCTAGAGCCAGGCTCCTTGGCTCCTCTAAGTTGCAGTGCCGCCACAGTTCTCTGCGCTCCTCTGAGTCCTCACACCCGCCCAGTGGCGGCTGGTGCTCAAAATTTTTGGGGGGGCGCAAACAAACAGCCTCACTGTGCCATCAAACGCTGCCACTGTGCCCATTAAACGCTGCCACTGTGCCCATTAAAAGCTGCCACTGTGCCCATCAAACGCTGCCACTGTGCCCCTCAAACGCTGCCACTGTGCCCCTCAAACGCTGCCACTGTGCCCCAAGTGCTGCCACTGTGCCCCAAGTGCTGCCACTGTGCCCCAAGTTCTGCCACTGTGCCCCAAGTTCTGCCACTGTGCCCCAAGTTCTTGCATTGTGCCCCAAGTGCTGCCACTGTGCCCCAAGTTCTGCCATTGTGCCCCAAGTGCTGCCACTGTGCCCCAAGTGCTGCCACTGTGCCCCAAGTTCTGCCATTGTGCCCCACGTTCTGCCACTGTGCCCCAAGTTCTGCCATTGTGCCCCAAGTTCTGCCATTGTGCCCCAAGTTCTGCCACTGTGCCCCAAGTTCTGCCATTGTGCCCCAAGTTCTGCCACTGTGCCCCAAGTTCTGCCACTGTGCCCCAAGTTCTGCCATTGTGCCCCTTAAGTGCTGCCACTGTGCCCCAAGTTCTGCCACTGTGCCCCAAGTTCTGCCAATGTGCCCCAAGTTCTGCCACTGTGCCCCAAGTTCTGCCACTGTGCCCCAAGTTCTGCCATTGTGCCCCAAGTTCTGCCACTGTGCCCCAAGTTCTGCCATTGTGCCCCTTAAGTGCTGCCACTGTGCCCCCTGCACTTACCTTGTCCCGGTGTGCAGCTGGTGACGGCGTCAGGCGACGAGCGGTGTCTCCGTCGGATGTCTTCTCCCGCGCTCCTCCTGTCTTCTTCTGCTGTGATTGGACGCTAGGTGATTGGACGCCTAGCGTCCAATCACAGCGCCTGTGACTTCAGCCAATCAGGTGACAGGTAACAGACCTGGCAACCTGATTGGCTGAGAGGCGGGTCTGTGTTAGGGAAGCGATGTATTCGCTTCCCTAACACAATACTGTGTAATCAGCGAACGCACAGCCGTGCGCCCGCTGTTTACACTTAGGGAAGCCTATTAGAGCACACCGCTCTAATAAGGTCCCCTATTAGAGCTTACAGCTCTAATAGGGGCGCTTCCAGCAACACCCCCCCCACTGTAATTCAGATGCCCGGCGCCCGATCAGGGGCCGGACACCTGAATAGGGGGCGACAGCGGTGACAATAGATAGATTCATGCAATGCATGAATCTATCTATTGGTGATAGAGCGGTGCAGGAGAGGGGGGGCGGCGCTCCTGCGCCCTCTATGCACGCACCGCCACTGCACCCGCCTCAGGCCATGAGTGACCTCACGTCGCCGGCTGGGACTACGAAGCTGCGCCGTAGGGGGAGTGAACAGTGAAGCTGACAGGGAAGGGAGGTGAAGCCAGGGATTGTTGTGCCGGATGCAAGAGTGCACTTGGCACACTTACAGACAATATTTCGGGTACACTTCACCCGCGCCCCCCCTCCTGTAGAAAATCGTACCGCCCAGGGCATCCGCCACCTTCTGCCACTGCTTGTACCGGCCCTGTACACCGCACCCGCACCAAAGATGCTGCTTGCAGGACTTTTTTTTCTGTTCCGCAAGCGCACCGCCCCAGTGTGAAAGCACTCAGACTTTCACAATGGGGAGGCATTGCCCCAGTGTGAAAGGGGTCTAAAAGATTTGGGTGCTGCAGCCAGCAGGGAACTGGTTCAGAAAGTCACAATGAAGATATTTGCCAGCACACCATGGATCGACAACATAGAATCCAAATGGATTATCAGGCCTGACAAAGAGGCCCTGCATGGCTCCGAAACATTGCACTGCTTTGTGATGTGATCATGCAATAAAAAAAAAAAAAATCAGTTTGGACGCTATCTTGTCGATCCATGGCGTGCTGGCAAATATCTTCACCACGCAGCACAACACACGTTGGAAGTTTTCCCCACTGCGACACCACGCAGCCCCACGCACGTTGGGAGTTTTCCACACTGCCACACCACGCAGCACAACGCACGTTGGAAGTTTTCCCCACTGAAACACCACGCAGCACAACAAAGGTTGTGAGTTTTCCACACTGTGTCACCACACAGCACAACGCACGTTGGGAGTTTTCCACACTGCGACCCCACACAGCACAACGCACGTTGGGAGTTTTCCACACTGAGACCCCACACAGCACAACGCACGTTGGGAGTTTTCCGCATTGCGACACCACACAGCACAGCGCACGTTGGGAGTTTTCCACACTGCGACACCACACAGCACAAGGCACGTTGGGAGTTTTCCACACTGAGACCCCACACAGCACAACGCACGTTGGGAGTTTTCCGCATTGCGACACCACACAGCACAGCGCACGTTGGGAGTTTTCCACACTGCGACACCACACAGCACAAGGCATGTTGGGAGTTTTCCGCACTGCGACACCACACAGCATAACGCACGTTGGGAGTTTTCCGCATTGCGACACCACACAGCACAACGCACGTTGGGAGTTTTCCACACTGCGACACCACACAGCACAATGCACCTTAACCTCTGTATAGTGAAATGAATGAAGAAAGTGACACTTCAAATAAAGTTAAAAGGTTACAGTAGTTCACCTTCACAGAAATAATGAAAAGGTGTATTAACACCGGACACCCTCCCCAGTCCCCACTGTCAGGGCCGTCTTTAATATTGATTGGACCCTGTGCAAAAAAATTTTTGGCCCCGTCCCCATGCAATTTCACTCTTTACCTGCTCTAAGACATACAATAAATAGCAGCTAGACTCAAAATCAGTTTACTGTATCAGATCAGGCAGCGATTGCGATTGGTTGCCAGAGGCTACAGCATATCATTACCGCTCACTGACTAGTTGCTAGAGGTTACAGCACACATTACAGCTCACTGATTATTTGATAGAGGTTACAGCACATGGTTTCTGCTTGTTGATTGGTTGCTAGAGATTACTGTACAGTCTGTCCGACAGTCTGCCTCTGTCCGCCAGCTCAGCGGGAGATCTCTCCGTTGATCTCCGCTGAGCTGGCGGATGACAGGTCCCTCTCTTCTCACTGAGCGGGGAGGGGCTTGACGAGCGCCGCTGACTTCTATGGAGAGATCAGATGAAAACGGACAGCATATCCGTTTTCATCAGATCTCACCCGATCCGTCTGCTTTTGGCGGATCGGACCGGGTCGGATGTCAGCGGACATGTCACCGCTGACATCCGTCGCTCCATAGACCAGCATTGAGCGCCCGTTCAGGTCCACCGTCAAAACTGACAGGCGGACCTGAACGGTCCGACAGTGTGAAAGGGGCCTAACACTGCTCACTGATTGGTTGCTAGAGGTTATAGTACATCATCTCCTCACTGTCTGCACATCATGGACTGGGGAAGTGAGCAGACCCATCAATAGACAAAAAACACCTAGGGATCCTAGAATTCCTGGGCTCAGTGGCAGTGCTGGGGGAGGGGAGGGTGTGATCAATGGCAATGCTGATTTTTTTTACCGACTACCAATATAAAGAGGAGTTTCAACACTGGCCACCAAAGTAATAGGGGTTTACACTGACCACTAATGTAATGGAAGCATTCACAGTAACCACCAATGTAAGGAGGAATTTACACTGACCACCAATGTAAGGGGGGCATTCACACTGGCCACTAGTGTGAATGAAAGGATTCTACACCAAGCACCATGAGAAGATTTACACTGACCACCAATGCAACTGAGACATTTAGCCTGCGTTCACATTTGGGTGTATGCCGGGAATGCATGCAAAATCTCTTTCCTGACACCACAGAAACGTGCTGCCCTTTAGCAGATATACAGCAGTGCCATTAATGACACCCTCATGCATCTGCTGACAGGTGCCTTGGCACTGTGTTATTTTGAAAAAGGGTTTGGGACTTTCTTCCGCATTTCTAGCGCATAGAGCAGCCTATTGAAATGAATGGGCTGCCCTACACATGACCTACATCTTTAACCACCCTGTCAGTACATCTTTGCATCCTAAATTCTATGTTAACATCTGCTCCCCAAACCTCCCCATCCTCTCCACTCCAACCCGCCCCCCCCTTTTACTCTACCTGCCTCCTCTGCTCATCTTTGCATCCGTACATCCCCTCCTTGCTCATCTGTGCACCCCAAACTGTAATTCCTTCTCTGCCTACCTCTGCGCACCCCAACAATTTGCTTACCTATGAATGCCAGTTATTTACATGTATAGGGTCTGCAGGTAAGTCATACGTACATAACAATAAGGCTGAGCTGGGCAACATTAGTAGCAGCAATTAACACTGAGATATTGGGACACAGCACAGGACTAAAACTTCAAGGGACAAGGGAATTTAAACCAGGATAGTTGGCAAGTATGAAGCAGCTGCTTTGGGCACCACAACAATGACAGGGCCCAGGGCAGCTGCCCCTTTTGCCCTGCCTTAAAGATGGCCCTGCCCACAGTACTTACCTCCGGGGTTGCCGAGCTATCAAGTGTCCTCACAGATGGTGAAATCTCTGCTCTTCCCTGTCACTGCTTCCAGGACAGATGTTGCATTGGGAGCCACGCACCCAGCTCTGCCTGCATGCCGCTGATGTCTGTGCAGCCACTGCATCTACTTCCACCTGTATAGACTGCCTGCATGCAGCCCAGTGCTGCCAATAGAAATCATGGGGCCTGTACAGCCTACATGACAGGGTTCCCCCTCCATTACAAAAATAAAATAAAAAAATTTAATTATTTTTTATAAATGTTTTTTTAACAATTTAAATGTTATTTTTATTTTTTTTATTCTATAAATAATTGTTTACAATTTTTAGTTTTTTTACAACCATTCATCCATCTGTGCACCCGCAGCAGCCAGCGGGAGAGGGAACCCGGCAGCACTGCAGGGGGGCGAAGGGGGGGGGGCTTATTTGCAGATCCGTGTCCAGGGGTCAAGTTGGGTCTGGAGAAGCTCACTAGAGAGAACCAGGAGAAAGTTTGTGGGAAAGAGTCCAGTTGTTCTTTGGTGGAATGAGTCTACATCTCCCTCACTAGGTGGATATAGGCAGAAGGCAACCAAAGATCCTGTGCCTGAGTGAGTAGATGACCCCCAGTGCTGAAGGAAAGTGGCTGGGTGTATCTGTAAAGCCCACTTGGTGATTTTTACCTACAGGTAAGGCTATAATAAAGCTGTAGGTAAAATTAACCTGTAGGTAAAATGAATATCTCCTAAACAGTGTACCATTTAGGAGATATTCACCCTGGATGCAGCCAGATATGTCACCGGCGCATGCGTTCTGATGGTCCAACATACCTTGCCAGACCTTCAGAGCTTTGTGCCAGAACCGAGAACGCCCTCACACATGCGCGAGAGTGACGTCATTGTGACTCTGGCCAATCCCATAGCCGGAGTGTGTGAACCTGGAAGTAAGACCGGGGAAGATGTCAGCCTTCTCAGCGGTGACAGCACAACGCTGGAGGGCTTAGTTCCAATTTAAAATATTTCATAATGTGCTAGCATGCGATGCATACTAGCTCATTATGCTTGTGTTTTATTTTTAAACAGCCACGGTTTACTACCGCTTTAACTCGGGTAGGAGTGCAGGTCACCAACAGCACAGAGATCCTGTGGGCCATTCAGCAGTTCATGCAGAATTGAGGAGTCCTCAAGTTATCCAGTTCTACAGTTTTCAAGGTGTCCCTGGCTCCCTCTCCCTATTCCAGTTCATTGTTCCCTATAAAAACCCCAAAAGAATCCCTAGACTGTTTTCTGAGCCAGTGGAAAAATAAAGAAAATGCTGTGTGCCTGGCTGTGTGTGTGCTCTAAGGTGGGGAAATAAGATTGTATTCACAGGTATAACGCCTATACATAATAGTAAAAATTATATTAAAACTGTAAATATGAGGTGCATCCTGAGAGAATAAAAAAAACAAAATCCTGATTTAACTACAAGCTGCTATTACGTCACACAGACAATTATTATTGACAGGACCAGTAGAATCATGTGGTCAGAATCTAAATGACTTGCTTGCGTTCCACCAGCTGTATCTATAAAGCAATTGTCAGCCTGGGGCCCTCCTGCTACTAGGGGAATACAAGTCCTAGCATACGGGTTACCTTACCTGAAGCTATCTCAGCTTTCCACTTCTAAGAAAGAAAAATGACAGATTAGCAGCCTCTACCATTTCTAATCATGAACTGTTCTCTGCCTGCTATTCCTCTCCTGAACTGGAAACATGAATGAGCCGTGTGTTCAGAAGCGAATCGCAGCCAATCAGAGCCCGACTATGAAAACGTTGGGGAATACAAGAACCAGTGAGGTGCGTGGCTTGTGCACTTTGCCCACAGGCTGTCGGGAGGGGGCAGCGGTTCGTGCTCACCATGCAGCACGCATAACAATAACTACGAGAAGGTGGGGAGTGTGTACTCATGTTCCAGGGAAAGAGTTCCTGACCATTTCCTCCTTGCTACAACACGATTGAGTAATGTCTGGGATACTTTTTTTCTGTTTCAATAAGTTTTTTAAAGGATTTTCAGACATACGGAACAGCAAGCACAATTTCAGTCAAAGAAGGTACATACACATAAATAAACACACAAGACATTGATAATCTGGGCATGGGCGTCCGCAGGTAGGGGCAAGGGGGGTCAAGTTCCCCCCCCTGGAATCAGGGATCGGATCTTAAATTCAGCACAGTTGCATCGCTATTGGGGTGCGGGCAGCCTGCACCTGGGTGCCACCCAACAGTGGGGTGACACCATCAAGGTGCTGTCAAGCCCCCCCATCAGTGTAGTGTGACTTTGGCTCTTTTCCCTGCTCAGTCCAGCAGAGAACTCAAAGGCGCTGTGACAGGAGAAAGGCGAGATGCCGTGTGTCAGAGGTTTCCCCCACTTGCCCCCCCCCCCCTTCTCCTGTCAGGGAGAAGAGACAGCGGCTCTCACAAGTTCCCTGCCCAACTTCCTGCCCACTCCGTTCCTTCCCTATTGGCCATAACTGAGGGCCAATCAAAGGAGACTAGGAGAGGAGAGCATCATGGGACATGTAGTCCCAAAGATTGGCGGCCCCATTTTCCACAGGGAGGTTGCTACAGCTCGATCAAGAGAGAGAGATTGAGAGACTGCAGCCTGGAAAAAAGCTGAGGGAAAAGGTGCTACAGGACAAAGAACGAGGAGTGTGCTGGGAAAAAGGCAGAGAGAGAGCCATGCTGCCCAGCGCCACCAGAGAGAGCCATGCTGCCCAGTGCCACCAGAGAGAGACTGAGTCACTACCAGGGTACAGACATGCTACACTACTGACCAGAGTCGGCCCGGGGAACCCAGAGTGAGCAATCGTCCAGCTGGAGGGATCACTGCTGTAGTTTCTCTGGGTCTGGTAAGAGGGCCTGTTGGTCATTATCCATTACTTATTGTAGAGACTGTACTACGTCTGCAGTCTCTGACCATGATAATGTGATAATGACATTGTCGAAAAGGGGCGGTGCATGGGTGACCCTAAAATGATGCCCCCCCCCCCCTGAAAAAAGTTCTGCGGACGCCCATGAATCTGGGGCCGGGAGAGCCCCCCCCAGAAAAAAATATAAATTTAATTTTATTACTGCATGTTTCAAAAGCTTGTGGCAAAAAAAAAATCTATCTTCAAAAGACTCACCATACCTCTTATAAAATACATTGGAGAATTTACTCTCCAAAATGTGGTAATTTTGTCTGTGTTTTTCCTGTCCTGGCACTTCAGAGCCTCAAGAAGTGTGATAGGCAGTCAGTAAATCAGATGCATTATTTTTGCCCCTTGAAAGCCTGAAGGTGCTCCTTGGATTGTGGGCCCTTCTATATGTTCAGAAATAACTTGTTATGACAGCTTTGTGAAATGACAGCTTTGTGAAATAATGACAGCTTTGTGAAATAAAATCAAATTTGATTTATTTTTCACTCTGTTTTAGGTGACCTGTGCTCTCAGCTATCCTCCTTGAACACACAGGGCCCCTGAACGCTGATACCACTTGGTACAGCATACAGCGCCCCATCCAGCTGCAGCCTGTAATGGGACTGGGAGAGACACACTGCAGCTGGACAGCCCCCTAGTGCCCAAAAGGACCTAGAGGGTACAGTGGCTGAAAAAAACACAGAGAACCCCTCTTTGTACTCGGAGTCAATCTGATGGATAGTATCGGAAAGGAACAAAGAGCAAATGAGAACATTGACCTGTGGTGTGCCAGGGGTCACGTGGTCAGTATGCCTAAAAGGGGGCATACCCAAGTATGAAATGAAATGAAAAGAAAGAAAAAGAAAAAAGGGGATGGGTGGGTGGGACACGAGAGCCTCCGCCACGAAAGGAGGAGGCAAAGGAGGGCAGGCTTTATGCAGCCTGACCTGCGGTCAGCCTTTACCTTTGTACTCGGAGTCAATCTGATGGATCGTATCGGAAAGGAACAAAGAGCAAATGAGAACATTGACCTGTGGTGTGCCAGGGGTCACGTGGTCAGTATGCCTAAAAGGGGGCAAAAATGACCATGGTAGGATGAAAGCTTACCAACAGAATTGCCGTTCAATCTGCTGAAATTGACAAACGCTTATGACACCTCCAAAGTGGCTCTGGGACGTACCCAGAGATAACAAGACGACCTTCACCTACCCAAATGATAATGGCCGGGACCCCCTGGCGCAAAGTTACGAAAGCCGCTCCTATCCTGGATGAAATGCCAAAGTATGCTTTAGGGTCCAGAACCTGATTTATCCAAAAGGGGACGGTAATGAAGAATGCATAGAGCTGCAGAGAGGGGAGCACTAGGAAAAGGCAACCGGGGACCCCCCTGGGTATCCGAAGTGGCACTGACGGGCTGGTTTAAACCAACACCGGGCCCACACCTTGCCAGGCTCCAAGAATCCTGAAGACGTGCCGCCTCCCGAATGCTGCGTCTTGCGAGCATGCGATGTAACAGGAAAGACCGGGGTGCCAAACCAGTAGATTGACCAAAAGTATGCGAGACCCTGGGCCAGAAGCACAACTCCCCTGGCCTTAGGAACCATAAAGGTCAGATACAGCGCTGCCTTGAGCATCCAGCTGGTTCACAACGAAAAGGAGACCTGGAGAGCATGTCGGATATGTCATGAAGAATTTAACAAACGATGGGAAGTCTGCCGAGTACCGCA
This sequence comes from Lithobates sylvaticus, assembly GCA_028564925.1. Taxonomy (NCBI): domain Eukaryota; kingdom Metazoa; phylum Chordata; class Amphibia; order Anura; family Ranidae; genus Lithobates; species Lithobates sylvaticus. The sequence continues at coordinate 106,575,860 of CM053026.1, forward strand.
GGAGGGCAACTCTTCTGGATCCCTGAGGATGGCTTGAATGGAGTGCGCAGAAAATGAAGAAAGGCCTATCGGGGTATGCCAATAACATGAAATGCTGAGTCTCCACCAGATGCGCCCTGATAGTGCTGAAGGCCGATACGAGTTGGAAGAGGCCAAAAAAAAACAAAAACAAAAACAACCAAATAGAAAAGCAAAATAGGAACTGGATGTCAACCATCAGGACCAAAACCTAGACCAGAAAGCCTGCAAAAACATCCCAAGCCATGTCACGAGCCTACCTGGAATACAAAACAAAGATTTATCGATCAAGGCTGATGCGTCAGCCCAAAGGAAACTAAATCCATCACAAATGCTGGAAACCGAAGAGAAGGCGTGACGAGACCTGGGCCTACTGATACCGGCACAGGCACAGCGAGGGTTCCGGAATCCACTAAAGCCCCTAAGCCAGTAGAAGCTGCTGGAGCTGCAATAGGCTGACTTACCAATAGTTCCCTATTATTGCGCAACTCCTGGCCGGACAGAGCTAGGAAAATGAAGGCAGCGTGAAAATGACACATAACTGGGTCAGGAACACAAATTGCAAGAGAAACGTGAGCTGACTGAGAACCTGTGACAGGAACGTAAGCTGCGTGAAGGAACACGACTGGACGAGTAGCGCGATCTGACGAAAACGTGAGCAGCATAAGAACCGAGGCAGCAAGAACAAAACAGCCTGCAAAAGAAACGCTGGTTGCACGAGAACGTGAACAGATGAAAAACGAGAGAAAACCTGGGAACATGAAAGAAAACCTGGGAACACGAAAGAAAACCTGGGAACCCGAAAGAAAACCTGGGAACACGAAAGAAAAACCTGGGAACACGAAAGAAAACCTGGGAACACGAAAGAAAACCTGGGAACACGAAAGAAAACCTGGGAACACGAAAGAAAACCTGGGAACACGAAAGAAAACCTGGGAACACGAAAGAAAACCTGGGAAAACGAAAGAAACCTAGGAAAATGAAAGAAAACCTGGGAAAACGAAAGAAAACCTGGGAAAACAAAAGAAAACCTGGTAAAAACAAGAAAAAACATGAAACGTGAGTTGGCACAGAAACAAACAAGTGCATGAGAAACATAAAGTGCATGAGAAACGTAAAGTGCCTGAGAAACGTAAAGTGCCTGAGAAACGTAAAGTGCATGAGAAACGTAAAGTGCATGAGAAACGTAAGTTGCATGAGAAACGTAAATTGCATGAGAAACGTAAAAATGCATGAGAAACGTAAATTGCCTGAGAACGTGAGAGTTTTGTACGAAATGTGTGAGCAGCGCAAGGACAGATGAGGAGACTTGCCACCGAAACAAGCCAATTAAAAACGATCACCTCAATCTGACAAACCCATAGACGTGATGGGTACCCTGCAGTGGAAAGAATATGAACAACCCCGCTGTGTAAAAAGACCAGAGAACATAACAGACAACCAGCCCATGACATAACAATACCCCTGGTACCTGACAAGTACAAGGATGTGGGTGCAGAAATGACAAGACCAATCAGCGCATGAATGTGAACCTAATGACCACCCTACCCTACCGTATGCAGTAAGCGAGCCCGAGCAACCTGCAGCGCCAAGACAGGTAATTAAAAACGAACACTCAGGGCTAAGTTACCCACAGACCGTGGTGGGTAGTAGTAAAGGTGTAATGGTGAGCGTGCATCTATGACGAATGGACTACAGGCGAGAAGATTGTGGGACGACAATCAATTAAAAACGAAACCTCAGCCCATATGGATCTGTAGACGTGACAGATCCTGGATGTAAGCACAAACTAACGGCAATGCAGCGAACGAAAGGTAATGACAGGAAAAGGCATATGACATGAAACGTGGGAAACGTAAGACGCGTGGAAAACGTAAGAGACATGGGAAACGTAAGAAACATGGAAAACGTGAGAAACATAGGAAGCGTGAGAAACATGGGAAACATAAGAAACATGGGAAACGTAAGAAACATGGGACACGTAAGAAACATGGGACACGTAAGAAACCTGGGACACGTAAGAAACCTGGGACACGTAAGAAACATGGGAAATGAGAGAAACGTGACAAACGAGGGAAACGTGACAAACGTGGGACACGTAAGAAATATGGGACAAGTAAGAAACATGGGAAATGAGAGAAACGTGACAAACGAGGGAAACGTGACAAACGTGGGACACGTAAGAAACATGGGACACGTAAGAAACATGGGACACGTAAGAAACGTGAGAAACGCGAGAAACGAGAGAAACGTAAAAAACATGAGAAAACGTAAAATTGCATGAGAAACGTGAAAATGCATGAGAACCGTAAAATTGCCTGAGAACCCCAGCATGTGACGAGCTCAGCTCAAAAACACCAAAGTTTGACCTGTCCCTACATCTGCGATCAGTCCCCAGCAAGATGCACATCTTCATGATAGGTCCGCTTCTGCTCCTCCCATAGTCCAGCCCCCAGCAATTACATTCTTCCCATTTGATGGGCAGCCGTACCCCCCCCTCTCCCGCCAGCAACACCGGGAGAAGTGGGCGGGCGACAGAGGAACTGTTTGGTAGCCGCATCCCCCCCCCAGTAATACTGGGAGAAGGAGGCGGGCGAATCCCAACCCCCCCCAGGTAACCAACGGGAGAAGGAGGCGGCGGGACCTTCCCTAGCTACATCGGTGAGACATGCAGGCAGAATTTGTGTGCCCACTCAATCCCGCAGAACCGATGGACTGGGCGACCACACTGCAGTAAGATCAGCAGGAAAACGACCCCCACACCAACATTATTGGAAGAATCACCAGATATGCAACCGCAAGATAATTGGGAGCAGAAATGTGGCTTGCACATGGAACAAAACATCCAACTATCGCACTGGCAATTTGCCTTTGCATTCTATATTTTGTGCAAGTGCCCGACAAGAGCATGTGGGCTCTAAATATGAACCATGGCCCTAGACAAGAAAAGCTGGCACCTCTGCAGACGGGATACACCTCATGTGCTGCTTTCCAACATATGGAAAAGGCTTTGGCCCCTGGGAGTGATCGAGAAAACGACCAGTCATAACAAACCACCACCCATCAGACCTCTACCAACCTCCACCACACTACCTTCTCCTGTGACAGGAGCTGCCGGCTCTCCTGCGCGGACAGAGGGGCCGACAGGCGGCCGCAACCCCCCCTCCCCCGGCGTAAACCGGGAGAAGCGGGCGGGTGGGAGAAGCATCCCCCCGTGTGGTCAGAGAAGCCGTCAGGAGGCTGATTCTCCCCACCCCCTCACCCGGCGGAACACCGGGAGAAGCGGGCGGGCGGGAGAAGCAGCCCCCCCCCCCGTGTGGACAGAAGCTGTCCGTAGGCCGATTCCCCCCCCCCCCCACACCCGGCGGCACACCGGGAGAAGCGGGCGGGCGGGAGAAGCCCCGTGGAGATGACACCAGGATCGGGGATGGATGCCAGCAAGGCAACCCTGAGCCCCGAGCGTCCTCCTCGACTGCTCCGAGACCCGGAAGTTACCTTAACCACTTGCCGACCACGATACATATAGACTGTATACAGTGGGGAAAATAATTATTTGATCCCCTGCAGATTTTGTAAGTTTTGCCCAATTACAAAGAAAGCAAGGGTCTATAATTTGTTATCATAGGTGTATTTTAAATGATAGAAATCAAGAAAAAACACGATGCAAAGGATATAAATTGAATTGCATGTCGGTGAGTAAAATAAGTATTTGATCCCCAACCTACAATAATTCTGGTTCCCACAGACAATTTAAGAAGGTGCTCCTAACGACAACTCCTTATGTGGATAAAAGACAACTGTCCACAGAATCTCTTTCTTCCATTCAAGCTTGCTGTTGTTTCTCGGGTTTACCGTTTCCACCGGTGCACCCGAGAAATGACCTGACAGTGCGGCTGGCTGGTCACAGAAGCAATGAGTGACTAGATCATCTCTGCTTGCCCCTATGTCCTTGGAGGACTAGAGTGATGTTGTGACATCTAGGGCGGAAGTAAAAAAAAACATTTTAAAGCAAAAGATTAACAATTCATTTTTTTGATCTTTTGCTTTTAAAAGGTAAAGGAGAGATTTGGGGTCTCTCCACAAAGAGGAACTGTCCTTCTTATTTCTTATATTCCTTGTAATTGGAATAAAAGTGATAAAAAAAAATTAAAGGGACAGTGTAAAAATAAAATAAATAAGAAAAATGTCTCTGTGATCACGAACAGAAGCGAACGCATACGCAAGTGGCACACGCATATGTAAATGGTGTCCTTAACACACATGCAAGGTATCGCCACGAATGTTAGAGCGACATCAATAATTATAGTGCTAGACCGTCTCTGTAAGCCCCCGTACACACGGTCGGAAATTCGGACCACAAAATCCGTCCAATTTTTTCCCACGGATTTTGTCCGAAACTGGTGTTGCATACACACTGTGGGACAAAGTTGTCGGAAAATCTGATAGTTCCAAACGTGGTGACGTTCGTTGCGTACGACGGAACTAGGTAGAGGCTAGTAGCCAATAGCTTTGGTCTCGTAATTTGATCTGAGCATGCGTGGCACTTTGTCCTTCGGAATTCTCTACACACGATCGGAAAAGGTCTGATTGGATTTTGTTGTCGGAAAATTTGAGATCCTGCTCTCAAATTTTTTCCACCTGACTTTTTCCATCGGAATATCCGACCATGTGTATGGGGCATAACATTTTTAAAGTGTTACCTATGGAGAATTTTAAGTACGGTAGTTTGTCGCCCATTCCACGAGCGTGAGCAATTTTAAAGCGTGACATGTTAGGTATCTATTTGCTCAGTGTAACATCATCTTCCATATTTTACAAAAGAAAATGGGTTATATATTGTTCTTTGTTTTTATTTTACTTCAGTAAAGTGTATTTAAAAAAATAAAAATAAATGCGTTTGAAAAAACACTATGCAAATACTGCTTGACAAAAAAAGAAATTGCAACAATCGCCAGTTTATTCAGTAGGGTCTCTGCTAAAAACATACATAATATTTGTGGATTATAAGTAATTTTCTAGCAAAAAATACTGATTTAAACTTGTAAACAAAAAGTGCCCGAAAATGCCTGGTCTTCAAGGTTGATTTACTAAAGGTATAACAAAGAAAAATTGCGCTGGACCAAAAGCAAATTAATATACGTGAGCAGCAACCAAATGTGATAAGCAAAAACATATAAAGGAAAAAAGGCTGCGCTAAAAATTGGTGTGAATGTTATATAGTAGTGATTAACTATAGGTAACAAGCAAATAATGTCGACATTTAAATGGTGTCAGTGATATCAAAACATATATCACGCCTTTTTGTGACACAGCAAAACAAATAATATTCCAATGAATATCATCGACCGTAAAAAGTACAAAAAGTGCCCCATGATTACGTCATTTCTCTGACGAAACGCGTAGGGGGGAACGACGTGCTGACTTCACCGCGTTCTACGTCCACTGGCACGGGCGTTGTGTTACTGCAGCCGGCCGGCCACGAATTTTAAAAACTTGTTTTTTATTGTTTGAATGCTTTACGCCTAAGGCGCTTTTTAGAAAATAAAACCTGTTGGATCCCACCCATGGTGTGTCCCTTCTATTCTCTATTTTTGGCCATGTTTGGAGATCGAGCAACTGCCATTACAACCGTTATGTGATCCAGCAACCACCACTACAATCGCCATTGGTGAGTTATACATTGGTCTGACCCTGGAGTGATTGCGGTATCCTCATCAAAGATATAGACACCGGGATTCGTGGCACCAAAGTTTGACAGAGGAAAAGGCCCTGGCTGGGTTGTAGCCATATGCGATTCCCCTTGCTTCATCTGGTAAGCCTTTAATTCATCAGGTGGTGGGATCACTGCAATACAAGTCACACTATCTTGGATGCCTGTTTGGAAAGTCACTCTTCACATCTTCTGGTGTCATTTTTTGCTATTTTGATTTGATGTCCAGCTACACTTGGACATCCTCGTGGACTGTTCATTACTAGCACATAATTCATTATTATGTTTATTTGGAACTTTTTCTACTTTTTACGGTCGATGATATTCATTGATTTACTAAAGGAGTAGCGGTTGTTCTCTTAGAAAAGTAAATGTTCCCTTTGCAAAGTGAATGATAATAAATGGGGTGAACCTGTTTTGAATACTGTACCCAATCAGCTATGAGTTTCCAAACCCCAAAATAGAGAACCCTAAAGCCCCATACACACGGTCGGATTTTCCGATGGATTCTGTCCTATCGGACAATGTTGTCGGAAATTCCGACCGTGTGTAGGCACCATCGGACAGTTTCCATCGGATTGTCCGACGGACAAAGTTCTATCTCCTGCTGGATAGATTTTCCGACAACAAAGTCCGATCACACCAAATCTGATCGTGTGTAGCGTAGTCCGACGGACAAAGTGCTACGCATGCTCAGAAGAAATTCTGTGACGGAAGCGCTCGGTCAGGTAAACCTACCTTTCCTAATCGACACAGCACATTCGTCACGCTGCAATGTTAAAATGTCTTTAATGCAGCGCATTCTCTTTTCTTTACAATGCAAGAAGAATGACATGTTTTAGCTGCTCCTATTCACCCGCACTTCTCACAAACTTAGTTCTTTATTAGTTTTCAGGATTTCTACACTACATGTTTATTTTTACTCAGATCGTAAAAGAATCATTGTTATATTTTTTGGATGATTTGTCATTTTTGTATTTTGTTTGGAATACATATTTTAAGGATAATTGTATTTTGATTTTTGAGGGGGGTTGTGTGTCTCAACTTAGCAAAACAACATTATTAACATTTCTATTTGTTGCTTAAATTTACTAGGAGTTTGTTTGTTGTTGGTGCCCCTTGTTAATTATACTTTATGATTAGTGAAATGTACCTGCCTACTCACAAATAAACTGTCATTGTAGAAAAGTAAAACACATAGGCAATGATTATTTCAAATCAAAAATACCTTTATTTAGGTCTCAGCAACAAACCAAAGAGGAACGCAGCGATGAAGAAACTTGGGGAATTTGCAAAGCCTTGGACCCCCACGGCAACCATCATTTTTGAAGCGTCTAAAATTGGGGGCCTGAGGAGTACCTATCTAAATAATAAGGGAGTGCTATCTGGTCCTGAAGTCCAAAACATCCGGAACTGCAGCAGATGCCATCTAGGTCCCCAGGCTCTGGTCCTACGAGAGGCTCCATCTTCTCTCAGACCAGACTGAATCCAGGTCGTCACTCTCAGGTCTTCCTTGTACGCTTCCTTCCACGCTGTGGTGCTGGTGGGGTGGCAGAAGGAGGAGGAGGAGGCGGAGCATGGTCACTATCACAAACATGTGTGAGTGGGGTCATCTCCCCAGCCATCCCCTTATTTAGGACCTTGAGGATGACCCCCTCACACATGCTGCGTTGCCCCACCTCCATACCCTTCATTTTAGTGGCAACCAAGGAGCCAAAGGCCTCCTCGTAGGTGGGTGTGGCATATAGGGAGGCTGAAGCATCTCTGATCAGCTGGAGCGCTGACTCTCCCACCTCCCCCATCCTTCTCGCCCTTCTGTAGGGAAGGCGGAGGGGAGGGACTTGGGAGACAGTCAGGCTCCTACGCCTACCCCCCTGTTGGCTGCCACTACCCACCTCTTGGCTGCCACTAACCCCTGCCTCCTCCTGACTGCCACATTCCACAGCCACCTCCTGGCTGAGGTCTTCCTGTGTATGAAAAAGGGACATAGTTTGAGTTATTTGTTCATCAAACACACACAATTTTCATCTAGTGACTGTTGCAAAATGTTTACAAATAGAAAACCATACAATTCTCAGCCCTGCAGTTTAGATTCTTGCCCCAACTGTCTACAACACTACTGTCAGTTGATATGTCAAACACGTTAGGAACTAAGCAATTGGGGATCCTGAATTAAGTGAACATCATTCATTATTCCCAAAAATGGTTACAAAACTACTATACCTGCCACAAGCTGGGCTCCTCCACATCTTCCAGACTGGAAGGCCCAGGTTGCTCCTCGGAAGCCTCATCAGGGGTGGCGTGCATGGAAGGACGTGTGCAAGGAAGAGTCGAGAGTGACTTCCTGACATTAGCCTGGTCTTTGAGAAAGTGGAGCCTCTCATAGTACCAGAGCGTGGGGACATGGACCTGATCTGCTGCAGCTCCAGATGCTTGGGACTTCAGGACCTTATTGCGCTCCCGGAAATAGGTACTCCTCAGGTTGCCAATTTTTATTCTTAACTTCTCCACGGTTGCCGTGGGGAACCTTGGCTTTACAAATTCCACAAGTTTCTTCATGGCTGCGTACCTCTTTGGTCTGTTGCTGTAATCTTGGTGTTTCGCCTGCCATAATAGGGGCATTTCCCTATATTTATCAATGAAGAGGGGGAGAAAACTCACATCGTTGAAGCCGTCCATAATCTCTGCAAGACACAACACCACACAAAACACTATAAATAATGTCAGGCTAAACTCTCCTAATCTTCTCCATAAAGAAGCCTCAAGGTCTAATCAGTCTAGGCTAGTTATGTACCAACGTCAAATTGTACCTTCGTTATAGCGATCGTCTCGTGCGTGAGCTTTCTCTCCCCTCGTCTCACAGATCGTGGCTACGACACAGGCGTGTGACGTTTTATATACAGTGCGCATGCGTCATACTCCGCCCGCCCCTGACGATCTTTCTCGTCTATTCCCCACCCCTTCTCTTTACGGCGCAGTGGGAAGAGCACATGGCGGGGACACAGCAGGTGCGCCCGAAATATTGCAGCAACGAGGAGGAGAACGAGGAAAGGCCGGAGGCAGAAACGTCCCGATCCCGGAGCCTGAAATTCAAGGCCTCCAATATGTCATTTGGAGAAATGTTGGAGATGGTGGACATATTAAAGAGGAGCGACTATGATGGGAAGTATGGGCCTTATCTCAACCCCAATGTCCGCAAGGCCAAGATCATGTCTAAAGTTGTGAGGAGGCTGTACAATCATTTTGGGGTACAACGATCCAAGGAGCAACTGAGGAAACGCTGGTCAGACCTGAAACTGAGGGAGCCCGATCAGTACAGAAAGATCAAGCGAGTTCTTCAAAAAAGTAAGTAGTTTGTGTTTTGTGTTTGATTTTTGGCTTGCATACTGCTCCATGTGTTTGTATTTTTACAAAGTTGTACATTAGAAAATGGCAACTTTCAGGTTCGTCTGTGCATTCGATCGTACTCAACCTCGATCTTTCTGCCACTGTCATGTTCGTGTGTGTGTCCATTCGATCGTACTCAACCTCGATCATTCGGCCACTTATAATACGATGTTTGGTGTTTTTTTTGGGGAAAGGAAGTTTGTTCTCACTAGAAATGTCATCAAGAATGTAAAGCCAATTTATTCAATGTAAAGGAGAGGTCACCCAGTAGCTGTTTACCCATCTGGACTCTAGAGCACTAGTGCTGGGACACCCAAACCCACTTTTTATTATGCTTTTCCACACATGTGCTCCAGTGGATACTAGAGGGGGGTCTCCATCAGACAAACTTCTACCAAAAAGCTAGTAAGTTTAGCACCTTTACAAAGTGACTACATTCATGTTGTTGTCATTTGTAACTGGCCAAACAAAAATATTGTCCCTCACTTTCAAGCAATGTTTGACATTTCCTATTTCTGCCCTCAATAGATTGTGTTGCTAAATCTTCCTTTTGTACATTCTCATAGAGGAGCGAAAACTCGGTACGTCTGAGGAAACCACAAAACCAACACCTCCCAAAGAAGGGGAAAGACCAGAAGCAGAGGAGGAGGAGGAGGAAGGAGAGATCATAGAAATTGGAGAACTTGTCACCACAACAGGTGAGTGTGGGAGAACACAGCTACTGGTAAGCTAATCAATGTATGCCTGCCTCATTTCCAAAACACATTTTTGTTTTTTTTGGTTGTTTTTAGGTGACGTGGATGTTGTGGAAGAAGAATCGCACTTTACCACAGAGAGTGCCCACGTAACTCATCGGGGAGATAATGGTCTGCAATCGAGATCTAGATGACATAAAGCAAAACATCAATGATGTTCAACAAAAATTGAAGAACATCATTGATGTTTTAGGAAAAATCTGAAAACGCACCAAATAATTAACACACATTTGTGGCTGTTTCTGAACACATTTGCAACTTAAGAACTGTGTAAAATTTGGAACATGCACACATTGTGTCCACATGTGCTAGCTCCCATCATGGTGGATGAATGACAACGTTTTTTTGGGGGTGCAACCACTTTACGAACTACTAAAGTGGTTGTGGTGAAGGGGTTGCACCCCCAAAAAACGTCCATTCATCCCCATGATGGAAAATGGCACTTTTGAAGATTCTAGGCATGTGTTTTACCATCTAATGACCATTTTCAGACCCAAATTGTGTGCATGTTCTAAATTTCCAGTTTCCAGGGGTGACCCCCCCATGTGATGAAGGCAAGATCAAACACACTTTGAACATATAGTCATGTCTGATCTTGTCTTCACTTTATAAAGTTGAACTTTCCTAGTTCCTATGTTCTGTTTTGCTCCATGCCTGGTTTTACCAAATGCGGAATGTTTGTAAACAATGTTGTAAAGAACCAAGATCTTGTCAGTTTTGGCAAGCAGTTTGTAAACGCACTTGTGAATGTGTTGCAAGTAAACTTTTTTAATTTTCTAAATGTGTGGCTTCCTTATTGAAAAACACAAAAGCATTATGTATGTCAAATGTAAAGGGTTTTGGGGGCAATGGGTGTTATTTACTAAAGGCAAGTCCAGTTTGCACTGCAATTGTATTTTCCAGGGCACTTTTGCACTGCACTTGTAGAGCATAGTGGATTTGACTAGGGATGGGCCCGGTGCTCGATGCGAACCCATGTTCGCATCGAGCACCGGGCGTTCGCTCGCTCGGCGAGCCCAGAACTATTTTGGCCGCTCGCATCACGTTCGTGTGATGCGAGCGGCCCCGCAATGCATTGCGGCCGGCGCGGCCGGCGCAGTGCATTGCTGGCTGATGATTGGCCAAGCATGCACTGTGACCCCGCATGCTTGGCCAATCACAGCCCCGGAAACTCGAAGAGCCATAATTGGCTACAGGCAGGACGCCTGTAGCCAATTACAGCTCAGGGGCTTTAGTACACGCCCCCCCCCCATAAAAGGCCGCCACGCCGTCTGCGCCGGTCACATGCTGTTCCGGCGTAGATAGAGCAGGATAGATCTGTGACACTCTGCTGGATTTAGTTAGTTAGAGAGATTTACTTAGAGAGATTGAGTTAGATAGATTCATTTACAAAGATTGATTTAGAAAGAGGGGCTTGTAGTGTGTTCGTGGCAGGCAGGCAGAGCTCCTATATTTTGTTCCCAGAAGCACCTATAGGACTTGTAGTGTGTTCGTGGCAGGCAGGCAGAGCTCCTATATTTTGTTCCCAGAAGCACCTATAGGACTTGTAGTGTGTTCGTGGCAGGCAGGCAGAGCTCCTATATTTTGTTTCCAGAAGCACCTATAGGACTTGTAGTGTGTTCGTGGCAGGCAGGCAGAGCTCCTATATTTTGTTTCCAGAAGCACCTATAGGACTTGTAGTGTGTTCGTGGCAGGCAGGCAGAGCTCCTATATTTTGTTCCCAGAAGCACCTTTAGGACTTGTAGTGTGTTCCTGGCAGGCAGGCAGAACTCCTATATTTTGTTCCCAGAAGCACCTATAGGACTTGTAGTGTGTTCGTGGCAGGCAGGCAGAGCTCCTATATTTTCTTCCCAGAAGCACCTATAGGACTTGAAGTGTGTTAGTCCCATCACACAGAGATCATATATTTTGTTCCCAGAAGCACCTATAGGACTTGAAGTGTGTTAGTCCCATCACACAGACCTATATTTTCTTCCCAGAAGCACCTATAGGACTTGAAGTGTGTTAGTCCCATCACACAGAGATCATATATTTTGTTCCCAGAAGCACCTATAGGACTTGAAGTGTGTTAGTCCCATCACACAGAGATCATATATTTTGTTCCCAGAAGCACCTATAGGACTTGAAGTGTGTTAGTCCCATCACACAGAGATCATATATTTTGTTCCCAGAAGCACCTATAGGACTTGAAGTGTGTTAGTCCCATCACACAGAGATCATATATTTTGTTCCCAGAAGCACCTATAGGACTTGAAGTGTGTTAGTCCCATCACACAGAGATCATATATTTTGTTCCCAGAAGCACCTATAGGACTTGAAGTGTGTTAGTCCCATCACACACACAGACCTACATTTTCTTCCCAGAAGCACCCATAGGACTTGAAGTGTGTTAGTCCCATCACACAGAGATCATATATTTTGTTCCCAGAAGCACCTATAGGACTTGAAGTGTGTTAGTCCCATCACACAGAGATCATATATTTTGTTCCCAGAAGCACCTATAGGACTTGAAGTGTGTTAGTCCCATCACACAGACCTATATTTTCTTCCCAGAAGCACCCATAGGACTTGAAGTGTGTTAGTCCCATCACACAGAGATCCTATATTTTGTTCCCAGAAGCACCTATAGGACTTGAAGTGTGTTAGTCCCATCACACAGAGATCATATATTTTGTTCCCAGAAGCACCTATAGGACTTGAAGTGTGTTAGTCCCATCACACAGACCTATATTTTCTTCCCAGAAGCACCCATAGGACTTGAAGTGTGTTAGTCCCATCACACAGAGATCCTATATTTTGTTCCCAGAAGCACCTATAGGACTTGAAGTGTGTTAGTCCCATCACACAGAGATCATATATTTTGTTCCCAGAAGCACCTATAGGACTTGAAGTGTGTTAGTCCCATCACACAGAGATCATATATTTTGTTCCCAGAAGCACCTATAGGACTTGAAGTGTGTTAGTCCCATCACACAGACCTATATTTTCTTCCCAGAGGCACCTATAGGACTTGAAGTGTGTTAGTCCCATCACACAGAGATCATATATTTTGTTCCCAGAAGCACCTATAGGACTTGAAGTGTGTTAGTCCCATCACACAGAGATCCTATATTTTGTTCCCAGAAGCACCTATAGGACTTGAAGTGTGTTAGTCCCATCACACAGACCTATATTTTCTTCCCAGAGGCACCTATAGGACTTGAAGTGTGTTAGTCCCATCACACAGAGATCATATATTTTGTTCCCAGAAGCACCTATAGGACTTGAAGTGTGTTAGTCCCATCACACAGACCTATATTTTCTTCCCAGAGGCACCTATAGGACTTGAAGTGTGTTAGTCCCATCACACAGAGATCATATATTTTGTTCCCAGAAGCACCTATAGGACTTGAAGTGTGTTAGTCCCATCACACAGACCTATATTTTCTTCCCAGAGGCACCTATAGGACTTGAAGTGTGTTAGTCCCATCACACAGAGATCATATATTTTGTTCCCAGAAGCACCTATAGGACTTGAAGTGTGTTAGTCCCATCACACAGAGATCCTATATTTTGTTCCCAGAAGCACCTATAGGACTTGAAGTGTGTTAGTCCCATCACACAGACCTATATTTTCTTCCCAGAGGCACCTATAGGACTTGAAGTGTGTTAGTCCCATCACACAGAGATCATATATTTTGTTCCCAGAAGCACCTATAGGACTTGAAGTGTGTTAGTCCCATCACACAGAGATCATATATTTTGTTCCCAGAAGCACCTATAGGACTTGAAGTGTGTTAGTCCCATCACACAGAGATCCTATATTTTGTTCCCAGAAGCACCTATAGGACTTGAAGTGTGTTAGTCCCATCACACAGACCTACATTTTCTTCCCAGAAGCACCCATAGGACTTGAAGTGTGTTAGTCCCATCACACAGAGATCCTATATTTTGTTCCCAGAAGCACCTATAGGACTTGAAGTGTGTTAGTCCCATCACACAGACCTATATTTTCTTCCCAGAGGCACCTATAGGACTTGAAGTGTGTTAGTCCCATCACACAGAGATCATATATTTTGTTCCCAGAAGCACCTATAGGACTTGAAGTGTGTTAGTCCCATCACACAGACCTATATTTTCTTCCCAGAGGCACCTATAGGACTTGAAGTGTGTTAGTCCCATCACACAGAGATCATATATTTTGTTTCCCAGAAGCACCTATAGGACTTGAAGTGTGTTAGTCCCATCACACAGACCTACATTTTCTTCCCAGAAGCACCCATAGGACTTGAAGTGTGTTAGTCCCATCACACAGAGATCCTATATTTTGTTCCCAGAAGCACCTATAGGACTTGAAGTGTGTTAGTCCCATCACACAGACCTATATTTTCTTCCCAGAAGCACCTATAGGACTTCTAGTGTGTTAGTGGCATCACACAGAGCTCCTCTGTTTTCTTCTCAGCAGCACCCACAGGACTTCTAGTGTGTTAGTGGCATCACACAGAGCTCCTCTATTTTCTTTGCAGAAGCACCCATAGGACTTCTAGTGTGTTAGTGGCATCACACAGAGCTCCTATATTTTCTTCTCAGCAGCACCCACAGGACTTCTAGTGTGTTAGTGGCATCACACAGAGCTCCTCTATTTTCTTTGCAGAAGCACCCATAGGACTTCTAGTGTGTTAGTGGCATCACACAGAGCTCCTCTATTTTCTTTGCAGAAGCACCCATAGGACTTCTAGTGTGTTAGTGGCATCACACAGAGCTCCTATATTTTCTTCTCAGCAGCACCCACAGGACTTCTAGTGTGTTAGTGGCATCACACAGACCTCCTCTATTTTCTTTGCAGAAGCACCCACAGGACTTCTAGTGTGTTAGTGGCATCACACAGAGCTCCTCTATTTTCTTTGCAGAAGCACCCATAGGACTTCTAGTGTGTTAGTGGCATCACACAGAGCTCCTATATTTTCTTCTCAGCAGCACCCACAGGACTTCTAGTGTGTTAGTGGCATCACACAGACCTCCTCTATTTTCTTTGCAGAAGCACCCACAGGACTTCTAGTGTGTTAGTGGCATCACACAGAGCTCCTCTATTTTCTTTGCCGAAGCACCCATAGGACTTCTAGTGTGTTAGTGGCATCGCACAGAGCTCCTATATTTTCTTCTCAGCAGCACCCACAGGACTTCCAGTGTGTTAGTGGCATCACACAGAGCTCCTCTATTTTCTTTGCAGAAGCACCCATAGGACTTCTAGTGTGTTAGTGGCATCACACAGAGCTCCTCTATTTTCTTTGCAGAAGCACCCATAGGACTTCTAGTGTGTTAGTGGCATCACACAGAGCTCCTATATTTTCTTCTCAGCAGCACCCACAGGACTTCTAGTGTGTTAGTGGCATCACACAGAGCTCCTCTATTTTCTTTGCAGAAGCACCCACAGGACTTCTAGTGTGTTAGTGGCATCACACAGAGCTCCTCTATTTTCTTTGCAGAAGCACCCATAGGACTTCTAGTGTGTTAGTGGCATCACACAGAGCTCCTATATTTTCTTCTCAGCAGCACCCACAGGACTTCTAGTGTGTTAGTGGCATCACACAGAGCTCCTCTATTTTCTTTGCAGAAGCACCCACAGGACTTCTAGTGTGTTAGTGGCATCACACAGAGCTCCTCTATTTTCTTTGCAGAAGCACCCATAGGACTTCTAGTGTGTTAGTGGCATCACACAGAGCTCCTATATTTTCTTCTCAGCAGCACCCATAGGACTTCTAGTGTGTTAGTGGCATCACACAGAGCTCCTCTATTTTCTTTGCAGAAGCACCCATAGGACTTCTAGTGTGTTAGTGGCATCACACAGAGCTCCTATATATTCTTCTCAGCAGCACCCACAGGACTACCGACTACAATGGCTGGAAGACCACCAAGGGGAGGCAGAGCGTGCAGAGCCAAGAACACAGGGCAGGCAGGCTCTGTTTCTAGTGGACGTGGCCGTGGCCGTGGACGTGGTCGTGCATCGTCATCAGCACGTGGCCATGGGACACGCGCGTCTTTGTTTTCGGCAGCTGGACATGTGGAGCCGCATCATGCTGAAGGCTTGGTAGAATGGATGACCAAGCCCTCCTCATCCTCCTCATCCTCTCTCACCCAGGCTCAGGGTACTGGCAGAGCATCATCAGCCACCCCTTCCCTAGACCCACCATGTCCTCCTGAGGAGTCCCCCGAACTCTTTGAGCACAGTGTTGGGTACATGCTCCAGGAGGATGCCCAACGATTCGAAGGCTCGGATGATGATACCCAGCTTGAGGAATCTGGCAGTACTGTTCCACCAGCTGCAGCTTACTGCCAGGTTTGCTCTAGTGGTGAAGAGGGAGGGGATGATGAGGTCACTGACTCCACGTGGGTGCCTGAAGGGAGAGAGGATGAGGAGGAGGACGAGGAGGAGGAGGATGCGGCGTCACATGTCCAACGAGGCAGGATGCCCCCTGGAGGCCAGGTAGAGGCCAGCACAGCAACTGTACAACACCGCAGAGCTCCGCCTGTGCAGGGCGCTGCCTCTGCACGTTATCAGAAAAGTTCTTTGGTGTGGGCCTTTTTTGAGACGAGTGCATCAGATCGCACCACTGCTATTTGCAATATTTGTCTCAAGCGTATCTCGCGTGGCCAAAACATCAGCCGCTTGGGCACCACAAGCATGACCAGACATATGGCGACCTGCCATGCAGCTCGTTGGCAGGCACACATAAAAGACCCACACCAAAGAACTAAGCGGACCTCTCCTTGCTCCTCCTCAGCTGGGATCTCCATCCCCACTACACCTTCAGTCCTCTCTGAAAGCTGCTCTGAGAGGACTGAAGGTGTAGAATTAGGTGTGTCACAACCAAGTACTTGCAGTACACCGACGTCCGATTGCAGCAGGCAAATTTCCCTGCCCCAGCTGCTGGACCGTAGAAAGAAGTACACTCCCAGCCATCCACATGCCCAGCGGTTGAATGCTAGCCTGGCTAAATTGCTAGCACTTCAACTGCTGCCTTTTCAGTTGGTAGACTCGGCCCCCTTCCGTGAGTTTGTTCAATGTGCGGTTCCTCAGTGGCAGGTTCCCAAACGCCACTTTTTCTCACGGAAGGCGATTCCGTCTCTCTACCGGCATGTGGAGGGCAATGTCCATGCCTCGCTGGACAGGGCGGTCAGCGGTAAGGTGCATATTACCGCTGACTCATGGTCCAGCAGGCATGGACAGGGACGGTACCTTTCTTTCACGGCCCATTGGGTCACTCTATTGGCAGCTGGGAGGGATGCAGGACAAGGTGCAGTAGTGTTGGAGGTTGTTCCGCCACCACGCCTCCAAAACGCTACTACTGCTACTGGTTGTGACACACCTCTCTCCTCCACCCCCTCCTCTTCTTCTTCCTCCAGTGCTCTGTCCTTGGAACCAGCGGTGCTCCGTAGGCGTACAAGGGGCTACGCAAGTACGCAGGCAAAAAGATGCCATGCCGTGCTTGCGCTGGTGTGTTTGGGGGACAGGAGCCACACTGGGCCCGAGGTTCTGGCAGCTCTGCAGGGGCAGGCCGAGAGGTGGTTGACGCCACGTCAGCTTAAGCCAGGAATGGTCGTTTCTGACAATGGCACCAACCTCCTCTCCGCCCTGCGACAGGGGCAGCTCACCCATGTGCCCTGCATGGCTCACGTCCTCAACCTGGTGGTGCAGCGGTTCTTGGGCAGGTTCCCAGGCTTACAGGATGTCCTGAGGCATGCCAGGAAAGTCTGTGTGCATTTCCGCCGATCTTATAATGCCAGTGCTCGGCTGACTGAGCTGCAAAAGGAGCTGAACCTGCCCAAGAACCGCCTAATATGTGACATGCCCACCAGGTGGAACTCAACGTTGGCCATGCTGCAGCGACTGCACACGCAGCAGAGGGCCATCAATGAGTACCTTTGCGACTATGGCACCAGGACAGGGTCAGGGGAGCTTGGTTTTTTTTCCCCACGTCAGTGGAGCATGATCAGGGATGCATGCACTGTCCTCTCACCATTTGAGGAGGCCACGAGGATGGTGAGCAGTGACAGTGCATGCATCAGTGACACTGTCCCTCTTGTCCACCTGTTGGAGCATA
Organism: Lithobates sylvaticus; assembly: GCA_028564925.1. NCBI lineage: Eukaryota > Metazoa > Chordata > Amphibia > Anura > Ranidae > Lithobates > Lithobates sylvaticus. The sequence goes on from CM053026.1 coordinate 106,593,811, forward strand.
CGCTGCGTGGGATAATGGACAGGGCACTTGAGGCAGAACAGAGGCAGGAAGAGGAGGACTTCCTTGCCTCTCAAGGCCCCCTTTATCCGGACAGTGTTCCTTCTGTCCCACCCATCACACAGGAAGAGGATGAGGAGGAGGAGGAGGAGGAGGAGGAGGATTGTGTGAGCATGGAGGTGGAGCCTGGCACTCAGCATCAGCAGCAGCAGTCTTTTAGGGATGATGTACAGTCCCAACAAACCAGTGGACTTGTACGTGGCTGGGAGGAGGTGGCTGGCGATCATGTCATCCTCAGTGACCCAGAAGACTCCGGACCGAATGCCTCAGCTAACCTACGCTGCATGGCCTCCCTGATCCTGCAAAGCCTGCGGAAGGATCCTCGTGTTCTTCGGATCAAGGAGAGGGACCATTACTGGCTGGCCACTCTCCTTGATCCGCGGTACAAGGGTAAGGTTGCGGACCTTATCTTGCCGTCGCAGAGGGAGCAGAGGATGAGACATCTCAGGGAGGCCTTGCAGAAAGGTCTGTGCAACGCGTTCCCAGAAACTGGGAGGCTACAAACTCCTGGTCCTGGGCGACGAGTTGCTGAGGCTTCGGTCAGTAGCAGAAGGAGCGGTGGGGAAGGTGGACGTCTGACCGATGCGTTCAGACAATTTTTTAGTCCGCAGCCCCAAGGTATGATCGGTTCCAGCAACCATCGCCAGCGTCTGATATACATGGTGCAGGAATACCTTGGGGCAAGGTCAGACTTGGACACCTTTCCCACCGAAAATCCTCTGGCTTACTGGGTCCTGAGGATGGATCACTGGCCAGAGCTTGCACAGTATGCAATTGAGCTACTGGCCTGTCCTGCCTCCAGCGTTCTTTCCGAACGCACATTCAGTGCTGCTGGAGGATTTGTCACCGATCATAGGGTGCGCCTGTCCACCGCCTCGGTTGATCGACTGACCTTCATCAAAATGAATCAGTCTTGGATCACCACCAGCTACCAGGCACCTGAGGCGGATATAACCGAATAATTTTTAATATCACATCCCTTCAAGACTGCCTATGCTGATGCTGAGTGACTGTCCTCTTATGTTCACTGACTATCCTCTTCCTCCTCCTCAATGATCCATGCCACCACACCAGTGCCTAAGGCACAATTTTTCAGCCCCTGTTTAACAGGGGCGTGTACATACAATTTTTATAAAAAAATGCTTCGCAACACGTGTGACTGCTGTGCTCCAAGTACAGTATCTGTGAGGGGTTGCAGTGTTGTGGCACCAGCACCAGTGCCTAAGGCACAATTTTTCAGCCCCTGTTTAACAGGGGCGTGTACTTAAATTTTTTTTTAAAAAAATGCTTCGCAACACGTGTGACTGCTGTGCTCCAAGTACAGTATCTGTGAGGGGTTGCAGTGTTGTGGCACCAGCACCAGTGCCTAAGGCACAATTTTTCAGCCCCTGTTTAACAGGGGCGGGTAATTACAATTTTTTAAAAAAATGCTTCGCAACACGTGTGACTGCTGTGCTCCAAGTACAGTATCTGTGAGGGGTTGCAGTGTTGTGGCACCAGCACCAGTGCCTAAGGCACAATTTTTCAGCCCCTGTTTAACAGGGGCGTGTACTTAAATTTTTTTTTAAAAAATGCTTCGCAACACGTGTGACTGCTGTGCTCCAAGTACAGTATCTGTGAGGGGTTGCAGTGTTGTGGCACCAGCACCAGTGCCTAAGGCACAATTTTTCAGCCCCTGTTTAACAGGGGCGGGTAATTACAATTTTTTAAAAAAATGCTTCGCAACACGTGTGACTGCTGTGCTCCAAGTACAGTATCTGTGAGGGGTTGCAGTGTTGTGGCACCAGCACCAGTGCCTAAGGCACAATTTTTCAGCCCCTGTTTAACAGGGGCGGGTAATTACAATTTTTTTAAAAAAATGCTTCGCAACACGTGTGACTGCTGTGCTCCAAGTACAGTATCTGTGAGGGGTTGCAGTGTTGTGGCACCAGCACCAGTGCCTAAGGCACAATTTTTCAGCCCCTGTTTAACAGGGGCGGGTAATTACAAATCTTGATCTAATAGTTCACAGCAGGGCCCATTCCTGCGCCCACCAAGAGTAACTATGAGGGCCTACAGTCTTGTGGCAACACCGTCCACCACCACCGCCAAAGGCCCAATTTTTCTGCCCAGTTCATCAGGTGCTTGCAATTACAAATCTTGATCTAATAACACACAGCAGGGCCCATTCCTGCGCCCACCAAGAGTAACTGTGAGAGCTTACAGTCTTGTGGCAACACCGTCCACCACCACCGCCAAAGGCCCAATTTTTCTGCCCTGTTCATCAGGTGCTTGCAATTACAAATCTTGATCTAATAACTCACAGCAGGGCCCATTCTTGCGCCCACCAAGAGTAACTGTGAGAGCTTACAGTCTTGTGGCAACACCGTCCACCACCACCGCCAAAGGCCCAATTTTTCTGCCCTGTTCATCAGGTGCTTGCAATTACAAATCTTGATCTAATAACTCACAGTAGGGCCCATTCCTGCGCCCACCAAGAGTAACTGTGAGAGCTTACAGTCTTGTGGCAACACCGTCCACCACCACCACCACCACCCCCAATTTTTCTGCCCTGTTCAACAGGTGCATGCAATTACAAATCTTGATCTATTAACTCACAGCAGGGCCCATTCCTGTGCCCACCAGTCTTGTGGCTACACCAACATCTAATAGGGCAAATTTCTGCAGAGTATATACGCCAGGCCCCTACTTTCAAACATCCAACTTACAAACGACTCCTACTTGCAAATGGAAAGAGAAAACAGGAAGTGAGAGGAAATCTACCCCTAGGAAGGGAAATTCTATCCTGTTAGATTTAATTTGGGAAAAAGGTATCTCCTCTCTACTGATACTTTATCACCAATCCTTGTTTCAATTAAAACCCCACTTTTTCCAAAAACATTTGTCATTGGGACGGAAAGTGAGGTGACATGTTCTGAACAGATGTGCAAAGACAGCAAATGTTACAGGGGTGATAACCCCTCCCTATGTTCTCCAAAAAGCTTAAAAATAGATTTTTTTGGGATGGAGCTACACTTCATAATGTACCTGTTCAGATTCTACTTAAGAACAAACCTAAAGCCGCAAGTGGTTTTAAATGGCTTCTTTTTTTCCTTTAAAAATGTCATTTTGTGCAAGGACAGTTCTAAACACGGGAAACACATGCCACTTCACAGGCATACTTTAGACACCCCCCAGGTACCATATTTAAAGGAAAATTTCACTTTTTTTTTTTTCACTTTATGCATCATTAAAATGACTGCTCCCGAAAAAACGTTAGTTTTTAAAAGTTCTTTTTGCATTGATATATGTCCCCTGGGGCAGGACCCGGGTCCCCAAACCTGTTTTATGACATTAACATGCATATTGGCCGTTGTAATTAGCACTTTTGATTTCGAACGTTCGCGTCCATTATAACGTATAGGGTTCGAAAATTTGCGCGAACTTTCGGTCGGTTCGAAGGTTCTGGTGCGAACCGAACCCGGGGGTGTTCGGCTCATCCCTAGATTTGACTTATGTAAATGACACCCACAGTGATTTGTACTAAAACACGTAGCACACCATTTTTGGGAATACACACATTTCTGTCATGGTGATGAAAAGTATTTTGGGTGTCAGTTATGCACTACAAACCTTCTGTAGACAAAAGATTAGGTATCAAACACACAACATGAGAAGAATCTTTTGACGAAGAAGAGACTGTTACCTCCTTTTGCCCAGAAAGTGCATTCCCACTGTTGAAGCTAAAGGGCAAAAATGTATATCTCAAATAAGCTAGAATATGGAAATGACAAGAAATCATAGGTATGTTTAAAAAAGATATTTATTTAAAAATGCCTCTCACACATCGTCAGGCAGAGCAATGGCCCCCCTACCCACAAAGTACTCCATATATTGCTTGCGGACCTTGCGGGCATTTAGAGGGGGCAAGCCTGGACGTGCCGCTTGAAGGGCTGTGAGGTCGGCATTGGAAGGGCCCTCCACATCTGGGCCAACGGTCACCACATAGTTGATGTTGTGTCTTTTCAAAAAGTTGTGCAATATGCAACAGGCAAGAACTATGTGGTTTAGTTTGTATTCCGCCAAGTTAATAGCCGTCAAAAACAGGCGGAAGCGGCTGGCCAGGATCCCGAAGGTGTTCTCCACCACTCTGCGGGCTCTCGACAGCCTGTAATTGAAGACCCTCTGGTCTGGGGTGAGGGTCCTCATCGGGAAGGGCCTCATCAGATGGGGAGTCAACGCAAACGCTTCATCTGTGACAAAGACGAAGGGGAGTCCTTCAGCATTCTCCTCTGGAGGTGGCAAGCACAGACTGCCACTTTGGAGACGCCAGTAGAACTCCGTGTGCGCAATGGCATCACCATCCGAGATCCGGCCGTTCATCCCCACGTCCACATACAAAAACTCGTATGTCGCCGACACCACCGCCAACATCACTACACTATTAAACCCCTTGTAATTATAATAGTAGGACCCCGAGTTGGGGGGTGGGACGATGCGGACGTGTTTCCCATCAATTGCACCTCCGCAGTTAGGAAAGTCCCAACGGCTGGCAAAGTGGGAGGCCACAGTCTGCCATTCCTGTGGCGTGGAAGGGAACTGTGGAGTGAAACAAGAAAAAAAAATTAGTCACTTTGCACATAAACATTGCAAGCAGATTAGACACTAAACATCTGGGAACAAGATCAGACTTTTACATTTTAAGCTGGAAAGTATTTGCAACGCAAAGTAGAGGGTCCCCCTAGCAGATTACTCACCCCCCATCAATCTCCCCACTTCTGATGGGCCATTGACAATAACTAGGGGTTTGGGGGGGGGTTTGGACAGGCAACCCTCTGCACTTCATTGATTGCCAAATGGCTCAATAATGTGTTCTAGTTTGGCCAGACCCTCCTTACTTAACACTATTGGCAGCCCACAGGAAAGATAAAATAACATTCCAAATCCCCCCCCCCCCCCAAAAAAAAGGAACGCACATTTTCACATTCTGAAATTACCTAGCAAGCTAATAGGAGGGAAAGAACACAAAAAAAGAGGAAATGGAAAGTATGGAGCCAGCCCCTTGCACTACATGCTTGGCTGAATTCATCCCTAAATATGACCACTATAAAGAGGTAGGTATATAGTGTGTATTGACCTTTGGAAAGCCAGCAGATAGAGGATTGGTACCATCTGACAGAGCAGTTGGGGGAGGGGGTTCCTAATGAGTTTGCCCCCCCCCCCCACAAAAAAAAAAAAAAGGGGGCTCTACATGAAGTAAACCACACAGCAAACATTTGTGCATATTTTAGGGGGTGTTTGGGGGAAAACAATACTATGCAGCAGACAAAATACATTGCTTAAGTGACTAGGCCATAGGTGTCTATTGGGCCAGAAGAGCATGCTGGTGAGGTAAGTGAAGGGAAAAATGCATGAAGGAGAAAAGGGGCACAGCATATTAGAGCATATTGCAATCATGGTAATTAGGGAAGGAGGTCAAAAATACAAGACATTAGCAAACAGAGCATACATAGAAGGGAATAGTAAAGTAGAAATGTTACCTTAATATAGTCCTCCTGCAGGACCTGGATGATGGCAGAACAGGTCTCTGGAATAATGATTCCCAGGACCTGGGGAGAGATACCTGAGGAGAACTTCAAATCCTGAAGGCTTCTCCCTGTCGCCAAGTACCTCAACGTAGCAACAAGCCTCTGCTCCGGAGTGATGTCTCATGCAGGTATCCTGCCGGCTGATAAAAGGGGTCAGCAAAGCCAAAAGACGGTGAAAAACGGGGTCCGTCATCCGGAGAAAGTTCCTGAAATCATCAGGATTGTTCTCCCGGATCTCACGAAGCAAAGGCATGTGCGAGAACTGATCACGCTGAAGCAACCAATTCTTGGTCCACATACTCCTCGTCACTCTGTTCATGGACGGGTCTTGGGTCAAAGCTAAAAGCCCGACACCAATTCCGCGTACAGCATGAACTCGGCGACGAGTACGTATGGGAAACATCGCTCACAAACGGTCGGCTGGTCAGAACGGACAAACAGAAAGCACCGATAAACAGCAAGGCCTGAAAGAACGAAATGAATACCAGAAACGAGCAGACAATAAGCAGTGAAAATCAAAGCGTCCTATATCAAGATATAGGCCGCAATGACCAACAAATGCAAACTGACTACACTCACTAATAAACAGATACGCACGACAAGCACAAACTGAAGAGCAGTAACGATCTGAGTCAGAAAACTGAGAAGCGCGAATCGTAAGTCCCCAAACTTCGACTAACTCGCGATAAACACGGGATCAGCAGAAGGAGCCCAACGGGTGCCTGACGTGGTGCTGAACTTCCCTTTTCTAGTCTCGTGAAAGACGACTTACGTCACGACGTTCTTGCAGACCGGAAATTCCGACAACGTTGTCCGACCGTGTGTACGCAAAACCAACATCGGACAAAGTACGACGGACATGATCCGATGGACCTGGTCCTCGGATAATCCGAGCGTGTGTATGGGGCTTAAGGAATAATTTGATATACACATCCAACTCCTCTTGGTCAAAAATTCACAAGAGGCATCGCAAGGCGGAACATATATTAGGGAGGTCAAATTTGTCAGTTATAAATTCAGTCACCTTAGCCTGGGTTCACACATGTGCGGTGCGAATTGAAGCTCAGGTTTCCCTGTGAAGAGAAAACTCAGTTGTTCAGCGTTTCATGTCAGTTTTTGATCAGTATCAGCTCAGGATTGCTTCAGGATCAGCTCAGGATTGCATCAGTATCAGCTCAGGATCTATGCCCGTATTTTATCCTGTTAACAACGGAACACATCTGCGAATCAGATGCGTGCCCATAGAAGATAATGGGCCTGAATTCGTACCTGAGCCGGACCGCACTGCCTAGAAAACACACATGTTTTTTGTGCAATGCGGAGTGCGGATGCACCACAGATATGTGAACCAGCCTCATTAAAATTAATGTATTTTGAAATGTCCTGCGAATTGGATGCGGTGTAAGCCGCATCTAATTCGCATAAGTGTGAACGGGGGCTAAAGCCCCATACACACGCGCGGATTATCCGAGGACCAGGTCGGTTGGATCCTGTCCGTCGTACTTTGTCCGATGTTGTTGTTGCGTACACACGGTCGGACAACGTTGTCGGAATTTCCGGTCTGCAAGAACGTCGTGACGTAAGTCGTCTTCCACGAGACTAGAAAAGGGAAGTTCAGCACCACGTCAGGCACCCGTTGGGCTCCTTCTGCTGATCCCGTTTTTATCGCGAGTTAGTCGAAGTTTGGGGACTTAAGATTCGCGCTTCTCAGTTTTCTGACTCAGATCGTTACTGCTCTTCAGTTTGTGCTTGTCGTGCGTATCTGTTTATTAGTGCGTGTAGTCAGTTCGCATTTGTTGGTCATTGCGGCCTATATCTTGATATAGGACGCTTTGATTTTCACTGCTTATTGTCTGCTCGTTTCTGGTATTCATTTCGTTCTTTCAGGCCTTGCTGTTTATCGGTGCTTTCTGTTTGTCCGTTCTGACCAGCCGACCTTTTGTGAGCTTGTGAGCGATGTTTCCCGTGCGTACTCGTCGCCGAGTTCGTGCTGTACGCGGAATTTGGTGTCGGGCTTTTAGCTTTGAGCCAAGACCCGTCCATGAACAGAGTGACGAGGAGTATGTGGACCAAGAATTGGTTGCTTCAGCGTGATCAGTTCTCGCACATGCCTTTGCTTCGTGAGATCCGGGAGAATAATCCTGATGATTTCAGGAACTTTCTCCGGATGACGGACCCCATTTTTCACCGTCTTTTGGCTTTGCTGACCCCTTTTATCAGCCGGCAGGATACCTGCATGAGACAAGCCATCACTCCGGAGCAGAGGCTTGTTGCTACGTTGAGGTACTTGGCGACAGGGAGAAGTCTTCAGGATTTGAAGTTCTCTTCAGGTATCTCTCCCCAGGCCCTGGGAATCATTATTCCAGAGACCTGTTCTGCCATCATCGAGGTCCTGCAGGAGGACTATATTAGGGTAACATTTCTCCTTTACTATTCCATTCTATGTATGCTCTGTTTGCTAATGACTTTTATTTTTGTCCTCCTTCCAGAATTACCATGATTGCAATATGTTCTAATATGCTGTGCCCCTTTTCTCCTTCATGCATTTTTACCCTTCACTTACCTCCCCAGCATGCTCTTCTGGGCCAATAGACACCTATGGCCTAGTCACTTAAGCAATGTATTTTGTCTGCTGCATAGTATTGTTTGCCCCCAAACACCCCCTAAAATATTGCACAAATGTTTGCTGTGTGGTTTACTTCATGTAGAGCCCCCCTTTTTTTTGTGGGGGTGGGGCAAACTCATTAGGAAACCCCTCCCCCAACTGCTCTGTCAGATGGTACCAATCCTCTATCTGCTGGCTTTCCCAAGGTCAATACACACTATATACTTACCTCTTTATAGTGGGCATCTTTAGGGATGAATTCAGCAAAGCATGTAGTGCAAGGGGCTGTCTCCATACTTTCTATTTCCTCTTTTTTGGTGTTCTTTCCCTCCTATTAGCTTGCTTGGTAATTTCAGAATGTCCAAATGTGCGTTCCTTTTTTTTGGGGGGGGGGGGGGGGGGTTTGAAATGTTATTTTATCTTTCCTGGGGGCTGCCAATAGTGTTAAGTAAGGAGGGCCTGGCCAAACTAGCACACATTATTGAGCCATTTGGCAATCAATGAAGTGCAGAGGGTTACCTGTCCAAAACCCCCCCCCCCAAACCCCTAGTTATTGCCAATGGCCCATCAGAAGTGGGGGGATTGATGGGGGGTGAGTAATCTGCGAAGGGGACCCTCTACTTTTCTGTGCAAATACTTTCCAGCCTCAAATTTTAAAGTATGCTCTTGTTCCAAGATGTTGATTGTCTAATCTGCTTGCAATGTTTATGTGCAAAGTGACTAATTTTTTTTTATTGTTTCACTCCACAGTTCCCTTCCACGCCACAGGAATGGCAGACTGTGGCCTCCCACTTTGCCAGCCGTTGGGACTTTCCTAACTGCGGAGGGGCAATTGATGGGAAACACGTCCGCATGGTCCCACCGCCCAACTCGGGGTCCTACTATTATAATTACAAGGGGTTTAATAGTGTAGTGATGTTGGCGGTGGTGTCGGCGACATACGAGTTTATGTATGTGGACGTGGGGATGAACGGCCGGATCTCGGATGGTGGTGCCATTGCGCACACGGAGTTCTACTGGCGTCTCCAAAGTGGCAGTCTGTGCTTGCCACCTCCAGAGGAGAATACTGAAGGACTCCCCTTCGTCTTTGTCGCAGATGAAGCGTTTGCGTTGACTCCCCATCTGATGAGGCCCTTCCCGATGAGGACCCTCACCCCAGACCAGAGGGTCTTCAACTACAGGCTGTCCAGAGCCCGAAGAGTTGTGGAGAACACCTTTGGCATCCTGGCCAGCCGCTTCCGCCTGTTCTTGACGGCGATTAACTTGGCGGAATACAAACTGAACCACATAGTTCTTGCCTGTTGCATATTGCACAACTTTTTAAAACGACACAACAGGAACTATGTGGTGCCCGTTGGCCCAGATGTGGAGGGCCCTCCAAATGCTGACCTCACAGCCCTTCAAGCGGCACGTCCAGGCTTGCCCCCTCTAAATTTGGTAAAACCAGGCATGGAGCAAAACAGAACCTAGGAACTCGGAAAGATCAACTTTCTAAAGTGAAGCCAAGATCAGACATGACTATATGTTCAAAGTGTGTTTGATCTTGCCTTCATCACATGGGGGGGGGGTCACCCCTGGAAACTGGAAATTTAGAACATGCACACAATTTGGGTCTGAAAATGGTCATTAGATGGTAAAACACATGCCTAGAATCTTCAAAAGTGCCATTTTCCATCATGGGGATGAATGGACGTTTTTTGGGGGTGCAACCCCTTCACCACAACCACTTTAGTAGTTCGTAAAGTGGTTGCACCCCCCAAAAAAACGTTGGCATTCATCCACCATGATGGGAGCTAGCACATGTAGACACAATGTGTGCATGTTCTAAATTTCACACAGTTCTTAAGTTGCAAATGTGTTCAGAAGCAGCCACAAATGTGTGTGAATTACTTGGTGCGTTTTCAGATTTTTCCTAAAACATCAATGATGTTCTTCAATTTTTGTTGAACATCATTGATGTTTTGCTTTATGTCATCTAGATCTCTATTGCAGACCATTATCTCCCGATGAGTACGTGGGCACTCTCTGTGGTAAAGTGCGATTCTTCTTCCACAACATCCACGTCACCTAAAAACAAACCAAAACCAAAAAAATGTCTTGGATATGAGGCAGGCATACATTGATTAGCTTACCAGTAGCTGTGTTCTCCCACACTCACCTGTTGTGGTGACAAGTTCTCCAATTTCTATGATCTCTCCTTCCTCCTCCTCCTTCTCTGCTTCTGGTCTTTCCCCTTCTTTGGGAGGTGTTGGTTTGGTGGTTTCCTCTGACGTCACGTGTTTTCGCTCCCCTATGAGAAGGTACAAAAGGAAGATTTAGCAACACAATCTATTGATGGCAGAAATAGGAAATGTTAAACATTGCTTGAAAGTGAGGGACAATATTTTTGTTGGGCCAGTTACAAATGACAACAATACGAATGTAGTCACTTTATCAAGGTGCAAAACTGATTAGCTTTTTGGTAGAATTTTTTTTTGATGGAGACCCCCCTCTAGTATCCACTGGAGCACATGTGTAGAAAAGCATAATAAAAAGTGGGTTTGGGTGTCCCAGCACTAGTGCTGTAGAGTCCAGATGGGTAATCAGCTACTGGGTGACCTCTCCTTTACATCGAATAAATTGGCTTTACATTCTTGATGACATTTCTAATAAGAACAAACTTCCTTTCTCCAAAAAAAACAACAAACCTCGTATTATAAGTGTCCGAACGATCGAGGTTGAGTACGATCGAATGGACACACACGAACATGACAGAGGCAGAAAGATCGAGGTTGAGTACGATCGAATGCACAGACGAACCTGAAAGTGGCCATTTTGGAATGTACAACTTTGTAGCAAGCAAGAAATCAAACACAAAACACAATACTTACTTTTTTGAAGAACTCGCTTGATCTTTCTGTACTGATCGGCCTCCCTCAGTTTCAGGTCTGACCAGCGTTTCCTCAGTTGCTCCTTGGATCGTTGTACCCCAAAATGATTGTACAGCCTCCTCACAACTTTAGACATGATCTTGGCCTTGCGGACATTGGGGTTGAGGTAAGGCCCATACTTCCCATCATAGTCGCTCCTCTTTAATATGTCCACCATCTCCAACATTTCTCCAAATGACATATTGGAGGCCTTGAATTTCAGGCTCCGGGATCGGGACGTTTCTGCCTTCGGCCTTTCCTCGTCCTCCTCCTCGTTGGTGGGATATTTGGGGCGCACCTGCTGTGTCCCCGCCATGTGCTCTCCCCACTGCGCCGTAAAGAGAAGGGGTGGGGAATAGACGAGAAAGATCGTCAGGGGCGGGGCGGAGTTTGACGCATGCGCACTGTATATAAAACGTCACACGCCTGTGTCATAGCCACGATCTGTGAGACGAGGGGAGAGAAAGCTCACGCACGAGACGATCGCTATAACGAAGGTACAATTTGACGTTGGTACATAACTAGCCTAGACTGATTAGACCTTGAGGCTTCTTTATGGAGAAGATTAGGAGACTTTTGCCTGACATTATTTATAGTGTTTTGTGTGGTGTTGTGTCTTGCAGAGATTATGGACGGCTTCAACCATGTGAGTTTTCTCCCCCTCTTCATTGATAAATATAGGGAAATGCCCCTATTATGGCAGGCAAAACACAGCGACTATAGCAACAGACCAAAGAGGTACGCAGCCATGCTGAAACTTGTGGCATTTGCAAAGCCAAGGTTCCCCACGGCAACCGTGGCGAAGTTAAGAGTAAAAATTGCTAACCTGAGGACTACCTATTTCCGGGAGCGCAATAAGGTCCGGAAGTCCCAAGCATCTGGAGCTGCAGCAGATGATGTCTATGCCCCACGCTCTGGTACTATGACAGGCTCCATTTTCTCAAAGACCAGGCTAATGTCAGGAAGTCACTCTGACTCTTCCTTGCACGCGTCCTTCCGCGCACGCCACCCCTGATGAGGCTTCCGAGGACCAACCTGGGCCTTCCAGTCTGGAAGATGTGGAGGAGCCCAGCTTGTGGCAGGTATAGTAGTTTTGTTACCATTTTTGGGAATAATAAATGATGTTCAGTTAATTCAGGATCCCCAATTGCTTAGTTCCTAACGTGTTTGACATATCAACAGACAGTAGTGTTGGAGACATTTGGGGCAAGAATCTAAACTGCTGGGCTGAGAATTGTATGGTTTTCTATTTGTAAACATTTTGCAACAGTCACTAGATGAAAATTGTGTGTTTTTGATGAACAAATAACTGAAACTATGTCCCTTTTTCATACACAGGAAGACCTCAGCCAGGAGGTGGCTGTGGAATGTGGAAGTCAGGAGTAGGCAGGGGTTAGTGGCAGCCAAGAGGTGGGTAGTGGCAACCAACAGGGGGGTAGGCGTAGGAGCCTGACTGTCTCCCAAGTCCCTCGCCTCCGCCTTCCCTACAGAAGAGCGAAAAGGATGGGGGAGGTGGGAGAGTCAGCGCTCCAGCTGATCCGAGATGCTTCAGCCTCCCTATATGCCACGCCCACCTACGAGGAGGCCTTTGGCTCCTTGGTTGCCAATAAAATGACGGGTATGGAGGCGGGGCAACGCAGCATGTGTGAGGATGTCATCCTCAAAGTCCTAAATGAGGGGATGGCTGGGGGGATTACCCCACTCACACATGTTTGCCATAGTGACCTTGCTCCGCCTCCTCCTCCTCCTTCTGCCACCCCACCAGCACCAGCACCACGGCGTGGAAGGAAGCATACAAGGAAGACCTGAGAGTGACAACCTGGATTCAGTCTGGTCTGAGAGAAGATGGAGCCTTTCGTAGGACCAGAGCCTGGGGACCTAGATGGCATCTGCTGCAGTTCCGGAGGTTTTGGACTTCAGGACCAGATAGCACTCCCTTATTATTTAGATAGGTACTCCTCAGGCCCCCAATTTCCGACGCTTCAAAAATGATGGTTGCCGTGGGGGTCCAAGGCTTTGCAAATTCCCCAAGTTTCTTCATCGCTGCGTTCCTCTTTGGTTTGTTGCTGACACCTAAATAAAGGTCTTTTTGATTTGAAATAATCATTGCTATGTGTTTTACTTTTCTACAATGACAGTTTATTTGTGAGTAGGCAGGTACATTTCACTAATCATAAAGTATAATTAACAAGGGGCACCAACAACCAACAAAGTCCTAGTAAATTTAAGCAACAAATACAAATGTTAATAAAGTTGTTTTGCTAAGTTGAGACACAACCCCCCTCCAAAAAAAAATAAAAGCTCCTTAAAATATGTCTTCCAACAAAAAAAAAAAAAAATGACAAAGCATCCAAAAAAAATAACAAAGATTCTTTTACGATCTGAGTACAAATAAACATGTAGTGTAGAAATCCTGAAAACTAATAAAGAACTAAGTTTGTGAGAAGTGCGGGTGAATAGGAGCAGCTAAAACATGTCATTCTTCTTGCATTGTAAAGAAAAAGAGAATGCGCTGCATTAAAGACATTTTAACATTGCAGCGTGACGAATGTGCTGTGTCGATTAGGAAAGGTAGTTTTACCTGACCGATCGCTTCCGTCACAGAATTTCTTCTGAGCATGCGTAGCACTTTGTCCGTCGGACTACCATACACACGATCGGATTTGGTGTGATCGGACCTTGTTGTCCAAAAATCTATCCAGCAGGAGATAGGACTTTGTCCGTCGGACAATCCGACGTACACTGTCCGATGGTGCATACACACGGTCGGATTTTTCGACAACATTGTCCGATCGGACAGAATCCATTTGAAAATCCGACCGTGTGTATGGGGCTTTAGACTATAGAGGCCGTATCTTGGTACACTCCCACACCATGTGAATAAAAGTCCAGACATTTGTGACAAGCTTTAGAGTCCCTTTTATGCATACAAAATAATCTAACCGGGGTATAATACTGATAGAGGTACCACAGCTGAATCATCCAATCCATCGAAGAAATGACAGAGATAAGGTAAGTATCCAGAACCTCCTGCCACAACTCCGGTACAAAAGCCACCCATCTAGACCTAGCCCTAGCTATCAACCCAGCATCCCCAGGCCCCACCGCCATATAATATCTGGGAATTAGTTTGGCTGGATCAGGGTCCAACAAGACAATCTCCATAGAGGTATTTTGAACCTGAATCTCACCACTAACAAACTGCACTACTGCCGCATGATGCAGCTGAGCTTATCTAAAATGCCAAGTCCTGGGTATCCCAAACTGTAACCTATGCATATTAACATATGCGTTTTGTTGTGAATGTAGCCAAGTCCGGGAATGTCCATAGAAATCAGGCACAGCTGGTCACTATAGGCTTATAAAGAGAGGCACGGAAGAAAGGGGGATGGTGCGACAAGGGCAAAGCTGTGCTTCTCAATACATTTTCTCACTCTAATGCTTTATAATGCCTCTGAGATCAATGGGAATGAACAGATGTCACTTAACTGTTTTTCTTGTAGGTATCAAAGGAATTAAAAAGTCTGCAAGTGACAGCCAAGCTACTTTGTCACAGCACTGCATTTGCTTTATCTATTCAATAAAATGCAGGAATGTGTTGCACACTGTAGGTGTATATACAGTATAGATAGATAGATAGATAGATAGATAGATAGATAGATAGATAGATAGATAGATAGATAGTAGATAGATAGATAGAATAGATAGATAGATAGATAGACCTTATTATATTACCTTTTAACAAAAAAAAAATTCTTAAAAAGAGGACAATTGCCTGTCTTACTATGGTTTTATTGTCTTACATTTTTTGGTGTATTTTTTTTATTTAAAGCAGAGTTACGCTTATTTAATTTTTTTTCAGTCAGCAGCTAAAAATACTGCAGCTGCTGACTTTTAACCACTTGCTTACTGGGCACCTAAACCCCCTCCTGCCCAGACCAATTTCCAGCTTTTAGCGCTGTCACTCTTTGAACAACAATTGCACGGTCATACAAAACCCGGTACCCAAATTACATTTTTTTTTTTTCCCCCCACAAATAGAGCTTTCTTTTGGTGGTATTTGATCAACTCTGGGTTTTTCATTTTTTGTTAAAAAAAATTTAAAAAAGACCAATTAAAAAAAAAAAAAAAATACGAAACCGTTTTATATTTTGTTTAAGAATTTTGTAAACAGGTAATTATTCTCCTTCATTGATGTACGCTGATGAGGCTACACTGATGGGCACTGATAGGCTGCACTGATGGGCACCGATAGGCTGCACTGATGGGCACTGATAAGGCTGCAATGATAGGCACTGGTGGGCACTACTAGGCAGCACTGGTGGGCACTGATAGGTGACACTGGTGGGCACTAATAGGTGGCATTGATGGGTGGCACTGATGGGTGGCACTGATGGGCGGCACTGAAGGTCATTGATAGGTGGCATTGAAGGGCACTAATAGCTGGCACTAATCATTGACTCGGGTGATCACAGCCCACGCCGTGTGCCCCTACAGGGGGGCGTGGCCAGCTTTAAAAGGGGAGGACGTCAATAGACGGCCTCCCGGCAAAGCAGATCCGCGCTGTAGCCATCATACGGCTATATCGCAGATCTGAACCGGTTAAAATAAGGACACATACCTGTCCAGGGCGCCTGCAATGTTGGCACCCGAAGCCGACCTGTCCCTCGGCTCTAGGGTGGAGGGGCCACCATCTTCGGTAAGGGAGTCAGGAAGTGAAGCCTTGCGGCTTCACTTCCTGGTTCCCTACTGCGCATGCGTGACTCACGCTGCGCAATCCCACTGGTCCCTGCTGTCTTCTGGGACCTGTGTGTCTCCCAGAAGACAGCGGGGGGGACAGAGATGGCGCCGGAAATGGCATAGATACCCGCGGGTGGCTCGGTTATCTATGCCCAGAAGTGGGAGCAAAATACCTGTATTAGACAGGTATCTGCTCCCCCCTGGAGGCAGCAGAAAGAAGAGAAAGCTGGATAGGAGGGGCAGTGGGGGCAGCATATATAGGAACAGGTCCCCTCCATTTTCCTCCTGCAGCCGCTGAATACCTGCAGGAGGGAGAGGAGGAAAAGCAAGCTTTCAGCAGCTGCGGGAGAAAAATGGAGGGATCAGTTCCTCTATATTCTGCCCCCAATGCCCCTCATGTCTAAGTGTACAGGGGAGCATGGGACTGGGTCACAATTACAAACCTTGTAATTACACACCTGATACCAATGGTTCTCAACCTTTTTGGCCTATGTACCTTCTAGAGGTTTTTCCTTGAGCTTAAATACCCTCTAAGAATTTATAAACTCAAAATATACTATAAAGTTTAAAGCTGAAATCCAGGAATAAAAACTTCCATTTGAATATATATTACTCAATCAATATAAATTCACTTTGCATGCACCTAATGCCTTTGAAAACATTGTTTTTACATTGAAAAAGTATCAGTGTCATCATCATTGTGCTTCACATGTGTGCCTGTGCAGAGAGCAGAGCTGTGGCAGGGACCCAGATCCATCCACTACAGGCTGACATGCAAAAAATTATACAAGGGCAGTCACCCTGCACAAGAAGAGAGAGCAGCGGTGACTGGTCTTTAAAACAGGAAGGTTTTTCTTGAAAGCCAAGTTTTTATGTTGGATTAATGCAGAGCTCTGGAAGAAATACAGAAAGCACACCAAGATTCAAATAGGAATATACACGCCTCTTGTATTTACACAAATATTTCTAATTCACAAATTCAGCTTTAAAGGATAACGCCAGCTTTTGGACCACGTTAGATGTTATACCCATTGTTAGGGTGTAATATGGATGAAAGCGGACCCCGCCTCTATCCCCAAACTGCCCCTGCTCTGACAGTGTGCAGGGGTCTTCTCCGCCCGCACAGCCAGTTTATTTATTCACAGCTCGCCAGACTGATCTATAGTTTTCAATGGAACATAAGTGCCATGATTACCACATTCATAGTCCATTGATGCTTTCTTTAACTCAGTAAATGATAGTCCATACCTTGGTACAGACACGGAGCTAGAGGAAGAGTCCGCAGGAGTCTGGCATTGCACCTGCGACCCACTGATCACAGCTGCAGTGCACATTTGCAAAAAAATAATGAATGCATATGTAGCGCCGGGCTCCTGATGAGCATGCAATATGTGTTTTGTAAATCTAATGTTCCTAAAACCACAATTGGGTTTTAGGGTTAATTGTACTTAATTATGGTTTCAGTACCAGTCTGGCTGGATTGTGTTCTGCTTGGCCATAGGTGTCGTTGTCACCTCTGGCAAGTATGAGAACGCAGTTTGACTGGATGCATTGGGTGCCAATCTTTCTCAGAACCAACCAGTGAGGGTGTCGTCTTGCTGAGCATTCTGGGAGAGGAAACTTAAGGTACTGAGATCACGTGCTTCTGGGTTCCGGTCCAGAAGATCTTTCTGTCTGTTTGGTCCTGGTCCTCCTGACCAGCCCTCAGGGGCCCTCATGGCCTGGAGTGCGGATCCATCCAATTCTGAGTCTCGGGACTGGCTAGCCTGAGGCAACGTAACTGGAAGGAGGATTCCAAGGTGGTCCGGTGCCGTCTCATCTGTGGAGAGGCCCAGCAACTGAGAAAGCTACCAGGGGAGGACTCTTCGGAAGAGGGCCATGCACAAGGCTGGTACCTCGGCAAGAGCCTGGAGGCTAAGTTGAAAGACTCCAAGTGAATCCACGCTCGTACGGTATTGCCGGACCGGCTGCAAGATACTGGTACCGTATGAGAGTTCTCTAAGTTTGTCCATATCCTTCCGTTACAACCAAGTCTGTGGCAGAGACTTTATTCACAAGTTCTACAACCAAGTCTGTGGCAGAGACTTTATTCACAAGTTCTACAACCAAGTCTGTGACAGAGGCTTTGCTCTATTTGAATAATCTATCGGCTGCTAAGCCTAGTGAGAGGAGGTTTATCCGATAGCTGTGAAAATCCAGTTGTGAGTGGCTATTCTCTGGATTCTATAGTGAGAGACTTTAATTTCAAGCAGTTCCAAGAGTACCTGAACTTTCTACCCGAACCCTCTGTCCCTATTGAGAGACTGTGTTTTGTCTATCCTTTTTGTAAATAAAAATCCCAAAGTGGATTCAGTGTCAGTTTCTGCAATTCTTTGGGTCATCTACCTCGGGAAGCCCCTAGACATCTACGAGGTCAAGAAGGTAACGGTAAGCCCAAATTAAACCAGCAGCTCCTTTGGGGGTTAGTGCTACACATACTTTAGTTGTTGTAATTATTTTTTATTTTTTGCAAAATGTGGACTTTGCAACTTCTCTAGCTGACTGGGAAACCTATTGCTCCATGTTTTCCTCAATTGTACTGTAATTTGGTGTCAGTGGCGACAGCTGACAGTGAATGTCTGCAGACACATTAAGTCTGTTCCTCTTTTGTGTTTTTGTGTCACAATATTTGGAAAATGCATATTCACACATGTGTGTTGTTATAAATTTTCGAAGCATATGTACTGTTTTACCTGCTACAGTACATTTAGGAAATATTATGACAAGCCCAGAATGAAGACAGAATTAAGTTGTTCCATTCCTGTGGCGTGGAAGGGAACTGTGGAGTGAAACAAGAAAAAAAAATTAGTCACTTTGCACATAAACATTGCAAGCAGATTAGACACTAAACATCTGGGAACAAGATCAGACTTTTACATTTTAAGCTGGAAAGTATTTGCAACGCAAAGTAGAGGGTCCCCCTAGCAGATTACTCACCCCCCATCAATCTCCCCACTTCTGATGGGCCATTGACAATAACTAGGGGTTTGGGGGGGGGGTTTGGACAGGCAACCCTCTGCACTTCATTGATTGCCAAATGGCTCAATAATGTGTTCTAGTTTGGCCAGACCCTCCTTACTTAACACTATTGGCAGCCCACAGGAAAGATAAAATAACATTCCAAATCCCCCCCCCCCCCCAAAAAAAGGAACGCACATTTTCACATTCTGAAATTACCTAGCAAGCTAATAGGAGGGAAAGAACACAAAAAAAAGAGGAAATGGAAAGTATGGAGCCAGCCCCTTGCACTACATGCTTGGCTGAATTCATCCCTAAATATGACCACTATAAAGAGGTAGGTATATAGTGTGTATTGACCTTTGGAAAGCCAGCAGATAGAGGATTGGTACCATCTGACAGAGCAGTTGGGGGAGGGGGTTCCTAATGAGTTTGCCCCCCCCCCCCACACAAAAAAAAAAAAGGGGGGCTCTACATGAAGTAAACCACACAGCAAACATTTGTGCATATTTTAGGGGGTGTTTGGGGAAAACAATACTATGCAGCAGACAAAATACATTGCTTAAGTGACTAGGCCATAGGTGTCTATTGGGCCAGAAGAGCATGCTGGTGAGGTAAGTGAAGGGAAAAATGCATGAAGGAGAAAAGGGGCACAGCATATTAGAGCATATTGCAATCATGGTAATTAGGGAAGGAGGTCAAAAATACAAGACATTAGCAAACAGAGCATACATAGAAGGGAATAGTAAAGTAGAAATGTTACCTTAATATAGTCCTCCTGCAGGACCTGGATGATGGCAGAACAGGTCTCTGGAATAATGATTCCCAGGACCTGGGGAGAGATACCTGAGGAGAACTTCAAATCCTGAAGGCTTCTCCCTGTCGCCAAGTACCTCAACGTAGCAACAAGCCTCTGCTCCGGAGTGATGTCTCATGCAGGTATCCTGCCGGCTGATAAAAGGGGTCAGCAAAGCCAAAAGACGGTGAAAAACGGGGTCCGTCATCCGGAGAAAGTTCCTGAAATCATCAGGATTGTTCTCCCGGATCTCACGAAGCAAAGGCATGTGCGAGAACTGATCACGCTGAAGCAACCAATTCTTGGTCCACATACTCCTCGTCACTCTGTTCATGGACGGGTCTTGGGTCAAAGCTAAAAGCCCGACACCAATTCCGCGTACAGCATGAACTCGGCGACGAGTACGTATGGGAAACATCGCTCACAAACGGTCGGCTGGTCAGAACGGACAAACAGAAAGCACCGATAAACAGCAAGGCCTGAAAGAACGAAATGAATACCAGAAACGAGCAGACAATAAGCAGTGAAAATCAAAGCGTCCTATATCAAGATATAGGCCGCAATGACCAACAAATGCAAACTGACTACACTCACTAATAAACAGATACGCACGACAAGCACAAACTGAAGAGCAGTAACGATCTGAGTCAGAAAACTGAGAAGCGCGAATCGTAAGTCCCCAAACTTCGACTAACTCGCGATAAACACGGGATCAGCAGAAGGAGCCCAACGGGTGCCTGACGTGGTGCTGAACTTCCCTTTTCTAGTCTCGTGAAAGACGACTTACGTCACGACGTTCTTGCAGACCGGAAATTCCGACAACGTTGTCCGACCGTGTGTACGCAAAACCAACATCGGACAAAGTACGACGGACATGATCCGATGGACCTGGTCCTCGGATAATCCGAGCGTGTGTATGGGGCTTAAGGAATAATTTGATATACACATCCAACTCCTCTTGGTCAAAAATTCACAAGAGGCATCGCAAGGCGGAACATATATTAGGGAGGTCAAATTTGTCAGTTATAAATTCAGTCACCTTAGCCTGGGTTCACACATGTGCGGTGCGAATTGAAGCTCAGGTTTCCCTGTGAAGAGAAAACTCAGTTGTTCAGCGTTTCATGTCAGTTTTTGATCAGTATCAGCTCAGGATTGCTTCAGGATCAGCTCAGGATTGCATCAGTATCAGCTCAGGATCTATGCCCGTATTTTATCCTGTTAACAACGGAACACATCTGCGAATCAGATGCGTGCCCATAGAAGATAATGGGCCTGAATTCGTACCTGAGCCGGACCGCACTGCCTAGAAAACACACATGTTTTTTGTGCAATGCGGAGTGCGGATGCACCACAGATATGTGAACCAGCCTCATTAAAATTAATGTATTTTGAAATGTCCTGCGAATTGGATGCGGTGTAAGCCGCATCTAATTCGCATAAGTGTGAACGGGGGCTAAAGCCCCATACACACGCGCGGATTATCCGAGGACCAGGTCGGTTGGATCCTGTCCGTCGTACTTTGTCCGATGTTGTTGTTGCGTACACACGGTCGGACAACGTTGTCGGAATTTCCGGTCTGCAAGAACGTCGTGACGTAAGTCGTCTTCCACGAGACTAGAAAAGGGAAGTTCAGCACCACGTCAGGCACCCGTTGGGCTCCTTCTGCTGATCCCGTGTTTATCGCGAGTTAGTCGAAGTTTGGGGACTTAAGATTCGCGCTTCTCAGTTTTCTGACTCAGATCGTTACTGCTCTTCAGTTTGTGCTTGTCGTGCGTATCTGTTTATTAGTGCGTGTAGTCAGTTCGCATTTGTTGGTCATTGCGGCCTATATCTTGATATAGGACGCTTTGATTTTCACTGCTTATTGTCTGCTCGTTTCTGGTATTCATTTCGTTCTTTCAGGCCTTGCTGTTTATCGGTGCTTTCTGTTTGTCCGTTCTGACCAGCCGACCTTTTGTGAGCTTGTGAGCGATGTTTCCCGTGCGTACTCGTCGCCGAGTTCGTGCTGTACGCGGAATTGGTGTCGGGCTTTTAGCTTTGAGCCAAGACCCGTCCATGAACAGAGTGACGAGGAGTATGTGGACCAAGAATTGGTTGCTTCAGCGTGATCAGTTCTCGCACATGCCTTTGCTTCGTGAGATCCGGGAGAATAATCCTGATGATTTCAGGAACTTTCTCCGGATGACGGACCCCATTTTTCACCGTCTTTTGGCTTTGCTGACCCCTTTTATCAGCCGGCAGGATACCTGCATGAGACAAGCCATCACTCCGGAGCAGAGGCTTGTTGCTACGTTGAGGTACTTGGCGACAGGGAGAAGTCTTCAGGATTTGAAGTTCTCTTCAGGTATCTCTCCCCAGGCCCTGGGAATCATTATTCCAGAGACCTGTTCTGCCATCATCGAGGTCCTGCAGGAGGACTATATTAGGGTAACATTTCTCCTTTACTATTCCATTCTATGTATGCTCTGTTTGCTAATGACTTTTATTTTTGTCCTCCTTCCAGAATTACCATGATTGCAATATGTTCTAATATGCTGTGCCCCTTTTCTCCTTCATGCATTTTTCCCTTCACTTACCTCCCCAGCATGCTCTTCTGGGCCAATAGACACCTATGGCCTAGTCACTTAAGCAATGTATTTTGTCTGCTGCATAGTATTGTTTGCCCCCAAACACCCCCTAAAATATGCACAAATGTTTGCTGTGTGGTTTACTTCATGTAGAGCCCCCCTTTTTTTTGTGGGGGTGGGGCAAACTCATTAGGAACCCCCTCCCCCAACTGCTCTGTCAGATGGTACCAATCCTCTATCTGCTGGCTTTCCCAAGGTCAATACACACTATATACTTACCTCTTTATAGTGGGCATCTTTAGGGATGAATTCAGCAAAGCATGTAGTGCAAGGGGCTGTCTCCATACTTTCTATTTCCTCTTTTTTGGTGTTCTTTCCCTCCTATTAGCTTGCTTGGTAATTTCAGAATGTCCAAATGTGCGTTCCTTTTTTTTGGGGGGGGGGGGGGTTTGAAATGTTATTTTATCTTTCCTGGGGGCTGCCAATAGTGTTAAGTAAGGAGGGCCTGGCCAAACTAGCACACATTATTGAGCCATTTGGCAATCAATGAAGTGCAGAGGGTTACCTGTCCAAACCCCCCCCCCCAAACCCCTAGTTATTGCCAATGGCCCATCAGAAGTGGGGGATTGATGGGGGGTGAGTAATCTGCGAAGGGGACCCTCTACTTTTCTGTGCAAATACTTTCCAGCCTCAAATTTTAAAGTATGCTCTTGTTCCAAGATGTTGATTGTCTAATCTGCTTGCAATGTTTATGTGCAAAGTGACTAATTTTTTTTTATTGTTTCACTCCACAGTTCCCTTCCACGCCACAGGAATGGCAGACTGTGGCCTCCCACTTTGCCAGCCGTTGGGACTTTCCTAACTGCGGAGGGGCAATTGATGGGAAACACGTCCGCATGGTCCCACCGCCCAACTCGGGGTCCTACTATTATAATTACAAGGGGTTTAATAGTGTAGTGATGTTGGCGGTGGTGTCGGCGACATACGAGTTTATGTATGTGGACGTGGGGATGAACGGCCGGATCTCGGATGGTGGTGCCATTGCGCACACGGAGTTCTACTGGCGTCTCCAAAGTGGCAGTCTGTGCTTGCCACCTCCAGAGGAGAATACTGAAGGACTCCCCTTCGTCTTTGTCGCAGATGAAGCGTTTGCGTTGACTCCCCATCTGATGAGGCCCTTCCCGATGAGGACCCTCACCCCAGACCAGAGGGTCTTCAACTACAGGCTGTCCAGAGCCCGAAGAGTTGTGGAGAACACCTTTGGCATCCTGGCCAGCCGCTTCCGCCTGTTCTTGACGGCGATTAACTTGGCGGAATACAAACTGAACCACATAGTTCTTGCCTGTTGCATATTGCACAACTTTTTAAAACGACACAACAGGAACTATGTGGTGCCCGTTGGCCCAGATGTGGAGGGCCCTCCAAATGCTGACCTCACAGCCCTTCAAGCGGCACGTCCAGGCTTGCCCCCTCTAAATTTGGTAAAACCAGGCATGGAGCAAAACAGAACCTAGGAACTCGGAAAGATCAACTTTCTAAAGTGAAGCCAAGATCAGACATGACTATATGTTCAAAGTGTGTTTGATCTTGCCTTCATCACATGGGGGGGGGTCACCCCTGGAAACTGGAAATTTAGAACATGCACACAATTTGGGTCTGAAAATGGTCATTAGATGGTAAAACACATGCCTAGAATCTTCAAAAGTGCCATTTTCCATCATGGGGATGAATGGACGTTTTTTGGGGGTGCAACCCCTTCACCACAACCACTTTAGTAGTTTCGTAAAGTGGTTGCACCCCCAAAAAAACGTTGGCATTCATCCACCATGATGGGAGCTAGCACATGTAGACACAATGTGTGCATGTTCTAAATTTCACACAGTTCTTAAGTTGCAAATGTGTTCAGAAGCAGCCACAAATGTGTGTGAATTACTTGGTGCGTTTTCAGATTTTTCCTAAAACATCAATGATGTTCTTCAATTTTTGTTGAACATCATTGATGTTTTGCTTTATGTCATCTAGATCTCTATTGCAGACCATTATCTCCCCGATGAGTACGTGGGCACTCTCTGTGGTAAAGTGCGATTCTTCTTCCACAACATCCACGTCACCTAAAAACAAACAAAACCCAAAAAATGTCTTGGAAATGAGGCAGGCATACATTGATTAGCTTACCAGTAGCTGTGTTCTCCCACACTCACCTGTTGTGGTGACAAGTTCTCCAATTTCTATGATCTCTCCTTCCTCCTCCTCCTTCTCTGCTTCTGGTCTTTCCCCTTCTTTGGGAGGTGTTGGTTTGGTGGTTTCCTCTGACGTCACGTGTTTTCGCTCCCCTATGAGAAGGTACAAAAGGAAGATTTAGCAACACAATCTATTGATGGCAGAAATAGGAAATGTTAAACATTGCTTGAAAGTGAGGGACAATATTTTTGTTGGGCCAGTTACAAATGACAACAATACGAATGTAGTCACTTTATCAAGGTGCAAAACTGATTAGCTTTTTGGTAGAATTTTTTTTTGATGGAGACCCCCCTCTAGTATCCACTGGAGCACATGTGTAGAAAAGCATAATAAAAAGTGGGTTTGGGTGTCCCAGCACTAGTGCTGTAGAGTCCAGATGGGTAATCAGCTACTGGGTGACCTCTCCTTTACATCGAATAAATTGGCTTTACATTCTTGATGACATTTCTAATAAGAACAAACTTCCTTTCTCCAAAAAAAACAACAAACCTCGTATTATAAGTGTCCGAACGATCGAGGTTGAGTACGATCGAATGGACACACACGAACATGACAGAGGCAGAAAGATCGAGGTTGAGTACGATCGAATGCACAGACGAACCTGAAAGTGGCCATTTTGGAATGTACAACTTTGTAGCAAGCAAGAAATCAAACACAAAACACAACTACTTACTTTTTTGAAGAACTCGCTTGATCTTTCTGTACTGATCGGCCTCCCTCAGTTTCAGGTCTGACCAGCGTTTCCTCAGTTGCTCCTTGGATCGTTGTACCCCAAAATGATTGTACAGCCTCCTCACAACTTTAGACATGATCTTGGCCTTGCGGACATTGGGGTTGAGGTAAGGCCCATACTTCCCATCATAGTCGCTCCTCTTTAATATGTCCACCATCTCCAACATTTCTCCAAATGACATATTGGAGGCCTTGAATTTCAGGCTCCGGGATCGGGACGTTTCTGCCTTCGGCCTTTCCTCGTCCTCCTCCTCGTTGGTGGGATATTTGGGGCGCACCTGCTGTGTCCCCGCCATGTGCTCTCCCCACTGCGCCGTAAAGAGAAGGGGTGGGGAATAGACGAGAAAGATCGTCAGGGGCGGGCGGAGTTTGACGCATGCGCACTGTATATAAAACGTCACACGCCTGTGTCATAGCCACGATCTGTGAGACGAGGGGAGAGAAAGCTCACGCACGAGACGATCGCTATAACGAAGGTACAATTTGACGTTGGTACATAACTAGCCTAGACTGATTAGACCTTGAGGCTTCTTTATGGAGAAGATTAGGAGACTTTTGCCTGACATTATTTATAGTGTTTTGTGTGGTGTTGTGTCTTGCAGAGATTATGGACGGCTTCAACCATGTGAGTTTTCTCCCCCTCTTCATTGATAAATATAGGGAAATGCCCCTATTATGGCAGGCAAAACACAGCGACTATAGCAACAGACCAAAGAGGTACGCAGCCATGCTGAAACTTGTGGCATTTGCAAAGCCAAGGTTCCCCACGGCAACCGTGGCGAAGTTAAGAGTAAAAATTGCTAACCTGAGGACTACCTATTTCCGGGAGCGCAATAAGGTCCGGAAGTCCCAAGCATCTGGAGCTGCAGCAGATGATGTCTATGCCCCCACGCTCTGGTACTATGACAGGCTCCATTTTCTCAAAGACCAGGCTAATGTCAGGAAGTCACTCTCGACTCTTCCTTGCACGCGTCCTTCCGCGCACGCCACCCCTGATGAGGCTTCCGAGGACCAACCTGGGCCTTCCAGTCTGGAAGATGTGGAGGAGCCCAGCTTGTGGCAGGTATAGTAGTTTTGTTACCATTTTTGGGAATAATAAATGATGTTCAGTTAATTCAGGATCCCCAATTGCTTAGTTCCTAACGTGTTTGACATATCAACAGACAGTAGTGTTGGAGACATTTGGGGCAAGAATATAAACTGCTGGGCTGAGAATTGTATGGTTTTCTATTTGTAAACATTTTGCAACAGTCACTAGATGAAAATTGTGTGTTTTTGATGAACAAATAACTGAAACTATGTCCCTTTTTCATACACAGGAAGACCTCAGCCAGGAGGTGGCTGTGGAATGTGGCAGTCAGGAGTAGGCAGGGGTTAGTGGCAGCCAAGAGGTGGGTAGTGGCAGCCAACAGGGGGGTAGGCGTAGGAGCCTGACTGTCTCCCAAGTCCCTCCCCTCCGCCTTCCCTACAGAAGGGCGAAAAGGATGGGGGAGGTGGGAGAGTCAGCGCTCCAGCTGATCCGAGATGCTTCAGCCTCCCTATATGCCACGCCCACCTACGAGGAGGCCTTTGGCTCCTTGGTTGCCAATAAAATGACGGGTATGGAGGCGGGGCAACGCAGCATGTGTGAGGATGTCATCCTCAAAGTCCTAAATGAGGGGATGGCTGGGGGGATTACCCCACTCACACATGTTTGCCATAGTGACCTTGCTCCGCCTCCTCCTCCTCCTTCTGCCACCCCACCAGCACCAGCACCACGGCGTGGAAGGAAGCATACAAGGAAGACCTGAGAGTGACAACCTGGATTCAGTCTGGTCTGAGAGAAGATGGAGCCTTTCGTAGGACCAGAGCCTGGGGACCTAGATGGCATCTGCTGCAGTTCCGGAGGTTTTGGACTTCAGGACCAGATAGCACTCCCTTATTATTTAGATAGGTACTCCTCAGGCCCCCAATTTCCGACGCTTCAAAAATGATGGTTGCCGTGGGGGTCCAAGGCTTTGCAAATTCCCCAAGTTTCTTCATCGCTGCGTTCCTCTTTGGTTTGTTGCTGACACCTAAATAAAGGTCTTTTTGATTTGAAATAATCATTGCCTATGTGTTTTACTTTTCTACAATGACAGTTTATTTGTGAGTAGGCAGGTACATTTCACTAATCATAAAGTATAATTAACAAGGGGCACCAACAACCAACAAAGTCCTAGTAAATTTAAGCAACAAATACAAATGTTAATAAAGTTGTTTTGCTAAGTTGAGACACAACCCCCCTCCAAAAAAAATAAAAGCTCCTTAAAATATGTCTTCCAACAAAAAAAAAAAAATGACAAAGCATCCAAAAAAAAATAACAAAGATTCTTTTACGATCTGAGTACAAATAAACATGTAGTGTAGAAATCCTGAAAACTAATAAAGAACTAAGTTTGTGAGAAGTGCGGGTGAATAGGAGCAGCTAAAACATGTCATTCTTCTTGCATTGTAAAGAAAAAGAGAATGCGCTGCATTAAAGACATTTTAACATTGCAGCGTGACGAATGTGCTGTGTCGATTAGGAAAGGTAGTTTTACCTGACCGATCGCTTCCGTCACAGAATTTCTTCTGAGCATGCGTAGCACTTTGTCCGTCGGACTACCATACACACGATCGGATTTGGTGTGATCGGACCTTGTTGTCCAAAAATCTATCCAGCAGGAGATAGGACTTTGTCCGTCGGACAATCCGACGTACACTGTCCGATGGTGCATACACACGGTCGGATTTTTCGACAACATTGTCCGATCGGACAGAATCCATTTGAAAATCCGACCGTGTGTATGGGGCTTTAGACTATAGAGGCCGTATCTTGGTACACTCCCACACCATGTGAATAAAAGTCCAGACATTTGTGACAAGCTTTAGAGTCCCTTTTATGCATACAAAATAATCTAACCGGGGTATAATACTGATAGAGGTACCACAGCTGAATCATCCAATCCATCGAAGAAATGACAGAGATAAGGTAAGTATCCAGAACCTCCTGCCACAACTCCGGTACAAAAGCCACCCATCTAGACCTAGCCCTAGCTATCAACCCAGCATCCCCAGGCCCCACCGCCATATAATATCTGGGAATTAGTTTGGCTGGATCAGGGTCCAACAAGACAATCTCCATAGAGGTATTTTGAACCTGAATCTCACCACTAACAAACTGCACTACTGCCGCATGATGCAGCTGAGCTTATCTAAAATGCCAAGTCCTGGGTATCCCAAACTGTAACCTATGCATATTAACATATGCGTTTTGTTGTGAATGTAGCCAAGTCCGGGAATGTCCATAGAAATCAGGCACAGCTGGTCACTATAGGCTTATAAAGAGAGGCACGGAAGAAAGGGGGATGGTGCGACAAGGGCAAAGCTGTGCTTCTCAATACATTTTCTCACTCTAATGCTTTATAATGCCTCTGAGATCAATGGGAATGAACAGATGTCACTTAACTGTTTTTCTTGTAGGTATCAAAGGAATTAAAAAGTCTGCAAGTGACAGCCAAGCTACTTTGTCACAGCACTGCATTTGCTTTATCTATTCAATAAAATGCAGGAATGTGTTGCACACTGTAGGTGTATATACAGTATAGATAGATAGATAGATAGATAGATAGATAGATAGATAGATAGATAGATAGATAGATAGATAGATAGATAGATAGATAGATAGATAGATAGATAGACCTTATTATATTACCTTTTAACAAAAAAAAATTCTTAAAAAGAGGACAATTGCCTGTCTTACTATGGTTTTATTGTCTTACATTTTTTGGTGTATTTTTTTTATTTAAAGCAGAGTTACGCTTATTTAATTTTTTTTCAGTCAGCAGCTAAAAATACTGCAGCTGCTGACTTTTAACCACTTGCTTACTGGGCACCTAAACCCCCTCCTGCCCAGACCAATTTCCAGCTTTTAGCGCTGTCACTCTTTGAACAACAATTGCACGGTCATACAAAACCCGGTACCCAAATTACATTTTTTTTTTTTCCCCCACAAATAGAGCTTTCTTTTGGTGGTATTTGATCAACTCTGGGTTTTTCATTTTTTGTTAAAAAAATTTAAAAAGACCAATTAAAAAAAAAAAAAAATACGAAACCGTTTTATATTTTGTTTAAGAATTTTGTAAACAGGTAATTATTCTCCTTCATTGATGTACGCTGATGAGGCTACACTGATGGGCACTGATAGGCTGCACTGATGGGCACCGATAGGCTGCACTGATGGGCACTGATAAGGCTGCACTGATAGGCACTGGTGGGCACTACTAGGCAGCACTGGTGGGCACTGATAGGTGACACTGGTGGGCACTAATAGGTGGCATTGATGGGTGGCACTGATGGGTGGCACTGATGGGCGGCACTGAAGGTCATTGATAGGTGGCATTGAAGGGCACTAATAGCTGGCACTAATCATTGACTCGGGTGATCACAGCCCACGCCGTGTGCCCCTACAGGGGGGCGTGGCCAGCTTTAAAAGGGGAGGACGTCAATAGACGGCCTCCCGGCAAAGCAGATCCGCGCTGTAGCCATCATACGGCTATATCGCAGATCTGAACCGGTTAAAATAAGGACACATACCTGTCCAGGGCGCCTGCAATGTTGGCACCCGAAGCCGACCTGTCCCTCGGCTCTAGGGTGGAGGGGCCACCATCTTCGGTAAGGGAGTCAGGAAGTGAAGCCTTGCGGCTTCACTTCCTGGTTCCCTACTGCGCATGCGTGACTCACGCTGCGCAATCCCACTGGTCCCTGCTGTCTTCTGGGACCTGTGTGTCTCCCAGAAGACAGCGGGGGGGACAGAGATGGCGCCGGAAATGGCATAGATACCCGCGGGTGGCTCGGTTATCTATGCCCAGAAGTGGGAGCAAAATACCTGTATTAGACAGGTATCTGCTCCCCCCTGGAGGCAGCAGAAAGAAGAGAAAGCTGGATAGGAGGGGCAGTGGGGGCAGCATATATAGGAACAGGTCCCCTCCATTTTCCTCCTGCAGCCGCTGAATACCTGCAGGAGGGAGAGGAGGAAAAGCAAGCTTTCAGCAGCTGCGGGAGAAAAATGGAGGGATCAGTTCCTCTATATTCTGCCCCCAATGCCCCTCATGTCTAAGTGTACAGGGGAGCATGGGACTGGGTCACAATTACAAACCTTGTAATTACACACCTGATACCAATGGTTCTCAACCTTTTTGGCCTATGTACCTTCTAGAGGTTTTTCCTTGAGCTTAAATACCCTCTAAGAATTTATAAACTCAAAATATACTATAAAGTTTAAAGCTGAAATCCAGGAATAAAAACTTCCATTTGAATATATATTACTCAATCAATATAAATTCACTTTGCATGCACCTAATGCCTTTGAAAACATTGTTTTTACATTGAAAAAGTATCAGTGTCATCATCATTGTGCTTCACATGTGTGCCTGTGCAGAGAGCAGAGCTGTGGCAGGGACCCAGATCCATCCACTACAGGCTGACATGCAAAAAATTATACAAGGGCAGTCACCCTGCACAAGAAGAGAGAGCAGCGGTGACTGGTCTTTAAAACAGGAAGGTTTTTCTTGAAAGCCAAGTTTTTATGTTGGATTAATGCAGAGCTCTGGAAGAAATACAGAAAGCACACCAAGATTCAAATAGGAATATACACGCCTCTTGTATTTACACAAATATTTCTAATTCACAAATTCAGCTTTAAAGGATAACGCCAGCTTTTGGACCACGTTAGATGTTATACCCATTGTTAGGGTGTAATATGGATGAAAGCGGACCCCGCCTCTATCCCCAAACTGCCCCTGCTCTGACAGTGTGCAGGGGTCTTCTCCGCCCGCACAGCCAGTTTATTTATTCACAGCTCGCCAGACTGATCTATAGTTTTCAATGGAACATAAGTGCCATGATTACCACATTCATAGTCCATTGATGCTTTCTTTAACTCAGTAAATGATAGTCCATACCTTGGTACAGACACGGAGCTAGAGGAAGAGTCCGCAGGAGTCTGGCATTGCACCTGCGACCCACTGATCACAGCTGCAGTGCACATTTGCAAAAAAATAATGAATGCATATGTAGCGCCGGGCTCCTGATGAGCATGCAATATGTGTTTTGTAAATCTAATGTTCCTAAAACCACAATTGGGTTTTAGGGTTAATTGTACTTAATTATGGTTTCAGTACCAGTCTGGCTGGATTGTGTTCTGCTTGGCCATAGGTGTCGTTGTCACCTCTGGCAAGTATGAGAACGCAGTTTGACTGGATGCATTGGGTGCCAATCTTTCTCAGAACCAACCAGTGAGGGTGTCGTCTTGCTGAGCATTCTGGGAGAGGAAACTTAAGGTACTGAGATCACGTGCTTCTGGGTTCCGGTCCAGAAGATCTTTCTGTCTGTTTGGTCCTGGTCCTCCTGACCAGCCCTCAGGGGCCCTCATGGCCTGGAGTGCGGATCCATCCAATTCTGAGTCTCGGGACTGGCTAGCCTGAGGCAACGTAACTGGAAGGAGGATTCCAAGGTGGTCCGGTGCCGTCTCATCTGTGGAGAGGCCCAGCAACTGAGAAAGCTACCAGGGGAGGACTCTTCGGAAGAGGGCCATGCACAAGGCTGGTACCTCGGCAAGAGCCTGGAGGCTAAGTTGAAAGACTCCAAGTGAATCCACGCTCGTACGGTATTGCCGGACCGGCTGCAAGATACTGGTACCGTATGAGAGTTCTCTAAGTTTGTCCATATCCTTCCGTTACAACCAAGTCTGTGGCAGAGACTTTATTCACAAGTTCTACAACCAAGTCTGTGGCAGAGACTTTATTCACAAGTTCTACAACCAAGTCTGTGACAGAGGCTTTGCTCTATTTGAATAATCTATCGGCTGCTAAGCCTAGTGAGAGGAGGTTTATCCGATAGCTGTGAAAATCCAGTTGTGAGTGGCTATTCTCTGGATTCTATAGTGAGAGACTTTAATTTCAAGCAGTTCCAAGAGTACCTGAACTTTCTACCCGAACCCTCTGTCCCTATTGAGAGACTGTGTTTTGTCTATCCTTTTTGTAAATAAAAATCCCAAAGTGGATTCAGTGTCAGTTTCTGCAATTCTTTGGGTCATCTACCTCGGGAAGCCCCTAGACATCTACGAGGTCAAGAAGGTAACGGTAAGCCCAAATTAAACCAGCAGCTCCTTTGGGGGTTAGTGCTACACATACTTTAGTTGTTGTAATTATTTTTTATTTTTTGCAAAATGTGGACTTTGCAACTTCTCTAGCTGACTGGGAAACCTATTGCTCCATGTTTTCCTCAATTGTACTGTAATTTGGTGTCAGTGGCGACAGCTGACAGTGAATGTCTGCAGACACATTAAGTCTGTTCCTCTTTTGTGTTTTTGTGTCACAATATTTGGAAAATGCATATTCACACATGTGTGTTGTTATAAATTTTCGAAGCATATGTACTGTTTTACCTGCTACAGTACATTTAGGAAATATTATGACAAGCCCAGAATGAAGACAGAATTAAGTTGTTTCCGAAAAGATACAAGATATGTTAAGAGGTTCTTCTTTGGTTGTTAAAACAGATCTATAACAAATAGATGGGAATGGAACTGCCTGTATGCGAAGGCACAAACACAAGCTAACAACCCTTTAAAAATTATTATCAGCTTGCCTAAATAACCTGACGCCTCTACTTTAGGTGCTTTATGAGATATCCCCCTGATACCTTTAACCACAAAATAAAATAATACAGCGCTACAGTTATTCTAAAACTACCAGTGACCAGTGCAATAATC
Source organism: Lithobates sylvaticus (assembly GCA_028564925.1). Classification (NCBI taxonomy): domain Eukaryota; kingdom Metazoa; phylum Chordata; class Amphibia; order Anura; family Ranidae; genus Lithobates; species Lithobates sylvaticus. The sequence goes on from CM053026.1 coordinate 106,626,796, forward strand.
CAATATACCAAAAAGGTGAGACCAATAAGTCGCGCACCCTGGATTAAACAATCAATAATAATGAAGTGATATTAAAGTAAATAGCAGCCCGTAGTGTGACCAATGGTCAAAAATTTGAAAAATAAATTAATAGATTATTTCCATACCTCGCTCATATGCATATAACAAAATTAACAAGTCTATGAACCACCACCAACAAATCTTGAATCGTTTGCACACTGATGTATACAAATTCAGTGAAGAATATGTGTCGTCTTCCACTGGTTTGGGCAAACATCCTACTCACCAGACCAATCAGACACCCATGACAGATGTCAAATAAGCATATATGGAGATGTATCCACCAATGCAAGCGTCTCTCACCTATGATATAGCCAAACGAAGATGAGGATCATATATCAAGGGTTGCCTAGTGCATGATATGTCACTTCCGCCATTGTACTGGAGCGTAGTTGGAACACGATCTGGCGTGCCTGCTCACCTCATGGGCTTTTTAAAGGATACTGAACTGTAAGTTACTACTATTTTATACAAATAAACTGGCTACAAGTTGCACTGTGAGGTTTTCTCTCTTCTTTCCTTGATATATGATCCTCATCTTCATTTGGCTATATCCTCAGTGAGGGCCACTTGCATTGGTGGATACATCTCAATATGAATCCCTGCTTATTTGATATCTGTCATGGGTGTCTGATTGGTCTGGTGAGTAGGATGTTTGCCCAAACCGGTGGAAGACGGCACATATTCTTCAGTGAATTTGTATACATCACTGTGCACACGATTCAAGATTTGTTGGTGGTGGTTTATGGACTTTGTTAATTTTGTTATATGCATATGAGCGCGGTATGGAAATAATCTATTAATGTAATAATCCAATCTAACCAATCAAAAAGGCTGGGACTTTCTTTTTTTTGTTCTCTCCACATCCTCCTTCTTATTGGGGTTTCTAACTGCAGCTGCTGAATGTATATTTAAATCCTTGTGACAGACAGAGTATCTCTGCCTTTATTTCACATGCACAGTGCCAGATAGCTAGGTCTGTGCTATTGTCTGTGTGGTGGTCACCTTCCAGTATATTTATTGGTAGGTGAACCTGTTTATTGCAATATATTTTTTATGCAGATCCTGTTATTCTAGTTAACCCTGTCTCTTCTGTTCTGGGACTCTATACAGTAGCTAGTTTTAGCTTAGGGCTCGATAACCAGCATAGGCTAGAGCCAGGTTACGCCATTGACCATTTCAGGATCATAGGCTTAAAGAGGAAGTAAAGTAAAAAAAAAAGGCAAAGGCATAATGAGCTAGTATGCATAGCACACTAGCTCATTATGAATTACTTAACTGAGATCGAAGCCCCTGCATCGGTCCTCGGCCACCTCCGCCGTCGCCGCCATGATACTCGGAGTGACTTCCGGGTATCGCGGCTCCAGCGCTGTGACTGGCTGGAGCCGCGATGACATCACTCTGGCGCATGCGCACGGGAGCCGTCATTGACGGCATCTTCGCCTTCACTTGTGGCGCACTCAGTGCGCCTGCGCTGTTGTCTACGGTGCGCATGAGCTGTAGACATCGTGCCCAGTTTTTGGAAAATATCTCCTTAACCGTGTAGGTTAAGGAGATATTTCTTGCACTTTAAGGTAAGCCTTAATCTAGGCTTATCTGTAGGTCAAAGTGGTCTTTAAGGGTGTAAGGTCTGTTTGCATGTCAGATTAGAAACTATTAAGGAGTGACTAAAGAGCTGAGTTCCAGTGTCACACCACAATTCTTGCAGGTGAGACGCTCCATCCCAGGCTAGCTGGATAACAGTTAGAGATTCCCCCCCGTGACTGTTAACCTTGTCTTCAGGTCTGTGACACAAAGGCCAATGTCGTTTCATCCTCAGGGGTCCTTGCAACTGTATTTTACTACAACATTCATCTGGAGGTATCTGCAAATAACTATATACTGTATACCCAGGTACAGTATATGTGCACAATTCCACCAGGACTCCTATCGGGACATTTGCTGATAATACCTGTTTGTATATTGGATGTACGTACTGTTAATAATCTCTTCTTATATAAAGTTTTAATTATTTCTATACTAATGTGCATCTTCAGTGCCATGAAAAAGTTTTCTTACCCCTTGAAATTTTGCACATTTTGTCATGTTGCTACCAAAATCTAAATGTATTTTATATGGATTTTATGTGATAGACCAACACAAAGTGGCACATAATTGAAAGAAAAATGATACATTTTTTTACAAATAAATATATGAAAAGTGTGGCGTGCATTTGTATTTAGCCCCCTTTACTCTGATACCCCTAACTAAAATCTAGTGGAACCAATTGCCTTCAGAAGTCATCTAATTAGTAAATAGAGTCCACCCATGTGTAATTTAAACTCAGTATAAATACAGCTGTTTTGTGACGCCCCTCAGAGGTTTGTTAGAGAACCTTAGTGAACAAACAGCACCATGAAGGTCAAGGAACACACCAGACAGGTCAGGGATAAAGTTGTGAAGATGTTTAAAGCAGGGTTAGGTTATAAAAAAATATCCCAAGCTATGAACATCTCACAGAGGACTGTTCAATTCATCATCCGAAAATGGAAACAGTATGGCACAACTGCAAACCTTTCCAAGACATGGGCATCCACCTAAACCTACAGGCCAGGCAAGGAAAGCATTAATCAGAGAAGCAGCCAAGAGGCCCATGGTAACTCTGGAGGAGCTGCAGAGATCCACAGCTCAGGTGGGAGAATCTGTCCACAGGACAACTATAAAGCCCCATACACACGGTAGGATTTTCGCATGGATTCTGTCCGATCGGACAATGTTGTCGAAAAATCCGACCGTGTGTATGCACCATCGGACAGTGTACGTCGGATTGTCCGACGGACAAAGTCCTATCTCCTGCTGGATAGATTTTTGGACAACAAGGTCCGATCACACCAAATCCGATCGTGTGTATGGTAGTCCGACCGGACAAAGTGCTACGCATGCTCAGATCACATTACAAGACCAAAGCTATTGGCTACTAGCCTCTACGTAGTCCCGTCGTAGGCAACAAACGTCACCACGTTCAGAATGATCGGATTTTCCGACAACTTTGTCCGACCGTGTGTACGCAAAACCAACATCAGACAAAGTATGACGGACATGGTCTGACGGACCTGGTCCTCGGATAATCCGCGCGTGTGTATGGGGCTTTAGTCGTGCACTCCACAAATCTGGCCTTTATGGAAGAATGGCAAGAATGAAACCACTCTTTGAAAGAAAGCCATAAGAAGTCCTGTTTGCAGTTTGCAAGAAGCCATGTGGGGGACACAGCAAACATGTGGAAGAACTTAGCCTCTAAATACACCCGTGTGAACAAGGCCTAAGGAACAAAAAGATTTCACTACATAACTGAAATTTACTTTTCCATGACTCAGCCAATAGCCCTCTGTAAAAAAAATAGCATGCAACCTTAGTCACTGTCATTTCATTGTGAAGTTGTCTGAAAAGCCTTGTATTCAAAGTGCTATTCATCCATATACCGGTAAGTAAGTATGCTAAATTGAAATTGATTAATTTTTGCAGAAAAAGGTGATAAACTTGAATAAATGAGACATATAAATAACAGGGTTTATTATTTCTCATAATGTAAATGAACAAGAAATGCATATAATGTGACATGGAAAAGGTACGTACATCACTACATTTATCACCAGTTTAAATCCATAAAATTATATTTTATTGGGTGTCAATAATTACAACCTTCTTGCACACTGACCCTACTAGTGAAATCAAAGGCACAGTGTTCAGTCCTGCTACAGGCAGCCTGTAAAACTCTATAAAAGGTTGCAAGTTGCTGCAACTGGACATGCTGGATGGTTCTAATGTTTAGAGCAGTATGCACCAGGGGTGAATGCCCAGAACGCAGACATCTTGTGTTCTGGGCTTTTGTCCCTGGCTGTATATTGCTCTAAACAATAATAACACTTGTAGAAAAATGTGGAGAAGCTCGGGGGGGGTACCTCGTCCTGAATTTAGATATAAAAAAACGAAGAAGGGGGGTTTTTAGCCAACCTATCGGACTATCACGGTACCTGAACGGATGTATGTCTCAATACCAAAGATTTGGTATTGAGACATACATCCGTTCAGGTACCGTGATAGTCCGATAGGTTGGCTAAAAACCCCCCTTCTTCGTTTTTTTAATAATAACACTTATACGCACTGTCCTAAAATGTAGTACCAGCCCTGTCCAGCCACAGCAGCTTTCAGTCCAACTTATGCCGCATACACACGATGGCACATTCCGACAACAAAATCCATGTTTTATTTCCGACGGATGTTGGCTCAAACTTGTCTTGCATACACACGGTCACACAAATCTTGTCGGAAATTCCGAACGTAAAGAACGCAGTGACGTACAACACGTACGGCGGCACTAGAAAAGGGAAGTTCAATACCAAGTGTGCCACCCTTTGGGCTCCTTCTACTAATCTCGTGTTAGTAGAGGTTTGGTGAGAGATGATTTGCGCTTTTCAGCCTCATGCTTTTCCGATCGTTACTGCTCTTCAGTTTTTGTTTGTGGGTTCGTATATGGTTTTCAGTGCCTGTAGTAATTTTGCATTTGTTTTTCAGTGCGTATTTTATAGTACGTATTTGATTTTCAGTGCGTTGTTGTCCACTCGTTTCTTATTTTCAGCTCGCTCTTCTCAGACCTTTCTGTTTTTCAGTGCTTTCTGTTAGTTCGTTCTGACCAGCCGACCGTTTTGAAGCCATGAGGACCCTCACCCCGGACCAGAGGGTTTTTAACTACCCGCTGGCCAGAGCCAGAAGAGTGGTGGAGAACTCTTTCGGGATAATGGCCAGCCGGTTTGCCTATTCCTTATGGCAGATCAACATGGCGGAATATAATCCTTGCATGCTGCATTCTCCACAACTCTTTAAGGAGAAATTCAATGAACTATGTTGCCTCAGTTGGGCCTGAGGCTGGACTTCAAGAAGAAACCCTGACAGCGCTTGAAGCTGGCCGTCCTGGCTTGCCCCACCAAAGCGCCCGCAAAGTAAGATAGAAGTATGTTTAGTACTTTGCGGGTAGTGGGGCCATTGATATGCCAGAAAATGTTTAAGAACCATTTTAAAAATAATTTTTTAGTTAAACTTAAATAAGATTTACTTAGATTTACTGCTTGTGTTTCTTTTAGCTGTCTCCTAGGTTCTCCAGTGGGCTTTTCTTTTTGGCCATTTTCTTCAATAATGCAAATGTAATTTATTTGATACATCAGGTGACAATCTCTTCTTCAGCAAAATATTATTATGTTGTGGGTCTGCTACACACACACCTTGTTTTTGTTGTTAATGTATGTAATGCATTACTGATAAAAATATACATAATTTTCAGCACCATAAATTAATTTTGGTGAGTCACGAAAATGGCATGATTGTGGCAAATTATAAAGCACTGTGGGAGTTTTTTTCCACTTTGCACTCCGCAAAAGTGCACATGAAACTGCACTTGAATCTGCACAGAAAGTGCACTTGTAGTGCAAAGTGGATTTGCCTTTAGTAAATAACCCCCATTTCAGTGTAAACACCAACTTAGTCCAAAAAATGATATTGAACCTTGAAAGAAGAAGCCATACATTGTTGAGTAAAAAAAATCTTTACTCATTCACATGTGCGTTAGAAAAGAGTTTTTGAACAAACCAACTTATTTTAGTAATAACTTTTTTCTTTTGGAGAGTACAAATAGCCTTTTTGTGTTAAAAACAATACACAACTCAGAAACTTACAAAGTTCAACTTTGACAAAGTGAAGGCAATATCAGACATTGGTATGTCCAAACTGAGTTGATATTGCCTTCATCAGATGGGGTAATGTCACCCCTGTGAAAGCCAAATTTTGAAGATGCACACAAATTGAGAGTCAAAATGGGGATTTCCCTCTTGATCCTATGCCGAATGTCAACATGTGCTAGCTCCCATCATGGGGGATCAATGGACGTGTTTCGGGGGTGCAACCCCTTCCTCTCATTTACTTTAGTTGCGAGGAAGGGGTTGCACCCCCAAAACGCGCACCTTGATATCCCGTAATGGCAGATAGCACATGTTGACACACTGTGTGCATGTTCGAAATTTGGCTTTCAAAATTTTGGAGAGAAGTTAGAAAAATAAAAAGAATTTTATAAATGTTGGTGTGTTTTCGATTATGCCTAAAACATCAATGATGTTTTTGAGTCTTTTTTCCACATCATTGATGTCTTTCTTGATTTTCTGTAAATCCCGATTGCACACCATGATCTCCCCGATGATGCACTTGCACTTGTAAAATGTCCACATCACCTCACCTCACATCCACATCACCTAAAAAAAACACCATGTATTTTAAATATGCAGGCATCCATCTATTACATGAAGCTGTGGTCTCAGACACTCACCTGTTGTGGTCACTATTTCACCCACTTCATAAACCTCTCCTTCCTCTACATCAGGGGTGCCCAACCTTTTGAGGAGCGAGGGCCACTTTAGCGACTTGGTAACCGGTCGCGGGCCACAATGAGCGTAGCGGGCGGATGGCAGGTCTGTGTCCATTCTGCATATGTAGAGCAGACACAGATGCAGCCCGCTCTACCCTAAGGGCCCTCCTATCTGCCCAGACAGAAGGGGACAGATCCCCTTCTGTTTTTTAAGCAGATCGGATTGCAGATAGGCGTCTGTTTACATCTGCCGCTCTATAGAGGTGAATGGAGGGTCTGATCGGTTCTGCCTGTCTGTTTTTCAGGCGGACCCAATCGGACCGATCATGTGAAAGGGGACTAGGCTGCTTTCACACGGATGCACATCGGTTTACCTGCTCCTCAACTGACCTCGATCTTCACTTCTTCCTCAGGATTCCTGCAGCTGGTTGCTGCTGTTCCCCAGGTGGTTATAACTGGTGGCTGCTGCTGGCTGTCCTTCAGGGCTGGTACTGCTGGCTGGTACTGCTGTTGGGTACTGCCTGCTGGTACTGCTGACTGGTACTGCTGGCGGGTACTGTTACTGCTGGCGGGTACTGGTACTGGTGGCTGAAACTGCTTGCAGCTACTGGTACTGCTGGCGGGTGCTGATGGGTACTGGTGCTGCTGGTGGGTACTGGTGCTGCTGGTGGGTACTGGTACTGCTGGCTGGTACTGGTACTGCTGGCTGGTACTGCTGACTGGTACTGGTACTTCTGACTGGTACTGGTACTGCTGACTAGTACTGGTACTGCTGACTGGTACTGCTGACTGGTACTGGTGACTGGAACTGGTGGTTGGTACTGCTCGTGGGTACTGGTACTGCTGGCTGGTACTGGTACTGCTGGATGAAACTGCTTTCTGCTACTTGTACTGCTGGTGGGTACTGGTACTGCTGGTGGGTACTGGTGCTGCTGGTGGGTACTGCTGGTGGTTACTGGTGACTGGAACTGGTGGTTGGTGCTGCTGGTGGGTACTGGTACCGCTGGCTGGTACTGGAACTGGTGGCTAGTACTGGTGGTTGGTACTGCTGGTGGGTACTGGTACTGCTGGCTGGTACTTGTACTGATACTGCTGGCTGGTACTGGTATTGCTGGTGGGTACTGTTGGCTGGTACTGCTGGTGGGTACTGGTACTGGTGGCTGGTACTGCTGGTGGGTACTGGTACTGGTGGCGGGTACTGCTGGTGGGTACTGGTACTGCTGGTGGGTACTGGTACTGCTGGTGGGTACTGATACTGGTGACTGGTACTGGTGGCTAGTACAGCTGATGGGTACTGGTGACTGGTACTGCTGGCTGGTACTGGTACTGCTGGCGGGTACTGATACTGGTGGCTAGTACTGCTGATGGGTACTGGTGGCGGGTACTGGTGACTGGTACTGCTGGCTGGTACTGGTACTGCTGGTGGGCACTGGTGACTGGTACTGCTGGCTGGTACTGATACTGCTGGCGGGTACTGGTACTGCTGGCGGGTACTGGTGGCTAGTACTGGTGGTGGGCACTGGTACTGCTGGCTGGTACTGGTGGTGGGTACCGGTACTGCTGGCTGGTACTGCTGGCGGGTACTGATACTGCTGGCGGGTACTGGTACTGCTGGCGGGTACTGGTGGTGGGCACTGGTACTGCTGGCTGGTACTGGTGGTGGGTACTGCTGGCGGGTACTGCTGGCGGGTACTGGTACTGCTGGCAGGTACTTCTGGCTGGTACTGCTGGTGGGTACTGGTACTTCTGGCTGGTACTGCTGGTGGGTACTGGTGACTGGTACTGCTGGTGGGTACTGGTACTGCTGGCTGGTACTGGTAGTGGGTACTGGTACTTCTGATGGGTACTGGTACTGGCACTGCTGGCTCTGGCACTGCTGGCTGCTGTGAGATCTCAGGAACCATGCAGCTGCAGTACACATTCCTGTCACAGGCGGAGTGCATTTGATATCACTCCGCCTGTGAAGGAGCTGGCGCTATACAGGAAGCATCGGCTCTGCTTCCTTTAGCGGCGGCTCCGTTCTAGCTGATGCTCGGAGATGGCGGGTCGGGAGCCCGCGATCAGGGCTTCCCGACCCGCCATCTCAGGGCAAGACGTGGCGGGCCACCTCGGATGGCGCCGCGGGCCACGGGTTGGGCACCCCTGCTCTACATCATCTGGTTGTTGTTTTTGGATTTCCCATTCTTTAGGAGGTTAGAATTGTCTGTTTTGGCAGAGTTCAAAGCTGAAGACATGATTTTTTCCCTTTACAAAGCTGGAATACTTACCTTTTTTGTTAAAGTATCACACATGTAGAGACCCCTAGTATCCACTGGAGCACCTGTGTGGGACACCCTAAAAAGTTTGTTCTGGTGTCCCACACTAGTGCTCCTGCGTCCTGATGTGTAAACAGCTGCTGAGTGTCCTCTCCTTACACTGAATCAAGTTTGCATTTCATTATAGTTATAAACCCATCCATACAACAATGTACTAAACTTTTTTTAAGACAAATAGGCATGACCAAATGTAGTTAGCCTGCAAAAAGCAATGTATTAGTGGCCGAACGAATGTTGTTTACTACGAACGATTACTGTGCACACGAACCTGAAACTTGCCATTTTAAACTAAAACAGTAAAGAAAAGCACATGGAGCAGCACGAACGTAATTAGAAGAATAGGAACACATGACAACATACTTACTTTTTTGCAGCACTCTCCTGATTATTCTATACTGATAGTGCTCCCTCAATTTGAGGTCTGACCATCATTTCCTCAGTTGATCCTTGGATTGCCGCACCCCAAAATTCTTCTGCAGACTTTTCACAAATTTAGCCATGATCTTGGCCTTTCTCACATTTGGGTTTGGGTAGGGTCCATGCTTCCCGTCATAGTCGGCCCTCTTGAAGATGTCCACCATCTCCACCATCTCTATAAAGGCCATATTTGATGCCTTAAATATCCTCTGGGGAAGTTTGTGGCTCCGGGCTTTCCTCGTCGTTGCTGCTACTCTCAGGCACCTGCTCTGTCTCCGCCATATGCTCTCCCACTGCGCCAAAAGACAAGGGACGGGGAATATACTAGATAGAAGGTCAGGGGCGGGCGGAGTTTCACGCATGCGCAGTGTATGTAAAGCGTAACACGCGTGTGTCGTACGTACGATCTGTGAGTGGAGGAAGGAGAATCAGAAGCGCTGATCGTTAGAACGAAGGTACAATTTTAACTTGGTGCATCAGTGGCCTATACTGCTATTAGATTGAGGCCTATATTGGGACAAGACATTAGGGTTTGTCTTGTGTTGTGTCTTCCAGACAAAATGGATCTATTCAATGATGAGGAATTTAGCCCTATATTCATTGCTATGTACAGGAACTGCCCTGTCTGTGGCAGGTAAACCACCCCTTTTTAACAATAAACCAAAGATGAAGGCAGCGCTGGATCAATTGCTGGAATTTGTGAAGCCGGTGATCCCCACGGCAGACATCCCCTATTTGAAGGCACTAATTGGTGACATGAGGAGCACTTATAATAGGGATCCCAAGAAGGTCCAGGATTCCCAGAGATCAGGAGCTGCAGCAGATGACATTTATGTACCCAGGCTGCGGTACTATGACAGACTGCATTTTCTGGCAGGCCAGACTGAACCCAGGCCAGCACTCTCCAATCTTCCTTCAAGGCTTCCTTCCACCTCAGCTGAGGCTTCCGATGTCCAACCTGGGCCTTCCACCCAGGAAGAAGTAGCGGAGCCCAGCTTGTGCCAGGTATAGCATTGTTCAACATATTTCTAGTCAAATAATTGATGATGTTAACTAGATGTTATTATTGATCAGTAATTTCTGATTTTACAAAGTGTTTTACATATCAATAGATAGTAGTAGCCACAAATGATTGGGACAAGAATGAAAAATGCTGGGGTCAGAATGATAGTCTTTTCTATTTATTAACATTCAATTTGCAACAATCATGAGCTGAAAATTGTGTGTGATTGATGAAGCAAAAACTAAAACTATGTCCCTTTTTCATACACAGGAACGTCTCAGCAAGGAGGAGACCGTGGAAAGTGACAGCCAGGAGGTGGCGGGGGTAAGTGGCAGCCAGGAGGTGGCCGGGCCCAGTAGCCTGCCTGAATCCCAGGTCCCTCCCCTCCGCCTTCCAAAAAAAAGTCCCAGGAAGAGGAGTAACATGGAGGAGGCAGCACTTGGCCTATTTCGGAAAGCTACTGCGGCTCTCAGAACCCCCCCCCCCAATAATCAAGATGACTATGCCTACATGGCAGCCTGCAAAATGCAGGAAATGGAGGAGGGCCAAAGCCTCTTATGTGAGGAAGTTATGTTACAAGCCCTAAATAAGGGGTTGAGGGGCGAACTCACACACCAAAGCCTTGTTTGTGAGTTCAACCATGGTCCCCCTCCTCCTCCAACTCCTGCCACAACTACAACACCAGAGCCACAGCCTGGAAGGAAGACAAGAGAGTGATGGCCTGGGTTCAGTCTGGTCTGACAAAAGATGCAGGCTGTTGTAAGACCACAGCCTGGGGACATATATGTCATCTGCTGCTGTTCCTGATCTCCTGTAGTCCTGGACCGAATTGCCACCAATTTTGACTGTAAAATAATGGATGTGTGCCCTGGGGTACAAAGGCCTCTCAAATTTCACCAGTTGCTCCAGCGTTGCCTTCCTCTTTATTTTGTTATGACCCATAATAAATGGCTATTTATTTTTCAAAAATACTTGCCTTGTTTAATGTGTTTAACTTCAAAAAGGACAGTTTGTTTGTGAGTAGGCAGGTACATTTAAAAAATACAATGTCAAATTAACAAGGGACACCAACACCAACCTCCTCGAGGTTAAAAAATACAAGATAATAATGGTGTTGTGGTAACTTGACACAAAACGAAAGAATAAAATATGGAGATCACTATAGATTAAAAACAAAACAAAAAAACACCATAACCAAAAATTCTAAATATTATTTTGGAGATCTGATGAAAAAAATTTAAAATAATTATTTATGAGATCATGAGAAATAATAAAGAAATCAAGTTGTCAGAACTCTGTGTGAATATGAGCAGCAAAACAACTTCATTCTTCTAGCATTATAAAGAAGAAGAGAATGCGCTGCATTAAAAGATTTAAAAATTTGCAGCGTGGCGAATGTACTATCTCCATTACAAACGCTAGTTTTACTAGACCGAGCGCTTCCGTCTTGTAATTGATTCAGAGCATGCATGGAACTTTGTGCGTCGGAATTGTGTACACGCGATCGGAATTTACGAGAATGAATTTTATTGTCGGAAAATTTGAGATCCAGATCTCACATTTTGTTTGTCAGAAATTCCGACGGAAAATGTCTGATGAAGCCTACACACGGTTGGAATTTCCGACAACAAGCTCCCATCGAACATTCGTTGTCGGAAAATCTGACCGTGTGTACGCGGCATTAGAGTTTTACAGGATTCCTGCAGCAGGGCTAGATTGTGCTCCCGTATCTTCCACCAGCATGAAAACACCAGGATCTCATGCTCAGGTGCTAAATACCCAGGGTGCATGAGGCCTTACAGTGTATGCAGGTGGAACTTGTCCTATTAAAATCTTAGATATCTAAGTTTTGGGTCTCTCTTTGGTATTGACATGTGTGGTGTCATCATGCCGAGATCTAAAGAGTTCTCTAAGTCCCTGTTGGAAGGCAACATGGTTTAATATAATTTTTCTGGAGTTTCTCTATATGGTTGACACCAGGTCTGAAATGTAACAACTTGCACATCAAAGCTTTGTAGCATATCTGAAAGAAGAGATCAGGCCTCCATTAAGGTTGAACAAAAGCTTGGCTCTATTAAAATCTTAGATATCTAAGTTTTGGGTCTCTCTTTGCTATTGATATGTGTGGTGTTATCATGCCGAGATCTAAATAGTTCTCTAAGTCCCTTAGAAAGAAGATTGTGAATGCCTATGAGTCTGACAAGGGATTTAAAAATATGGTCAAACTATTTGAAATTATTAGTTAATTTTGTACACTGGACCTGACCTCCGCACTAACCGCATGCGCCCCCTACCCAGAAGTGCTGGATCACGTACTAGATATAGGATCTTGCACAGGAGAGCTGCTCTGCCGCTGTACTCCTACGTGAGGCGGTTGGCAATCGGTTAAGAGAGGTCTGTGACAGACCTGGCAGATTCCATACAGAACTTTTAGAACTAAATGAAAACATTCAGAGTCTTGAGATCCAAAATGGAGTGTATGCCTCCTTTTGGTTTTAGAACTCTGACAAGGTTGGAACAAAATCCTTGAAACCTTTCCAATACAGGAAATGGGATGAGCATCCTCTGCTCCAGAAGGCTAGCAAGAGTTGCCAGGAGGTGGGTGACTGACCACATTATTAAAAGCACTACATCCCTATATTCGTATGGGAAGAAGTAGAAGAAAAAAAAAAAGATTGGACTTTCAAAGTGATATTTGTATGAACTAATCAAAAACAATACCTTTATTACATATTGAGTATTTCTAACATCCAAAAAAAATATTTTATGTCTAAAAAAAAGTTTACAAGACCACAGAGAGGTCTTGTCCTCTGATACACTCAAGTTAAAAAGGTATTACACTCTTTTACAATATGTTACAAACCAAGGGCACATTTGTTAGAGACTCAGCTCTTAAAAGATTGGAGAGAGACCTAAAATTCTTGTTCTCTGTTCTCCAATAGCGTCAAGCTTTTCACTACAATTACAGCTCCTCTAAATGCATCAACTACTGGGTTGTCCCAGAAGCTCCATTTTAGATGGTATTTAACCCCCGTCCAAATGTATAAATTTGAAAACCTAGACGACACCACTTGGAGGGGATGCTCCCAAACGGGATCTCCACCCCATATACGATGGGAATATCCTCATATACCCACCTTCTGGAAAAAAGTTTTCACCCTCATTTCCGAGGTCACTGGAATTATTACGAGCCCGTCACTAGCTATTCTAAGCACAGGAATAATGCTCTTCCAGCAAAATAATAGATTACTGGTAATGCACATGCTCTTTGCAGCTAAATTACTAATAATGCACAAATGGAGATGATCCATTGTACCTAACCTCTCTGATGTAATACTCTAACTTAATGTGACAAAAGAGTATGAGTTAGTTATGCTTTGCTTTACGATCCACATCCTTCGCACAATTCAAGAATACTTGGGAACTATGATTTAAATTTTTGTGAGACAATGGGTAATTTCCTCCCTTGTAGTTATCACTGTTATAATTAATGTACACTCCTTATGCAAGTTGATAGCGATATCGTTGTACTGCCTTTATATTGAGAACCTAATACCTCTGTAATACGTCTATGCTCACTTCTACACTGTTGCAGCTTGGCTCATTTATATGTATGAACGTTGCTCTGTTTATGCTGTAATGTCTTCAAGAAATTCAATAAAAAATCTAAAACATTAAAAAACTACACCTTTAAAAGACCACAGAGAGAGTTGAGAAACACTGCTCTATACATAGGAACATTTAAACTTTGATTTTGAAATAATAGGATGTCCATAGAATTGGATATGCAGAAACAATGGGGGTTATTTACTAAAGGCAAATCCACTTTGCACTACAAGTGCACTTGGAAGTGCAGTCGCTGTAGATCTGAGGGGGACATGCAAGGAAAATAAAGAACAGCATTTTAGCTTGCACATGATTGAATGATAAAATCAGGAGACCATCCCCTCATTTCAGATTTTCCCCTCAGATCTACAGCGACCGCACTTCTGTGCACTTTCAAGTGCACTTGCAGTGCACTTGTAGTGCAGAGTGGATTTGCCTTTTGTAAATAACCCCGGAGGTTATAGGGGGGATCCTTTACCTAACCCTACACATATTGGAGAAAGTAGGGGTCTGATTGAGCTTGGACAGTGCTTCTTCGGTCTAAATAATTAACAGAGACAACACACATTGCATATTGAGAAAGAACTTTGCCACGGTGTCATCAAGCTTTTTGGTTAAGACATTTATTTGGATGAGTCTTTCTGACCAGTATTATTAAACAAACCTTGTGTATTCACCGGGGGACATTATTGCTGGTGTTTGTAGTGCTGCCTTCACATGATCTAGGTTGTTTGTACGGTTTAATATATGCTTTTAGCTTGTTTTTTAGCAAGTGTTCACGGCAGCAGCTTACATTTTTTTCCTATAATTGGATATATACTACAATATGCACTTTATTTGCTATTATTAATTTATATTTCATTCAGGAGCGCTCATTATTTGTAGACGGTGGTTTTAGGGTATCTGCAATTGTTTTGTATTGAGTTAATAAATAACAAATATCTGTCATTTTTAAATAGTTTTAATTTTTTTTGCAAAATGGTGAAAATCCAGGGTATGCAAAACTATAAATAGGCAACTTAGTCTAAACATCTTGAGGTTTTCATCTTTCACTTACAGCTTTCAGAGTTTGTAAGATACCCCTTAAACCATACATTTTCTGAAAGCACATGGCCAGTAGAATAAAAAAATTGTGCTACTGATTTTTTTAGGCCTGCGGTAGTTGCATAAATGTGTATCAAATCACGATTTTCACAAAAAATACACTAAAGTCACCATTAGCACACCTAAACACAAAATAACATACAAAATTCCTGCTTTACTTTAGTTTTTTTTTTGTATTCTTTTTTTTTTTTTTTTTTTTTAATAGGTTTTCCCTTTTTTTGAGGAGGCAGGGATTTGGTAAAACATCAGGGGTCTCTTTTTTTAAGACAGAGAAAGAGACCCCTTCCCCTGCAGATGAATGAATAGGAAACCTCTTTCAAGGCTACCTATATGGACCTGGCCAGCTGAAAGAGGTTCTGTAGGTCCATATGCCATATGGACCTGCAGTGAAAGGGTTAAACACAATTAATCAAAATACACAGTAAATCTGCACACAACATTTCTCTAATACTTTTATTACTAATTAATTACTCTAATACTTTTATTATTACTATACATGAATAGTTTATTGCAATTTGTTTGCACTGCACTTTACAATCCAAAGAGAGACAGTACAGTTACAATACATTTCAATAAACGAGGGTTAGGAGAACCCTGCTTGTCAGAGCTTATAATCCAATAAATACTGCAATAATAGGCTATAGGGCTCTCTACTAGATGTGAGCATTTGGGGTGGATACTGGTGTGCTTTATAGTGGATGCTGAAAAAAACAGTTATGTCAGCTGGGTGGTGTCTTGGTAGATATTGATGGAATCAGATGAGTAAAACTACCAATCAGAGCTGAGGAGTCAGTTAAAACCTTTGAGCAAAGGGCAGATGGTTTCAGATGAACATTGTAACCTCAGGAGGACTGAGGAATACTGGCCATTTATGGCTTTATTCATCAGGGGAATTCTGACATGCTGCCTGTTATGTTAGTTGTAGACTGGTTATATCCGACAACCACTGACAGGTTGATTGACTCTATTAGGTACTACTGACAGGTTGAATGAAGCTATCAGGTTGAGTTGATGCATTGTCTGAAGCTCTCAGACTGATCCTGATGGGTTGACTGGTGCTGTCAGATGGATGCCGCTGGGATGGTTATACATGCAGAGCAGACCTTGTCATGCTGACCGATAATCTTGGACAGATGCTAATGCACTGACCAAATAGGTTAGGCAAGTGCTATAGAACTGAGTGGTTTTATGAGTTGCCTGGACAATTTGTGCAAGATAGACAACGTGACAGTAATAGAAAATATCACACAGTTGAAACTGCTCTGATTGATTATGATGGGTAAAAGTGGACATGCTGAGCAGTTACATAGGTGGATGCTGATACGATGCACTGATATGCTGACTGTGCTGACTAGTCAGACAGACAACACTGTGCTGACAAGTTAAGCCTTGTACACATGATTGGATTTTCCGCAGACAAAACCTCAGACTTTTGTCCGAAGGCGTGTGCCTGGATTTTGTCTTGCATACAAATGGCAAGGAATTGTTGGCCAACAACTGTTGGTTTTTATGTTGTTAGAATAACCCACTCCTACCAATCAAACACCTCATAGGTTCAGAAGTGCATTGAATCCTGATTGGTTACCCCTGCAGCCTAATGTTCATTGGTTGAGTTGCCTAAAAATCCCAGGCAACAAAGCATGCTTCCCACACTAGTAACTCTAGTGCCTTGGTGTCTGATTTACAACCATCAGCCCTCTTTGATATAACATAAATTAGCATGTCAAAAGGGACTTTTGAGAATAGAGTAATTTAGTTACTAGGCAGATACCAGACCCCTCCTACTTATTGTTCTAATAAACCATACACATATATATATGTAGCGGGGTCGTTCCCCTTTTAGGGGATAAGACTACAGTTCCCATAATTCCCCAGGCTCCCGGGAGGATGGTTGTTTCCGCCCGAGAGGCTGATGGGGGAGGTGATATAAGGAAAGAGGAAGGACCGCCTCTTCTGACGCGGGGATCACAGAGAGAGGAGACAACTGTGCGGACCGGGACTGCTGAAGGCCTGAAGCCTGGGCCTTGCAGCAGACAGAGAGAGACTCTCACACCTCATTGCCAGCCTGAGCAGAGCGGAGCCTCTTACCTGAGAACGGTCAGTCAGAAGGAGGACCGGAACGCAGGGGCTGTGACGGAGGAGGCCGGACGCCGCCAGTGGAGGTCCCGGAGCTGAGGACGGTATCCGGAGTGGTGAGCGAGCTGAAAAGCTCATCTTGCACTGTTATTTCACTTTATGCCTATTGAACTGCCAAGGCAAATTTACCTCAGAGCAGAAGATTGTTCTTTCTTGTGGATTACAAACACACCATTTAAAGCTACATGTGCACCACCTCTACAGTTCTTGTGTCGGTGAAGAATACTGGGGTTCCCCAAGGAGTGAGCTCTATTGTTAGGGATCAGGCCTGGTCCAGTAGATAGTCGCAGTTAGATTTGTTGCACCTCAGAGGTGCATAGCAGACGGTCGCTACACGTGGCGCTCCGTTCCCCATTGCTGTTTAAACACATATATGTGTACATGTTATAGTGCATATTGCAAGGACCTGTTCATGTGTTGTAAGTCAAATGTTTGATGCATGTTACTATTTCTTTTCATACTGCCAAAGTAAAGACAGTTATTTCAGTCAGCAGTCTGCCTGTGAGTTTGAGTCCATTACACTTAGAGTATAAGTGATATTCATATGTGCATACACATACACCTGTTGATTAACTGTGCCAGAGCGGGTAGAGCAGATTGCCGGGGGGTTGGTGGAGCTGTACTCAGGGACCCAAATCAAACTTGCGGCCCTCTTAATTGGGGGTATCGCTACACGTGGGGGCTCGTCCGGGATCCTGAGACAGCGGGAAAACCCACCAGAAGGTACCGGCATGGACCCGATAGAAGTGGGACGGTGGTACGCAATATGGGGCACTGATCCAGCCGCAGCAGCAGTCATTGAACTGCCAGGGATATGGCAGGAAGAGGCAGTCAAGCAGCTCATAATGTCCCTATCCCCAGGCCACAAATCACGGATAATGGACATGAGAAATGATGCCGGGTGTACATACGCCCTAGTAGAATGGAGAAGTGAGACCCCAGGGCAGTTCAGGAGCCAAAGCATACAAGCACTGGATGGTCAGACCTATCAATTGCTGCATGCGCTGCCGCGCAAGGGAGACTGTTTTCCAATGAAAACTTTGCTATCCCCAAAGAAGGAAGAGCAGAGGGACACAGAGAGTCCCACACCTGTGAAAACCACTCTTAGTGCAGAACTGTGCGCTGTCCTAGGGGAGATTGTGACTCAGTGCAGAAGAGACCCTGGGGACTACCCGATGTCGGGATACAGGAAACTCCGGATGTTTTCAGGGAGGAAACCTGTACCCTCGGGGGAAGAGGGATTTGAAGAGTGGTTAGATGGCGCCACACAGGCCTTGGAAGAATGGGAGGTCCCAGAAGGTAGAAAGAAGCAAAGGATTGTTGAGAGCCTAAAAGGGCCTGCCTTAGAGGCCATACGCAACCTGAAGACAAGGAAGAAAGATTGCACTGCCCAGGACTACCTAGACATCCTGGAAAGTGTGTTTGGAGGGACAGAAAAAGTCACGGAGCTTACCTATCAACTGGAACACTGTTACCAGAAGACAGGGGAGAAGCTGTCGGAGTATATGGGACGTATAGACAAGATCCTGCATAGGATTATCCTGAAGAAGGGGATAGATCCGGGGAAAGTAGACGAAGCCCGTGCCCAGCAGGTGATGAGGGGAGCCCAACCCCTAGACCCTGTTGCACTAGTACTACGCACCCCGCCAGGATGGGAAGAGCCTGGACTACCCCGATCTCATTCGGATGGTCAGAGAGGAAGAGGCCATGTTGGAAGAGAAACGGGAAAAACAGGCGATGGGGTCTACAAAACTTCCAGTGGCCACGGTCAGGTCGGCCTTAACCCCTGAAAGAGAGACAGAAGTAGATGCCCTGAAGTTGCAGATGTCCCTGATGATGGAGATACTGACATCTCTGGTGGCGAAAGAGACGCCCAGTCCCAAGAAAGAAGCAAGCAGGAGGGAATTATTTCCAACTGTTTCAGCACCAGCATCCCCACCTGACTGGGGAGAGATGATCTGTTTTAATTGTGGGGGAATTGGCCATATTGCAGCTGTATGTTCCAGTCCCAAGAGGAAGAAAACAGATAGCCGCCAGCCGGCGGGAAACGCCAGAGGGTCCTGGTGAAGGAGTCAACCGGTTGCCCATTACCTTCAGTGAGCTCCAAGAAGGATAACAGGAAAAGAAAGCAAGGAGATCAAACCCCTCAGAAGGAACCCAGGGTTCCGCAACCAAGATACACCCCAGAGAGAGGGGGCAAGACCCCTCCGAAGAGACACAGCACTCCCAAGCGAGAACCCTTAAAAGTGAGAGATAATGTCCCTCAGCGGGTTCGCACTCCCATAGCGAGGGAGAAAATTAATGCATACCAGGCTCAGGAAAGAATCAAGCGCAAGTCCAGTTGGAAAGAAAAGAGTCCAAAGAAGAAGACAGCATCAACTCGGCCCTACCCAGAATAGCTGGTTGGTCCATCTCCTACTGTACCCATCCAAGTGGAAGGAGTATACACACAGGCCCTCCTAGACACTAGAGCACAAGTGACCTTATTGTACAGGGACTTCTATGACAGATACCTGAGTCATCTGCCCATTCAGAAGATAGAGGAGCTGGAGATATGGGGACTGGGAACTCAGAGTTTCCCCTACGACGGCTACCTACCCATACGATTGACCTTTGACCCATCCGTGGCTGGAAAGGCTGAAGTGTTTGACACTCTGGCAGTTGTGTGCCCCCGCCCGCCAGGAACCAGCAAGACTTCCCTGATCATAGGGACAAACACGGATCTAGTCAGAAGGCTCCTGACCCCCCTTGTACAGAAGCAGAATCATTCAGCTCCCAAGATCCATCCCATGCTGAAGGCGGCCTATCAGCGGTTGGTCCTAGAGCAGAAGACCCCAAGTGAGGGGATAGGCAAGGTATGGAGGCTTGGAAGAGAAGGAGCGGTGTTACAGCCTGGAGAGGTAACCTGCCTTAGGGCCACGGTGAAGCTTAATTGGGAGCAGCCTGGCCCCTTTGTTATGCTGGAATCTGACCCAATGGAGGGTCACTCAGGCCTGGAAGTGATCCCAGAAGTGATCCCAATCAAGGCATTGAAGAAGGCCAAGGGAAGAGTCCCAGTGAGTGTGAGGAACCCTACGGAGCGGCCCGTGGAGATCCCTGCCAGGATGCTGCTGGGACAGGTGAGTCCTGCTGTCCCAGTTGGCTGGTCAGAAGTGAAAGAGACGGGTGAAGGAGAAGATGTTTGGAAGAAACTCTCCATGGAAAACCCAAACCTACCTGGAGCTTGGAAGGAGAGAGCCAAGGCCCAGCTGACCAGATGGGAGAAGATTTTCTCTAAAGATGAGTTTGATGTGGGGTGTGCGAGGAGTGCCACCCATCGAATCCGCATGCAAGAGGACAAGCCATTCAGAGAGAGAGTAAGGCGGGTCCCGCTAGCAGATCTGGAGGATCTGAGGGAGCAGCTTGCGGAACTGAAGAAGACGGGAGTGATTCGGGAGTCCAGAAGCCCCTATGCCTCCCCAATTGTGGTAGTCAGGAAGAAGAATGGGTCGTTGAGGCTTTGCATTGACTACAGAACTCTCAACAGGAGGACCATTCCTGATCAGTACACCACGCCAAGGATAGAGGATGCCTTACAGAGTTTATCTGGAGCTAAGTGGTTCAGTGTGATGGACCTCAAGAGTGGGTACTATCAAATTCCCATGCATCCAGAAGATAGAGAAAAGACTGCCTTCATAACCCCAGTAGGGTTCTTTGAGTTCAACAGGATGCCTCAGGGCCTATCTGGAGCTCCTGCTACATTTCAACGCCTTATGGAAAGGACTGTTGGAGACATGAACCTCATAGAAGTCCTTGTGTACGTGGATGATGTCATTGTCTTTGGAAAAACTTTGGAAGAACATGAGGCCAGATTGGAGAAAGTGTTGAAGAGGCTCAGTGAAGAGGGACTCAAACTTTCCCCCGAGAAGTGCCGGTTTTACCAGTCTTCTGTGAACTATCTGGGACACATAGTGTCTGAAAAAGGAGTGGCTACGGACCCTGAGAAGTTGGAGGCAGTTACTTCGTGGCCAAGACCCACAACAGTCACCGAACTTCAATCTTTCTTGGGGTTCTGCTCCTACTACCGCAGGTTTGTGGATGGGTTTGCCCGCATTGCAAAACCCCTAAACAAACTGCTCAAGACAGAAGGAGAGGAAGATGGATTGGGGCCTAGGAGGCCCGGGGAGTCGGTTCAAGACCAATGGAACTCAAGGTGTGAAGAGGCTTTCAGAACCTTGAAGAGGAGTCTCACCACAGCCCCAGTTTTGGCCTACGCTGACCTCACTAGACCTTATGAGCTACATGTTGATGCCAGCCATGAGGGCCTAGGTGGAGTACTCTACCAGGAGTATGAAGACCAGCTACGACCAGTGGCCTATGTGAGCCGGAGCCTGACCCCCTCAGAGAAGAACTACCCCACCCACAAGTTGGAGTTCTTAGCCCTCAAATGGGCAGTAGTTGACAAACTAAAGGACTATCTTTATGGGGCAGAATTTACTGTAAAAACAGATAACAACCCCTTGACCTATTTATTCACCACCGCCAAGCTGGATGCAACTGGACACAGATGGTTGGAGGCGTTGTCTGGATTCAATTTCAGCCTCAAGTACAGGCCAGGGGCTGGGAATAGGGATGCAGATGCCCTGTCCCGAAGATCTCATGTCATGGTCGATGATTGGGAAGACTGGACTCCAGTGGCACCAGAAGGAGTGCGAGCCCTTTGTCAGGGGGCTGAACTCCAAGCCAGAGGAG
Source organism: Lithobates sylvaticus (assembly GCA_028564925.1). Taxonomy (NCBI): domain Eukaryota; kingdom Metazoa; phylum Chordata; class Amphibia; order Anura; family Ranidae; genus Lithobates; species Lithobates sylvaticus. Next base: position 106,648,556 of record CM053026.1, read on the forward strand.
GATCCAGAGCTGAAGAGATAGTTACCACAGTGGGAGTCCCAAAATGCTACTGTGGGGTAACTCAACTAGAAGAGGAGTGCTTACCGAAGCTGTCAAAGAAAGAGTTAAGGTGTGACCAATTGGAAGACCCCATGGGGAAATTGGTCCTGGAAGCATTGGAAAACAAGAGTCCAGGGGGACTCCGACTTCACCCTTCCAAAGAGGCTCGCCTACTGAGGAGAGAGTTGGACAAATTACAGGTGCATCAGGGGGTGGTCTACCGAAGGGGCCCCTCTGATAGCCCAGAAGATAAGTGGCAGCTGTTCCTTCCCGAAAAGCATCGAGAGACGGTGCTGGTTGCCTTACATGACCAGCATGGTCACTTGGGAGCAGAGAGAACCTTCCAACTCGTCACTCCGCTCCCTCGTCGGCCATACCCCTCTCTTCGTGCCTCTCTGCCAGTGCTCCTAGAATCGATCTTCTCCCTTTTCTCTTCCTCCCCCTTTCTCTCGTCGTCCGCTCCTCATACTTTATTCCGTTGCATCTCTCGTTCTATGGACTACCACAGAGAATTCACTCAACCTTTCCCCCCCTCTTACCCTCTTGATCAAGGAAACCGGGACTTGGTGGAGTCCTGATGCTCCCTGCCTGATCCGGAAGAACGGGAACCTCCCTCTGACCTCTACTTACTGCCCCTCTCCCCTTTCAGCTTCTGGTCTCTGCTGCTTACTCTTCGCTTCATGCTCCTCCTCCCTCCCTCTCCCCCTGTCCTTGACCTGGTGGTGTGCACCACTTCTCACGAACGCATGCTACCCTCCCTGACTTGTGTCCTCTCCTCTTCTCTCCTCTCTCTCGCTTACTCTCTCTGGCCCCGCTTCTCCTCCTCTTCTTTGCTCGACCTGTCCTCCTCCTTCCCTCTCCCCCCTGCATCGTCTCCTCCTCTCTTCTTGCTTCTTCTATCTCTCCCCCACTTCCCTGGCCCCTCCTTCCCTCCCTAATTTGCTCTTTTACCTGGGCTCTTGATCCTCCTGACACGGTCTTACTCCCCTTTCCCCTGTAATCCCCCCCTCCCTCTCCTGTACTACCTCTCTCGCCTCTCTCTTTTCTCCCCCTCTCTCCTCCCTCTTCTCCACACTCCTCCCCTTCCCTTCTCTCATATCTCCTTCTCCCTTCCTCCCTCCCTATGCTTCACCCCTTCTGATCTTTCCTTTTCTTGGTATTTGTCTATTCTGACTACTTCACCGCTTTCCCCCCCTTCCCCTCCCTGCACTGCCTATCCCTCTTGATGCTCCTCCACTCCCTTACCACCTCCGTATGGTGGTGTGGCCCTGTAGTTGGGGTCCTTACCGCCCTTTTCAACTGCTCCCCCCCTTCTTGCCCTCTCGGCCACCTCTTGGATTACTAACCGCTCCTCCTTCTCTTCTGCCTACCCTGAGACACTTAGCTCTCTCCTGAAAATTCGACCTTCCTCTCTCTCCACTTGCTCCCCCCTGCCCTTCTTCTGCCTGGCTCCCTTCCTGCCTCTCTTGCCGTCTCTGTGCTTCCCCTCTTGCCCTTCCCCACCCCTCCTCCCTATCTGTGGCCCTCGCTTCTCACGGCCCTGGCTGACTCTCTCCTCTTCACCTTGTATCTTCCACTCCTTCTACTTGGGCCCCTCTTCGCCTTCTTTTCCTGTTCTACTCCTCTCCTCCCTTTCTAGCTCTTCCCTTTCTCTTGTCTCTCTGTCTTCCTTCCTCTACTAACTTTCCCCTTCTTTTCCTCTGGTGATACTGGAATACTCTCTACTCTCCTCTCCCTAGCCCTGCGGTCGCCTCTTCTGAACTCTTCCCCTCCTCACTGTGCCCTCTTCCTCCTCCTCCCCCCTTCCCCTCTTCTCCCTCCTCTTCTCTCTCTCTCTGACCTCTCGGCCTTTCTTCGCCCTGCTTAGAGACCGGTTTTATTGGCCCTGCATGAGGGCCGAAGTGGAGGAGTATTGCCATTCCTGTGCACGATGCATTCAGAGGAAGACTTTACCCCATCAAGCTGCCCCAATGGGCCATCTACAGAGTCAAGGCCCAATGGATCTGGTATGCATTGATTTTCTCTGCCTCGAACCCGATTTGAGTGGATTGGGAAATGTTCTGGTGATAACCGACCATTTCACCCGTTATGCCCAGGCATTCCCAACCAAGGACCAGAAGGCTTCCACAGTGGCCAAAGTGCTCCTAGAATAATACTTTATTCATTATGGACTACCACAGAGAATTCACTCAGATCAAGGAAGGGACTTTGAGAGTCGCCTGATCCGGAAGTTACTGGACTCTTTGGGAATAGAGAAGACCAGAACTACACCATATCACCCTCAAGGGGATGCCCAGCCTGAAAGGTTCAACCGGACACTATTGAACATGTTGGGAACTTTAGAGACAGAAAAGAAGCAACATTGAAGCCAACACATTTCAGCTCTGGTGCATGCTTACAACTGTACCACCAGTGATGTGACGGGTTTCTCCCCCTACCGGCTTATGTTTGGGAGAGAAGCAAGATTGCCAGTGGATCTGGCCTTCGGCATTTCTTTGGACCATGCCTCTGAGGCCTCTCACAAAGGATATGTGGACAGACTGAGGCACAGTTTGAAGATAGCTTTCGAAAAAGCTCAGGCGGCCTCTGACCAGAGGGGGGCCCGAAACAAGCGGAACTTTGATTTGAAGGTTCGAGTACAAGACCTACAGCCTGGAGATCGTGTACTGTTACGCAATCTAGGGATCCCTGGAAAACACAAGCTTGCTGATAGATGGAGATCAGAGCCATATATCATCTGTAGAAAGCTACCAGGATTGCCTGTCTATAAGTTGAAGCCAGAAGGGAGAGTGGGGCCTTTGAAGACCTGGCATAGGAATCACTTGCTCCCACTCACTGAAGCAGTCAGAATACCTCCAGCGAGAGACTTACCTGAATCTGTTTCCATTCTGGATACCCCCAGACCCAACACTTGGTCCCAGACCTCCCAAACTAAAGGGGGACAAGGCCCCCGACCGGCTGAAGCAGAGAAAGGAGAATTGGAATGGCTATGGCCTTCCTCAACTCCAGGAAGTTCCGCCATAGACCTTCCACTTACTGAAGAGGTGGAAGATGGAACATTGAACCCAGAAGCTACAGAGTTTGTTCCACTCAGTGTTGTGCCCGAGTGCTGGGAAGATATCCCTGGTCTCTACTCAGAAGAAGAGGAAGTAGATGTTCCAGAGCCAGTGATGTTGCCAGAATGTGTTCCTGAAGAAGTGCCAAGAGAACAGAGAGCTCGCAGAGTTGTGAGGGCTCCCAAGAAGTTAACTTACCCTCAAATGGGAAAAAGTTCAGAGGACTCTGTTACCACAGCAAGAAGAGGTGCTGAACGCCCTGACCCATCCACTGTTTATTTGGTGGAGGGCAACCCCAGCTCACTCTCTGGCACAGTTAGGCAGGTCGCCCGCACTGAAGCGACCTGTAGACAGGACAGCTCCCCATCCTATGATAATTGGTGGGAAGCTCCTCTGTCTGAATTATGTGAACGTGTTGTTTCAAAGAAAGCTTGTAGATTGAACAATGTCTTTGGGGACCAAAGATTCAAAGTGGGGGGAGTGTGTAGCGGGGTCGTTCCCCTTTTAGGGGATAAGACTACAGTTCCCATAATTCCCCAGGCTCCCGGGAGGATGGTTGTTTCCGCCCGAGAGGCTGATGGGGGAGGTGATATAAGGAAAGAGGAAGGACCGCCTCTTCCTCTTCTGACGCAGGGATCACAGAGAGAGGAGACACCTGTGCGGACCGGGACTGCTGAAGGCCTGAAGCCTGGGCCTTGCAGCAGACAGAGAGAGACTCTCACACCTCATTGCCAGCCTGAGCAGAGCGGAGCCTCTTACCTGAGAACGGTCGGTCAGAAGGAGGACCGGAACGCAGGGGCTGTGACGGAGGAGGCCGGTGCCGCCAGTGGAGGTCCCGGAGCTGAGGACGGTATCCGGAGTGGTGAGCGAGCTGAAAAGCTCATCTTGCACTGTTATTTGACTTTATGCCTATTGAACTGCCAAGGCAAATTTACCTCAGAGCAGAAGATTGTTCTTTCTTGTGGATTACAAACACACCATTTAAAGCTACATGTGCACCACCTCTACAGTTCTTGTGCCGGTGAAGAATACTGGGGTTCCCCAAGGACTGAGCTCTATTGTTAGGGATCAGGCCTGGTCCAGTAGATAGTCGCAGTTAGATTTGTTGCACCTCAGAGGTGCATAGCAGACGGTCGCTACACGTGGCGCTCCGTTCCCCATTGCTGTTTAAACACATACAGTGGTGTGAAAAAGTGTTTGCCCCCTTCCTCATTTCCTGTTCCTTTGCATGTTTGTCACACTTAAGTGTTTCGGAACATCAAACCAATTTAAAACAATAGTCAAGGACAACACAAGTAAACACAAAATGCAATTTGTAAATGAAGGTGTTTATTATTAAAGGTGAAAAAAAATCCAAACCATCATGGCCCTGTGTGAAAAAGTGATTGCCCCCTAAACCTAATAACTGGTTGGGCCACCCTTAGCAGCAACAACTGCAACCAAGCGTTTGCGATAACGTGCAATGAGGCTTTTACAGCGTCCTGGAGGAATTTTGGCCCACTCATCTTTGCAGAATTGTCCTAATTCAGTTACATTAGAGGGTTTTCGAGCATGAACGGCCTTTTTAAGGTCATACCACAACATCTCAATAGGATTCAGGTCAGGACTTTGGCTAGGCCACTCCAAAGTCTTCATTTTGTTTTTCTTCAGCCATTCGGTGGTGGACTTGCTGGTGTGTTTAGGATCATTGTCCTGCTGCAGAACCCAAGTTCGTTTCAGCTTGAGTACACGAACAGATGGTCGGACATTCTCCTTCAGGATCTCTTGGTAGACAGCAGAATTCATAGTTCCTTTTATCACGGCAAGTCTTCCAGGTCCTGAAGCAGCAAAACAGCCCCAGACCATCACACTACCACCACCATATTTTACTGTTGGTATAATGTTCTTTTTCTGAAATGCAGTGTTCCTTCTACGCCAGATATACTTGGACACACACCTTCCAAAGAGTTCCACTTTTGTCTCATCGGTCCACAGAATGTTGTCCCAAAAGTCTTGGGGATCATCAAGATGTGTTGTGGAGAAATTGAGACGAGCTTTGATGTTCTTTTTGCTCAGCAGTGGTTTTCTCCTTGGAACTCTGCCATGCAGGCCATTTTTGCCCAGTCTTTTCCTGATGGTGGAGGCATGAACGCTGACCTTAACTGAGGCAAGTGAGGCCTGCAGTTCCTTGGACGTTGTTGTGGGGTCTTTTGTGATCTCTTGGATGAGTCGTCGCTGCGCTCTTGGGGTAATTTTGGGCGGCCGGCCACTCCTGGGAAGGTTCACCACTGTTCCATGTCTTCGCCATTTGTGGATAATGGCTCTCACTGTGGTTCGCTGGATTCCCAAAGCTTTGGAAATGGCTTTATAACCCTTTCCAGACTGATAGATCTCAATTACTTTCTTTCTCAATTGTTCCTGAATTTCTTTGGGTCTCGGCATGATGTGTAGCTTTTAAGGATCTTCTGGTGGACCTCACTGTGTCAAGCAGCTCCTATTTAAGTGATGCCTTGATTGTGAACAGGTGTGGCAATAATCAGGCCTGGGTGTGGCTAGAGAAATTGAACTCAGGTGTGGACAACCACAGTTATAGTATGTTTTAACAAGGGGGGCAATCACTTTTTCACACAGGGCCATGATGGTTTGGATTTTTTTTCACCTTTAATAATAAACACCTTCATTTACAAATTGCATTTTGTGTTTACTTGTGTTGTCCTTGACTATTGTTTAAATTGGTTTGATGTTCCGAAACACTTAAGTGTGACAAACATGCAAAGGAACAGGAAATGAGGAAGGGGGCAAACACTTTTTCACACCACTGTATATGTGTACATGTTATAGTGCATATTGCAAGGACCTGTTCATGTGTTGTAAGTCAAATGTTTGATGCATGTTACTATTTCTTTTCATACTGCCAAAGTAAAGACAGTTATTTCAGTCAGCAGTCTGCCTGTGAGTTTGAGTCCATTACACTTAAGCCCCATACACACGGTCGGACTTTTTCATCAATTTGGTCCGATCGGACAAGGTTGTTGAAAAATCAGACCGTGTGTATGCACCATCGGACAGTGTTCGTCGGTTTGTCCGTCGGACAAAGTCTTATCTCCTGCTGGAAAGATTTCCCGTCAACCCGGTCCGATCACACCAAATCCGAGCGTGTGTACGCTTGTCCGACGGACAAAGTGCTACGCATGCTCAGAAGAAATTCTGTGACGGAAGCGCTCGGTCAGGTAAAACTACCTTTCCTAATCGACACAGCACATTCGTCACGCTGCAATGTTAAAATGTCTTTAATGCAGCGCATTCTCTTTTTCTTTACAATGCAACAAGAATGACATGTTTTAGCTGCTCCTATTCACCCGCACTTCTCACAAACTTACTTCTTTATTACTTTGCAGCATTTATACACTACATGTTTATTTTTACTCTGAACGGAAAAGAATCTTTGTTATTTTTTTACCATGATTTGTCTTTTTTTTTTTTTTTTTGGGGAATACATATTTGAATGTTTTTTTTTTTTTTTTTTTGGAGGGGGGTTGTGTGTCTCAAATTACCAAAAACACATTATTTACATTTGTATTTCTTGCTTAAATTTACTAGGAGGTTGTTTGTTGTTGTTGCCCCTTGTTAATTCTACTTTAGGATTAGTGAAATGTACCAGCCTACTCAAAGAAAAACTGTCATTGTAGCAAAGTAAAACACAATAGTCAATGATTATTTCAAATCAAAAAAACCTTTATTTAGGTCACACCAACAAACCAAAGAGGAACGCAGCCATGGTGAAACTTGGGGAATTTGCAAAGTCTTGGCCCCCCACGGCAACCATCATTGTCCAAGCGTAGAAAATTGGGGGCCTGAGGAGTACGTATATTAAGGGGAGTGCAATCTGGTCGTGAAGTCCAAAGTATCCGGAACTGCAGCAGATGCCATCTAGGTCCCCAGGCTCTGGTACTACAAGAGGCTCCATCTTCTCTCACACCAGACTGATTGCAGGTCGTCACTCTCAGGTCTTCCTTCCACGCTTCCTTCCACGCTGTGGCTGTCGTGCTGGTGGGGTGGCAGAAGGAGGAGGAGGAGGAGGAGGAGGCGGAGCATGGTAACTATGGCAAACATGTGTGACTGGGGTCATCTCCCCAGCCCTACCCTTATTTAGGACATGGAGGATGAGCCCCTCACACATGTTGCGTTGCCCCACCTCCATACCCATCATTTTTGTGACAACCACCGAGCCAAAGGTCTCCTCGTCGGCGGGTGTGGCATGTAGGGAGTCTGAAGCCTCTCTGATCATCCGGAGCGCTGACTGTGCCGCATAACCCCCCCTTCTCGCCCTTTTGTACGGAGGGCGGAGGGGAGGGGTTTGGGTGTCAGTCAGGCTCCGAGGCCTAGCCCCCTCTTGGCTGCCACTACCCAGCTGGTGGCTGCCACTAACCCCTGCCTCCTCCTGACTGCCACCTTCCACAGCCACCTCCTGGCTGAGGTCTTCCTGTGTAGGAAAAAGGGACATAGTTTCAGTTATTTGTTCATCAAACACACACAATTCTCATCTAGTGACTGGTGCAAAATGTTTACAAATAGAAAACCATACAATTCTCAGCCCAGCAGTTTAGATTCTGGCCCCAAATGTCTCCCACACCACTGTCTGTTGATATGTCAAACACGTTAGGAACTAAGCAATTGGCGATCCTGAATTAAGTGAACATCATTCATTATTCCCATAAATGGTAACAAAACTACTATACCTGGAACAAGCTGGGCTCCTCCACCTCTTCCAGACTGGAAGGCCCAGGTTGCTCCTCGGAAGCCTCATCAGGGGTGGGCTGTGCGCAAGGAAGCGTGGAAGGAGGAGTTGAGGTTGGCTCCGTGACATCAGCCTGGTCCTTCAGAAAATGGAGACTCTGATAGTACCAGAGCTTGGGGACATAGACCTCATCTGCTGAAGTTGCAGTTTCCTCAGACTTCACGACCTTCTTCCTCTCCCTGATATACGCACTCCTCAGGCTGCCAATTTTCTTTCTAATATCATCAACAGTTGCCGTGGGGAACCTTGGCTTGACAAATTCCACAAGTTCCTCCAGGGCTGCGTGCCTCTTTGGTTTGTTGGTGTAATGTGGGTGTATACCCTGCCACAATATGGGAAAATCCCTGTATTTGGCAATGAAGAGGGGGAGAAAACTCATGTCGTTGAATCCCTTCATATCAATCTCTGCAAGACACAACAACACACCAAACCCTATAAATTATGTCAGGCTAAACTCTCCTAATCTTCTCCATAAAGAAGCCTCAAGTTCAAATCAGTCTAGGCTAGTTATGTACCAACGTTAAATTGTACCTTCGTTTGTAGCGATCGTCTCGTGTGAGTTTTCTCTCCCCTCGTCTCCCAGATCGTGGCTACGACACAGGCGTGTGACGTTTTATATACACTGCGCATGCTTCAAACTCCGCCCGCCCCTGACGATCTTTCTCGTCTATTCCCCACCCCTTCTCTTTACGGCGTAGTGGGGAGAGCACATGGCGGGGACACAGCAGGTGCGCCACAAATATCCCACCAACGAGGAGGAGGACGAGGAAAGTCCGGAGGCAGAAACGTCCCGATCCCGGAACCTGAAATTCAAGGCCTCCAATATGTCATTTGGAGAAATGTTGGAGATGGTGGACATATTAAAGAGGAGCGACTATGATGGGAAGTATGGGCCTTACCTCAACCCCAATGTCCGCAAGGCCAAGATCATGTCTAAAGTTGTGAGAAGGCTGTACAATAATTTTGGGGTACAACGATCCAAGGAGCAACTCAGGAAACGCTGGTCAGACCTGAAACTGAGGGAGGCCGATCAGTACAGAAAGATCAAGAGAATTCTTCAAAAAAGTAAGTAGTTGTGTTTTGTGTTTGATTTCTTGCTTGCATACTGCTCCATTGTGTTTTGATTTTTACCAAGTTGTACATTCCAAAATGGCCACTTTCAGGTTCGTCTGTGCATTCGATCGTACTCAGCCTCGATCTTTCTGCCACTGTCATGGTCGTGTGTGTGTGTCCATTCGATCGTACGCAACCTCGATCGTTCGGCCACTTATAATACGATGTTTGGTGTTTTTTTGGGGAAAGGAAGTTTGTTCTCACTAGAAATGTCATCAAGAATGTAAAGCCAATTTATTCAATGTAAAGGAGAGGTCACTCAGTAGCTGTTTACCCATCTGGACTCTAGAGCACTAGTGCTGGGACACCCAAACCCCCTTTTTATTATGCTTTTCCACACATGTGCTCCAGTGGATACTAGAGGGGGGTCTCCATCACACAAACTTCTACCAAAAGCTAGTCAGTTTAGCACCTTTACAAAGTGACTTCATTCATGTAGTTGACATTTGTAACTGGCCAAACTAAAATAGTGTCCGTCACTTTCAAGCAATGTTTGTCATTTCCTATTTCTGCCCTCAATAGCTTGTGTTGCTAAATCTTCCTTTTGGACATTCTCATAGGGGAGCGAAAACTTGGGCCGTCTGAGGAAACCCCCAAACCAACACCTACCAAAAAAGGGGAAAGAGCAGAAGCAGAGGAGGAGGAGGAGGAGGAAGGAGAGATCATCGAACTTGGAGAAATTGTCACCACAACAGGTGAGTGTGGGAGAACACAGCTACTGGTAAGCTAATCCATGTATGGCTGCCTCATTTCCAACACCCCATTTTTGTTTGTTTGTGGTTTTTAGGTGACGTGGATGTTGTGGAAGAAAAATCGCACTTTACCACAGAGAGTGCCCACGTACTCATCGGAGAGATAATGGTCTGCAATAGAGATCTAGATTACATAAAGCAAAACATCAATGATGTTCAACAAAAATTGAAGAACATCATTGATATTTTAGGAAAAATATGAAAACGCACCAAGTAATTAACACACATTTGTGCCAGCTTCAGAACACATTTGCAACTTAAAAACTGTCTGAAATTTGGAACATGCACACATTGTGTCCACATGTGCTAGCTCCCACCATGGTGGATGAATGGCAACGTTTTTTTGGGGGTGCAAACACTTTACGAACTACGAAAGTGGTTGTGGTGAAGGGGTTGCACCCCCAAAAAACGTCCATTCATCCCCATGATGGAAAATGGCACTTTTGAAGCTTCTAGGCATGTGTTTTACCATCTAATGACCATTTTCAGTCCCAAATTGTGTGCATGTTCCAAATTTCCACTTTTCGGGGGTGACCCCCCCATGTGATGAAGGCAAGATCAAACACACTTTGAACATATAGTCATGTCTGATCTTGTCTTCACTTTACAAAGTTGAACTTTCCAAGTTCCTAGGTTCTGTTTTGCTCCATGCCTGGTTTTACCAATTGCGGAATGTTTGTAAACAATGTTGTAAATAACCAAGATGTTGTCAGTTTTGGCGTGAAGATTGTAAACGCACTTGGGAATGTTTTCCTAGTAAACTTTTATTTTTCTAAATGTGTGGCTTCCTTATTTAAAAAACACAATGCATTATGTATGTAAAATGAAAAGGATATGGGGGGCAATGGGTGTTATTTACTAAAGGCAAATCCACTTTGCACTCCAATTTTCTTTCCCGGGGAACTTTTTCAATGCACTTGTAGAGCATAGCGGATTTGACTTATGTAAATGACACCCACAGTGCTTTGTACGAAAACACGGAGCACAGCATTTTGGAGAATACACACATGTCAGACCTGGTGATGAAAAGGAGTATTTTGGGTGTCAGTTATGCAGTACAAACCTTCTCTAGACCAAAGATTAGGTAGCAAACACACAACATGAGAATAATCTTTTTGGGAAGAAGAGACTGTTACCTCCTTTTGCCCAGAAAGTGCATTCCCACTGTCGAAGGCAAAGGGAAAAAATGTCCAAGTAAAATAAGCTAAAAAGAAGACTGAAATGACATGAAATCATAGGTTGGTTAAAATATCAGATTTATTAAAAAATGCCTCTCACACATCGTCAGGCAGAGCAATGGCCCCCCTACCCACAAAGTACTGCATATATTGGTCCCGGACCACACGGGCATTTAGAGGGGGCAAGCCTGGACGTGCCACTCGAAGGGCTGTGAGTTCGGCATTTGGAGGGCCCTCCACATCTGGGCCAACGGGCACCACATAGTTCCTGTTATGTCTTTTGAGGAAGTTGTGCAATATGCAACAGGCAAGAACTATGTGGTTCAGTTTGTATTCCGCCAAGTTAAATGCCGTCAGGAACAGGCGGAAGCGGCTGGCCAGGATGCCAAAAGCGTTCTCCACAACTCTTCTGGCTCTGGACAGCCTGTAGTTGAAGACCCTCTGGTCCGGGGTGAGGGTCCTCATCGGGAACGGCCTCATCACATGGGGAGTCAACGCAAACGCTTCATCTGCGACAAAGACGAAGGGGAGTCCTTCGGCATTCTCCTCTGGAGGTGGCAAGCACAGACTGCCACTTTGGAGACGCCAGTAGAACTCCGTGTGCGTAATGGCCCCACCATCCGATATCCGGCCGTTCATCCCCACGTCCACATACATAAACTCGTATGTTGCCGACACCACCGCCAACATCACTACACTATTAAACCCTTTATAATTATAATAGTAGGACCCCGAGTTGGGCGGTGGGACGATGCGGACGTGTTTCCCATCAATTGCCCCTCCGCAGTTAGGAAAGTCCCAACGGCTGGCAAAGTGGGAGGCCACAGTCTGCCATTCCTGTGGCGTGGAAGGGAACTGTGGAGTGAAACAAGAAAAAAAAATTAGTCACTTTGCACCTAAACATTGCAAGCAGATTAGACAATCAACATCTTGGAACAAGAGCATTGTCTAAAATTGGAGGCTGGAAAGTATTTGCACAGAAAAGTAGAGGCTCCCCTTCACAGATTACTCACCCCCCCATCAATCCCCCCACTTCTGATGGGCCATTGGCAATAACTAGGGGTTTTGGGGGGGGGGGGTGGTGGACAGCTAACCCTCTGCACTTCATTGATTGGCAAATGGCTCAATAATGTGGGCTAGTTTGGCCAGACCCTCTGTACTTAACACTATTGGCAGGCCACAGGAAAGATCAAATAACATTTCAACGCCGCCCCCCCCCCCCCCCCCCCCGAAAAAGGCAGGCACAGTGTGACATTATTAAATTACCAAGCAAGCTAATAGGAGGGAAAGAAGACAAAAAAAATAGGAAATGGAATGTATGGAGGCAGTCCCTTGCACTACATGCTTTGCTGAATTCATCCCTAAAGATGCGCACTATAAAGAGGTAGGTATATAGTGTGTATGGACCTTGGGAAAGCCAGCAGATAAAGGATTGGTACCATCTGACAGAGCAGTTGGGGGAGGGGGTTCCTAATGAGTTTGCCCCCCCCCCCCACCAAAAGAACAAAAAAAGGGGGCTCTACATGAAGTAAACCACACAGCAAACATTTGTGCATATTTTAGGGGGTGTTTTGGGGCAAACAATACTATGCAGCAGACAAAAGACATTGCTTAAGTGACTAGGCCATAGGTGTCTATTGGGGCAGAAGAGCATGCTGGTGAGGTAAGTGAAGGGAAAAATGCATGAAGGAGAAAAGGGGCACAGCATATTAGAACATATTGCAATCATGGTAATTAGGGAAGGAGGTCAAAAATACAAGTCATTAGCAAACAGAGCATACATAGAAGGGAATAGTAAAGTAGAAATGTTACCTTAATATAGTCCTCCTGCAGGACCTGAATGATGGCAGAACAGGTCTCTGGAATAATGATTCCCAGGGCCTGGGGAGAGATACCTGAAGAGAACTTCAAATCCTGAAGACTTCTCCCTGTCGCCAAGTACCTCAACGTGGCAACAAGCCTCTGCTCCGGAGTAATGGCTTGTCTCATGCAGGTATCCTGCCGGCTGATAAAGGGGGTCAGCAAAGCCAAAAGACGGTGAAAATCGGGGTCCGTCATCCTGAGAAAGTTCCTGAAATCATCAGGATTATTCTCCCGGATCTCACGAAGCAAAGGCATGTGCGAGAACTGGTCACGCTGAAGCAACCAATTCTTGGTCCACATACTCCTCGTCACTCTGTTCATGGACGGGTCTTGGGTCAAAGCTAAAAGCCCGACACCAATTCCGCGTACAGCACGAACTCGGCGACGAGTACGCACGGGAAACATCGCTCAGAAGGTCACAAAAGGTCGGCTGGTCAGAACGGACAAACAGAAAGCACCGATAAACAGCAAGGCCTGAAAGAACGAAGTGAATACCAGCAACGAGCAGACAATAAGCAGTGCAAATCAAAGCGTCCTATATCAAGATATAGGCCGCAATGACCAACAAATGCGAACTGACTACACGCACTAATAAACAGATACGCACGACAAGCACAAACTGAAGAGCAGTAACGATCTGAGTCAGAAAACTGAGAAGCGCGAATCTTAAGTCACCAAACTTCCACTAACTCTCGATAAACACGGGATCAGCAGAAGGAGCCCAACGGGTGCCTGACGTGGTGCTGAACTTCCCTTTTGTAATTTCGTGGACGACGACTTACGTCACGACGTTCTTCCGGACCGGATATTCCGACAACGTAGTCCGACCGTGTGTACGCAACGCCAACATCGGACAAAGTACGTCGGACAAAGTCCGACTGACCTGGTCCGCGGATTGTCCGAGCGTGTGTATGGGGCTTTAGAGTATAAGTGATATTCATATGTGCATACACATACACCTGTTGATTAACTGTGCCAGAGCGGGTAGAGCAGATTCCCGGGGGGTTGGTGGAGCTGTACTCAGGGACCCAAATCAAACTTGCGGCCCTCTTAATTGGGGGTATCGCTACATATATATAATAGAAGTCCCTGTCCCTTGGAACTCCTTGATATAAATATGGATTACAAAATCCCCACCACAACACGAACGTAGTGAGGTACTAGGTGTTTTTTCAGCTTTTTAGCACCACCCTTTGGGCTCCTTCTGCTAATTTCATGTTAGTAGAAGTTTGGCGAGTGTTAATTTGCGCTTTTCATTTTGTGCTTTTTATTTAGCGCTTTTCGCTTAGCGCTTTTCATTTCGTGCTTTGCAGTTTGTTTCTGAACGGGCGTTCGTCAACCAGACATGTTGCGGAATCGGAGGAGGTAATGTTATTTATTATTGGCCTTGGAGTTATTGCTTTGACCCAAGTCCAGTCCAGGAACAGGAGGAGGAGTTCTTGGACCAAAAATTGTTTGCTTTATTAATCGTGACCAATTATGTCATATGCCTTTGCTGCGGGAGCTCCAGAAGAATAATCCAGATGATTTTTGGAATTATCTCCGGACTCCTGCTTCACCAACTCTTGGCATTGTTGACACCCTATATTAAAAAGCAGGACACATGCATGAGGCTTTTATTACATTTTTTGGTTGAATAATAATGATTTGATTTGTTGTATTTTCTATATTTTTGGATGCATAGAATGCACTTTTTGGTTAAGTTCTATTGGCAGATATCCGACAACAGAAAATACAATGTAAAATTGACAAGGGACACCAACATAGTTGCATCTTTGATCTTATAAACTACGGGATAATGGTGTTGTGGTAACTTGCCCAAAAAAAAGCATATTAATATTATTCTTGATATCACTAGAAAAAAAAAGTCTTTGAAAATAAGTTTGCAATAACTCCATCAGTATCACCAGCAAAGCAGCTTCATTATTATCCCATTAAAGAAGAAGAGAATGTGCGCTGCATTTCGAGATTTCATAATTTGCCATGTCACGAATGTTAATTCTCCATTACGAACGCTAGTTTACAAGACTGACCGCTTCTGGCTCATCCTTGCTTTCGAGCATGCGTGTTTGTACTTTGGGCTTTTGTCCGACGGACATCCATGTCCATGGAACATCCAACAACAATTGTCCGATGGAGCGTACAAACGTTCGGATTTTCTGCCAACAGTCTGTCATCACATAATTCCCATCGGAAAATCCAATCGTGTGTACGCGGCTTTAGACAAAAACTCTCAAGAGGAATGCAGAGGGAGGTGCATGTCAATCACCCACCCCTCTGCATTCCATCACTTGTCTTGGGAATGTGCTTGCAGCCTTTTTTGTTTTGTTTCTTTTTTGAGCTCGTGGTGTGGAGTGCAAAAACGAAACACCAAAAGTGAACAAAGAAATGCATGTACCCACACACAAAAAGTGCACTTTTGGTGTGTCATATGGTCCCCTCTCTGACATCCCTGGGGCATAAGACTCTTGATGGGGGTAAGGCACACTCAGGTCCACCTAGCCTAAGGGCCTGGTGGACCCCTCTCCCCATGATCAGCTAAAGCCAACCAATGAGTACTAAGTGTGGGCCATCCCAAGGAAGGCCACATCTCCCCCTAGACTTCAGGGTAGGCCTGGAAATCCACACTCTACAATCCAGAGTGAAAAGGAAACACATATAAAAGTGCAGGTGACACACATGGAGAGAAAAAAATAGTACCGTAAATGAAAATAAAAAGGTGCCAGTGTAGGTACATTGGCTAGGACTTGCGGCCTGATAACAAAAATTGTCTGGGTTTCGTCCAAAAGGCCTAGCCCATGAGTCATTGTTTAGAAAAAAAGCATAGGTGTTGCGGCCTAGTGCAGTATCACACAGGGGGTCTCAAACCCATAGTGCAACTATGCCAGGGGGCCCTCTACCTTCCCAACCCTCTGCCAAGCAAGTAAGCACAGCTCAAATCAGGAGGCACTGGGCTACTTGGAATCCTCCACGTTAACCTGTGTCCCTTGGGGGTTGATCACTCAGGACCCCCATCATACCAGAATGGATAATATACAGCCAGCCATTCCAGCCAGAAGGCCAGAAAGATGGTGTCGCACCACTACTGAATACTGATAAGAACAGATACTACACTTGATCTTACTCAAAATGCAGAGAAAGTGCTTGGAGACTGAGACAAGCGCCGGCAGTCATATTCATACCCCTTGAAATTTTCCACATTTTGTCATGTTATAACCAAAAACGTAAATGTATTTTATTAGGATTTTATGTGATAGACCAACACAGAGCTTTGTTAGAGAACCTTAGTGAACAAACAGCACCATGAAGGCCAAGGAACACACCAGACAGGTCAGGGATAAAGTTGTGGAGATGTTTAAAGCAGGGTTAGGTTATAAATAAAAATATACCAAGCTTTGAACGTCTCACGGAGCACTGTTCAATCCACCTTTCAAAAATGGAAAGATTATGGCACAACTGCAAACCTACCAAGACATGGCCGTCCACCTAAACTGACAGGTAGAGCAAGGAGAGTAATTAATCAGAGAAGCAGCCAAGAGGCCCATGGTAACTCTGGAGGAGCTGCAGAGATCCACAGCTCAGGTGGGAGAATCTGTCCACAGGACAACTATTAGTTGTGCACTCCACAAATTGGGCCTTTATGGAAGAATGGCAAGAAGAAAGCCACTCTTTGAAAGAAAGCCATAAGAAGTCCCGTTTGCAGTTTGCGAGAAGCCATGCGGGGGACACAGCCAGGGGCAGATCCAGGGGGGGGGCAACGGGCAATTGCCCCCTCTGAGAAATCCTGTAATTGGCAGGCCAGTCAGAGGATGAGTGAGCGGACAGGAGGGCTAGTGTGCGGTGGGCCAGTTAATGAGCGGCGGGGCCGGCGGGCCAGTCAGTGGGGTTAGCCAGGTGAAAGAGAGAGCTTCATCGGCGGGTAGGTCGGCGGATGAGTGAGGGGGGGTCGCCAGGTGAGTGTGCGGGCGTGCAGGGCAGACATCGAGTGAGGGGGCGGGCCGGTCTGCAGGTGAGCAGAGAGACTGGCCAGTCAGTGAGCCAGCGGGCGGAGAGCAGAGAGACTGGCCAGTCAGTGAGCCGGCGGGCGGAGAGCAGAGAGATGACATCATCTCTCACCGCCTGCCCTGCATCACTGCAGTTCCGCCCTCACTGTACAGCCGCGGGCAGCAGAGAGATTACATCATCTCTCTGCTGCCTGCCTTCACTTGACAATCTGCACCTTAGCAGGCCAATGACATTAAGCAACATGTGGCAGCCTGGCAGGTGATGTGACAGTCAGCAACATGTGGTAGCCGTGGCAAGTGTAATCCGGAACATGTGGCAGGCGACGTGGCAAGTGTAATCCGCAACGTGTGGTAGGTAACGTGGCAAGTGTAATCCGCAACGTGTGGCAGGTGACGTGGCAAGTGACAATCAGGAACATGTGGTAGGTGACGTGGCAAGTGACAATCAGGAACATGTGGCAGGCGACATGGCAAGTGTAATCCGCAACATGTGGCAGGCGACGTGGCAAGTGTAATCCGCAACGTGTGGCAGGCAACATGGCAAGTGTAATCCGCAACGTGTGGCAGGTGACGTGGCAAGTGACAATCAGGAACATGTGGTAGGTGACGTGGCAAGTGACAATCAGCAACATGTGGCAGGTGACGTGGCAAGTGTAATCCGCAATGTGTGGCAGGTGGCATGGCAAGAGACAAGCTGCATCTGGAGGTAGGTCGACTTGGAAAGTGACACACTAGGGGCTCCCACTGATTCTGCATTATGGTGAGTTGAACTATTTAATTTTATATTACAATGTAATAATAGAAATAATGCGCTTTAATCATCCTGACACCATAACAACCATGGTGCCGTGATGATGAAAGCGCCAACACCAGCCATTGCCCCGATAAATTGCAAAAAAAAAAAGTTTTTTCTGGCAGTGCCCCTCCCCAGACTAGACTCTGGATCCGCCCCTGGACACAGCAAACATGTGGAAGAAGGTGCTCCAGTCAGATGAGACCAAAATTGAACTTTTTGGGCCAAAAGCAAAACACTATGTGTAGCGCAAAACTAACACTGTACATCACCCTGAACACACCTTTCCCACCGTGAAACATGGTGGTGGCAGCATCATGTTGTGGGAATGATTTTCTTCAGCAGGGACAGGGAAGCTGGTCAGAGTGGATGGGAAGGTGGATGGAGCCAAATACAGGGAAACCTTAGAAGAAAACCTTTTAGCGTCTGCAAAAGACTTGAGACTGGGGCGGATGTTCATCTTCCAGCAGGACAATGACCCTAAACATACAGCCAGAGCAACAATGGAATAGTTTAGATCAAAGCATGCTATTGTGTTAGAATGGCCCAGTCAAAGTCTAGACCTAAATCCAACTGAGAATCTGTGGCAAGACTTAAAAATTGCTGTTCACAGATGCTCTTCATCCAATCTGACAGAGCTTGAGCTATTTTGCAAAGAAGAATGGGCAAACATTTCACTCTCTAGATGTGCAAAGCTGGTAGAGACACCCCCAAAAATATTTGCAGCTATAATTGCAGCAAAAAAGAGGTTCTACTTAGTATTGACTCAGGGGGGCTGAATACAAATGCACGCCACACTTTTCAGATATTTATTTGTAAAAAATTTTGAAAACCATTTATCCTTTTCCTTCCACTTCACAATTATGTGCCACTTTGAGTTGGCCTATCACATAAAATCCCAATAAAATACATTTACATTTTTGGTTCTAACATGACAAAAAGTCACTGTAGATAGCCTTCCACAGCACATAGAAAGATGGAAAAATGTAATATATGTACTTTGTCCCCTGGGGGACAGAACACTGTAATAAAAAAAGAAAGTATTGTAGGCTCCTTTAATTTCTCCACAGTCACTGCACCTTAGGTGAGTGCTTGTTTTAAAGCATATTTACTACTTGTTAACCACTTGTGGAGTGCCCACCCTCAATATACTGCGAATAGGCGGCCCGTATAGGCAAAGCGATGTACTGGTATGTCCGTGTCGCTGTGTGTTTCCAGGGTTTAGGGCACATGCCCCCCACCAACACCAGCAGCAGTCTGTCAGCAGGCCCCAGGCAATAATTCATGGCCAGGACCTGCTGATCAGCAATCAACACAGGGCTCTGTACAGAGGGAACTATCTCTCTGTTTCTCATCCCTGCAAAGCTAGAGATCTTTAGTAAAAATCAGCACATAATACACACATTACACATTGTCAGGCACACATTTAATCCCTTGTTCTCCCCTAGATGTTAACCCCTTCCCAGCCAGTGTCATTAGTACAGTGACAGTGTATAGTATTAGCACTGATCACTGTATTAGTGTCACTGGTGATGTCAGTAGTCAGTTCCCCCCAGCATCAGTTAGTGTCAGATTGTCTGCCGCACTATTGCAGTCTTATTATAAGTCACGGATCACTGGCATTAGGAGTATATGAAAAAAAAATTTCAGTATATATAACATAGTTTGTAGACGCTATACCTTTCATGCAAATCAATGAATATTCACTTAGTTATTCAGGTTATTTGTTACCAAAGAAATGTAGCAGAATACATTTTAGCATTTTTTTACATTTTTGTATTGAATATGTTTTATAGGAAAAGGAAAAAAATTGTGTTTTTGTAATCAAAATCTTTTCATTTATATTATAAAAAATAAAAAAAAACAGTGGTGATCAAATACCACCAAAAGAAAGTTCTATTTGTGTGGACAAAAATTATATAAATTTAGTTTGTGTACAGTGTTGCATGAATGCACAAATACCAGTTAACATAGCGCAGTGCTGAATAGCAAAAAATGGCCTGGTCGTGTAGGGGGTAAAACCTTTCAGAGCTAGGGAGGTTAAAAATAGTATGTAAATATTTAAATGTTCATAGCTTTCAAGAGTTTTGCTGTTATTGCTGATAGTCATGTTATCCACAGACATTAGTTTATTATTGCATCTATACAATTTTAATTTATAATCACATTGGCTAATTTTTATGGGAAATTAGCAACTGTCCAAATTAGATTTTCTTTAGCTGATCCCTATTGAGTACTGAGCTATACACTTTTGAACACAATCAGATGTGCAGGTACATTCTGACCTCCCTAAGGCTGCAAAATCTTCAAAGAATTACTGAGACTTTTTTTTATATATCATTTTCATAGAAGAGAGAAGATGCTGGAGGCACTGGTTTATCAGCAATAGCAACGGGAATGGGTTTCTAACCTGTGTGATTGTTTATTCTCACCTTTGAATCTAGCCAGCAATATTTCCTGATACCCACAGACATAAGATAAACATTTACACAAGCCTCATTTTGCCGCCCCCCATTGACTCCACCCCCTTTGCCCTGCCCATGTATACCCCACCTTTTTAATTAAGAACCCATCAAATGCAGCCCACCAGCGCCCATCAAATGCAGCCTCACCAGCGCCCATCAAATGCAGCCTCACCAGCACCCATCAAATGCAGCCTCACCAGTGCCCATCAAATGCAGCCTCACCAGCGCCCATCAAATTAAGCCTCACCAGCACCCATCAAATGCAGCCTACCAGTGCCCATCAATGAAGCCTCACCAACACCCATTAAATGAAACCTCACCAGCGCCCATCAAATGCAGCCTCACCAGCGCCCATCAAATGCAGCCTTACCAGCGCCCATCAAATGCAGCCTCACCAGTGCCCATCAAATTAAGCCTCACCAGCACCCATCAAATGCAGCCTACCAGTGCCCATAAATGAAGACTCACCAGCACCCATCAAATGCAGCCTACCAGCACCCATCAAATGAAGAATCACCAACACCCACCAAATGCAGCCTACCAGCGCCCATTAATGCAGCCTACCAATCCTATATTACAATTAAGATCCTTGCTAAGATTTTGACATTGCGGCTTTATAAGGTCATTGCTTCTCTGGTTCACCCTGACCAGACAGGATTTATGCCTATAAAAAAATACTGCCTTTAACACCAGGTGCCTATTCATGAATCTGCAGGCTGCCCATGACTGGCACAAGAGTGGTGGTTTTGCTAGATGCTGCTAAAGCTTTTGAATGTGAATACCTGTGGCATTGCCTACATGGCTCTGGCCCCAATTTTATCAAGTGACTGACTATTCTGTATAAAGATCCCCAGGCTAGTGTGTTAGCTAATGGTTGGACCTCTGAGGCCTTTTCTCTTTATCGTGGTACACATCAAGGGTGCCCTCTTTCACCCCTTTTTTATGCTCTGACGGCTGAACCATTTTCTATTAAGCTTCAGTTCACTCCTGGTATCCATGGATTGCAGAGGGGTGATTTGGTGAAAAAAGCTGGGCTCCATGCTGGTGATATGATGCTGTACCTAGCTGACTCTGATCCCTCCCTTCTGACCACTCTTGATATTATAGTTCGTTAAATTCTCAGGTTTGAGAAGTCCTAAATACTTCCTATAGATGTTTTTCCTCTATCAATAGACCAAGCTTCCTTACCATTAGTGAGAGTTAGCTCCTTTAAATAAACTAGAGAACACCACCTGTGCATGCAATACTATTAAATCAAAAAGGAGGCAGAGAGACAGAGACGTAAATGTAATGTAATTGTTAATGCAGTCCTCATACGAGAGAAACTAACTTATGCACATAGGGGAAGCCCATTTAAATTTGAATGCATCTGGGATGCCTGGTTATATACTCCTGGATTGACCCCATTACAACTGGTCCAAAATAGAATTTTAGGAGGAAGTAATTCTTCTACCTCACAGTAGTCTAACATGCTAGAAAAGGCTCACACTAACCGGCTATCAGATTATTAATGATGGCCCCAAGGCCCTATAGGACTATTAATGTATAAAAAGTGACATGCAGTGGTTACTTTAGACCAGGGGTAGGCAACCTGGGGCCCTGCAGCTGTTGTGGAACTACATTTCCCATGAGGCATTGCAAGGCTGGCAGTTACAATTACTCCCAGAGGCATGATGGGACTTCTGCAACAGCTGGAGGGCCCCAGGTTGCCTACCCCTGCTTTAGACATATGATTTTTGTTTTTATTGGGTTTAATTTTTAGTTTTTGTGGTGCTACTATACAACCCAGTTTGAAGGGTTTAAGATACACTCTTCTTGCTCCCTGGGGTTCCTTTTTTCTTTTAACTTTGAATTTTTTCCCCCTCGGGAACAAGGATAGGGACATGAAAGAAGCGGAAATACAAATTGGTCAGCATATATATAGAGTTATACCTAGATCGTTGTTTGCTCTTTATGACTGACATTGTGTAAGGTGAATGTAATACTGGGAAATTATTACAAGAAACCTTTTTGGATTTATTACACAATGTTATATATTGCACGCATTGTTGACTTTGTATACCCATATCATTGTACAATGCTTCTAAACTTGAAGTCCTATGTGTTTGTTTGTCATAAAATTTTTCTATAGAATCTGATTTAAAAAAAAAAATAAAAAAAAATATAATGTAATACTGGCTGCCCCAGCCCAAGCAGAAGCTGCGTTATGATAGATAGCATTGTCCTAGCTGTCCCAGTCACCGCATTCACCTTTTACATGTCATCTTTTGTTTCCAAGCAACACTGAGCTCCCTGGGGCCACCAAGAAAAGGAAAATAAGATTATATACAAATTTGTGTGGTACAGGAAGAAATACAGACTAATGAATATTTAATAAGCATACTGCTTTTCTTTCTGGAAATGTTATCTTAACAAAAGTCTAATTAATATGTTTCAATGACTGACTTACACATGTGAAAGACATTATTTTTAACTGCTAGTTTAATCATCATTACGTTTTCTCCAGGAAAAAACAACAACGTTTTAGCTTAGAAATACAAATGGTTACTGTCATTTTTACTGGGTGACCATAGGGTAATAGATACACTGTAAAAAGATAACTGTAGATCATAGTTGTGGGCATAGGCGGCTAGGCAGTACAATGAATGAGGACAGCAGGGTCCATGTGGTTTCCTACTTTTTTTTTAAAAAAATGATAAAATATTAATTTTACTATTTAACCGAAGAACAAAAATATGTTTTCCTGACAGAATCCATGGCAGCCTACGTGTGGGTTAACCCCACCTCCTCTCCAATGCTATAGGACCCCACTCTCATAAATTTGAGCTCATTTGAGCTGCGTTCCTTTTTTGTCCTCCTCATTGGACCTACAAACAATGCACTTACGTTTACAGAGGTCCAATCAATGGAGGTTGATGACGGGCATACCTTCTAACGCTGTCAGGATAGCCAATGGCCCAGCCATGGGCGGGTGTGTGGCTCCAGGCCTCTGTGTCCTGTGGTGGAGCACCCCACTCAGTAAGTACCTCAATTAGTGACCACCTGTATCATGGGTGGAGACCTCATGTTCTCCCATATAGAGGAGTATAGCTCCCTTGGTTCAGAGAAGCAGGATCTCCCGATCTATGGATAGTGTAGGACCCACTAATCATGGGGTACTTTGTCGCAGTAAGTGGGCTTAAGCACCATATAGCAATATGGTGTGACCAAATCCCCATATTTTTTGATAATGTTTTTTGAAAATGTCTGTCTAGGTGCTTTTAAATAGCCTTGCTGGAGGTAAATGTCAGTTTTGCATGTGCATGTGCTATAATATGTTTGTTCTGTTGTATGGTCTTATGGCAGCACCATCTTTATGCATTTTTTTTAGGGTGTGCCCCCCAAATATCTCTTTTGTCTGTGGTGGGGACGGCCTCTCTTTGCCCAAGCGTGGTGGATCGCTGGCAGGTCTGAAGACTCCTCCATGGCAGCAAGTTTTTGTTAATTGCTTGTGTCTCCCCTTCCCTTCTCTTTCTCTTTTTCCCCCCCCTCTATGGCGCCTGGAACGCAGGTGCGTTCCAGGACACGGCTCCCTCTTCTGGGTCGCGGTTTTCGGCGAGCTTCTGTGCATGCTCGATCCTCGGACATAGCTAAGGCTTAGTTTCGTGAATACGCAGTATGGCCGGGGTCCGGGCGGCCACGCAGGCACACTAATATGGCGGTGACGTAATTACGGCAGGGATTTTAAATCCCTGTGAGCCCCTGTCATACTGGGGATCACTGTGGGCACCTTGCGACAGCTCCTCCATGCACCAGGTTCCCAGGTTGAGGTAAGCTCTGGCCTGGGGTTTTGGTGCATAATAAATGCCTCTAGTCTCTACTCCCATGTGGCCATTTTAAAACGGTATGTTATACTATGCAGGTGCAGCATGGAGTGCAAAGCGCTGCGCAAACTGTTGGCGCTTTTTAAATCCTGTATAATAATAATAATAATGCAATGCACCTTGTCTTGCGCCATATGACATTACATGCTGTTTAAAAAAAAAGAAGCCTTCCTCTGAGATCTCAGGGAGAATGTTTGTTTATTTTTTAACAACAAATGAGTTTAATGCCATATGGCACATGAGATTACGAGATCGATTATGAGGTAGATTATACAGCTTAGGTATGAGATCTCCCTATATGCACTAGTAATGTTGCCTTCTTAGGGGGACATCTGTGCCGCCAGGGCTACATCACTAGTGCCTTCAGAGAAACAAGTAGATTCAAGAAAGGTAAGTTACAAAAAAAATTTAAACTTAAAAAAACAAAAAAACCTGTATACATGTAAAAAACTAAAAACAAAAACCTATACTGGTAAAAAAACAAAACAAAAAACCCGTAATAGATGATTTAACATCAGGATGCAGAGATGCATCCTGATGTGAATTTTAGAAAAGGGAGGAAAGGTCCGCTTTGAACTGAAACACTCTAAAGTGCACATTTACAATCTGTAAATGTGCGTAGCATTAACACACTCTACATTACAGAATTATAATAATAAATGATCTATAATAAAAATAAAGATTGCAAATGCATTCCATTTAAAATAATTTCCTGAACTGTGTTTCTGCTTTTGTTTTTAGACTTTGAAGTTGCTGTAGCCACTTAGCTGGCCCACACAAAGAAACTGATGACAAAGTTATTAGCTAATTAAGAAAGAATGTATTCTCTTTGATTGGTCCGCTATACTAATGAAGGCGGAAGCATCTGCTCTAGTCTCATCAGCTGTAATTTCAGATGAACCTTTTCCATGTGCAGGATACTTAATACGTCAGGATACAAACTGAATCCAACTGCTTTGCTTATATACTACTAAACACCCAGCATCTAAAAAAGGTGTATCTGTCAACATAGGAACTCAGCAGAAGGAGGGGGACCGAGAAAAAATAAATGTAACAGGGGACACAATACTGATATAATACAAAAAAACGAAAACAATTAATGCTTCAAACAGTGACAAAACAGTAAAAAGACAATGTGCCGCAGTCACAGTAAACAAACAGAAACACACAAATTATTTTATTTTTTTTCACAGTGGTTCTTGTCACCCAGAGATATTGGCACAGGATAGAGAGCTTTCATCACTGATAGCTTGGCACCTAACAAGGAAAGTAGGTTTGCATGGATTTATTGATTATTAGGGATAAGGTCAGGGTTAGGAGTGTTCAAATTCAGGTTAAAGCCTAGGTTCACATTGGAGCAATTTGTCATGCAATTTGAGAGATCAAATCGCATGACAAGTCGCAGCCTATTGGAGGCAATGGCACTATTCCAATCAGTGCGACACCGATTTTTGCGGCGCTGTGTACCGTGTACTACTTTTGACGATTTCAGGTGTGACTTCAATAGACATCTGTGTATGAAGCCACACAGATGTCTATCAAGTAGCACCTGAAATCCCGCTGACCTTGCTATTTTGAAATTGCGCTACTTCAAGTGAAGTAGCGTGATTTCAAAGTAGCATCAACGTGAACCAGGGCTAAAGGCTAAGTCCACCTTTAAAAACAAGCTCCTTCATATCCATAAGTACTGGGTGTTAAAAATAGGGTGATTGGGGAGCACAGTGAAGGTAAGAGTTAGTAGCAGAGGAGGTGGGCCATAAAAAAAAGAACACATTACTTTGCAAAATGTAACAACCTACAATGTGGAGAGTCACC
Source organism: Lithobates sylvaticus (assembly GCA_028564925.1). Classification (NCBI taxonomy): domain Eukaryota; kingdom Metazoa; phylum Chordata; class Amphibia; order Anura; family Ranidae; genus Lithobates; species Lithobates sylvaticus. The sequence goes on from CM053026.1 coordinate 106,674,274, forward strand.
TGCTAACAACTACCTATATTATGAACATATAAATGACATTCATTTTCTGAGAATAGATATGGCTTTCTTAGAAAAAATAGCATCTTAATTTGTTTTTTAATATGTTTTTTCTACAAAATTTGGTAATCAGCAATCTTTGTGGTTCACGTACATTTCTAATAATATTCTCCTTTTTTGTTCTGATTACCCCAATACCAAACTTGATTACTCACATATAATTTCTTATTCAAGTCTCAAATTAAGCGTGTGCATTTAAATTTATTATGTGGACATGCATATGCATTTATGGAAAGGCTCACAATTGCAAAAAAACACCATAAATTCTCTACTCCATTCGAGACACTAAAAGTAATTCATCCATGAATTATATCAAATTATGCACTGGCTATTTTTTTTTCATACATATGTAAAAGTATATTGCAAACAGTTTTTGTTTAGAAACTGCTCTCCTAAGCTGGCTACACATTATAAATTTTTTATTGTTCAATTTCCTTTAGATTTACCTTCAACTATGTAGTGCAAGGACCTGCCTGATTACATACAAATTGAAAGTGTTTAGGTTTGACCTCATATTACTGTATATACACGAGTATAGGCCGACCCGAATATAAGCCGAGGCACCTAATTTTACCACATAAAACTGGGAAAACGTATTGACTCGAGTATAAGCCTAGGGTGGGAAATGCAGCAGCTAGAGGGTAAACAATGCCCATCTGCAGCCTCACTGTGCCCATTTGCAGCCTCACTGTGCCCATCTGCAGCCTCACTGTGCCCATTTGCAGCCTCACTGTGCCCACCTGTATCAGCAGTGCCCATCTGCAGCCTCACTGTGCCCATCTGCAGCCTCACTGTGCCCATTTGCAGCCTCACTGTGCCCATTTGCAGCCTCATTGTGCCCATCTGCAGCTGTACCTTTGATTACAAAAACAGCAGGTGTCTCCTGCTGTGTCATGCAGTCTGTTCGGCGGCCGTCCATTGTAACAAAGCCCCGCCTACTCCTCATCCATGATAGATGGAACACTGATACAGTTTCCCAGCATCAGTGTTCCGTCTATCACAGACGAGGAGGAGGCGGGGCTTTGTTACAATGGACGGCTGTCGAACAGCCTGCATGACACAGCTGGAGACACCCGCTGTTTCAGTAATCAAAGGTACAGCTGCAGATGGGCACCCTCACTCGAGTATAAGCTGAGGGGGGGGGGGGGGGTTTCAGCCTAAAAAATTTGCTGAAAAACTCAGCTTATACTCGAGTATATACAGTATATGGTTTTGGTAAATCTAAAGGAAAGTTGTATAAGAAACTTGTATAATGTGTAGCCAGCTTTAAAGTGGTATCTTTTATTTGATGTTTGCTTGTAAAAAATACATTGTAAAGCAGGTAGAGACTGGGAACCCTTGGCCTGGAGCAAAAACACAATCAACTAGCACTTTTATGGTTGGAAGAGATCTACCGTATGTGGGCTAAAGAAAGTGTACCGTGCAAAGTGTGCCATGGTGCCGCATTGATTGGTGGGTATGGCTAAAGGTAGGTGTTTCTAAAGGACTAAAGTTATTGTGACACACTATCAGATCTTCTAGCATCAGCCTTCCATACAGATCCTGACATTTTACCCTTTTGACAACTCAGAGCTGCAGGCTTTGTACCATTGCTGATCGCTGAAGTGTAAACAAAACAGGTGTCAAAAGGGAACGGTAAATGGTATCGGCGAGTACTAAAAAAAAAAGTATCAGTACTTGTACTCGCTGTTAAAAAAATAGTATTAGTGCATCCCCACTTTATAGATATAGTACAATCCGTCTATTTTCAAAATAATTTTTTTAGTAATTGTAATGCAGGAAAGAAGCACCTGAGTGTAGGAAGCAGTGAACAAGAATATTGAACATAGGCTAAAATGGGAGTTACTGATTGTCTCTTTATGTGCCATTAGTCCATATGTACTTATGCTAGCAATATGACAAGATGGTCTAGAAAAAAACCTCTTTGGGCTTTCAGGGATGAAACACCCCCCCCCCCCCCCCCCCCCCCCAAAAAAAAGGATAAATATGTTATTTTCTTGAAATGCTGTTGGTAAATGTAATATCAAAACTATGTATAATTTAGAACATGGGGGGCAGCCCATGCACATGTACTGTATATCGCATAAATATTACAGTAATTAAATAAAATATGTACTAAATAAAGATTCACTATATTTTCCATTAAAAATAAATTTTAGTAAAAAAAAATATATACTCTAAATTAAATTTGTTCTACAGTTTAAAAAGTGCTTCAATAAGGCTCTTCCTTATATCACAGCTGACTTGCTTCAACCAGGCCCATGCCAACATTCACTGAAAAACAAGTTTGGTTATATATTTAAAACTCAACATTTTTTAACAATGGCACTCAGCAGGACCCAGCTTTGATCTGTGGTGGTGGTGGGTTGCTCTGCCGGCTTTTTACAACAGAAAGCTATAAATGCCCTATTGGTCACATTCATAAAACATCTTAGTAAAAGAAGGGTCTGTTTTAAACATTAGTGCATACATACTGGTGAACAAATAGAGGTCTTAAGCTGGCCATACATAGTTCATTTTTTTTCATTCAGACAGCATGCTGAACTAAGAAAAACGTAACTTATCCCCTCCCATCCACACATACAAGGTGGATGAGGGAATTCTCCCCACCCCCACTGGAGACTCCCCTGCTATCAGAATACGCAGATCACTGCTGCAGCCATTGGCTTTTATCCAACAGGGCAGTTGAACAGAAGTTTAGCAGTAGATCAACTTCAACTGCAGTGGCCACACATGGGTCGAAATTCAGTCCATGCTCCATCCCTCTATGGCAACCTTTAGAGTTAGCATAATACATTTAGGTCCTGCAATTAAAGTAAATCACGTGTATAAAGAATTTCCACTCAAATATATAAAGTTGATGTATACATGAAGGTTTTTTATGGGATTTTAAAAGTGCCATAAACACAATAAAGCCACAAAATTTATATAAAAAAACACATTTTATTCATACATAATTAAAATAGCTTTTAGCATAAAAAGTAAAAAGAGCAACTTGTCATTTTGGTTGTGCCACACAGAAATGTTTTTTCTTTTACAAGAGCAGTGACGATATGGTGTCTATCCCGACATGTTTCGCCACTAAGGGCTTCCTCTGGGGATTTTTTAGATAGTCACCAACACAGACTCTTCCAGACAGGGGCCAACAAAACAATGCAGAAGACACAGGGTGCTCCATGCGACCACAGAGGGCACACAAAGACCAAGAGCACAAGTTGCTAACGTAGAAGTAGCCAAGGGTGCCAGATTGAGATGCCAGTTGTCAGAAAACAGCCAGACAAAGGCTGAACTTTTGGACTACATAGAGCGGTATCCCGAGGGTGACCATATACATCTATTTAGTCCATAAGTTCAGCTGGCATCTCAATCTGGCTCCTTTGGCTATTTCTACATTAGAAACTTGTGCTCTTGGTCTTTGTGTGCCCTCTGTGGCTGCACGGTGCCCCCTGTGTCTTCTACATTGCCTTGTTGGCCCCTGTCTGGAAGTACTGGGAGACTGTGTTGGTGACTATCTAAAAAATCCCCTGAAGAAGCCCTTAGTGGCGAAACATGTCGGGATAGACACCATATTGTCTTGTAAAAGAAAAAAAAATTGCGCCACACAACCAAAAAGGCAAGTTGCTCTTTTTACTTTTTATGCTAAAAACTATTTTAATTGTGTATGAATAAAATGTGTTTTTATATATAAATTTTGTGTCTCTATGGCACCGTTAAAATCCCATAAAAAAACCTTCCTGTATATATTCTCTATCCAGGGATGTTGGTGTCTTTTTGAGTTGTTCACTAATCCATTCCACAACCTGTATATAAAGTTAATATTTTAATATTTACCTTAAAACAAGTGGTAGGTGTTCAACCAGAACATCAGCTAAAGATACCAAGATACAATGAATGGCCCATTACAAGATTAAATGACAAAAGCTTTTGCTGCAATTGTCATGTACCTGGTAGGAGCCGGGAAGGCTTCTCTTACGCCGCCTGTCCAATAACCCCTGGAGGTGGAGACTGGGGAAAGATATGATTAGAAGACAATCTGAATACTGCTGTGATGATGGAGATGTTCAGACCAGATCTGTGGAGGAAGGTTATTTGCAGGAACCCATACAGAAGCCCATAGGTCCCTGGTGCCCAACTTGTGGCCCTAGGGCCGCATGTGACCCGTTAGTATATGATGTGTGGCCCTTGGACCTCAGCAGTTTGTAGTGGGAACATTGATTAGGGTAACAGTATTGATCTCTACTAGCCTCATGTCACATGTAAGCAGTTTCTTATTTTCTTATGCAGCATATCCCCAGCCAAAACTGTATCATGTCCACACTCTCTGACCCTCATTTCCTCTATTAGGACTGCGGTTTCTGACAGCCCTCTTAAGCATTACACATTTGGTGATGTCAGGGGCTGCATTTAAGGCCCCATTTAGCTCATAAGCTGACAATCACTGCCACTGATGCAGGAAGTAGAATGGTAATCAGGATGAGCAGGGGTCAGCAACAGCCAGGCAGCAGAGGTACCTTATGGTAAGTTCAGAGTAAAATAATAGTGCAGGCTAAGATCAATATCAAATGGGCAACAGAACTACCAAGGTGCACAGAAGGCAAAGTCAGGACACACGCCAAGGTCAGCAACAGGAGATCAGGATACAGCAGAGTCAGGAGACAAGTCAGGTCAAACACAGAATAGCAGAACATACAGTAAGTCAGGTCATGGGTCAGGTGTGTTGAAAACCACTTAGCAATTCTGCTGCACTTCATATAGGGCACTTGGCACCAAAGCCAGTGCCTGCAGCATGCGTAAAAACATGTGCAGATGTGCACAGAGCCATGACCCTATGCATGGGGCAATGAACTGTAATATGTGCAAACACAGATCTTTGGGCACAACCATGCCCTCCACCCTCCCCACAGCAATATTCATCTTCAATCCAGAGATTTCCTCTACAGTACTTTTTTCTGACAACAACAATGAATGATACATTGTATAATAAATATATGACTGCTGCATCAGGATAATACATTGTAGGGTAAATCTATGACAGCCATCCTAGATGACACAAACCACCTCAGAAACAATGTAAAGATAAAATCTGTATATATGAAACTGGTTAAACCATCAAATGAAGATGAGATGCATCGAATAAGCCCTACGCATTTGGTGGATTTAATCTACTCTTCAGGGGCAAATACATTAAATATCTGTGAAAAAACACAAATATATAAAATATATAAAATATTGTATAAAACAATCTAGCCAGGGTACCTGACAAAATGTAATACTAACCAAAGGAAGGAGAGTGCTTCTCCCCCTTGGGTACTTACATATGAGCTAAATATGAAATGTTGAGACTGCAGCAAAAGTGCGTCTGTCACGTGAGTTAGAGCAGGGACTGCGAGCCAGGCTTTCTCATCCACATCAGTGCCTGACCTCACAAATGGGCTTCTGAAAGAATGGTCAAACATTCCCAAAGACACACTCCTAAACCTTGTGGACAGCCTTCCCAGAAGAGTCGAAGCTGTTATAGCTGAAAAGGGTGGGCCAACAATTGCTAATTACTAATCCAATGATTTTCTGTGCAATTAATTATCATTCCGATCATTTATGCTTGTGGTGTAGCAGATCCTAAACACTTCATCATCATCACCACCATGTGGGATAGTTCACACTGATATCATCCATGTAGAATGATTTTTCATCCTGTTGGAAACAGTTTGCTTGATAGTTGCCAATTGTCATGCAAATCTCTGTTGGATCACATGAAAAATTGTTTTAGCTATGGCCAGCCTAGGCACTTGAGCTTAACAATTGTCAGGTCTCAAAAGAACGGGAGTTGAAGGATGACTGTAAATAATGGTAGATGAGATCACTAGCATCGTCTGTGTGGAAACCTTCAAAGTCTAGCTAGATACCCATAATAAATATATTTTGTGATTTGATGTTCACAGTATATATGGCCTCTTATAGCCTCTTGATTTTTAAGTACAGCGGGATGTTGTATGGATGAGGGAGATAACAGCACAGCAGGTGTACTCCTGTATTAGACACATTCATCACAACTGGCATCCTGTTAGGATTTATACCCACAGAGATCTGCCAAGTGATGTCACATTTCTATTCCTATCTAGCTTGTGTCCCTGGACAATGCCCTACACTCTGGCTGATGTAACCATTACCTTGATGTTGTATCAGACAATATAAAGGAACTGCTGAAGTCTCTTTGTGCTTGGACTCTACACATTGAATTTATGATGTAGATGTTAGCTACTGTATCAACAGGTAGGTCAAGGATGGTATATAACTGAACTATAAACCTACATGTTTGATAATGACCAAAACAAGGTGCACACTACATCTGTAAAAACTGATAGTCCCCAAATTAAAGTGGACCTAGTGACATATATGTATCATGCTAAGTACAGGGGCGGACTGACCATTCGGACACTCGGGCACTTCTCGAGGGCCCCGGGCCACTAGGGGGCCCCATCAGGGTTGCCAGCCTCAGTAAAACCAGGGATAGTATGTAAAAATCTGTGTTTTATTTACATCTGTTTCTGAAATGTCCCTTACTGACATCCTTTTGGTCTAAAAATTCAAAGATCATAGCTGTCCCACCTCTCCAGTACCTTCTCAGCCAATAGAAACATGTCTGTGTATACTGTGTGTACATGTATGTGTATACTGTGTGATTGTATACTGTGTGTGTGTGTATACTGTGTGGCCCCATAATCTCTGATTGCCTGGGGGCCCCATAATCTCCTATTGCCCGGGGGCCCCATGAGTTGTCAGTCCACCCCTGGCTAAGTACATACATGGCATGCCATGTAAGGTGTAAGTGTAATGCCTCGTACACACGATCGGACTTTCCCGCGGGAATGTTTTTTCCCGCCAAAAGTCCGGCGGACTAAGTTTTAAGTTTAGTTTTAAAATTGTCCGCTGGACTCGGCAGTCCGGCGGACAATCCCGCGGTCTGTATGCTAGTCCGCCGGACTTTTGGAAATGAACGGACTTGCCGATCATCGGAAAGTCCGTTCATTTAGAACGTGACTTCAGGTAGACAGGGCTAGCGAAGGCAGTGAATGCCGCCGCGCTAGCCCCGTCACCTGGCATGAATTTAAAGGGAATCCCCACGCCAAAAAAAACGCGTGGGGGTCCCCCCCAAATCCATCTCAGACCCTTATCCGAGCACGCAGCCCGGCCTGCCAGGAAAGGGGTGGGGACAAGCGAGCGCCCCCCCTCCTGAGCCGTACCAGGCCGCGTACCAGGCCGCGTACCAGGCCGCGTACCCCTACCCATTCACCTAAGGTGTAAAAGTGTCAATAAAAAAAACACACAATTTTTTTTAAATATTTTATTGCACTGCTCCGGGGGTCTTCTTCCGTCTTGGGGGGTCTTCTCGCCGGACTCCTCCGCTCTTTTACCTAGCTCTTTTACCGAGCGGAGGAGCCCGGCTTTCTTCTTCGTCGTCGCCGCCGCCGTCGTCTGGGGGTCTCGATCCGCCTTCGGGGGTCTTCCGGGGTCTCTTCTGTTCTTGCCGCTGTCGCCGCTTTCTGCGCTTTTCCAGAGAAGACACTCTTAATGCTGTCCTCTCTTAAATTGCAGGCCACATTGAACTCCTATTGGAACAGAGAGCTATTTCACACTCACGTGGGGAAAAATTTAATAATAATAAAAAAAAAAAAATATATATAAAAAACTTAAAATAAAAATATATAAAAAACTAAAATAAAAATATATATTCCCACTTTTTCCTCAGTGCTGTGTGGTTTGTCCTGTAAATTTACCGATTATATAATATAACCAAGGGTGATCAATCCCTAACTCGCCAGTCGCAATGACTGGTTACCTGGCCAAACGCACAAACATTTAACGTACATACTTATATCAGCCACAGCTCTCATCAGGTTCTACGCGTCCGTTTCACCGATGAGATCTTTCACAGAATTTTAATGACCATCCAAGCGTGGTTTCAGAATTTGCGAGCCAGCGCCAATCTTGTCCACACTAGAGACGATTTTCCGTTTTGGATGTTTGAGAATTTGTGCTTAACGAGACTCGAAACAAAGAAAAATGCCTTAGGTTTGTGAATCCTATGCAGAAAAAAAAATGATATTCTGCTGTCTGTCTAAATCTCGGGTGCCAAATGTAGAATTCGATAATAATTGTAGAAAACGATATACCACTACAGCCTATGTATTATCTCATCTATGTATCAATCCTTTGTCTAGTCCCTGTAGATTAGTTGGTCTTGTTAAAACTATGAGCGCATGCTACTGTTAGTATCACAATAATACATTTAGTTATGAAACCAAACACACTGCTTAAGAATAATAAAATCTCATTTATTTCCCAAGGAAATAAGAAAGCTAATGTGTATTGAATGAATGAATGAATGAATGATTTGTATAGCGCTGCAACTGCGAACTGAATCGCCTCGAGGCGCTTGACTGCTCATGTTGGGATGCCATGTATTAGAAGAGGTGGGTCTTGAGTTTTTTCCTGAAGGCCTGATGGTTTTCTTCCATGCGGATGTTGTTTGGTAGAGCATTCCATAGCCGGGGTCCCTGTACTGCGAATCTTCGTTCTCCCTTGGATTTGTAGCGGGCTTTGGGGATGAGAAGGCGATTTTGGTTTGTTGATCGAAGTCTGCGATTCGGTATGTATTTTTCTATTTTCTCACAAAGGTATTGAGGCGCATTTCCTTGTGTACATTTGTGGGTGAGGCAGAGGGTCTTGAATGTGATCCTGTCTTTTACCTTGAGCCAATGGAGCATCCTTAGGGATGGGGAGATGGATTCCCAGGGTTTCTTTCCGGTGACTATTCTTGCTGCTGTGTTTTGGACAATTTGAAGGCGCGCAATCTGGTAATCCGGTAATCCTATGTAGAGTGAGTTTGCGTAGTCGAGCCGTGAATTGATGACCGTTCCTACTACTACCGCTTTTTCCTTTTCCGGGATGAAGGGGATGAGTCTGCGTAGCATGCGAAGGAGATGGTGGGATCCGCTGATTACGGATCCTATTTGTGCCTCCATTGTCATCTCTGAATCAAAGATTACTCCGAGGCTTTTGGCTTTGTTGCTTGGAAGGATGGTCTGTCCCAAGATGGTTGGTGGTCGTCTTTTTCCTTGAGTTTGCGTCGAGGAGCAGTAATTCTTTTTTTGATCCATTTAGTTTGAGGGAGCTATTGGTCATCCAGTCATCTATCAATGTGAGACATTTTCCTAGTTCCTGGTATTGGTCTTTTTGTCCGGTGATCCGGAAGTACAGTTGAGTGTCGTCCGCGTATGAGTGGAAGCACAGATCCAATTTGCTAATAATTTTGAAGAGTGGTCGGATGTAAATGTTGAACAGTACTGGTGACAATGGTGATCCTTGAGGGACTCCATAAGTGATTGCCCGAGTTTCCGAAGTGAAGGCTCCTAGTTTCACTGTTTGTGACCGGTTTCCTAAGAAGGAGGCGAACCATGGCAGATCTCCATCTGTAACTCCTGCCACTTCCTTGAAGGGGGTTACAAAATTACATAACATACAGCAAGACTACAGTACAATGATATATAGTACAGTTACACTACAATACAATGGTTTACTTAACACATCCTTCCTGGCTGGTCTCCTGATGGAAAAGAGGATCAGTTGTGTGTGAAAATCCCTTTTGTCAAACGCACCTCAAGCATAGCACCTCCCATTGCCTGCCCATCTACTTCCTTGTAGACGCCTTCATTAATTCTGATCGCCCTGCCACAAGTGGTCTCTGGGGGGCAGAATCTGTCCAGAATTGCACTTAATCCGACTGTTGTCTAATCTTGGGATTTTGATCTCTGGTAGCCCACCCCCCATATTAAATTGGCCTTTTTTTTAGCACAGACAGATCGGAGCCGCCATTCATCGCGTAGAATAGCCCTAGCCTAATGACAATAGGAGGTATGAATGGCTACATTCCACAGGGGGGGGGGGGTGCATCTTGTTCTCCGGGAAACTGTCCATGTATGGATGTATGGATCACAGTATATTGAATCCAACAGTAAGCCATCAGGGCCCGGGCCTTACCCATCGGGAAAGACTGTATGGCAAGTGTAATTTCTTCTGGGGTGAAGTCTGCTACCATAAAATTCCTCTCGGAATCAGGGAGCCAGCCTAACGCCAGGGTATCAAAAAACAGAGGTCATGGGCGTACAGTAGAAAGCATCTGGCAAGGAGGAAGTGTACAGTGTAGTGTAGAATCTAGTGAATTCAATCAGGATGTCCTGTGAGACGGCCGTCATTCCATCTGCTGTGGGGATTTCAGAGACAACTGCAAGGGGTCTATCTTGTTGTGCTAGTAGCGCCAGCAATCTGCTGTTTTTGTCCCCATAGTCAAAGTACTCCTGCCTACAGGACTGTATGCCAAGTCTAGTGACTTCAGAGACGTGAAGATGCAATTCCCTTCTAAGTGAGGATAGGTGATCAAAGTTTGGGGCAGTGGGTGATGCGGAGTACTGACCTAAAGCCCTATCAACCTTGTGTTGCAGTGAGCAGATGATATCACTGTGCTCCGCCTTCACAGCAGCCACAGCAGAGGTATACTGTCCCCTGCTGTTAGCCTTGAGCGCATCCCAAATCACCCCAGGGGGGGCCGACTCCGCATTAATTACCCAGTATTCCTTCAATTGAGGGGGAATTCGGTCTTGAACCGACTCATGGTTAATCCAATGGGGTTGCAGTCTACAAAGGGCTCGGTTATGCGACCTTGGGGTTCTAATGGTCAATTTCAGCGGATTATGATCTGAAAGGCCAGAGGGAAGATAACACGCCACATGGATCTCGCCTTTGACAATCTTGCTTTGGGCTTTAAATGTCCTGATTTAATCACTTGACTTCCCGAAGATTTACCCCCCTTTATAACCAGGCCATTTTTTGCAATACGGCACTGTGTTACTTTAGTTGACAATTGCACAGTCTTGTGACACTGTACCCAAATAAAACATATGTCCTTTTTTCCCCACGTATATAGAGCTTTCTTTTGGTGGTATTTGATCACCACTGCATAATTTTTTGGTGCTATAAACAAAAAAGACTGACAATTTTGAAGGATTTTTGTAGGAACACAAAAAACAGATCTGTCAAAAACAGAGACCTGCTTTGTTTACATAGGTAGATCCTCATTCTGTGTATTTTAGTGATGACTGACAGGTGCTGGAGGACATCCAGTGCCCGGCACCCGCAGATCAGCTTCAGCTGTGAAAAATTTATCGACCGATCTCAATTCTGTGTGAAGAATAGCTAATTGTTAAGGAGCAGGCCAAGAAGCCAGTCGCTGCGTCCTTGACAACCGATGATTTCCCCACTGGCAGCTGAATGTAAACAATAGAATGCCGGCAATGAAAAATAAATGTAAAAAAAAACAGTGTGTCCTGTCTCCCCCCTCATCCACACCAGGCCCTTCGGGTCTGGTATGGATGTTAAGGGGAATCCCACGTGTTTTATTTATTTTTTTATTTTGGCATGCCCCCCAAAATCCATACCAGACCCTTATCCAAGCATGCAGTCTGGCAGGTCAAGAAAGGGGGGACAAGTGAGCTCCTCCCCCCTCTTGAACCATACCAGGCCACATGCCCTCAACAAGGGAAAGTGCTTAAGTGCTTTGGGCTCTGCCTCCTCCAAAGCACCTTGTCCCCATGTTGATGAGGACAAGAGCTTCTTCCCCATGGAGGTGGGGGCTTATCCGGATCTGGAAGCCCCCTTTAACAAGCCCCCTATGTGAATGAGTATGGGGTACATTGTACTCCTACTCATTCAATGAAAAAGGTGTCAAAAATAAAAAAAGACAATTTCCTTATTAAAAAAAACAATGTCTCCTAAGTAAATCCAGCATCAATCGCGATGAACGCTGCTGCCACCAACCTAAAGTAAAAAAAAAAAAAGAGGTCCACACCCAATGAAGGCTGCTGCTGTCTGACAGTTCTTAAATAACTCAGGTGACACTGTCTCTTGCGATGTCATCGACCCAGCATGCTGTTCATCGTGATTGATGCTGGATTTACTTCAGGGACATTTTTTTTTCTTTAATAAAGGAATTGCCAAAAACTGTCTGTGTTTTTATTTGTGACACTTTTTTGGTAAATGATTAGGGGTAACATGAACTCCATACTCATTCACATAGAGGGGGTCAGAATCTGGGGGATTCCAGATTCCGATAAGCCCCCCTACAGATCCCCACAACCATAGGTCAGAGTTGCAGGGAAGGGGCCCTTGTCCTCATCAACATGGGGCAATGTGGAGGGCATGTGGCCTTGTATGATGGTGGGGGGGGGTGCTCAAATGCCTCATCAGTGCAGCCTCATTAGTGCCCATCAGTGCTACCTCATCAGTGCTGCCTTATCAGTGCCCTAACGTGCAGCCTATCAGGGCCCATCACTGCAGCCATATCAGTGCCCATCAGTGCAGCCATATCAGTGTCCATCAGTGCAGCCCCATCAGTGCCCATCAGTGCATCATATCAGTTCTGCCTTATCAGTGAAACTTATTAGTGCCCATCATTGCCACCTCATCCGTGGCCATCAGTGCAGGCTCATCAGTTCCAACGAGTGCAGCCTTATCAGTGCCTATCAATGCAGCCTATCAGTGCCCATCAGCGCAGCCTGATCAGTGCCCATCAGCGCTGCCTGATCAGTGCCCATCAGCACAGCCTATCAGTGCCCATCAGTGCAGCTTCTTCAGTGCCCATCAGTGCAGCCTCATCAATGCCCATCAGTGCAGCCTATCAGTGCCCATCAGTGCAGCCTCATCAGTGCCCATCAATGCAGCCTATCACTGCATGGGGATCACAGGGAAGAATCAGGAGGAGAGCCAGTCAGATCACAGAGAGCCGCTGTCAAACAAAGTCCCGCCTCCTCGAGAGTGCCGGCGGGCGGGCAGCATGAGAGAGCCAGCGGGTGGGTGGCATGAGAGAGCCAGCAGTTCTACCCCAACTGTGCAGCTGCTGACAGCAGCGAGAGTACATCATCTCTCACTGCCTGTCCTCACTCTGGGACCCAGCCCATGCACATGTGCTGAAAAGCTGGGGAGAGAAGCCTCTTATCTCTGCTGTCACTGTTGCCTGCCACCAAATTGCCTTTACATTTAAAAAGTCACAAGCTGCATCTGGTATTTTTTGGCGGCAGGCAACAGTGGGAAGCTTTAGATGGTGGCTGGATGGTGACAATCCGCATCTGGTGGAAGGCGACATGGCAAGTGACATGACAATGGACGATCCGCATCTGGTGGCAGGCGACGTGGCAAGTGACAAGCTGCATCTGAAGACAGGTGATGTGGCAAGTGATAAGCTGCAATTGAAGACAGGTGATGTGGCATGTGACAAGTTGCATCTGGTGACAGGTGACTAGACAACTGACAAGCTGCATCTGATGGCAGGCGATGTGGCAAGTGACAATCTGCATCTGGTGGCAGGCGACGTGGCAAGTGACAAGCTGCATCTGAAGACAGGTGACATAGCAGGTGACAAGCTGCGTCTGGTGGCAGGTGACACGACAAGTGACAAACTGCATCTGAAGGCAGGTGATGTAGCAAGTGACAAGCTGCATCTGGTGGCAGGTGACATGACACATGACAAGCTACATCTAAAGGCAGGTGACGTGGCAAGTGACAAGCTGCATCTGGTGGCAGGTGACGTGGCAAGTGACAAGCTGCATCTGGTGGCGGGCGACGGTGGCAAGTGACACACTCAGGGCTCCCACTGATTCTGCATTATGGTAAGTTGAACTATTTCATTTTATATTACAATGTAATATTATAAATAATGCACTTCAATCATCCTGACACCATATTAACCATGGTGCTGTGAAGATTGAAGCACCAACACCAGCCATTGCCCCGACAAATTGTCAGTGAAAAACCGAATCGACCCCCCTACCTAAACTAGAACTAAACTGCAATTGGAGACATGATTGGAGATCAATTAGTCCATAATATGTTTTTGAATTATTGTACCACCATCCCTTAAATAGTAGATGTTTAAAAAGGATTTGAGATATGGGATTTTATGGGTACATTGTGAGAATATTGACTAAATTAGATACTCCGATAGACAGACTGACATTTAGAAACATGATTTTTATTTCACAAAAACAAAGAGATAAAAAATGAACTAATATGCATATATCTATAATACAGGGTATATACACCTATCCTTATAGTAGACATAGATACTGCAAAGTTCATTGATGTGTGGTCATGTATTCAATAGATTTCTACATGTTTCGCCTGTAAAGGCTTCATCAGGAAAGTTGACATGATCACAAAGGGTTACAATTCAAAAAGTGGTTTCTTTCAAAGTCGGAACCTTAGGTGTATATCATTAGGAAAGACATAAGACCTGTATTATTGTCTGTAACATTTGTAAATTTACTTAAAAAATAAACTATATTCGTTTTGATTTGAAGACATCTGAAACCTGACTGGAGACATTAGGGGATATATTGATGAATGGGTGTATGAGTGATATTTTTTCCCCCGTGATTTTTATTTTTTTTCCCCTACAGGATGATAAATATAGGGTACTCGTATGGACACTCAAGGATGTCCAGTGGAGCCCCACAATTGTTCTTCCTCATTTATGGAGACCCTTCTGGGTTATTTTAACTGGCCGTCCATGCTGAGGCTCCCCATAGCCGCATGTTACCGCTAGATGCAGGACCGGTCCATCATTGGACTGCGTGAGCCTGCAGAGATTGCTGTAGTATGGGTGTCTGCACAGCATGTCACCCACCTGCCGCACTTCCGGTATGTCATTTCCGGCGGCGGCTCCTTTGCGGCGCGGGCGCCTCCCCCTTTGTCCGCTTGGCGCCAAAATGACGGCGTGACGTCAGACGCTCGTATCATTTTGGCGCCATGGGGAGGACTATATCAGGTGCACACACATTGTTAGGTGTGCAGGAGCTCGGGGATATCTTTGAACACAAAAGCGAGGTAAATAATGGCGCTTCTCTCTTTAAACTTGCAATATGGATACTTTATGATTATCTTGGACATGTTATTAAGTCCCTCACTTTTTCTTTTTAAGGTGGGCACCTGGCGGGTTCCCCCGTTTTTTTTCTCTTTTCTGGTGTTATTTGACCTACAGCTAAACCAGGCTCTGTGGATACAGGTCTGGTTTCCATACCCAGACACTGTAATGTTCGACTTTTCCTTCTCTCTATTTTGACGAATAGAGGTAAGCCAAGCCCCATATTCTGTTTTATGATTATTTTGATGATAGAGGTTCTTTGAATAGTATTAGTATATATCAACCCTATGAGTTTATTAAAAACGAATATGACTACAAACTTCCCCCTCTCCTATCAATAGATTTTGGGCAGATGCATGCAAATTTTCCCGAGCTCCTAGTCAGCATTACAATTTTACCATTAAGGACAGTATAATGCGGTAAGCAGACACATTGTGAGAAAAACCCTCTATAGTCATTACATTTTTTCTCTTTTCTGACCTTTTGATGGAACATTTCATCAAAAAATATATATATATTTCTTTTTCATATTCCACCTCCTAGGTATATGACCTTTATGCCATCCTGACCTCCATATCTTACCAAGCTCGATATTCTCCTCCCTACGAGTTACCCATCATTCCTGTAGGATAATTTTTTATGGCTTATGTTGGGCCAGTACCCCATAACACCCTTTGAGAGTATCTATCATTGGACCCGATATAAGAGGTAGGGTCCTTTTGCATTTTTCTTCTCTTTGTGGGGTCCCGCTTTTCTGGGGCGGTTTGGGGGCAGCCAGTGGGTGGTTTGTGGTTGGTTGTTGTTTTTTTTTTTTTTTTTGAATGAGGGTGGGGGTGGGCAATGTCATTTGATCGAGATGTACACGTCAGGTCCCAATGTCTTCATTTAAACATTTGTAAATTGCCTCTTTATTTGTATGTAACTAACTTTCATTTTTCTTATGTCTTTTCTAATGATATACACCTAAGGTTCCGACTTTGAAAGAAACCACTTTTTGAATTTTAACCCTTTGTGATCATGTCAACTTTCCTGATGAAGCCTTTACAGGCGAAACATGTAGAAATCTATTGAATACATGACCACACATCAATGAACTTTGCAGTATCTATGTCTACTATAAGGATAGGTGTATATACCCTGTATTATAGATATATGCATATTTGTTCATTTTTTATCTCTTTGTTTTTGTGAAATAAAAATCATGTTTCTAAATGTCAGTCTGTCTATCGGAGTATCTAATTTAGTCAATATTCTCACAATGTACCCATAAAATCCCATATCTCAAATCCTTTTTAAACATCTATTTTTTAAGGGATGGTGGTACAATAATTTAAAAACATATTATGGACTAATTGATTTCCAATCATGTCTCCAATTATAAATAACAGGGTGAATAATACACCCAAGATTAATTTCTTCTTTTTTTTGATTGGAAATCAATTCTCCCTTTGAATATTGATCTCTTTACTTGAGTGTTATTAAACACTAAAAATATATTATGTTTCATTGTTTGTATGATATAATTATTTAAACTTTTCTTGCTTGGGCTGTACACAGTCCTTCAATTGAATTATTTTTATGCAGGTGTGCATGGATACCAATGAGCTCCTTCATCCCCTCCTCTATGCCTCTGATATGGGTGGACTTTATTGACGGGACCCCGGGTGGGCAGATACTTATTACTGAATTGCATCATCAATTCCCATCGATTCCATCTTCCCATTCGGGGACTCAGTGTTTAAGGTGGTGAGTACAAGGCACAGCATGACTGACTATTGTGGCCAGGGTTGGGAAGGTTTTGTTACCGAGGTTCAGCGGGTGCGTTCCGGGGAGGATATCACAGAGGCCGAGGTCGACTCATATTTTTTGGGGTTACAACGGTTGGTAGAGAGGAAAACTAGACTCTTTTGGCACAAGGAATTCTTTGCTAAGTATGTAACAAACAACATTGTCCCATGGGGACTGCGTATTCAAATATTCCCTAACATGAAAAAAGTAGGAATTAGTGTAAAAAAAGCATGGGAAGCCAACCTACAGACTTGCTTGTTACAAATGATGCAAATACTAGGGGACCAATATAAATTAGATATCAAGGACATGGATGGAGAAATCACTAAATGGCAAGAGGACCATAATAATTTGGTAGTTCATACGAGTTTTCAAGACAAAGATAAAAAATTAAAGGAACACCTTACTAAGTACGCAATGGGAATAATGAAAATAAAAGAGAACAAATTTGGCAGAGACAAGAGAGCATATGATCAGGAACAAGCATACAAATGGAACCAACAACCAAATTACATTGGTTGAAGGGCGCCATACCAACAGCCCCCTCCGACCAATAATATGGATACAGCTGAGTCTGATTCTTCATCAATGTCATCTGCATCATATGCACCGATAGTAACTCGGTTCAGTGACCCTAGTGGTGCTGTTAGAAAACGTAAACAAACCAGTGACACAGGTTCACTAGGTCGCACGAAAATTGTGCAACCTCATAAGAAGGAAAAAACTGTTAAACCCCAGCGCACACATAGCCACACAGTACCCACAACCCCAGTTGCCAGTCATATGTTGAATCACTCACTATTGACTTTAGCCACACCAGTGGCTAACTTAGACCTAACGTCTACACTTGTGGTACCTTTGTCACAACAGTCTTTAGAACAGCCTTTACCATCAACAACCTCTGTTGTTGACTCACGTTTAGCACCAATTTTCAATCCTAGTTTAGCTGAATCTAGACGGGCCTCCACTGCCAGCTCAATTCCCCTAAGAACCAATCATCAACCTTTAAAATGATAGGTCCCGGTTCAACGAACCGGGATACATTTGATATTATCAATCTCTCATCCCACACATTGACCAAAATTGAGTCGAGTGTATTACAGCTAGGACTTACCTTTTGCCCAGATGATAATGCTGACCAATTTGAGCTCATCAAGGACCTACAATTGTTTGCAAGAAGACTCATGTATAAAGTAATATACGACAAAGATTCCACCAGAAATATTGATCAAGGTGGACTCAATCCTAATTTACCTGATGTCTCATTTGAAGACCTACGCACCCTACAGGACCTTATGGACCTGTGGGACAAAAGTAATCCTGAAGAGATTGGATGGGTCTTTAAACCTATGGATAAAGGACCTGTTTCCCCTAAATCAGTTGCACCCATTCCTCCAGCCCGGCCACCATGGACTCTTCCTTCCATCCCAATACGAGAACAACCGAAATCCTATAAACCTAAATCACGTTCGTTCCCCGTGTTACAGGGAAATTCCAACATATGGGCATTCGTGATCCAAGTATCGAAAGAAATTGAAAAGACCAACTGGTCAACAGGACCACAACCCAATCTTCCTCTAGAGTGGAAGAAAGCCCTCCACAAGTTGCAATTGAATAAAAATATTGTTATAAAACCCTCTGATAAGGGTGGAAACCTTGTCGTAATGGACACTATTTTCTATGAGAAAATGTGCCTAGATATCATTTGCAATGACAAATGGTATAAAGGCATTCCTAAATCTCATATTAACTATTACGTGCGTTTGTATCAAATTATTGTAGCGAAAGCCTATAATACAGGTATTATTGATCAGAATACATACCAATATCTGGATGTTACGGATTTCAGAATTCCGACATTCTATGCACTCCCAAAGGTGCACAAAAACCTTACCAATCCCCCAGGTCGACCAATTATATCAGGGTGCGGCTCCCTTACTGAAAAGGCAAGCCAATTAATAGATGAGTACCTATATGCACAAGTAAAGGGCCTCTTCTCCTATGTAAAGGACACCATAGAACTATTAAAAACTGTGGACGGTTTAGAAGTCCCTCCCAACTGTTGGCTGGTAGCCATAGACATAGAAGCACTATATAATTCTATACCACATAACAAAGGAGTTGCAGTCATTCAGGGTTTCCTGAATGAGCGAGAATTAGACTCCAGAAAATACAACGGCTTTATCACAGAGCTCTTGGAGTTCGTGTTGACACATAATGTCTTCATTTTCGGAGGCTCCCACTACCTCCAGGTGCAGGGTGTTGCTATGGGGGCCAAATGTGCGCCCTCATATGCGAACCTGTACCTGGGGGGGTGGGAGCGTGACCTTTTTTCCGATGAGGCCTCGTCTATGTATGTGCGCCAAATCATATCTTGGCACAGATACATAGACGACGTTTTCATGATTTGGGCGGGATCATTGACTGATCTTGAATTGTTTTTGGAGAGTTTACAAACCAACACATACAATCTAAAATTTACCCACACCATGAATCAATCAAGAATAACTTTCTTGGATGTAGAAATCTATGTAAACGATCAGGGAACGTTAAGCTCCACCCTATATAGGAAACCCTCAGCGGGCAACAGTTTGTTGCACGCAAAGAGCTCACATCCTCAACAACTCATCAAAAGTATTCCATACAGCCAATTCTTGAGATTAAAAAGAAACTGCAGTGATGTTAAAGACTTTCAAAGGGAGGCTGATCAGTTGCGAGACCGACTTATGGTAAGAGGCTACAGTAAAACTAGTCTAAGGAAGGCGTTTAACAGGGTGAGAGCTCAGGACCGAACAACACTGCTCTATAAACCTAGAAGAAATGAAACTTCCACTACAACCAGAATAATCACTAAGTATAACAGACAGCATGGCAAGATACGAAGTATTTATAATAAATATTGGTATCTGTTAACAGTAGATGAAAAGGTTTCCAAATTTTTAAAAACTGTATCCAGAAATAACCTTTAAACGTTCGCAATCCATTAAGGATAAACTAGTAACGAGCCATTACAAAAAATCTTCAGTAGAAAAACGCAACACCCCAGGCACCTACTCGTGTGGTAAGTGCAATTTCTGTCCATATATTTTAGAAGGTAAGGACATAACACTTCCCAACAACGATATTTGGATTCCCAAATACAGGACCAACTGTCAATCAATCGGTTCTATTAATTTAATGAAATGTCTATGTGGAGCCTTTTACATAGGCAAGACTAAAAGACCTTTATTTTGTCGTATTAGGGACCATGTATCCCTCATACAAAAACGGAAAATGGAAACACCTATCAGTCGGCATGTCGGACTTTACCACAATTTTAATTTGAAATTTATAGGATTCTACAGTCTGGAACACCTACCACAGCACGAACGTGGGGGTGATATAGACAATAAACTGTTGCAATTGGAAAGTCGTTGGATATACTTACTAAAAGCGACTCGACATCCCGGACTGAATGAAGGAATTAGCTATAAACCTTTCCTTTGAATATTTGGGTCTGACCTCTGCCCCCTTGATGCCATCACAGGAACCTAACTGATACCTGCACTCGGGACACATCCCAGACCTTGGACCTTGATTGGTCTACCCATGCTTGCCGCTACATCACACCATCTTACACCTTACAATATTATCATTCAATCTTTTTACCTATACCTCTGTAGGTTATGCCCTCCCCCTTGGCCCGGGGCCCTGTCAAATCCAGGTATCCCATTTGGCTTTGGTATGATGGGGGGTTCAATCTATGCACACCTATACACGTTTACACGTGTATTTAATATTCTTCATCATTATTAATGTTTGAATTTTCCCTGTATTATTGTCTGTAACATTTGTAAATTTACTCAAAAATAAACTATATTCGTTTTGATTTGAAGACATCTGAAACCTGACTGGAGACATTAGGGGATATATTGATGAATGGGTGTATGAGTGATATTTTTTCCCCCGTGATTTTTATTTTTTTTTCCCTACAGGATGATAAATATAGGGTACTCGTATGGACACCCAAGGATGTCCAGTGGAGCCCCACAGTTGTTCTTCCTCATTTATGGAGACCCTTCTGGGTTACTTTAACTGGCCGTCCATGCTGAGGCTCCCCATAGCCGCATGTTACCGCTAGATGCAGGACCGGTCCATCATTGGACTGCGTGAGCCTGCAGAGATTGCTGTAGTATGGGTGTCTGCACAGCATGTCACCCACCTGCCGCACTTCCGGTATGTCATTTCCGGCAGCGGCTCCTTTGCGGCGCGGGCGCCTCCCCCTTTGTCCGCTTGGCGCCAAAATGACGGCGTGACGTCAGACGCTCGTATCATTTTGGCGCCATGGGGAGGACTATATCAGGTGCACACACATTGTTAGGTGTGCAGGAGCTCGGGGATATCTTTGAACACAAAAGCGAGGTAAATAATGGCGCTTCTCTCTTTAAACTTGCAATATGGATACTTTATGATTATCTTGGACATGTTATTAAGTCCCTCACTTTTTCTTTTTAAGGTGGTCACCTGGCGGGTTCCCCCGTTTTTTCTCTCTTTTCTGGTGTTATTTGACCTACAGCTAAACCAGGCTCTGTGGATACAGGTCTGGTTTCCATACCCAGACACTGTAATGTTCGACTTTTCCTTCTCTCTATTTTGACGAATAGAGGTAAGCCAAGCCCCATATTCTGTTTTATGATTATTTTGATGATAGAGGTTCTTTGATCAGTATTAGTATATATTAACCCTATGAGTTTATTAAAAACGAATATGACTACAAACTTCCCCCTCTCCTATCAATAGATTTTGGGCAGATGCATGCAATTTTTCCCGAACTCCTAGTCAGCATTACAATTTTACCATTAAGGACAGTATAATGCGGTAAGCAGACACATTGTGAGAAAAACCCTCTCTAGTCATTAAATTTTTTCTCTTTTCTGACCTTTTGATGGAAGATTTCATCAAAAAATATATATATTTCTTTTTCATATTCCACCTCCTAGGTATATGACCTTTATGCCATCCTGACCTCCATATCTTACCAAGCTCGATATTCTCCTCCCTACGAGTTACCCATCATTCCTGTAGGATAATTTGTGTGGCTTATGTTGGGCCAGTACCCCATAACACCCTTTGAGAGTATCTATCATTGGACCCGATATAAGAGGTAGGGTCCTTTTGCATTTTTCTTCTCTTTGTGGGGTCCCGCTTTTCTGGGACGGTTTGGGGACAGCCGGTGGGTGGTTTGTGGTTGGTTGTTGTTTTTTTTTTTTTTTTTTTTGAATGAGGGTGGGGGTGGGCAATGTCATTTGATCGAGATGTACACGTCAGGTCCCAATGTCTTCATTTAAACATTTGTAAATTGCCTCTTTATTTGTATGTAACTAACTTTCATTTTTCTTATGTCTTTTCTAATGATATACACCTAAGGTTCCGACTTTGAAAGAAACCACTTTTAGAATTTTAACCCTTTGTGATCATGTCAACTTTCCTGATGAAGCCTTTCCAGGCGAAACATGTAGAAATCTATTGAATACATGACCACTAGGGATGAGCCGAATACCCCAGGGTTCGGTTCGCACCAGAACCTTCGAACCGACCGAAAGTTTGCGCGAATTTTCGAACCCTATACGTTATAATGGACGCGAACGTTCGAAATCAAAAGTGCTAATTACAACGGCCAATATGCATGTTAATGTCATAAAACAGGTTTGGGGACCCGGGTCCTGCCCCAGGGGACATATATCAATGCAAAAAGAACTTTTAAAAACTAACGTTTTTTCGGGAGCAGTCATTTTAATGATGCATGAAGTGAAAAAAAAAAAGTGAAATTTTCCTTTAAATATGGTACCTGGGGGGTGTCTAAAGTATGCCTGTGAAGTGGCATGTGTTTCCCATGTTTAGAACTGTCCTTGCACAAAATGACATTTGTAAAGGAAAAAAAAAGCCATTTAAAACCACTTGCGGCTTTAATGTCATGTCTTGTCCTGGCCGCCATATGGCTGAAAATCCTTGAGAAAAATGGCATGGCTACCCCATCACCCCCCCCCACCCCAGCCCCTTTGGGTCTTGTATGGATATTAAGGGGGACCCCGCACCCAAAATAAAACCCTATACCTACAACCCTATATACTCTGAACAGCAGTATATAGGTGGTGCAAACAAGACACGGACTGTAGGTTTGTTCTTAAGTAGAATCTGAACAGGCACATTATGAAGTGTAGCTCCATCCCAAAAAATCTATTTTTAAGCTTTTTGGAGAACATAGGGAGGGGTTATCACCCCTGTAACATTTGCTGTCTTTGCAGATCTGTTCAGAACATGTCACCTCACTTTCCGTCCCAATGACAAATGTTTTTGGAAAAGTGGGGTTTTAATTGAAACAAGGATTGGTGATAAAGCATCAGTAGAGAGGAGATACCTTTTTCCCAAATTAAATCTAACATGATAGAATTTCCCTTCCTAGGGGTAGATTTCCTCTCACTTCCTGTTTTCTCTTTCCGTTTGCAAGTAGGAGTCGTTTGTAAGTTGGATGTTTGAAAGTAGGGGCCTGCCGTATATACTCTGCAGAAATTTGCCCTATTAGATGTTGGTGTAGCCACAAGACTGGTGGGCACAGGAATGGGCCCTGCTGTGAGTTAATAGATCAAGATTTGTACTTGCATGCACCTGTTGAACCGGGCAGAAAAATTGGGCCTTTGGTGGTGGTGGACGGTGTTGCCACAAGACTGTAAGCCCTCACAGTTACTCTTGGTGGGCGCAGGAATGGGCCCTGCTGTGAGTTATTAGATCAAGATTTGTAATTGCATGCACCTGTTGAACAGGGCAGAAAAATTGGGCCTTTGGTGGTGGTGGTGGTGGTGGTGGTGGTGGACGGTGTTGCCACAAAACTGTAAGCCCTCACAGTTACTCTTGGTGGGCGCAGGAATCGGCCCTGCTGTGAGTTATTAGATCAAGATTTGTAATTGCATGCACCTGTTGAACAGGGCAGAAAAATTGGGCCTTTGGCGGTGGTGGTGGACGGTGTTGCCACAAGACTGTAGGCCCTCATAGTTACTCTTGGTGGGCGCAGGAATGGGCCCTGCTGTGAACTATTAGATCAAGATTTGTAATTACACGCCCCTGTTAAACAGGGGCTGAAAAATTGTGCCTTAGGCATTGGTGCTGGTGCCACAACACTGCAACCCCTCACAGATACTGTTCTCTTAGCACAGCAATGAGACCTGTTGCAAAGCATTGCCTAAAAATTGTAATTACACGCCCCAACAGGGGCTGAAAAATTGTGCCTTAGGCACTGGTGCTGGTGCCACAACACTGCAACCCCTCACAGATACTGTACTTGGAGCACAGCAGTCACACCTGTTGCGAAGCATCTTTTAAAAAAATTGTAATTACACGCCCCTGTTAAACAGGGGCTGAAAAATTGTGCCTTAGGCATTGGTGCTGGTGCCACAACACTGCAACCCCTCACAGACACTGTACTCTTAGCACAGCAATGAGACCTGTTGCAAAGCATTGCCTAAAAATTTTAATTACACGCCCCAATAGGGGCTGAAAAATTGTGCCTTAGGCACTGGTGCCACAACACTGCAACCCCTCACAGATACTGTACTTGGAGCACAGCAGTCACACCTGTTGCGAAGCATTTTTTTTTAAAATTGTAATTACACGCCCCTGTTATACAGGGGCTGAAAAATTGTGCCTTAGGCACTGGTGTGGTGGCATGGATCATTGAGGAGGAGGAAGAGGATAGTCAGTGAACATAACAGGACAGTCACTCAGCATCAGCATAGGCAGTCTTGAAGGGATGTGACATTATAAATTATTCCGTTATATCCGCTTCAGGTGCCTGGTAGCTGGTGGTGATCCAAGACTGATTCATTTTGATGAAGGTCAGTCGATCAACCGAGTCGGTGGACAGGCGCACCCTATGATCGGTGACAAATCCTCCAGCAGCACTGAATGTGCGTTCGGAAAGAACGCTGGAGGCAGGACAGGCCAGTAGCTCAATTGCATACTGTGCAAGCTCTGGCCAGTGATCCATCCTCAGGACCCAGTAAGCCAGAGGATTTTCGGTGGGAAAGGTGTCCAAGTCTGACCTTGCCCCAAGGTATTCCTGCACCATGTATATCAGACGCTGGCGATGGTTGCTGGAACCGATCATACCTTGGGGCTGCGGACTAAAAAATTGTTTGAACGCATCGGTCAGACGTCCACCTTCCCCACCGCTCCTTCTGCTACTGACCGAAGCCTCAGCAATTCGTCGTCCAGGACCAGGAGTTTGTAACCTCCCAGTTTCTGGGAACGCGTTGCACAGACCTTTCTGCAAGGCCTCCCTGAGATGTCTCATCCTCTGCTCCCTCTGCGACGGCAAGATAAGGTCCGCAACCTTACCCTTGTACCGTGGATCAAGGAGAGTGGCCAGCCAGTAATGGTCCCTCTCCTTGATCCGAAGAACACGAGTATCCTTCCGCAGGCTTTGCAGGATCAGGGAGGCCATGCAGCGTAGGTTAGCTGAGGCATTCGGTCCGGAGTCTTCTGGGTCACTGAGGATGACATGATCGCCAGCCACCTCCTCCCAGCCACGTACAAGTCCACTGGTTTGTTGGGACTGTACATCATACCTAAAAGACTGCTGCTGCTGATGCTGAGTGCCAGGCTCCACCTCCATGCTCACACAATCCTCCTCCTCCTCCTCCTCCTCATCCTCTTCCTGTGTGATGGGTGGGACAGAAGGAACACTGTCCGGATAAAGGGGGCCTTGAGAGGCAAGGAAGTCCTCCTCTTCCTGCCTCTGTTCTGCCTCAAGTGCCCTGTCCATTATCCCACGCAGCGTATGCTCCAACAGGTGGACAAGAGGTACAGTGTCACTGATGCATGCACTGTCACTGCTCACCATCCTCGTGGCCTCCTCAAATGGTGAGAGGACAGTGCATGCATCCCTGATCATGCTCCACTGACGTGGGGAAAAAAAGCCAAGCTCCCCTGACCCTGTCCTGGTGCCGTAGTCGCAAAGGTACTCATTGATGGCCCTCTGCTGCGTGTGCAGTCGCTGCAGCATGGCCAACGTTGAGTTCCACCTGGTGGGCATGTCACATATTAGGCGGTTCTTGGGCAGGTTCAGCTCCTTTTGCAGCTCAGTCAGCCGAGCACTGGCATTATAAGATCGGCGGAAATGCACACAGACTTTCCTGGCCTGCCTCAGGACATCCTGTAAGCCTGGGAACCTGCCCAAGAACCGCTGCACCACCAGGTTGAGGACGTGAGCCATGCAGGGCACATGGGTGAGCTGCCCCTGTCGCAGGGCGGAGAGGAGGTTGGTGCCATTGTCAGAAACGACCATTCCTGGCTTAAGCTGGCGTGGCGTCAACCACCTCTCGGCCTGCCCCTGCAGAGCTGCCAGAACCTCTGGCCCGGTGTGGCTCCTGTCCCCCAAACACACCAGCGCAAGCACGGCATGGCATCTTTTTGCCTGCGTACTTGCGTAGCCCCTTGTACGCCTACGGAGCACCGCTGGTTCCGAGGACAGAGCACTGGAGGAAGAAGAAAAGGAGGGGGTGGAGGAGAGAGGTGTGTCACAACCAGTAGCAGTAGTAGCATTTTGGAGGCGTGGTGGCGGAACAACCTCCAACACTACTGCACCTTGTCCTGCATCCCTCCCAGCTGCCAATAGAGTGACCCAATGGGCCGTGAAAGAAAGGTAACGTCCCTGTCCATGCCTGCTGGACCATGAGTCAGCGGTAATATGCACCTTACCGCTGACCGCCCTGTCCAGCGAGGCATGGACATTGCCTTCCACATGCCGGTAGAGAGACGGAATCGCCTTCCGTGAGAAAAAGTGGCGTTTGGGAACCTGCCACTGAGGAACCGCACATTGAACAAACTCACGGAAGGGGGCCGAGTCTACCAACTGAAAAGGCAGCAGTTGAAGTGCTAGCAATTTAGCCAAGCTAGCATTCAACCGCTGGGCATGTGGATGGCTGGGAGTGTACTTCTTTCGACGGTCCAGCAGCTGGGGCAGGGAAATTTGCCTGCTACAATCGGACGTCGGTGTACTGCAAGTACTTGGTTGTGACACACCTAATTCTACACCTTCAGTCCTCTCAGAGCAGCTTTCAGAGAGGACTGAAGATGTAGTGGGGATGGAAATCCCAGCTGATGAGGAGCAAGGAGAGGTCCGCTTTGTTCTTTGGTGTGGGTCTTTTATGTGTGCTTGCCAACGAGCTGCATGGCAGGTCGACATATGTCTGCTCATGCTTGTGGTGCCCAAGCGGCTGATGTTTTGGCCACGCGAGATACGCTTGAGACAAATATTGCAAATAGCAGTGGTGCGATCTGATGCACTCGTCTCAAAAAAGGCCCACACCAAAGAACTTTTCTGATAACGTGCAGAGGCAGCGCCCTGCACAGGCGGAGCTCTGCGGTGCGGTACAGATGCTGTGCTGGCCTCTAGCTGGCTTCCAGGGGGCATCCTGCCTCGTTGGACATGTGACGCCGCATCCTCCTCCTCCTCGTCCTCCTCCTCCTCGTCCTCCTCCTCATCCTCTCTCCCTTGAGGCACCCACGTGGAGTCAGTGACCTCATCATCCCCTCCCTCTTCACCACTAGAGCAAACCTGGCAGTAAGCTGCAGCTGGTGGAACAGTACTGCCAGATTGCTGTCCTTCAGCATCCCCTCTCTCTGCGCGCACACTACTGACTTCCTCAAGCTGGGTATCATCATCCGATCCTTCGAATCGTTGGGCATCCTCTTGGAGCATGTACCCAACACTGTGCTCAAAGAGTTCGGGGGACTCCTCAGGAGGACATGGTGGGTCTAGGGAAGGGGTGGCTGATGATGCCATTGAGTACGCGTTGGCAGCTGCTCTGCCAGTACCCTGAGCCTGGGTGAGAGAGGATGAGGAGGGCTTGGTCATCCATTCTACCAAGCCTTCAGCATGATGCGGCTCCACATGTCCAGCTGCCGAAAACAAAGACGAGCGTGTCCCATGGCCAGGTGCTGATGACGATGCACGACCACGGCCACGGCCAGCACTGTTGTCTCTAGAAACAGAGCCTGCCTGCCCTGTGTTCTTGCCTCTGCACACTCTGCCTCCCCTTGGCGGTCTTCCAGGCATTGTAGTCGGTAGTGTATATAGTATAAAAAATAGAGCTCCTATATGTGCTCACAACACACTGTAGGTCCTATGGGTGCTGACACTAACACACTATAGGTACTATGTGTGCTGCTGACAAGAAAATGTAGGAGCTCTGTTTGCTGCCACTAACACACTAGAAGTCCTATGGGTGCTGCTGAGAAGAAAATATAGGAGCTCTGTGTGATGCCACTAACACACTAAAAGTCCTATGGGTGCTTCTGCGAAGAAAATATAGGAGCTCTGTGTGATGCCACTAACACACTAGAAGTCCTGTGGGTGCTGCTGAGAAGAAAATATAGGAGCTCTGTGTGATGCCACTAACACACTAGAAGTCCTATGGGTGCTTCTGCGAAGAAAATATAGGAGCTCTGTGTGATGCCACTAACACACAATTGAAGTCCTATGGGTGCTTCTGGGAAGAAAATATGGGAGCTCTGTGTGATGCCACTAACACACTAGAAGTCCTATGGGTGCTTCTGCGAAGAAAATATAGGAGCTCTGTGTGATGCCCCTAACACACTAGAAGTCCTGTGGGTGCTGCTGAGAAGAAAATATAGGAGCTCTGTGTGATGCCACTAACACACTAGAAGTCCTATGGGTGCTTCTGCAAAGAAAATATAGGAGCTCTGTGTGATGCCACTAACACACAATTGAAGTCCTATGGGTGCTTCTGGGAAGAAAATATGGGAGCTCTGTGTGATGCCACTAACACACTAGAAGTCCTATGGGTGCTTCTGCGAAGAAAATATAGGAGCTCTGTGTGATGCCACTAACACACTAGAAGTCCTATGGGTGCTTCTGCGAAGAAAATATAGGAGCTCTGTGTGATGCCACTAACACACTAGAAGTCCTGTGGGTGCTGCTGAGAAGAAAATATAGGAGCTCTGTGTGATGCCACTAACACACTAGAAGTCCTATGGGTGCTTCTGGGAAGAAAATATAGGAGCTCTGTGTGATGCCACTAACACACAATTGAAGTCCTATGGGTGCTTATGGGAAGAAAATATGGGAGCTCTGTGTGATGCCACTAACACACTAGAAGTCCTATGGGTGCTTCTGCGAAGAAAATATAGGAGCTCTGTGTGATGCCACTAACACACTAGAAGTCCTGTGGGTGCTGCTGAGAAGAAAATATAGGAGCTCTGTGTGATGCCACTAACACACTAGAAGTCCTATGGGTGCTTCTGGGAAGAAAATATAGGAGCTCTGTGTGATGCCACTAACACACAATTGAAGTCCTATGGGTGCTTCTGGGAAGAAAATATGGGAGCTCTGTGTGATGCCACTAACACACTAGAAGTCCTATGGGTGCTTCTGGGAAGAAAATATAGGAGCTCTGTGTGATGCCACTAACACACAATTGAAGTCCTATGGGTGCTTCTGGGAAGAAAATATGGGAGCTCTGTGTGATGCCACTAACACACTAGAAGTCCTGTGGGTGCTGCTGAGAAGAAAATATAGGAGCTCTGTGTGATGCCACTAACACACTAGAAGTCCTATGGGTGCTTCTGGGAAGAAAATATGGGAGCTCTGTGTGATGCCACTAACACACTAGAAGTCCTGTGGGTGCTGCTGAGAAGAAAATATAGGAGCTCTGTGTGATGCCACTAACACACTAGAAGTCCTGTGGGTGCTTCTGGGAAGAAAATATGGGAGCTCTGTGTGATGCCACTAACACACTAGAAGTCCTGTGGGTGCTTCTGGGAAGAAAATATGGGAGCTCTGTGTGATGCCACTAACACACTAGAAGTCCTGTGGGTGCTTCTGGGAAGAAAATATGGGAGCTCTGTGTGATGCCACTAACACACTAGAAGTCCTGTGGGTGCTTCTGGGAAGAAAATATAGGAGCTCTGTGTGATGCCACTAACACACTAGAAGTCCTGTGGGTGCTGCTGAGAAGAAAATATAGGAGCTCTGTGTGATGCCACTAACACACTAGAAGTCCTATGGGTGCTTCTGGGAAGAAAATATGGGAGCTCTGTGTGATGCCACTAACACACAATTGAAGTCCTATGGGTGCTTCTGGGAAGAAAATATGGGAGCTCTGTGTGATGCCACTAACACACTAGAAGTCCTATGGGTGCTTCTGCAAAGAAAATATAGGAGCTCTGTGTGATGCCACTAACACACAATTGAAGTCCTATGGGTGCTTCTGGGAAGAAAATATGGGAGCTCTGTGTGATGCCACTAACACACTAGAAGTCCTGTGGGTGCTGCTGAGAAGAAAATATAGGAGCTCTGTGTGATGCCACTAACACACTAAAAGTCCTATGGGTGCTTCTGGGAAGAAAATATGGGAGCTCTGTGTGATGCCACTAACACACTAGAAGTCCTGTGGGTGCTGCTGAGAAGAAAATATAGGAGCTCTGTGTGATGCCACTAACACACTAGAAGTCCTATGGGTGCTTCTGGGAAGAAAATATGGGAGCTCTGTGTGATGCCACTAACACACTAGAAGTCCTGTGGGTGCTTCTGGGAAGAAAATATGGGAGCTCTGTGTGATGCCACTAACACACTAGAAGTCCTATGGGTGCTTCTGGGAAGAAAATATAGGAGCTCTGTGTGATGCCACTAACACACTAGAAGTCCTATGGGTGCTTCTGCGAAGAAAATATAGGAGCTCTGTGTGATGCCACTAACACACTAGAAGTCCTGTGGGTGCTGCTGAGAAGAAAATATAGGAGCTCTGTGTGATGCCACTAACACACTAGAAGTCCTATGGGTGCTTCTGGGAAGAAAATATAGGAGCTCTGTGTGATGCCACTAACACACAATTGAAGTCCTATGGGTGCTTCTGGGAAGAAAATATGGGAGCTCTGTGTGATGCCACTAACACACTAGAAGTCCTATGGGTGCTTCTGCGAAGAAAATATAGGAGCTCTGTGTGATGCCACTAACACACTAGAAGTCCTGTGGGTGCTGCTGAGAAGAAAATATAGGAGCTCTGTGTGATGCCACTAACACACTAGAAGTCCTATGGGTGCTTCTAAGAAGAAAATATGGGAGCTCTGTGTGATGCCACTAACACACAATTGAAGTCCTATGGGTGCTTCTGGGAAGAAAATATAGGAGCTCTGTGTGATGCCACTAACACACTAGAAGTCCTATGGGTGCTTCTGGGAAGAAAATATAGGAGCTCTGTGTGATGCCACTAACACACAATTGAAGTCCTATGGGTGCTTCTGGGAAGAAAATATAGGAGCTCTGTGTGATGCCACTAACACACAATTGAAGTCCTATGGGTGCTTCTGGGAAGAAAATATGGGAGCTCTGTGTGATGCCACTAACACACTAGAAGTCCTATGGGTGCTTCTGGGAAGAAAATATAGGAGCTCTGTGTGATGCCACTAACACACAATTGAAGTCCTATGGGTGCTTCTGGGAAGAAAATATGGGAGCTCTGTGTGATGCCACTAACACACTAGAAGTCCTGTGGGTGCTTCTGGGAAGAAAATATGGGAGCTCTGTGTGATGCCACTAACACACTAGAAGTCCTGTGGGTGCTTCTGGGAAGAAAATATGGGAGCTCTGTGTGATGCCACTAACACACTAGAAGTCCTGTGGGTGCTTCTGGGAAGAAAATATGGGAGCTCTGTGTGATGCCACTAACACACTAGAAGTCCTGTGGGTGCTTCTGGGAAGAAAATATGGGAGCTCTGTGTGATGCCACTAACACACTAGAAGTCCTGTGGGTGCTTCTGGGAAGAAAATATGGGAGCTCTGTGCGATGCCACTAACACACTAGAAGTCCTATGGGTGCTTCTGGGAAGAAAATATGGGAGCTCTGTGCGATGCCACTAACACACTAGAAGTCCTGTGGGTGCTTCTGGGAAGAAAATATGGGAGCTCTGTGTGATGCCACTAACACACTAGAAGTCCTGTGGGTGCTTCTGGGAAGAAATTATGGGAGCTCTGTGTGATGCCACTAACACACTAGAAGTCCTGTGGGTGCTTCTGGGAAGAAAATATGGGAGCTCTGTGTGATGCCACTAACACACTAGAAGTCCTGTGGGTGCTTCTGGGAAGAAAATATGGGAGCTCTGTGTGATGCCACTAACACACTAGAAGTCCTGTGGGTGCTTCTGGGAAGAAAATATGGGAGCTCTGTGTGATGCCACTAACACACTAGAAGTCCTGTGGGTGCTGCTGGGAAGAAATTATGGGAGCTCTGTGTGATGCCACTAACACACTAGAAGTCCTGTGGGTGCTTCTGGGAAGAAAATATGGGAGCTCTGTGTGATGCCACTAACACACTAGAAGTCCTGTGGGTGCTTCTGGGAAGAAAACATGGGAGCTCTGTGTGATGCCACTAACACACTAGAAGTCCTGTGGGTGCTTCTGGGAAGAAAATATGGGAGCTCTGTGTGATGCCACTAACACACTAGAAGTCCTGTGGGTGCTTCTGGGAAGAAAATATGGGAGCTCTGTGTGATGCCACTAACACACTAGAAGTCCTGTGGGTGCTTCTGGGAAGAAAATATGGGAGCTCTGTGTGATGCCACTAACACACTAGAAGTCCTGTGGGTGCTTCTGGGAAGAAAATATGGGAGCTCTGTGTGATGCCACTAACACACTAGAAGTCCTGTGGGTGCTTCTGGGAAGAAAATATGGGAGCTCTGTGTGATGCCACTAACACACTAGAAGTCCTGTGGGTGCTTCTGGGAAGAAATTATGAGAGCTCTGTGTGATGCCACTAACACACTAGAAGTCCTGTGGGTGCTTCTGGGAAGAAAATATAGGAGCTCTGTGTGATGCCACTAACACACTAGAAGTCCTGTGGGTGCTTCTGGGAAGAAAACATGGGAGCTCTGTGTGATGCCACTAACACACTAGAAGTCCTGTGGGTGCTTCTGGGAAGAAAACATGGGAGCTCTGTGTGATGCCACTAACACACTAGAAGTCCTGTGGGTGCTTCTGGGAAGAAAATATGGGAGCTCTGTGTGATGCCACTAACACACTAGAAGTCCTGTGGGTGCTTCTGGGAAGAAAATATGGGAGCTCTGTGTGATGCCACTAACACACTAGAAGTCCTGTGGGTGCTTCTGGGAAGAAAATATGGGAGCTCTGTGTGATGCCACTAACACACTAGAAGTCCTGTGGGTGCTTCTGGGAAGAAAATATGGGAGCTCTGTGTGATGCCACTAACACACTAGAAGTCCTGTGGGTGCTTCTGGGAAGAAAATATGGGAGCTCTGTGTGATGCCACTAACACACTAGAAGTCCTGTGGGTGCTTCTGGGAAGAAAATATGGGAGCTCTGTGTGATGCCACTAACACACTAGAAGTCCTGTGGGTGCTTCTGGGAAGAAAATATGGGAGCTCTGTGTGATGCCACTAACACACTAGAAGTCCTGTGGGTGCTTCTGGGAAGAAAATATGGGAGCTCTGTGTGATGCCACTAACACACTAGAAGTCCTGTGGGTGCTTCTGGGAAGAAAATATGGGAGCTCTGTGCGATGCCACTAACACACTAGAAGTCCTATGGGTGCTTCTGGGAAGAAAATATGGGAGCTCTGTGCGATGCCACTAACACACTAGAAGTCCTGTGGGTGCTTCTGGGAAGAAAATATGGGAGCTCTGTGTGATGCCACTAACACACTAGAAGTCCTGTGGGTGCTTCTGGGAAGAAATTATGGGAGCTCTGTGTGATGCCACTAACACACTAGAAGTCCTGTGGGTGCTTCTGGGAAGAAAATATGGGAGCTCTGTGTGATGCCACTAACACACTAGAAGTCCTGTGGGTGCTTCTGGGAAGAAAATATGGGAGCTCTGTGTGATGCCACTAACACACTAGAAGTCCTGTGGGTGCTTCTGGGAAGAAAATATGGGAGCTCTGTGTGATGCCACTAACACACTAGAAGTCCTGTGGGTGCTTCTGGGAAGAAATTATGGGAGCTCTGTGTGATGCCACTAACACACTAAAAGTCCTGTGGGTGCTTCTGGGAAGAAAATATGGGAGCTCTGTGTGATGCCACTAACACACTAGAAGTCCTGTGGGTGCTTCTGGGAAGAAAACATGGGAGCTCTGTGTGATGCCACTAACACACTAGAAGTCCTGTGGGTGCTTCTGGGAAGAAAATATGGGAGCTCTGTGTGATGCCACTAACACACTAGAAGTCCTGTGGGTGCTTCTGGGAAGAAAATATGGGAGCTCTGTGTGATGCCACTAACACACTAGAAGTCCTGTGGGTGCTTCTGGGAAGAAAATATGGGAGCTCTGTGTGATGCCACTAACACACTAGAAGTCCTGTGGGTGCTTCTGGGAAGAAAATATGGGAGCTCTGTGTGATGCCACTAACACACTAGAAGTCCTGTGGGTGCTTCTGGGAAGAAAATATGGGAGCTCTGTGTGATGCCACTAACACACTAGAAGTCCTGTGGGTGCTTCTGGGAAGAAATTATGAGAGCTCTGTGTGATGCCACTAACACACTAGAAGTCCTGTGGGTGCTTCTGGGAAGAAAATATAGGAGCTCTGTGTGATGCCACTAACACACTAGAAGTCCTGTGGGTGCTTCTGGGAAGAAAACATGGGAGCTCTGTGTGATGCCACTAACACACTAGAAGTCCTGTGGGTGCTTCTGGGAAGAAAACATGGGAGCTCTGTGTGATGCCACTAACACACTAGAAGTCCTGTGGGTGCTTCTGGGAAGAAAATATGGGAGCTCTGTGTGATGCCACTAACACACTAGAAGTCCTGTGGGTGCTTCTGGGAAGAAAATATGGGAGCTCTGTGTGATGCCACTAACACACTAGAAGTCCTGTGGGTGCTTCTGGGAAGAAAATATGGGAGCTCTGTGTGATGCCACTAACACACTAGAAGTCCTGTGGGTGCTTCTGGGAAGAAAATATGGGAGCTCTGTGTGATGCCACTAACACACTAGAAGTCCTGTGGGTGCTTCTGGGAAGAAAATATGGGAGCTCTGTGTGATGCCACTAACACACTAGAAGTCCTGTGGGTGCTTCTGGGAAGAAAATATGGGAGCTCTGTGTGATGCCACTAACACACTAGAAGTCCTGTGGGTGCTTCTGGGAAGAAAATATGGGAGCTCTGTGTGATGCCACTAACACACTAGAAGTCCTATGGGTGCTTCTGGGAAGAAAATATGGGAGCTCTGTGTGATGCCACTAACACACTAGAAGTCCTGTGGGTGCTTCTGGGAAGAAAATATGGGAGCTCTGTGTGATGCCACTAACACACTAGAAGTCCTGTGGGTGCTTCTGGGAAGAAAATATGGGAGCTCTGTGTGATGGCACTAACACACTAGAAGTCCTATGGGTGCTTCTGGGAAGAAAATATGGGAGCTCTGTGTGATGCCACTAACACACTAGAAGTCCTATGGGTGCTTCTGGGAAGAAAATATGGGAGCTCTGTGTGATGCCACTAACACACTAGAAGTCCTATGGGTGCTTCTGGGAAGAAAATATGGGAGCTCTGTGTGATGCCACTAACACACTAGAAGTCCTGTGGGTGCTGCTGAGGAGAAAATATAGGAGCTCTGTTTGCTGCCACTAACACACTAGAAGTCCTATGGGTGCTTTTGGGGTGCAATGCTGTGCTAACAGCACTGCGGTTGGTACTACTGAAATACTGTACTAACAGTAAAACACGCACCAGACTAATCCCCAGCAGCAGCTAATAACACACTAACCAGCAGCAACAGACGATCAATGACAGGTAGCAATGGTTTAGCAAATAAATAGCCAATGGTTTAGCAAAGTAGAGCAAATCTTTCTATATGAATGAATCTAGCAAAGACACAGAATCAGCCTGATCTCTCCTAAAGCCGGAACTCATGTGACCGTCGCCGACGGCGTGGCGGCCTTTTAAATGGTGGGGCGTGTACTAAAGCCCCTGAGCTTTAATTGGCTACAGGCGTCCTGCCTGTAGCCAATTATGGCTCTCCGAGTTTCCGGAGCTGTGATTGGCCAAGCATGCGGGGTCACAGTGCATGCTTGGCCAATCATCAGCCAGCAACGCACTGCGCCGGCCGCGCCGGCCGCAATGCATTGCGGGGCCGCTCGCATCACACCAATGTGATGCGAACGGCCCAAATAGTTCTGGGCTCGCCGATCGAGCGAACGCCCGGTGCTCGATGCGAACGTGGGTTCGCATCGAGCACCGGGCCTATCCCTAATGACCACACATCAATGAACTTTGCAGTATCTATGTCTACTATAAGGATAGGTGTATATACCCTGTATTATAGATATATGCATATTTGTTCATTTTTTATCTCTTTGTTTTTGTGAAATAAAAATCATGTTTCTAAATGTCAGTCTGTCTATCGGAGTATCTAATTTAGTCAATATTTGTACCCATAAAATCCCATATCTCAAATCCTTTTTAAACATCTAGAACTAAACTGCATTGAACAGCTGCCCAGAAACCAAGTGTGGCAATGAGCCTCTGCTGGTAAAGTGACACAATTCAGCAGAATTTTTTTACAGGTTTAAGGCAATGGCAATATTTGAAGGTTAGTTTATTTTTTTCCCCATTTCTGTAGAAGCAGAATGGTCTGGTTTGCTACTTAGTATAGCCCACAGGAGCTATTTCTGATGTCATGTCCACAAAACTATCTTTCACTTTATTTCTGAATTGTTATAGAATCATGGAAAACATGATACACATAGCAAACAAAGCACCTGTGGGCTTTACCATAAATAACATAAAATCTGCAATATAATATGTTCAGACATAATGACATGTGTAAAGCTTATGCACAGGGCTGACAATCATCAAGAAAAATACTGATCCTCCAGTAACAGAAAAAAATGAATGATGCAGAAAGCTCCTATTCTTTACTTGTACATTTAAATGATCCATTAAGTTAGAAATGCTCAGTTTTATTATTTCTCAAAAGAAACTGTAGAATCTGCTGTCCATGGTTGTGTACGGCAATGTTTCTTGGCTCATTATTTTACAATGTCCTTCCTGTGTAGGTTATGTAATACAGTGGGGCAAAAAAGGATTTAGTCAGCCACCAATTGTGCAAGTTCTCCCACTTAAAGCGGAGTTCCACCCATTTTTTTTACTTTGTCTGTATGAGCTAAGGACATGCAGCACTTTTCACAATGGGCATTTTTTTTTTGCTCGTAAATACCTTATTTAATTTTTTCTCCATTACTTCCTCCTTTCGTTCGCCTAGGCGGTTAAGTCACTAGGCAATTCGCAAGGGCTCCTGGGATCGCAGCGTCCCAGGAGTCCTTGCAAACCACTTACTGCTGAAATCTCGCGAGATTTGGAAGTAGAAAATGACGCGAACGGGAGTTAGCACAGCTGAGTGCATGCTGGGATTTTTTAGGCAATGGGGAGGGAAAAGAAATCCTGCAGGAAACTGGGCGGCGAACTTAATGAGAGAGCCGCGCTCTCTTCTCTGCTGATATGAGAATGAGAGGAGGAGGAGGGGGGGATCGGGGGAAACATTCTAACAGACCGCCTCCCCCGTTACACTGCCGCTGCTGTTCAGCAAAGCACTGTTGTCACCACTTCACAGCAACGCCACGGTACACAGTACACCCAGCGGCAGCTTGTAAACTTCCTCTCCTGCCCTTTGATTGACAGGTTGCTATAGCAATGGGGCGGGAACTTGCGCCGACGCTGCCATTGCTATAGCAACCTATCAGGACGAAGGACGGCCTCACTAAGGCAATAATGTGTGGGATTTATAGGTGCATGCTGGGTAGTCAGCTGAACAGAAAACCAGGAAGTTAACACAGGTGGGCTTCAGATGCCCAAAGCTAAAATGGAACCTGCCTGCTTCCGAGATCAGTGAGTAATTTAACTATTTTTAACCACTTCAGCCCCGGACCAATTGGCAGCCAAAGGACCAGGCCCCTTTTTGCGATTCGGCACTGCGTCGATTTAACTGACAATTGCGCGGTCGTGCGACGTGGCTCCCAAACAAAATTGGCGTCCTTTTTTTCCCACAAATAGAGCTTTCTTTTGGTGGTATTTGATCGCCCCTGCGGTTTTTATTTTTTGCGCTATAAACAAAAATAGTGCGACAATTTTGAAAAAAAAATGCAACATTTTTTGCTTTTTGCTATAAGAAATATCCCCAAAAAATATATAAAAAAAATTTTTTTTTCTCAGTTTAAGCCGATACGTATTCTTCTACATATTTTTGGTAAAAAAATCGCAATTAGCGATTATTGATTGGTTTGCGCAAAAGTTATAGCGTTTACAAAATAGGGGATAGTTTTATAGCATTTTTATTAATATTTTTTTTTTTACTAGTAATGGTGGCGATCAGCGTTTTTTTTTGTGACTGCGACATTATGGCGGACACATCGGACATTTTTGACACATTTTTGGGACCATTGTCATTTATACAGCAATCAATGCTATTTAAATGCATTGATTCCTGTATAAATGACAGTTGTAGTGAAAGAGTTAACCACTAGGGGGAGGGGAGGGGTTATGGGCTGTGACGTGTGTGTTTTTTTTTTACATTAGGGGGCTGACGTCTGACGTCATTGATCGGCTTTCCCGATGACCGGGAACAGACAATCAATGGCAGGCAGAGTAGGAAGCGCGGGGAGAGGTTTGTTTACACATACCTCTCCCCGTTCTTCAGCTCCGTGACCCGATCGCGGGACACCAGCGGCGATCGGGTCTGGCGGCGCGCGCGCGACCCACGGGCAGGCATTTAAAGGGGACGCACAGGTACGTGCTTTTGCCTGCCCGTGCCATTCTGCTGACGTATATATGCAGTGGGCGGTCGGGAAGCGGTTAAAGGAAGTAAAAATGCAGAAAATATGACATGTTAGAAATGTTCATCTACATGTTATGACAATTCCAGAGCTCTCCTTAAAAAAAAATGTTTGGGGGACTGGAACCCTCCTTTAAAAAGATGAGAGAGGCCTGTAATTGTCATCATAGGTATACCTCAACTATGAGAGACAAAATGTGGAAACAAATCCAGACAATCACATTGTCTGATTTTTGAAAGAATTTATTTGCAAATTATGGTGGAAAATAAGTATTTGGTCACCTACAAACAAGCAAGATTTCTGTCTCTCACAGACCTGCAGTGATGTAACTAACTGAGTTAAAGTAAAAGGCGTTACTTAACGCCGTTACTTTAGAGGGTAACGAGTAATCTAACTGATTACTCTTCCCCTCATGGTAACGCCTTTCCCATTACTTGGGCGGCGTTACCGCAATTACATCTACCGCCACTAGGGGTCCGCGGAGCGCTCCGCAGCCTCGACCTTAGGAAAGGCCGCGGCTTCGGCCTAGCTCCGGAGCGGCGGCCATCTTGGTGCACCCGTCCGCCGTTTACAATGTGATTGCTTTGTCAAATGACGGAGCGATCACGTGTAAACAAACCAGCGCCATGATAACGCCGGTTCCTCTCTCCCCTCTGTGTACAGATCTGGCAGGGTATCTTCATACCCTGCCAATACCCTGACAATACTCTGCTAAACCCTGACAATACTCTGCAATACCCTGCTAATACTCTGCAATACCCTGCCAATACTCTGCCATACCCAGCCAATACTCTGCAATACCCAGCCAATACTCTGCCATACCCAGCCAATACTCTGCCATACTCTGCCATACTCGGTAATACCCAACTATACTCTGCCATACTCGGTAATACCCAGCCATACTCTGCCATACTCTACAATACTCTGCAATGCTCGGTAATACCCAGCCATACTCTGCCATACTCTGCAATACTCGGTAATACCCAGCCATACTCTGCCATACTCTGCAATACTCGGTAATACCCAGCCATACTCTGCCATACTCTGCAATACTCGGTAATACCCAGCCATACTCTGCCATACTCTGCAATACTCGGTAATACCCAGCCATACTCTGCCATACTCTGCAATACTCGGTAATACCCAGCCATACTCTGCCATACTCGGTAATACCCAGCCATACTCTGCCATACCCAGCCGTACCCAGCCATACTCAGCTGTACCCAGCCATACTCAGCCAATATTACAGTGGGGGAGATGACGTGGATATTACAATGGGGGAGATGTATATTACAGTGGGGGAGATTGTGGATATTACAGTGGGGGAGATGTATATTACAGTGGGGGAGATTGTGGATATTACAGTGGGGGAGATGTATATTACAGTGGGGGAGATTGTGGATATTACAGTGGGGGAGATTGTGGATATTACAGTGGGGACTATATGGTGGTGGAATTTTTTGCAGGAAGGTTTTTGCAAATTCAATTATTATTTGCTGACCTGAAAAATTATCCGATCCGTGACTCTGATCCGAGGAACGATATGATCCGTGAGTTTGGGGGGGACAGATGTACAGAGGGGGAACAGATATATGTGTGTGGGGGGGATGACAGACGTGTAGTGGAGTAGAGAGGGGGAACAGATATATGTGTGTGGGGGGGGGGGGGACAGACGTGTAGTGGGGTACAGAGCGGGAACAGATATATGTGTGGGGGGGGGGGACAGACGTGCAGGGGGGTACAGAGGGGAAATAGACGTGAAATAGACGTGCAGAGGGGAACGCGCCCCTTGCTTACAGTAATACTAGACCCGCCCCTTAGAATATTAAAAAAAAAGTCACAGTTACTTTGCTGAGTAACTAATTACTTTTCCAATGTAGTAACTGAGTTACTAACGCAATTACTTTTTGGGAGAATTAATTTGTAACTTAACTAATTACTTTTTTAAAAGTAAGATGACCAACACTGCAGACCTGTATCTTCTTCTTTAAGAGGCTCCTCTGTCCTCAAACTCATTACCTGTATTAATGGCACCTGTTTGAACTTGTTATCAGTATAAAAGACACCTGTCCACAACCTCAAACAGTCACACTCCAAACTCCACTATGGTGAAGACCAAAGAGCTGTCGAAGGACATCAGAAACAAAATTGTAGACCTGCACCAGGCTGGGAAGACTGAATCTGCAATAGGCAAGCAGCTTGGTGTGAAGAAATCAACTGTGGGAGCAATAATTAGAAAATGAAAGACATACAAGACCACTGATAGTCTCCCTCGATCTGGGGCTCCACGCAAGATCTCTCACCGTGGGGTCAAAATGATCACAAGAACGGTGAACAAAAATCCCAGAACCACACGGGGGACCTAGTGAATGACCTGCAGAGAGCTGGGATCAACGTAACAAAGGCTACCATCAGTAACAGACTACGTCGCCAGGGACTCAGACGTGTCCCCCTGCTTAAGCCAGTACATGTCCGGGCCCGTCTGAGGTTTGCTAGAGAGCATTTGGATGATCCAGAAGAGGATTGGGAGAATGTCATATGGTCAGATGAAACCAAAGTAGAACTGTTTGGTAGAAACACAACTCGTCGTGTTTGGAGGAGAGAGAATGCAGAGTTGCAACCAAAGAACACCATACCTACTGTAATGCATGGGGGTGGCAATATCATGCTTTGGGGCTGTTTCTCTGCAAAGGGAACAGGACGACTGATCCGTGTACATGAAAGAATGAATGGGGCCATGTATCGTGAGATTTTGAGTGCAAACCTCCTCGCATCAGCAAGGGCATTGAAGATGAAACGTGGCTGGGTCTTTCAGCATGACAATGATCCCAAAAAACACCGCCCAGGCAACGAAGGAGTGGCTTCTTAAGAAGCATTTTAAAGGTCCTTAAATATAGTCTCCACATCTCAACCCCATAGAAAACCTTTGGAGGGAGTTAAAAGTCTGTGTTGCCCAGCGACAGCCCCAAAACATCACTGCTCTAGAGGAGATCTGCATGGAGAAAGGGGCCAACATACCAGCAACAGTGTGTGACAACCTTGTGAAGACTTACAGAAAACGTTTGACCTCTGTCATTGCCAACAAAGGATATATAACAAAGTATTTAGATGAACTTTTGATATTGACAAAATACTTATTTTCCACCATAATTTGCAAATAAATTCTTTCCAAATCAGACAATGTGATTGTCTGGATTTGTTTCCACATTTTGTCTCTTATAGTTGAGGTATACCTATGATTACAGACCTCTCTCATCTTTTTAATTGGGAGAACTTGCACAATTGGTGGCTGACTAAATATTTTTTTGCCCCACTGTATACGTTCCTGGATTGGTAATTACCCCAGATGTAATAACTGAAACTGCCTCCAGGCAGCTGCTTCTCCTGAACTGAGGAGGCGCTGTCACTTGAGGTGTGCTGTGCCATATGTAAAAACAGAATCAGCACAGGAGGCTACTTCTGTGTTTAAAAGTGATAGCGCCCAGTGAGGCAGAGGGTTAGTGCCAGAGGTGGTGGTACTGCGCTTCGGGGGGGATCCCTGCTGACAGGTGTGAAACTGCTGTCACTCCTGTCAGTGAGAGAAAGAGAGAGGGTAGCTCCTAGTGTGCCCCCCACCCCTCTGCCTCCCCCCTCATCCCTGATTATATATATATATATATATATATATAGTGACAGTAGGAGATGCTGTCAAGGTAAAATTGATAGTTTGGGGGACACAGGGTATGCATTTTTGCTTGGTGCAAGGCTACAGAGCATAAATGTGGACTGGAGAAAACTGCTTTCGCAGCTTTCTCCAGGTTTTGGTATTCGGTCATGGGGCTCTGTAGTTTGGAGATTCCATAGTGTCTTGGGTGGGACGGGATCTCCAACCCTGTGTCCAGACTTTGTAGATTACCAGCAGGGTGTGTGCTCAGGTGAGCACAGCACTTATAATGAGGGTATGGGAAGACCTCATGCCCTTCCAGTTGGAGACTGCTCCACCCCAAGAGAGACAGGAGGTCTTCAGGAGTCAGAGGGGCTGCAGGAGGCAGCCAGAACATGTGACTGCAAGAGGCAGTGGAACGGCCTGAGGACCAAGGCCAGAGTGGAGCTGTGGGCGCTAAAGTGAAGCCATCCACATTGAGGAATCCTGTGGTCTGTGTGACCAGGATAAAGGGCAGAGGTACTGCTAAAGAGAGCCAGGTGGGCTAGCATTTTCTGTGTATTTATTTGCTGGAGAAGAACCCCTGCATGGGAAACCTTTATGTTACGGACTTTTATTTGCCTTTTTAATAAAAATGGGCTACCACGCCCTGAAATATAGTTCCTGACTGGCTTGAATCACTGTCAAATGCATCTGCCACGAGCGCTAATGGTCCCCGATTATATATATATATATATATATATATATATATATATATATATATATATGAGAAAATAATCAGCCCCCTTTAAATGAATCACATTTTGTTGCTTTGCAGCCTGAGATGAAGACAAACACAGTTTTTGTTTTATCCAGCTGTATTTATTAGTGCGACGTATAACTTCCAAGTGAAAGACAG
Source organism: Lithobates sylvaticus (assembly GCA_028564925.1). Classification (NCBI taxonomy): domain Eukaryota; kingdom Metazoa; phylum Chordata; class Amphibia; order Anura; family Ranidae; genus Lithobates; species Lithobates sylvaticus. Next base: position 106,717,457 of record CM053026.1, read on the forward strand.
AACCCCAACATGTCAAAAAAATAATAAAAACAATTCAAAAACAGAATCACTGAGTTGGAAAAAGAATCACCCCCTTATGTCAGTATTTTGTTGAACCACCTTTTGCTTTATTTACAGCCTTTAGTCTTTGATAAAGCACAATTTGTGTGTGAAACATGTAAGCCGTGCCTCCCTTGCTTGTACATGTAGTGCTCCTCATGTTCTTCATGGTTTTATGTGAATAAAGGCATTTGGATCTCAGTTTGGTGTGCAGCCATCTGGACTTTCCTTTCATTACAGCCTTTAGTCTGTTGGGATATTTTTCCTCCTAACTTGGCAATATTTGTCCACTCTTCTTCGCAGAGCTGCTCAAGTTCAGTTAAATTTGATGGTGACCGTTTGTGGACTGCCGTCTTCAAGTCATTCTACAGATTTTCAATGGCCAAAGTCTGAGCTTTGACACGATTTTGGGGGCACTGAGGATACCAAATCTCATAAAAGACATTGCTGCGTTTCTACTTAAGCATCTTCGCAGAAGATTTGCGATACTCGGTGTGCCCAGGATCTCCCTGGAAGATTCTTGACGTTACCTTCTGTTTGTGTGGATGCTGGATGTAAAGTGAGTATATTTTCAAATTTTTCTTCATAGTTTTATTTTTCTACAGCTTTAATGTGGTGATTTTACATGGTGCGGGTGGGCTGTTAGATTAGCAAAGTAATACACTATTTGTGAATATCCACATTTCAGAACTGAAATGTCTGAAAGATGCTTTTGTCTTGGCCTGAAGACATTTTTGTGCACCTGATCTTCAGTCCTATGCTAAGTTGCTATTGCTGATATTATTGTTGACTTTAACAAACATATAATTTGTATAAAAAAAAGTTTTTATAGTTCTGACTGGGCCTTGAGCATGGGAATTAGAGGACTTTCTGCTTTCCTGGGTGAAATACTGCTTTGTCCCTAAGGTGTACAGAGTGTCCTGCTCTGTGCCTTGATAATCCTGGTGGCAGATGGGCAGGTCTCCTAACCATCAATTAACAGTTAGAAATTTCACAGTGTGAGTTCATATGAATTTACTTAATTATACATGCTGATGTCCTGATTAGCAATGGAAACGCGTACATTTTTAAGTATTCTGTTCACCAGTATTTTTATTTATTCAATAAAGATTTGCAAACCCAAGCTGTAGATTTATCTTGTAGGCAATAATGACTCTGTGAGTCATAATTCAATTCTGGAATTACTGTAATTAGTGAATATGCCAAGTAAGCGCTGCCAGTTGCTAAGCGCAAGCAGATAAATTTTATGTTATTCTTGCTGGTAAACTTAGTAGATTTTGTTATCACATGGTTAAGGTGATCTATATTAGTGCACTACTACAGCACAGGTAAATATGTGTGTGTGATGCTCTTTTTTTTTTTGCTCTAAGGCCAGTTAGAGATTATGCAATTTGCAATTGATTCCCCCATCAACACTGATTGTGTTGATGGGGTAATTCCTCCCCACTGCGCTATTGTATTATGACAGTGGAAGGGTTCCCAGCCATCAGAATACAATGATCACTGCTGCCGGTTATAGCCATTGGCAGTGATCGCATTAAAAAAATCAGACAGGATGGTTGTACTGAAGTCGACTGATGGATTGACTTTAGTACAACCAGCCTGCCCATACATTGATTTTGATCCATCTATGGCCAGCTTAAGACTAAAGATAGCAAAACATGGCTCGCATTTTGGCCAATTCTGCTAAACTGGGTGAAATTTGAGTTGTGGTAGGCCCTGTTGGCACCATCTGTCAACGAAACTCAACTGAAAAATTGTTATCTAAGACAATGGCTGCATTCATTCAGATGTTATAAATTGGTGACCAGGAATAGAAAAAGGGTGCCGAAAAAATATCAATTGTGAGTAGTTTGAATTAAAATTCAAAATAATTTTATTACAGAGTACAAACAAATTATAATAAAGCATCCGAAATATAACATAACAACATAGGTAGTGATTCCTTATTACAAATAGCAAATAAAATAGAGAAATAGGCCTAGCTGTTGTATAGGCCGGAGGTACAGGTAGTCAGAACCGACATGTTTCACCAAGGCATTGGCTTCTTCAGGGTAATGGTATATACCTGTGCCAAAATAAGATTTCCAGAAGACATACAAAAAAGAAAAATTCAAATACAAGGTATCAATTGATCGCATACATATATTATAGATTCAGAGTGCATGACATGGTCAAAAAGACCTCACAAAAATCACAGGGTCAGATGCATCAACAGGTACATACCCCCAGGCCGCAACCGCAAACCAAGGCCAAATGGGTGAGGCCCCAAAGCAATGTCACCCCTCCAACACCACGTCTATGGCTGCAGGGGCAAACAAGACCTAGCAATTAAAACGTTTTTGGAGTATAAGATTGTGTGTGATAACCAATATGGGGATAGACCTAATCCCCATTATAAAGGACTAACATAGCCTCAAATACTTACACTACTGAATTAAAAACTGAGATAAAGCAGGGGCGCCGGAAGTGTTGATATTAAACACTTCGATAAATGCTGACTAGGACAGAAGGCACAGAGAATACTCCCCCTTGCAGATGTCTGTATTAACAAATGTATGAAAAAAGCCAAATTACTTACTGCATATTAAGGCATAAGAAACAAACCAATTAACCATCAAATAGAAAGAATAAGGATAATGAAACATATGAGACAGGCTCACCTAATGCTGCACAGATATATCAAGCCACCAACCCCAATCTGGGTTAGCAGAATGTGGCCATACACACTGAGAAGTGTATAGATACCAGAAAACCAATGTGGAAACTGGCTAGCAGCTGTGGTAATTAGACCTAAGGGATGAAGTAACAATAAAAAAGCAGCCTGTCAGCAATGAAGAAAAGGCCATATAAGAATGGTCAGGATTAACTAAGACCATACAAAATCAAACAAAGTGTGTAAATAAAGATACCTGTATAATGAAGCAGCAATATAACGGTGCCCCTGAGTCCAACGAACTGGTAAAGGGACCTGCTGGCTTTATAAGCCCCCCACACCTGACCAGCATCAAGCCGATCAGTGAGCGGACGAAAGAGCCTCCCGCGCATGCGCCCGTGTGAATAACAACGGGCCTACAATCCCCACAATGCCGTTCATGTGTGCGTGCGCATCCTATGATTACAGCGCGCACACTAGTGGACAGACACTAGGCGAACACAGCCAATCACGAAGCGGATGGCTAGACAGCTAGATGGACGTAAACAGAGCTGGATGGAAAAACAAAAACATAAATAAAATAGATGTTGTGAAAAGTGGACGATCGTGGTATGTGCAGGGGCTAGAGGCGGGCTGGCACAACAATTTAGTGACAGCCCTTGGGTGTCCATACAGCCAACAGTGGCAAAGGAGCAGGGACATGCGGGGGCACCAAACCATCGGCGACGGCAATTGGGCAATCCGGGGGCATGCATCCCGCGACACAGCGCTCCCGGACAGGGAGGCTCGGCCGCCTGCCTGGATAAGGGCCAAAAATTGCCCTCCAGTAATTACTAGAGGAACAGAGGCCCACAAACAGGCCGCAGACTATCAAGCTTATCATGCACTCTGAAAGGGCATTCAAAACAATTTGTATTTAGCAAAAAATAATAAAAAATTAAAAAAGAACAAATTAAGAAGAAAGAAAAAAACACATTGCTTTACAATAAACGTTTATACACTAATATAAGAAAACAAACGTAATGCCTAATGTTTTATATATCCAGTGATTAATAAGTTGCTATATAAATACTAAGAGAAGCACCAATTAGTCAAAGATAGAAGTCAAGCATATTCTTTGACAAAACTCTGTGGCGCAGAGTCCCCAGCCATGGTTCAAGACCCACAAGGAGGGTCCAGGGTTCAGATGTGTTCACTGTTTGGGTATTCAGGCAGCCACGGGTACGGAGTCCCACAGGCTGAACTAGAGAAATCTAGTATGACTAGCGTAACTTTCTAATTTTTATTACTGTGCATGTTTTTTTTCTTAAGATTGTTGTCTTTGCACATTGTTTCCTAATATTTCGCTAAACCTCTGTGTATCAGTACTGCTCTGACCCAGAAGAAGGGGCTGGACCGTTAAAAGCTTGTCCTAAAAATGTAACTATTGGGAGGGCGTGGCCTGACATGACATGGAGTAGGACGCATTTACACGCAGCTCCGTCCGTTGATCCTTAACCCAGCTAATCCTGGGACTTTTTGCAGGACTGTACACATCAACAGTTTCTACTGATGTAGAGCTGATTGACCTTTTCTTAGAGAGTGTTACTTTCCCTCAATTGACAAATGACCAAGTGGACCACCTAGAGGCACCTCTCACCACGAGGAAATAGTGACTGCAATAGCTAGTTTCGCCAGGTCCAAATCCCCGGGATTACCCATAGAATTTTATTCACAATTCAGTGAGATATTTACCCCTAAATTGCTAACCTTATATAACCACCTTTTCGAGACCTTTACACTACCTCCTTCCATGAGAGAAGCAACAATAGTCCTTATACCTATACGCACGCGCCCCCTACAGGCTCAGGAAGAAAAGACGTCGTATGAAGGCCGCCCGGAGGGACAAAGGGTTCCTGCGGCTGTCATATGATTATGTGCGGTAAGCAAGTGGTTAAACAAGTTGTGCAAACACAGCAGGACCGTGGATCTGTGTGTAAACACACAGATCCAAGTCCTGTCAGAGGAGAGGAGACCGATGGTGTGTTCCCAGTACAGAGGAACACCGATCGGTCTCCTCCCCTTGTGAGTCCCCTCCCCCTACAGTTAGAATCACTCCCTAGGAAACATAATTAACCCCTCGATCACCCCCTAGTGTTAACCCCTTCCCTGACAGTCACATTTACACAGTAATCAGTGTATTTTTTTTATAGCACTGATCGCTGTATAAATGTGAATGATCCCAAAATAGTGTCAAACGTGTCCGAAGTGTGCGCAGTCACTATAAAAAAAAAAAAAATCGCAGATCGCTAAAACTTTTGCGCAAACCAATCAATATACGCTTCTTACGATTTTTTTCTTTTACCAAAAATATGTAAAATACATATCGGCCTAAACTGAGGAAAACATATATATATATATTTTTTTTAATGGGATATTTATTATAGCAAAAAGTAAAAAATATTGTGTTTTTTTTCAAAATTGTCGCTCCTGTTTTGTTTATAGCGCAAAAAATAAAAACTACAGAGGTGACCAAATACCACCAAAAGAAAGCTCTATTTATGGGGAAAAAAATGATCAAAATTTCATATGGGTACAGTGTTGCATGACCGCGCAATTGTCATTAAAATTGTAACAGCGCTGAAAGCTGAAAATTGGTCTGGGCAGGAAGGGGGTGAAAACGCCCTGTATTGAAGTGGTTAATAAAAACTTTTGTTCCACTGAAAAAAAAACTATAACTATAACTATTAAAGTGGTTGTAATGGCTGAAGTTTTTTTTTTTACCTTACTGCATTGTATGCAGTAAGGTAAAAAACCTTCTGTGTGCAGCATCCCCCCCCCAGAACCCCCCAATATTTACATGAGCCCCATATTGATTCAGCAATGTGCATAAGAGAAATGTCTCTCTCTCCTCATTGGCTGAGATACAGCAGAGGGAGCCATTGGCTTCCCTGCTGTCAATCACAACCAGTGTGGGGGGGGGGGGGGCTGAGCCATGCTCTGTGTGTCTTATACACACAGAGGCTGCTAGGGAGTGAGCATGTACGAGTGCCTCCATAGAAAGCGGCTTGCTTATGGGGGCACTTGGCAAGGGGAAGGGGCCAGGAGCGCTGGCAGGGGACACAAGAAGAGAGGATCGGGGCTGTTCTGTGCAAAACCACTGCACAGAGCAGGTAGGTATGAAATGTTATATTATTTAAAAAAAAAAAAAACATGGCCTTTAATAACACTTTAAGCTGGCCATAGACAGTTTTTTCTTTTCATTCAGCCAGTGGGTGGATGTAGAATTCCTCCTCCTGGGACATTCTATTCTAGCGGGACCATTAGGCTGCAACCGTTGATTGAGAAAAGGTTTCCAACATTCTTGTTCACCTTCTGTCAAACAGGGACAGCTAAACATTGATAGAAATCTGTCCAGTCCTTGCTGAAGTGGACAGATTTTGATCTGTCTATGGCCAGCTTTATTCAAATAAAAAAGTAGCATGGACAGTAACTAACTGTACTAATTTTACATTTGAAATACTCTACTTTCTGCGAACACCTATAAAGCATTAGTAGTCTGTTTGGACCACTTCAGCACTTTGCAAAGCATTAGGAAAAAGATATATGCTTTACTTTTATTTTACTTCTTGGGACACTTTGGGGGAGATTTACTAAAACTGGAGCTCGCTTCTAACTTTAGCTTGTTCAATTACGTTTTGACAATAAAACTTGGAAGCTGATTGGTTTCTTTGCAGAGCTGCACCAGATTTTGCATGTTCCAGTTTTGGTAAATCAGTGGCTTTTTGGTCAACATATTAAGCAGTGTGATCAGATTACATGATGTACAGGGAATTGCCCAAATGTAAAACAAAATGGATTTTTTTGACTCACACTCTAAGGCCCCTTTCACACTGGGGCGGGGAGCCGCGGTGACGGTAAAGCAGCGCTATATTTAGCACTGCTTTACCGTCATTTTAACCGCGGTATTCGGCCGCTCGCGGTGCGGTTTTACCCCCCGCGAGCGGCCGAAAAAGGGTTAAACACCCCCGCAGAGCGCCGGCGTAGCGCGGTTTCCCATTCAAATCAAGGGGAAGGAGCGGTATAGGAGCGGTGAACACACCGCTCCTATAACGCTCCAAAGATGCTGCTAGCAGGACTTTTTTTGCCGTCCTGCTAGCGCACCGCTCCAGTGTGAAAGCCCGCCGGCTTTCACACTGGAGTTAAAGGGGCCGGATTTTTTCAGGCGGTGAACAGGCGCTATTTTTAGCGCTGCACCGCATGAAAAACGCCCCAGTGTGAAAGGGGCCTTAGTCCCAAGGGAATGAATGTCGAATTATGACTACTAATAATATCTACTATAGTTTTAGTCCTGGATTTCAGTTATGCAATTTTGAATTCAGAGGTATTTGACTACCAATGTCCATTATTTGATCTTATGTATCAGATGTTTTTTTATATTCATTTTACAATACGGGGTGTTTTACAAAATGTTATCTGTTGAATATATTGAGAAATAAGAGGAAGAATTTGTGTATGAATGTTTTGAACCTTTTTTAGGTTCACATTCTTTCTATTCACATCTGAGAATAGTATCGCCCTGGGCTGAGCCGGGCGAGATCCATTCACTATATATGACCCATTGGGTCGGATTGAGCCTACAGTATTTGAGACTCACATAATGTGATCATACATGTTCCGATCATTGAGGATCGATCAGACCACGCCGTGGTTTAGTACGTGTGTGCAGTCTCATAGATGGTGAAGTGCTGACCGCGGTGATAACATTCTTGAGGTCAGGCAGTGAGAGTATTAGGGGTTAACACTTCTGCTTGCTACTAGATAAGTAGAAGAGGCTGCGCCATGTGGCCACGCCCGCTGACAAAGTCGTAAAGACGAAACGCGCCTGGACGTGACCACGCTGCTTCTTGGTCTGCCAGCATCACTGAACTCTACCTGGGGAATCACCCTGTTCAGGGGAATATCAGGGATCGGTGAGAGCGATCATGCGGGCTGGGCAGCCTTTATTGCTAGGATCAATCTGATATTTTGTAAGTGCCTTTTAAAGGGGGGATGTCTTTTTGGGAATAAAACTTTGTAACAGGATTACGCTATGGAGTTTTTTCCTTTATAATATGAGAGACACTGTGAGTGGAGAAGGACTCTGCATCTGGAGAGACTTCATGGGAACAAGGATATCATTAATGAAAGGCGATTGTTTTATGGGAATCTGGTGAGTTAACATCCAAGGGGAGCAGGCCTCAGGACGTGCAGTGAAGGGATTGGTGTGCTTGATTACTCCTATTATCCTTATGATAACCAGAGTGGAGAAAATACTTAATTTGCCTAATTAATCACACAGTGGATATACCTTGAACTGTTTGGATGCACACGGTGTGCAACATTCCCATGAAGTCTCTGGCGAGCTCTAATGCTGCAATGACTGTACTTGTTTTAAGGCATAAGTGTAACTTTATGTACAATGTCTACTAATATCCCTGACACCCACAGTCACAGTGGTGTCTCAAACTGATTTTAGCTTGCTTTACTTTACATGCGTCAGTACACTAGCTATTAAAGTGGGTGTTAGCAATGCCACACTTGTAGTGTGAAGACAGTTTGCTGAATCAGCAGCAGGAATGCATGAAACCAAACAGGACTAAAATCATTAAAGAATTCTTGATTAATTAAAGTGCAGTGTGCAAAAGGAGTGACTGAAATTACTATGTACTGTACAACCAATTAAAACTCTTACTTTTTAGAAAATGATAGAACAGCTAACATGCAGATAGCCCAGATCTGTCTTTGGGGTATAATACATAAATACATAAATTACATATACAGTATATATATATATATATTACTGTGCAAACGTTTTAGGCATTAATGAAACATGCCGTAAATTAAGAATGCTTTTAGAAATAGAAGTGTTAATAGTTTATGTTTTATAAATGAACAAAATGGAAAGTGAATGAACAAAAGCGAAATCCAAATCAAATCAATATTTGGTGTGACCACCCTTTGCCTTCATAACAGCATCAATTCTTCTAGGTACACTTACACCCAGTTTTTGAAGGAACTCAGCAGGTAGGTTGCTCCAAACATCTTAGAGAAGTAACCACAGATCTTCTGTAGATGTAGGCTGCCTCAATTCTTTCTGTCCTTTCCTTTTTATCCCAGACAGACTCGATGATGTTGAGATTAAGGCTCGGTGGGGGCCAAACCATCACTTCCAGGGCTCCTTGCTCTTCTTTATGCTAAAGATAGTTCTTAATGACATTGTCTCTATGTTTGGGGTCGTTGCCGTGCTCAGCATTAGGGACACTATTGAGCCTGACCGAATCTTCAACTCAATTTGCAGAAATGCAGCCACAAACTTGCAAGGAACCTCCACCATGCTTCACTGTTGCCTGCAGACACTCATTATTGTACCGCTCTTCAGCCCTTCATCAACAAACTGCCTCCTGCTACAGACAAATATTTCAGATTTTGACTCATCAGTTCAGAGCATCTGCTGCCATTTTTCTGCACCCCAGGTCCTATGTTTTCGTGCATAGTTGAGTCGCTTAGACTATTTTCCACGTCAGAGGTATAACTTTTTAGCCACATTTCTTCCATGAAGACCACTTCTGGCCAGACTTCTCTGGACAGTAGATGGGTGTACCTGGATCCCACTGGTTTCTGTCAGATCTGTGCAGATGCAACTGCTGAACATCTTTCAATGTCGGAGGGAAGTAAGCATGATCATGGGCGTCCGCAGGTAGGGGCAAGGGGAGGCAAGTGCCCCCCCTGGAATTAGGGATCGGATCAGGAGTGAGGACCTGCCTAACGGGATCCCATGTTTCCCGGTAGGCTGCCTGCCCTGGGGCCGGTTTGCGGCTGCAGTACTCACATCTCTCCTGCTCCTGTGATCACGGAGCTGGCCGGGTCTGTGTTCTGCGGCCGCGCACCGCGCTGTAACATGGTCCCGCCCCCCTAGACTGGCTCGTGTGATAGTAGATAGAATCAGTCTTCCACCTATCACACGAGCCGGTCTAGGGGGGCGGGACCGTGTTACAGCGCGGTGCGCGGCCGCAGAACACAGACCCGGCCAGCTCCGTGATCACAGGAGCAGGAGAGATGTGAGTACTCAGTACAGCCCTAACGTTGTGCCTGGATAGGGGGATCAGCGGGGGGGGCGGCATATAGAAGAGATTAGCTTTCTACATTCCTCCATGCAGCCGCTGAATGCTTGGAGGAGGGAGAGGAGGAGAATCAAGCATTCAGCGGCTGCATGGAGGAATATAGAAAGCTCATTTCCTCTATATGCCGCCCCCCCGCTGATCTCCCTATCCAAATTCTTTTTCTGCCCCCCCCCCCCCCAGTGCTCTCCTCCCCCACCAGACTCTCCAGCCCACCCCAGTTCTCCTTGTGCTCCCCCCAGTACTATCCTCCCCCACCACACTCTCCAGCCCCCCTCCAGTTCTCCTTGTGCTCCCCCCAGTACTCTCCTCCCCCACCACACTCTCCAGCCCCCCCCTCTCAACCCATGTTCTTTCTGCCCCCCCCTGCTCTCCAGCTTTCCCCATCCTTCTCTAGCCCCCACCCCAGTGCTCTCTGCCCCCCGTGCTCCCCAACCCCCACAGTGCTGTCCAGCCGCCCCCCGTGCTCCCCACCCCTGTTCTTTCTGCCCCCGGTGCTCTCCAGCTCGCCCCCCGTGCTCCCCACCCCCCACAGTGCTCTCCAGCCCCCCATGCTCCCCACCCCCACAGTGCTGTCCAGCCCCCCGTGCTGTCCAGCCCTGTTCTTTCTGCCCCGGTGCTCTCCAGCTCTCCCCATCAGTCTCCAGCCCCCATCCCAGTGCTCTCCACCCCCCACAGTGCTCTTCAGCCCCCCATGCTCCCCAGCCCCCCCGTGCTCCCCACCCCTGTTCTTTCTGCCCCCGGTGCTCTCCAGCCCCCCCACAGTGCTGTTCAGCCCCCCCCCCGTGTTCCCCACCCGTTCTTTCTGCCCCCGGTGCTCTCCAGCCCCCCCCACAGTGCTGTTCAGCCCCCCCGTGCTCCCCACCCGTTCTTTATGCCCCCGGTGCTCTCCAGCTCTCCCCATCAGTCTCCAGCTCCCACCCCAGTGCTTCCCACCACCCACAGTGCTGTCCAGCCCCCCCGTGCTCCCCACCCCTGTTCTTTCTGCCCCTGGTGCTCTCCAGCTCTCCCCATCAGTCTCCAGCCCCCACCCCAATGCTCTCCACCCCCCACCGTGTGTATATATATATATATATATATATATATATATATAATGTATGGTTTTCCCTTTCATGAACCGAACCAGAAAATAATGACGTTATGCTGTTGCGCTGGTATAATAACGCTGTGGGGCTGGTATGAAATTTTTTCCAGGGCTAAATTTTATTCACAGTCCGGCCCTGATCACCCCTCTCTGTCACCCCCACTCTCTCTCTCACCCCTCTGTCTTTTTCACCCCCTCTCTCTCTATCACCCCCCTCTGTCTCTCTCTGTCACACTCCTCTCTCTGTGTCACCCCCTATGTCTCTCTCTGTCACCCCCTCTGTCTCTTTCTGTCACACTCCTCTCTCTGTGTCACCCCCTCTGTCTCTTTCTGTCACCCCTCTCTCTCTCACCCCCTTTCTCTCTGTCACCCTCTCTGTCTCTCTCTGTCACCCCCCTTTCTCTCTGTCACCCCCGTCTCTCTCTGTTACCCCCACATGTATGCAGTTTCTGACAGTCTCTTGGGCCATGTATGCAGTCTCTGGTCATCTCTTGTGCTATGTCTGCAGTCTCTTACAGTCTCTTGAGCCATGTATGCAGTCAGTCTCTGACAGTCTCTTTGGCCATGTCCGCAGTCTCTTGGGCCATGTCCGCAGTCTCTGACAGTCTCTTGGGCCATGTATGCAGTCTCTGACAGTCTCTTGGGCCATGTATGCCGTCTCTGACAGTCTCTTGGGCCATGTCCGCAGTCTCTGACAGTCTCTTGGCCATGTCCGCAGTCTCTGACCATGTCCGCAGTCTCTGACAGTCTCTTGGGCCATGTATGCAGTCTCTGACAGTCTCTTGGGCCATGTATGCAGTCTCTGACAGTCTCTTGGGCCATGTCCGCAGTCTCTTGGGCCATATCCGCAGTCTTTGACAGTCTCTACGGCCATGTCTGCACTCTCTGACCATCACCTGTACTAGGTCTGTAGTCTCTGACCGTGATAATGTGATAATGACATTGTCAAAAAGGTCAGAGCATGGGTGACCTTAAAATGATGCCCCCCCCCTGAAAAAAAGTTCTGCGGACGCCCATGAGCATGATGTGTCTTTCATCTGCTGCATTAAGTTTCCTTGGCTGACCACTGCGTCTATGGTCCTCAACATTGCCCATTTTTTTGTACTTCTTCAAAACAGCTTGAACAACACATCTTGAAACACCAGTCTGCTTTGAAATCTTTGCCTGGGAGAGACCTCGTTGATGCAATCTAACTACCTTGTGTCTTGTTGCTGTACTCATTCTTGCCATGGTGTATGATCTGTGAGATGAACCTGTCTTCCACAACCTCACCTTAGTAGCAGAGTTTAACTGTTCCTCACCCAGGTTTAAGCCTTCTACACAGCTGTTTATGTTTCAGTTAATGACAGTGTTTCAACTTACATATAAAATTGATGATCATTAGCACCTACTGCATCATATATCTTGAACTGTAGTCCCATTGTAATGTATACAGTATGTGAGTTATTTTAGGATGTTTGGGATTGCAAACTAGTTTTACTTGAATAAATATAGGCTTATGAGGTAATGGGAAGGGGGGCCATGCTTTAAGTTGTATAAAGGCCATAAATTTGTAATTTCATCTCTGTGCTGACCACACTCCATCACATACAGAGAGCAAATCTACTGATATGTGAAGAAAATACAGAACGGCAAGCAATTAAAATTGTTTTAGAGTTTATGTTTACTTATGGGTAACCCCCTTAATATCTTAACACGATATAAACTTACTGGGCAGTTTATTAGGTACAGCAGTTCATATGCTTGGTAACATACACTGCTAATCAGCCAATAACATGACAGCAACTCAATGCATTTAGGCATCTTGAGGTGGTGAAGATGACCTGCTGAAGTTCAAACTGAGCAACAGAATAGGGAAGAAAGGGGATATCAGTGACTTTGAATGTGGCATGGTTGTTGGTGCCAGACAGGCTGGTCTGTGTATTTCAAAAACTGCTGATCTACTGGGATTTTAATGCACAACCATCTCTCGGGTTTACAGAGAATGGTCAGAAAAACAGAAAATATCCAGCGAGCGGCAGTTGTGTGGACAAAAATGCCTTGTTAAAGTCAGAGGAGAATGAGCAGACTAGTTTGAGATGCAACTCAAATACCCATTCGTTACAACCAAGATATGCAGAATACCATCTCTGAAGGCACAACACATCGAATCTTGAAGCAGATGGGCTACAGCAGCAGAAGACCACACCAGGTGCCACTCCTGTCAGCTAAGAACAGGAAACTGAGGCCACAATTTGCACAGGCTCACCAAAATTGGACAATAGAAGATTGGAAAAACGTTGCCTGGTCTGATAAGACTCAATTTCAGCTGTGACATTCAGATGGTAGGGTCAGAATTTGGTGTGAACATGAAAGCATGGATCCATCCTGCCTTGCATCAATGGTTCAGGCTGGTGATGTGGGTGATATTTTTTTAGCACACTTTGCGTCCCTTAGTACCAATTGAGCATCGTTTAACTGCCACTGCCTACGTGAGTATTGTTGCTGACCATGTCCATCTTCTGATGGCTACTTCTAGCAGGATAATGCACCATGTCACAAAGCTCCAATCATCTCACCACTGGTTTCTTGAACCATAAGTTTACTGTACTCCAATGGCCTCCACAGTCACCAGACCTCAATCCAACAGAGCACCTTTGGGAAATCTGCAGCAACTGCGTGAAGCTATCATGTCACTATGGACCAAAATCTCTGAGGAATGTTTCCAACACCTTGTTGAATCTATGCCACGAAGAATTATGGCTGTTCTAAAAGCAAAAGGGGGTCCAGCCTGGTACTAGCAAGGTGTACCTAATAAAGTGGCCAGTGGGTGTAATTTAAAAATGGTAGGTGTACTTTTAACCACTTAAGGACCAAGCCTCTTTCTGAGATTTCTTGTTTACAACTTAAAAAAAATTTTTTTTGCTAGAAAATTACTTAGAACCCCCAAACATTATACATTTTTTTTCTCCTAACACCCTAGAGAATAAAATGGCGGTCGTTGCAATACTTTCTGTCACACCGTATTTGCGCAGCGGTCTTACAAGGGCACTTTTTTTGGAAAAAATACACTTTTTTGAACTAAAAAATAAGACAACAGTAAAGTTAGCCCAATTTCTTTTAATATTGTGAAAGATAATGTTATGCCGAGTAAATTGATACAGAGGGGGTCCAGGGCTAGAATTATTGCTCTCTCTCTACCGATCGTGGCGACACCTCACATGTGTGGTTTGATCACCGTTTTCATATACGGTGCTACTCACGTATGCGTTCGCTTCTGCACGCGAGCTTGACGGGACGGGGCTCGTTTAAATTCTTTTTAATTTTTTCTTATTTTACCTTTCTTTTTATTTTTTATTTTTACACTGTTCTTTAAAAAAAAAAAAAAAAAAAAATTGTGTCACTTTTATTCCTATTACAAGGAATGTAAACATCCCTTGTAATAGAAAAAAAGCATGACAGGACCTCCTAAATATGAGGTCTGGGGTAAAAAAGACCTCAGATCTCATATTTACACAAAAATGCAATAAAAATAAAAAAATTTAATAAAAAAAAAAAGAGCCATGGGCGGAAGTGACGTTTTGACGTCGCTTCCACCCTGCAATGATATGGAGATACCCAGCAAGAAAAAGGATCCGATTGCCTCTTCCGCTGCCGACGGATCCGGTAAGCAGAACGGATCACTGCCAATAAAAGTGATCTTGCAGCGAATCTGCCGCAGAGATCACTATTATCGGAAACCGGACCGCCCGCCGAAGAAGAGCAAACCAGGGTTATGGCAGTTAGCTGCTGCCATAACAAAGATATCCCTCTTCAAATTTAGGACGTATATCAGCGTGCGGCGGTCTGGAAGTGGTTAAAAGAATTCTATCCAAAAGGACCATCCTTTCCCACTGGTTAAATAGCAATACAATTCCATGCACAAGACAGGCATTCTATTAACGCCTATTGTGGTGTCCTCACATATGCACTCTAGAGAGCAAGGCCAACTCTAGCAGAGGCTGTAAACGCTGCCAATTGGCAATCATGCCGCGACAGCAAAGACCTGGTGAAGCCACAAAATGAGGTCTATATTGCTATATCAATTCCTTGCCCGGGAAAGGGGGGGTCATGGCCATAACTGTCCCTGGGTGAGTATGCTTAAAAGTGCGCTTACCTTCTGAAGGTAAAATTATGATAATGTGATGTTCTTAGTATCAGTACATTATTGTATTATGAATGTACATGATCACATTTTCTGTCACTCTGTGTCACAGTCCTCTCATCTAACAGGAGCGGCTCATTTTACTGACGATTGCTCACCCTGCTCCTGGGATATCCTGGGGATGCTTTTGACATGTAAGAACAGTTGCCATCTGTGTTAAAAGTTGCCAGGAGATATGCCGTGCAAGGACAAGATGTAATATGAGATCCCTCGGGGGTATTATCTGCTTATACTTTAAAGTGTGACTCATCTGTCAAACGTTGCCTTGTAAGCCCTGGACCTCTGGGTATCTCCTGTGTAGTTAATCCAAGTTCTAAGTATTGATTTTACTTGATGCTGATGTTTCTGTGAAGGAAATGCTTAGCAGCAATGCAACACAAACCACAGGAAGGGTGTCCTCTGTTACAGCAATGATATCACACAAGTGGGCGAAGTCAATTGTTTCTAGCTAGGATTTGTTAAAGGTAGCAGCAGGCAAAAACAACAATATTGAAAAGCAGGCAAAGCCTTGTACACACGATCAGATTTTCGGATGACCATTCGTCCGTTTATTGTTGCATGCTAGTCTCATATCCAAAGTTAAGAGGTTGCTCACCATACGAAAATTATCGTACAACAGAATTTAACTTAGGAAGTGATGTAATGTGTTGAATTGTTTTGTATGTGTTCTTTTGTTTCTGAGCATGCGTAGTCATGCTTTTGATGAAGGCCTAAGGCCGAAACGCGTCAGATTTTTGGGATGATGTCATTGCTGTAATGCTTAGATAAATATTTTTTATGGAGAAGCTGTCGAGTTGCCGGCCTGTACTTTCTATGGATCTTTTGTGAGCTTAATTAGCCAAAAATTAACCGACTACTGTACACATCAGCTATACTATATAACGGTTGAGCTTGGTGAGTTTTTCTCATGCGTAATCTTGCTCTTACGACTTTTTTCCGGACAGAAACCGCACTAATTATACAAAAATTGGACGTTGTTTTCACGTACGATTAAAATGTTATAGTCTGCACATCCAGCTTTTGTTGTACGAAAAATCAGAATTGACTGTTGAAAGCACCATACTAACTGTCATGTCAGGAAAGGCTTGCTGGGAATAGCAGTTCCACACAAGCGTGTGAGCGTACGTGCATGCACGAATGGCGCACGGGAGAAGACGCAATTACCGGCGCCAGGCGCACTATTTAAGCTCTGCTGTGATAAGGAAACCCTGCTGTCTGATCTACAGCATTCCCTGAGAGTTATCTGTTTATCCTAATCTGTTCCTGTGATACCCGGCTTGCCTTGTGACTACCCTTTGCCTGCACCTCTTATCCTCTGGCTCATCCGCTCCTGCCTGTTACCGACCCGGCTTGTTCTGTGACTCTCCTTCACCCTCATGCATCTACTCCAGTACTGTCAAGCTTGTGTATGACCAGGCCTGCATGACCTTGCTGTGTTCCAATCCCTGGAACCATCTCTCTGCATCCTGTGAGTGTCTTCCTACTCTACCTGCTCCAGTTTCCAGTCTGCTGCACCCCACCTGCTGTTCCAGTTTGCCTCAGCAATATCGGGAGCTCCACTCCAGCCTTCCAGCTGTTGATCCTGCCAGGCACTCGTGCTGTCCTGTACTCCTGTGCTTCCTGTCCACTCTATCAGGGGGTGCGAGTCAGGAATGTAAGAGAGGCCTCCCTCTGCATATCGGGCTCAACCACCAGGTACGTGACACTAACGATCTGACTGGCAGATTGTTCGTTCGGACAAAATTTTACTTCCGATTTTAGTATAGTGTGTACGGGGGCTTTAGTCTTTTAAGGGACTAGCACTAGCATTGGAATTAAGCGGGAGAATGGAGCATTGATTGGTAAAAAAAGGAACCAGGGGCAAACATATAGGTCACTTTCAACAGTATAATGTAATAAGTTAAACAATAGTTGAATATAAGAAAAACAATGAAACACGCAGTGAACCATCCAAAGAAAACCTCATATGCACACTTTTTTGATTGTCTGTTGTTCCATTAAAGAGGAAGTAAACCCTGTTGATGATAGTTTAAAGCTGCTCTAACCACGGATTTAGGCGCATCTTTGTCCGTACGTGCGTAACCGTGTACTTCTAATAAGGTAGGTAGTCTTAATACCATGTTTTCTTCCACCACTTCTTCACAACCAGATCCTAAACTTGCACCTATTTTTTTTTTTTAGGGAAGCGCAAGAGATGGACTTGAGCCCACCTCTGGATGCCTTGCCTCAACAACCGGGAGAACAACCCAACTTGAAATCATAAACCTGTCTTCACATCGGCTGTGCGAGGCGGAGGATCAGGTCCTCAAATTGGGCCTGACCTTCTGTTCGGACTCTGATGTGGACAGATTCATAATAACAAAAGATATCCACCTGTTCGCACGTAGACTCATGTTTAAAACTTTCTATGACAAACCCGCACAACCATCTGGATCTATTGGTCCCAGTGGTTCAGATTTTGAAACTTACAACCTACAGGAACTTCGTGTACTTGATGACCTCATGGAGTTATGGGAGGAGGGCTACACCGAACCGGACGTTCTGAGGAATCCTCGTCGGATGGTCTGGGGGGTGTGACCTTCCCCCCTCCCTCCTCCTTCAAACTAAAGTCACGTAATTTTCCATTATTAAATAATAACCCAAACATTTGGGCTTTTGTACAACAAACCACATAAGAAATTAAAAAAACTATTGCATGAGAATAAACCTAATAATCTCTCGAACAAACAAAAACGGGCACTAACATCTTTACAAAGTAATTCATCAATAATAATCAAACCAGCCGATAAGGGTGGCAATCTGGTAATAATGGATGTTGAATTTTATGAAACTATGTGTTTAGAGATTTTGCAAAATAAAGATTAGTACAGATCCATTACCAAAACTGTGATAGACCACTACAACAAAGAATACTATAGTATTATTGTAAAAGCCCACCACCAAGGTATTATTGATGAAAATACTCGGAACTTCCTTTATGTAAAAAATCTGAAAATTCAAACCTTTTATGCCCTTCCTAAAGCCCCATACACACGGTCGGATTTTCCGATGGATTCTGTCCTATCGGACAATGTTGTCGGAAATTCCGACCGTGTGTAGGCACCATCGGACAGTTTCCAACACCAACATCGGACAAAGTACGACGGACATGATCCGACGGACCTGGTCCTCGGATAATCCGAGCTTGTGTATGGGGTTTTAGACTCATAAATCTCTAATGACGCATACACACGATCGGAAATTCGGCCAGCAAAAGACCGACTGTGTGTATGCTCCATTGGACTTTTGCTGGCCGAATTTCCGCCAGCAAAAGATTGAGAGCAGGTTCTCAATTTTTCGGTCGGAACAAGTTCCGATCTAAAATTCTTACGCCTGCTCGGAAACAACTCGCTGCA
Organism: Lithobates sylvaticus; assembly: GCA_028564925.1. Classification (NCBI taxonomy): domain Eukaryota; kingdom Metazoa; phylum Chordata; class Amphibia; order Anura; family Ranidae; genus Lithobates; species Lithobates sylvaticus. Next base: position 106,735,953 of record CM053026.1, read on the forward strand.
GCTCGGAAGCATTGAACTTAATTTTCTCGGCTCATCGTAGTGTTGTACGTCACCGCGTTCTTGACGGTCGAAAGTTCAGCAAACTTTTGTGTGAACGTGTGTATGCAAGCCAAGCTTGAGCGGAATTTCGTCTGAAAAACCATCCAAGATTTTTCCGGCGGAAAATCCGCTTATGTGTACGCGGCATTACATTACCCCCGGGCAGGCCCATTGTACCTGGGTGTTAATGTTTAACTGAAAATGCTAGCAGTATTGTAGACCAATATCTTAACCCGCATGTGATGTCACTTACCTCATATGTCAAAGATACTATGGATCTACTTAAAAATCTCAAAGGTGTTACTTTCCCTTCCAATACATGGTTGGTAACTATTGATGTTGAAAGCTTATACAATACTATTCCTCATGAAAAAGATCTATCGGTAATTGAAGGTCATCTGAAAGAGAGGGGCAAACTAGTCAACAACTATAATAAATTTATAGTCGACCTCTTAAGATTTATCCTTACACGCAATGTAACTTTGCTCGGGCACGTTGCCGCCTGGCATCAATATATTGACGATGTACTGATGTTTTGGACCGGTACTAAAGATGAACTAGACCTGTTCATGACCACCATTGGACACAACCAATACAACCTTAGGTTTACCATGAACTGTGACCTTATCAAAGTCACTTTCTTAGACCTTGAAATTTTCCTCAACAGCGATAGCTCCTTGGGTTCCCCTCTGTTTGGGACATGTCAATCTGCCCACTGATTGGGACATGTCAGCTGCATCTGTGTCTCCTCCCTAACAGGCCTCGTGCCGCGGGGTCTTATGGGAATTGTAGTCTTTTAATTTAGTGCTCGATTCCCCATTGCTCATTGTCCATGCCGCGCCATCCACACTTCCGAATCACGTGATGTTGGATGTCAGGTGCATGGCGTACACATAAAAACACTCCCACCACACCATCACATTGTCAGACACTCTTGTCTGGGAGTGCCATGCTGATACATCTCTCTCTGTGAGGTAAATCTATACAACCAAGTGCTCCTTTCTTTGTTTTCAAGTTTGCTAGTCTTGTAAATGCATTTACCTGTTGGTTTACCATTTTTCACCTATTGCTGTCTGTGTTTGAATTTTACCCCCACCTTCTGGAAGGGGGGACAGACGATCTGCAAACAGGAGCTGGGTTTTACATATATTGGATAAGCTAAAATATATTCATATTAATTATAGTGCAAACCTTTTGTTTGGTTTAAATTCTTTTTTGAAGATTGACTCATGAAGCATGTATCTAACCTTGATTTTCATCATTCTCCTACTGTTCAATCTGAGCTAGATATTCATTACAATAATATACTGTTTTAAACAGATAATATTCCGCAATCTAGGCACCCTTGGCTCCTTTATAGATCTAGCTTGGTTAAATGTAAGTATGCTACGCCAAGCCATTTTATCCACATACTCCACACCCCTTATCACTACACTGTTGTCACACACTTCTCCCCCTTCAGTGTTTGTGTCACCCTCATCATCACCCTTAAGTGGGACTTTTCAATACACATTTTAATCATCCTTTTCCACCTCTTTTACCCTTTATATTTTCTCTTGTGCCCCCAAAAACCCCTGCCTCCCCCCTTTCCCTATTCCTTCACTACCTCCCTTTTCCCCCCTCATCCCCCCCTTATTCCTTCCTTCCTTCCTTCTATAACCCTCAACACCCCACCAAACCCCCCCACCCCACCTCCCCCCACATGGCATTCCAGTGTCTTCTTCACCCCTCCTCCCTTCTAATTTTCTCCCCTTCCTCTCCTTTTCCCCCCTTTCTTTCCCCCCTTTTTCTTCCCTTCCTTCCCCCCCTTCTCTCCCAAACTTTCCCTTCCTTCCCGCCCTTCCTCACCTTCCCTTCCCCTTGGCCTTCTCCCAGTTTTACCCCTTTCCCCCCCCCTTTTTTCCTCCTTTGCACCCTTTTCCTTCACTTTCCCACCCACCCATCTATATTAGTGACCCTTTTGCTGAGGTCATTACTTACATTTCAATATTTCAATATCTCTTTGGACAGATACTGGCTGTTTGCCCCTGCTCTGGGCTCCAACCGGTCAGCCTGTTTGTATGCTATTCAGTGTACATTTCCATTTGGCTAAACATCCAGTCACAGGTGTAAGATCTTTCCATGGGTGGTCGATGGGCATTGGGTATGGCGGCCAGCAACCTATTTATCTTTTCCTGTGTTTGTAATATATTATAAGTTTGTACTGTTTTTAACTGTACTCTGTTTTATGCAGTATCACATCTAACTTTCAAAAAACATCCCCTGAGGAAGCCCTAAGGGGCGAAATATGTCGGGATAAGTCGCTCCATGCTATTGTTGAGTGACCACTCTATCCATTGATTGTTTAGATGTGTATCTGTGTATCATATGTACAGCCAATGTTTTTTTTAAATTTGTCTCTGTGTAATAAATTTTGTTATATTCTTTTGTAAGGAAATTTTTTGCCTGGCACCCCTAAAATCCCACAAAAAACGTTCCCTTGTCCATACATACTTTCAGGGATGTTGGTGTCACCATTTTGACACTGTCGCCTATCTATATCACTACCCTCTACTACGCTACTGTATGTTTGTAGTCATCACCTTCCAGTATATTAGTAGGTGAATCATTTATTGCAATAGAGTTTATATGCATCTCTTATTTTAGTTAACCCTGTCCCTTCTGGTCTTGGATTCTATAGCTAGTTTTAGCTTAGGGCTCAAAAACCAGCATAGGCTAGAGCCAGGTTAGGCACCCGACAGCCACTTGTGGTAGTTAGAGGTCCTGTAGTATGAAAGTTTATAAACTACTAGGAACTAAAGCACAGAGTAGATAGGCTGACTCTGAGTTCCAGTGTCACACCATGGTTTCTGCGTGTTAGAAGCGGAGTTCCAGGCTGGTTGGGTAATGGCTGGAGGTTCTCCACATTACCACAGATCTTGTCTTCAGGTCTCCGACAGAAAGACAGACACTGTATCACAATCATCCTCAGGGGTCCCTGCAAATGAACTTTTTTGCAATATTCATCTGGAGGTATCTATATTAATAACAATATATACCCAGATATATGTGCACATTTCTACCAAGATTCCTATTAGGCCCTATGCTGATAATACCTGTTTGTACATTTGATGTATATCATTAATCTCTTCTTATATAAAACATGTATTATTTCTATACTGGTTTTCCTCTATATACTATATTCTCAGGTTTTCTTTGTTCACCCAGTGAGCTGAGCAATGTTATATGCTGGTTGCAGTAGTCCTTCTGCCCCTAACTACTTTGTTTGGATTAAGGTTTAATTTACCAGGGGACGGAATCCCTCTCATTACAGAGTCCCTGTCCTGGGTGGAGGCACTGCCAACTTTATTACCAAACCCTTCCACTTAGCGAAAGTTCTGGTTCTCTTATCTACCTACAGGTTTAGTGCAATATCTTGTTTGGGAAGGGCCATTTCTCATAACCCCCCAAAAAGAAGGATAAAGTAGTTTTGTATTGATTTTTTTAGTACAGCTTACATCCTTTAGGTATTCATGCAAAGAGTAGAGGTATTTATCATGCTCCCCTCATAAAACACATTTTGGTATCCCTGCAGGCATATATTTATGTATGCATTTTCATGTACTAATAAAGCCATTGTTTAGAATTTATGATATATAGTGTTATAATTTAAATTCAATCCATGACTGATCACAAATTCCCGCATAATTCAGAACTATTATTGTTCTGAGGTCCATTAAATTCAGTTTTTATGCTCCATAATTGCTCTTGGACAGTTCTTATTAACACTAAACTCCAGACAAAAACTAAAAAAAGACCCTTTAATCTAAGGTAACTGGATTTTTAAAATGAAATTTTACTAGCAATGGCGGCAATCAGCTACTCTCTGCCCATCGCCGATCGCCACCCGCCTCAAAGCTTGTCAAGTCTTACTCTTCGGGCCCCGGGTACTACTGGGTGAGGAGCGGAGGAAGATCACTCTACCAGAGAAGGCAAGGAGATAAGCAGGCAGGTGGCTCGCCGGGACTTGAGCCAAGGCAGAAGAACATGCGAGCGGAGCTGGATGGGCATGTGTCCGAAACTAAAGAAATATTCCCTCTGCTCCGACCAGCACATGATCATCAGAAAGGGCCACAGATAATGGAAAGAAATACACCCCTAAGCTAATAGGAGTGAAGGAGCGGGGGTGTGTAATTCAGAATTTTTTTTTTTAATTCTGCACTGGCTGTCTTTGAAATTGCCCCAGCCCCTGTTCAAATACAATCCGGGGACAAAACCGGGGACAGACTTGGTCCAGGGACAGTATCCTCAATTCGGGGACTGTCCCCGGAAACGGGGGATGTCTGGTCACCCTACTTTAATCCAGTCATGTATTAATTAAAAAATCTTTACTTTTTTTTATTTTTTTTTAATACTGCTAGTATAAGTACCCAGAATCCCATAATCTCCTGCACAGCAGGATTTAGACTGAGACTAATTTGTTTACAGCTATGATTTGTAAGAGGACAGAGAGAGAAGGCCAGCCCTCCAAGACAATGAGAGCTCTTCTTCAGAGCCTGCTAATCCTACACCAGGTCCAAACAATTGTATTATTAATCATTTGGCTTATTTAAAACAACACATAAAATATGATTAATATAAAAATATATAATTTTACCTTTTATCATGGATTAGCAAACAGCTGAAATTCTCACTGGATTTAAGAGTGACCCCTTATTTCTCCTCTGTTACCATTGTGTACACTGTATATGCTTGTTGCAATCGTGAATCTGTTATCCAATATTCTAACGTTGCATCTGTTTATCTGGCCTTACGTGGCTGTTTTTTCGCTCAGCCAGTGGGCTGAACAAAACAGACTGAACCAAATTTCCCCATCCACACAGTCGAAACCTTTATCCCAAAAGAAAAAACTGTTGCTGCAACTGCAGTGTGATCTGGAGTTTGGCTTCAATTTAATAGTGTAATTAAATTTGCTAGTACATCTAACACTCCCCTCCCCCCAAGACTGACAATGCTGCTGTCCAAAGGTGCCCCTGCGCTCCTTCATCCAAAGTGGGGGCTCTCTAATACAGGAGGTGTGTTACTGGCCAGATCATCAGGTGAAAACAGAAGGAAAGAAGCCCTAAAAAAGAAAGCTAATGCAGCCACCACATCTAATGATTGGTAAACTGCAATAGATTACACTTTTGGTTTTGGGGTTATTACTGCTTTAAATACACCTATCGCAAATCTGGGGAACTGAAACTAATTATATAATGATAAAACACATAAGCAGACATTATCTTCAATTAAAAAATACATGTCACAATAATAATTTGTTTCAGATATATAAGGGTTGATTTACTAAAGGCAAATAGGCTTTTCACTTTGCAAGGGAATTTTCTCCAGAGCTTAGTGAATGTGGTGAAGCTCTGCTCACTTACAAAAGTGAGTACACCCCTCACATTTTTGTAAATATTTAATTATATCTTATACTCAGTGGTCATCTTGGAGGTGTGCTTGGGGTCATTATCATGTTGGAATACTGCCTTGCGGCCCATCTCCAAAGGTGTGGGGGGGGGGGGTCATGCTCTGCTGCAGTATGTCACAGTATATGTTGGCATTCATGGTTCCCTCAATGAACTGTAGCTCCCCAGTGCCGGTGTTCTGCCGAGAAGTGCCCCCCCCCCATTGGATAGTGTCCGCCCCGTACTGCGCACTTAACAGTACCTTCTGCCCCGAGTCCAGGTTCAAGCTTCGAGCACGGCCTCACTTCGCTTGGCATATTTTTATTCTAACTCTATGTCCACCTGGATGGTGGGGCTTGAACCTGGACTCAGGGCAGAAGGTACTATTAAGTGCGCAGGCGCCGTTCATCTTCGGAGACTTTCGGCATCTTCTTTGCCCCCCGTACTGCGCAATCGCGGTACAGGGCGGACACTATCCGATGGGGGACAGTTCTCAACAAGACACCGGCAGCACTCATGCAGCCACAGACCCTGACACTCCCACCACCATGCTTGACTTTAGGCAAGACACACTTGTCTTTGTACTCCTCACCTGGTTGCCGCCACACACGCTTAACACCGTCTGAACCAAATAAGTTTATCTTGGTCTCATCCAACCACAGGACATGGTTCCAGTAATCCATGTCCTTAGTCTGCTTGTCTTCAGCAAACTGTTTGCAGGCTTTCTTGTGCATCATCTTTAGAAGAGGCTTCCTTCAGGGACGACAGCCATGCAGATCAATTTGATGCAGTGTGCGGCGTATGGTCTGAGCACTGACAGACTAACCCCCCCACCCCTTCAACCTCTGCAGCAATGCTGGCAGCACTGATACGTTTATTGCCCAAAGACAACCTCTGGATATGACGCTGAACACGTGTACTCAATTTCTGTGGTCGACCATGGTGAGGCCTGTTCTGAGTGGAAACTGCCCTGTTAAGCCGCTGTATGGTCTTGGCCACCATGCTGCAGCTCAGTTTCAGGGTCTTTGCAATCTTCTTATAGCCTAGGCCATCTTTATGTATAGCAACAATTATTTTTTTCAGATCCTCAGAGAGTTCTTTGCCATGAGGTGCCATGTTGAACTTCCAGTGACTAGTATGAAAGAGTGAGAGCGATAACACCAAATTTAACACACCTGCTCCCCATTCACACCTGAGACCTTGTAACACTAACGAGCCACATGACACCGGGGAGGGGAAATTACTAATTGGGCCCAATTTGGACATTTACACTTAGGGGTGTACTCACTTTTGTTGCAAGCGGTTTAGACATTAATGGCTGTGTGTTGAGTTATTTTGAGGGGACAACAATTTTACACTGTTATACAAGCTGTACACTCACTACTTTACATTGTAGAAAAGTGTCATTTCTTCAGTGTTGTCACATGAAAAGATATAATAAAATATTTACAAAAAATGTGAGATGTGTACTCACTTTTGTGAGATACTGTACATCATCCAATCATGTGCGCGCAAAAATGCTGTTTTTTTTTTTTTTTTTCTATTTCCTTGAACATTACTGGGTATTCTGTGCACAATGATATATTACCACATCCACTAAGCTCTAGGGAAATTTCCAAAATGCAAAGTAAACCGCCTATTTGCCTTTAGTAGATCAACCCTGTTGAGTGCATAAAATGACTCAGTCTTCATAAAAAAAAAAATGAAAGGGGGAACTAATTCATAACACCATCTCCATTCCCCAAGTATCCACTGCACTTACCGTGTTTCCACGAAAATAAGCCCTACCCCAAAAATAAGACCTAGCGCGATTATTGGGGAGGGCTGCATTATAAGCCCTACCCCAAAAATAAGCCCTAGTAAAGTTCATTTTTTTTAAAATGTATGTGCTTTGTTAAATTTACACACTGGCATAAGGTGCAGTGTGTCCCCCCCCCCTGCAATGATCATGCAAAATACCCCATCCACAGCTGCCGCTGACCCGCAGGAGGTCTTCTCCTCTCCTCCCAACTGTCATCTGCGGCCCCTCCCTCTGCAGTGCTCGGAGTGGTCTGACATCAGAGGGAATCTCGGAGAAGAGAAGAGCTCAGTCAAGTTACATGATCGCCAAGGGCTGCTGTAAAAAGGTACTTCTCATAAAACAGCCACAAAGGGAGACACACTGCACCCTACACCAGCATAATCCTCCCACAAAACCGACTACATAATCTTAAAAAGTACTTTAACCAAGATGTTTTTTGCAGGGGGATTAAAATTATGTCAAAATACTGATAATAATAAGACATCCCCTGAAAATAAGCCCTAGGGTCTTTTTTGTAGCCAAAATTAATATAAGACCCGGTCTTATTTTCGGGGAAACATGGTAGCTGCTGTTAAAGGGATACTAAAGTCTTGTTTTTTTGTTTTGTTTTTTTTGTTAAATATAACAAAAATTTTATACTTACCTGCCCTGTGCAGTGGTTTTGAACAGAACAGCCCAGATCCTCCTCTTCTCGAGTCCCCCGCTGGCGCTCCTGGCCCCTCCCTCCTGTTGAGTGCCCCCACAGCAAACAGCTTGCTATGGGGGCATTCAGACACAGAGCTGCGGCCTGGCCCCGCCCGCCCCTCTCCCTGTGTTTATTGGATGCAGCAGGAGCCAATGGGGCTTCGCTGCTGTCTCTGGCCCCGCCCCGCCCGCCCCTCTCTCTCCTCATTGGCTCACTAACTTGGATTTACAGCAGCAGGAGCCAATGGGGCTTCGCAGCTGTCTCAGTTAATGAGTAGGGAGAGTCCCATGCAGCCGAGTCTCTCGTGCAAAATCGATGGATGCAGATGGGGCTCAGGTAAGTATTAGGGGGGCTGCTGCACACAGAAGGCTTCTTATCTTATCAGGGGGGGGGGGGGGGCGTCGGTGGTAAAATTCAGAGATTCTCATTGGCCCATTGTCACATTATTATCACAGGTTATTTTGGATATCTGCAGAGGAAAGGATTGCTACTAAGATAATTATTAGGGGGGGCAGGGGTGTGGAGGGCCAGGCTTTCTTTGCAGAGACACTGTCACTTTGCCCTGCAAAAGGTCAGCAAACTGCAAATCTTTACCTATACAAAGTGGAGAAGGAAACTATTCAGAGTGGATGCAGCCGAAGACTTCACTGGCGCATGTGCTCTGAAGGTCCGGCATACAGTGCTTGCATGGAGTGACGTAATCGTGCCCCGGCCACTCATGTAGCCGGAGGCTGCGTACCCAGAAGGAATCCAGATAGCAAGCAATCGAGATGCAAGTTTGAAAATTACTTGCTAAGCTATTGCTAGACTTGCCAGGCTTCACATGTTTGTTGCACAATTGCAGCAAGTTCGCATTGCATGACTCCAGATCAACTTTCTTTGCAAACATTCTGCAAGTCTGCTGCAAGTTCTGGTTCAGTTATGTTGTACAATAGTCATCCCACCACAGGGGGCACTGTGACTTAGAGATCTTCCTCTAGACTCACCACTGCAACTTTGCTCTTGCTAGAGACTTGCCACACAAATTTTCTACAAATTGGAAAAGTGTTCACTAGAACTTGTGCTTCAAGTGCTCGGCAAGTGTACAACTCTCCAGTGAAAATGTGCAGCAAGTTAACAGACTTAATTTAACACTGCCACAAATATGTGGCAAGTTATCCTTGCTATCTTGGAAGCTGGAAGCATGCCGCTGGAAGGCTTCGTTTTAAGGTAAGGCTCTCATAATGTGCTAGTATGGTATGCATACTAGCACATAATGGCATTGCCTTGCAGGGGAATTTTTTTTCCTCAATTGCGGTTTACTTTAAAGTGTATGCATTTTAAGTGTCTGTAGTTCTGCCTGACCACGACACCTTCTGCCTGGAGTTTGCATGTTCTCCCTGTGCCTGCGTGGGTTTCCTCCGGGTACTCCGGTTTCCTCCCACACTCCAAAGACATGCTGGTAGGTTAATTAGATCCTGTCGATAAAAATTGGCCAAATATGTGTATGTTGTATGTGTTTGTAAGTGTGTCGGGACCCCACAGGGCAAGGACCGCACTATACCACAGATGGACACCAGTGGCAAAAAGCGCCCTGAGGCGATTCAGTTCACATAGGTAGCGCTATACAAGTCATTCATTCATTCATATATTGTTTCCGTTAACCTGATACAGAAGGGCAAGTGAGTGTTTTCACACTAGGACAGGATAGGAAGTCTGTTACTGTCCGAATCACTGGGTAAAAAGGAGAAACCTTAAAAAAGAAAACGAAAGCAGCCACCTTATCCAAGGAGCAGTAAGTGGCAATATATTACTGCTTTGTTTTTGGATTTGAGTATGCTACGTATAAATGTAAGATTATACGGTATAGTATGGTATATGTGACATATACCTAAAACAAATTTTGAGCTTCCGTCACGTGTAAAGAAGAGTACCTCTGGTCTCAAAGACTGTAAAGCAGCCCATAGATGATTCTTTTTTTTTGTTCAACCAGCGGGTTGAACGAAAAATAAAAAAATGACTTGATTCCCCCATTTACACGCTCAATGTGGATAGGGAAATCCTCTCTGCTTAGTTATTGTATTCGGACGACAGCGATGATCGAGTTGCAAAAATATGACAGGGCAGTTGTACAAAGTCAATTTGCAGATCGTACAAACCACCCCGCCCATACCTGGATCGATCTGACTTTAAGTCCTTTTAAAGCCCTTGACATTTTCTGTACTTGATGAGCAAAACGGTAACAGCAAATTGACAGATTCTTCTTAAAGCGGAGTTTCGCTCACCCCTTTAAAAATTAAAAGTCAGCAGCTGCACATACTGTTATTACTTACCTGTCCTGGAGTCCAGCGATATTGGCACCGCAGCCAGTGTTTACATCGGCTGGTCGGATGCTGCCGCCACCATTGCGGGTAAGGGAACCCGGCAGTGTAACCTTTCGGCTTCACTGCCAGGGTCCCTACTGTGCATGCATGAAGCGTGCTGCGCTCTTTTACTGGCCCGGCAAAGGGGAGGGAGGAGGGGGGGCCGAGCTGCTGACGTAATTTGCCACGGCCCGGTCTCCTGGAAGCGGGGACAGTGTACCTGTAAAAAATAGGTACACCCCCCCCCCCTCTGAAAGATGCCAAATGTGGCACCGGAGGTGGGATCAGATAAGCGGAAGTTCCACTTTTGGGTGGAACGCCGCTTTATTAAAACTGGACAACTCTTTAACAGATACTTTGCAGATCTTAGTTTCATCTTTTATATTCCATGCCAAATGCAAACTATTAAGAGATAACTGAAATAAGCTCATAGATTTGCAGGAAAATGGTGATAAGAATATATGAAAAGCACATTTTTAAGCTACAGACTTGGATTAGCTTCTGTCATCATAAGGAGCTATTAGAAGTGCTGGGTTCATAAGGATAGCTAATGCAATATCCTGGGAAAATACCTGACGGGTGTGCCTTGTAGTTCACTGTAGGGTGACTGTACTGATAACCCCTAATGTTGTCATTAGCCTTCAAAAATTCCACATGCCTTATAACTCAGCAGGGTGTAGGTTTATCACTCCATAAACCACACCTGTCCATGACTTGTCCTTTGCCTGATGACATTCATGATAATTATACCTTGTCTTTACATTGTAGCCAGACATTGGTCACATCATCCTTATATATTTTTAACAGATGACGACGCTTATAATTTTATGTGCTATCAGGTTATATTACATCGGGAGTTTCACAAGGCAGACTTCAGCATAGAGAAAATCTTTACAGTCCCAGTGCCAGTCTATTTAACATTTGTGGTTTTATAATATTATTATTATTATACGCGATTTATATAGTGCCAACAGTTTGCGCAACGCTTTTATATACATCTTCTATTGCCAGTCTATTCTGCATATAATAATGTGTAACTGTCTTGTTTTTGAAGGCTTCATGAGAAAGAAAGTGTAATAGATTTATGGCTGCTAATCACCTCTTTTATCTGTCAATAGCATGGTTAGCCTTTCAAACACTATCCAATTGCCCTCCTGCATCTATGACTCTTTAAAGATTATCTGCAGGCAAAAAACACTTTAGATTTAAACTATTCCTCAACAGCCTCACAAGAAATAAATCTTCTTGCTGCGTAATAAATACCTTTGCAAACCCAGATCGTATGCTGTAAGGCTGGGGTCACACTATCGCCGCATGCTAGACTTGCCAGCCTTCACAAGTTTGTTGCACAATTGCAGCAAGTTCGCACTCCAGAATAACTTTCTTTGCAAGCATTTTGCAAGTTCTGGTTATGTTGTGCAATGGTCATCCCACCACAGGGGTCACTGTGGCTGAATTTTCATGCTGTAAGCTAGCAGAGCTCTTGCTAGAGACTTGCCACGCAAATTTGCTACAAATTGGAAAAGTGTCAACTAGAACTTGTGCTTCAAGTGCTCTGCAAGTGTACAACTTGCCAGTGAAAATGTGCAGCAAGTTAACAGACTAACAATTCAACACTGCCACAAATGTGTGGCAAATGATCCTTGCTATCTGAGAAGCTACCTGAAAAAAAGGACAGGGACGGGTGGATTCAAGACCAGTCAACCTGCACAAGGAAGAAGAGCAGAAAAGACTAGTCTTTATTACCGAAAACTCCTGCACAGAAGCAACGTACAGGAGTGGTTTCATGCTGGATTACTGCACATATCTGGGAGAGACACACAAGGGAAATCAAGGTTTAGGTAAGAATGCACATGGAAGTTGTGACAATATTTGCTTAGCCTGAAGTTCAGTTTAGTTCTATAGGCAAAACTTTTTTTTTTCCATTTTGGATAGAGTAAGGGAAGTTTATAACTCCTGTAAGGTTTATTTTTGCCATTGTTGTCCCATTGGGGAGATTAACCTTCACTTCCTGTCCCACAGCCACACAGAAAGTGAGAGAAAATCCCTGCAAGTAAGAAATTCTATTGCGGACCCCTAGGTCACCATTGGAAGATTTTCTCTCTATTACTTTTCTGGGGACAACCCAAAATTTGGGATTTTCTTTTACTTTTACTTTCAATGATTATGATAAGCAGGACAAACAGAGGGTGAATCTCCCTAAAGCCCCTTTCACACTTATACGACTTGTCCCACGATTAGGGACTGCAAAGTAGCATGACAAGTCGTTCCCCATAATTTTCAATGACAGCCATTCATATTAGTACGACTTCAAGTCGTTCCGACTTCAAAGTAATCCCTGCACTACTTTGGTCCGATTTTGATTGCACTTACACAGGCATTCCTTGAAATCGCGCCAAAATCGCGCCAAAAATCGCGCAAAAAATCGTGTCCGCAAATCGCATAAGTGTGAAAGGGGCCTAACAGGGACACAGACAGCAATAAAAACTGACAGGTGTTCTAATACCTCTCCACTCTATCCAAAACGAAAAAAATATTTTGCCTTTAGTTATACTTTACTGACTTTTCTTACAGACATTAGACAGTAGTTTATAGACATTTGATCATAGCCCAAAAATGGCCAGATTGGGACACTGTTGTCTATGGTCACTTTATTATAGTCAGCTGCTAGTCATCCATGCCCATAGCCAACTCCCACACTGTAATCTTATCAGTCTAGGAGTGCACACACTAGGTGTGTGCTCACGCCAACCACTGGGCGCTATAGAAAACCTCTACAAAGGGTCATGTTTCAGCATAACTGTGTTATCACCACGGGGCTAGTTCAACTTTTCCCTTCCATGTGGCCTTTACATAAATCAGGAGGGCCATGTGTCATCACTAGGGATGAACTTTCTGTTCGGGTCGAACATGAGTTCGACTCCAACATTGGCTTTGGGTATGTAGTGTGATGTGCTGAGTGTGTACTATACTTGGTTTGCTGGGTATGTAGTGTTCTGTGCTGGGTGTATAGTGTGTTGTGCTGTGCTCGGTATATTCTGTGCCAGGTGTGTAGTGTGCTGGGCCTGTACTGTACTGGATTTGTTGTAACTTGTGATGGATGTGTAGTGTGCATGGGTATGTGTTGTACCGAATATCCATTATCTTTAATGGATATGCAGACAATTAAAAATTAAAGGAAATTGATGTAAAAAAACAAACAACTGAAATTCTAACTCTTTAATGAAGGGGGGCGATACAGATTCTCGCCAAGGGTGCTTGAGACTCTAGGTACGCCTCTGACTACATGCGGTGCCGATCCTCCCTACTGCCCTGGCTTTTTCTCTCACTTTGAATGCTTGCCAGAATCCTTTGAGGTGATTGTAGTTGTATTAGTGCACAGAAATGATTGCGTACTGTCCGTGATACTTTTTTAGTTTGAACAAATTGTTTTACATTTCAAGACAGGCTTTCAGGGTTTACACCCTTCTTCCAAGGTCCAAGCAATACTGGTTGGATCTTAGAAGAAGAGGGTACATTCTGAAAGCTTGTCCTGAAAATATGAATGTCAGTGCAAATAATAAACGTATCACGAAGAGTACTCAATTTTTTTTTATTATTTCAGAATCCTCTGCAATGTTTTCCTTATGAATGGATGTGGAACACATGCATTGAACACTTCATTCTCCTTTCTCCTAAAGATCACGACACACTTGTACAACATTTGTTATAACATGTTGCATTTAGAAGAGCTAATTTTTTCACCTTAGTTAATCCCCACATTGCCTGATGGTATTTCAACTGTCATCACGTATACATTTAAACACAAATCAGAAGCAATAAACAGAATTTAAAAAAATAATAATCAATTTAGAAGAGAATGATTAAGCACTGGCGTATTCTCCATGTGTGCAACGTGTCATGCCCACTGTGCCTTCACACATTACACAAGTATGGGGAAACATCATTAGTTCCCTGTCTCCACTGCAGCTGCACTAGACAAGTGTTTGTTTATACCAGGGGGGTAAGTAGTAGGTGGCTCAGAGGTCAGTAGTAAGTTACACACAGGTCAGTAGTAGATGTTACAGAGTGCAGAGTTCAGTAGTAAGTGATGCAGGGATCAGTGGTAAGTGATGCAGAGGTCAGTAGTAGGTGACGCAGAGTTAAAATCTCAGTGGTAAATGATGCAGAGGTCAGTAGTAAGCGAACAGAGGTCAGGGATCAGTAATAAGTAATTTTCTTCTGAACCCTGAACAGGTGCCCCATCGTCTGTTGGGTTCTTACTGTGCTGTATATTTCCTATTTAACACTGTCTCAGTCTATACTATGGAAGTCAACCTAGACTCTATTTAACCACACCTCTTTAAGCTACACACAGTCTTCAGTGCAATTAAAAACACAAACACTTTTTGCTGAATTTTCTTTTTCACTAGCCAGGGGGCTCATTTATATTCTACACAGGCCTGCTACTTTTCAAAACAACAGTTAACCAGTTCCATACCAGGCCATAGTAAAATGACGCCGGCAGGAACACTCCGTCCCTCTGGGTGGACGTCATAGTATCCACATCAAGTATTTTATGGTTCTTAGAGAGAAAAAATGCACAAAATAAATAAAACTAAGTTATGTATGGTAGAGTGGAACCTTGGTTTGCGAGTAAAGCGGTTAACGAGCGTTTCGCAAAACGAGCACTGTATTTCTAAAAATCCTAACTCGGTTTGCAAGTGTTGTCTCGCAAAACGAGCAGGAATCAGGCCAAAGTGCAGTAGCGCTTTTGGCCTGAGGTGGGGGGCGCCGGAGCCGAACAGCGCCGATCGTCTGCATTCGGAAATGCACGGAAAGGCCCAAGGACAGTTCGGCTGACCTCGGCAAACCTCGGAGAGGCTCGTGAAAGGAGTCTTTCCTAGGTTTGCCAAGGGCAACCGAAGTGTGCTCGGGCCTTTTCGGCCGTTTCCGAGGCTCTCCAGCGCCCCCTGCCTCTGGCCGCATGCGGTATTGCATCCCATTGAAGTCAATGCGGAACAAATTATTTACGTTTCCATTGACTTCAATGAGAAAACTCGATTTGATATGCGAGTACTTTGGATTACAAGCATACTTCTGGAACAGATTATGCTCGTAATCCGAGGTTCCACTGTATTTGCTTAATTTCACTGGCAATTTTATCCTTACTTCTTTTGGGTTTAACTTTTCATCTAAATCCTTTTTTTCAATAAAAGTAAAATACAGACACATCTGAATATTATTCTGTCTATTCAGTCATATCGGAGCTTGTAGAGTGTCATATCTTTTGTGCCATAATACCATGTCTCTTGCAGCGATAAGTAGATCCTGCAGGTCCAGACAGGGCTAATGAAACAGAAATTAGTATCAAAGTAAGACTAGGGAAAACAGCCATGGCTCACCTCACCAAGAGTATGCCAAACCTAGCAGACCAATTATGTTTATGTGCATGTTGAAGTGAAGGGTTAGGTGCTGTTAAAGTGAAGGGTGTGTAGCTGCTTCACTGACCTTTATTTTATTACAAAAGGTTTTCAATTGATTGAAGCTGGGCAAGCCAAGTTAACTCACACCTCCCATAGAGGCTCTCAGATGCACATTCCGTCTATTAAATCCCAGATTGCCAGTCAAGGCTCAGGAGTATGAAACAAAAGTTATGTGAAGAAAAGGGGGGGGGGGGTTACCCTACATACTATTACTCAGAAATGCACTCAAGTTAAAGTGGAACACCGCTTGGGAAAAGCAATGCAACCTGCACATAAACTAGTATCATCTACAGTCCTGCAGTGCTGTCAGTACCGTACGAGGAGTTGAATTCTATAGGGTCAGCAAATTATTAATATTATACAGGATTTATATAGCGCCAACAGTTTACGCAGCGCTTTACAACTTGAGGGTAGACAGTACAAATACAATACACTTTAATACAGTAGAAATCAGAGGGCTCTGCTGGTGCCCTTAGGTCTTGTGGACGTGGATGCCAGAGTTATAACTATTACCATTATTTTTTTATAGAATTATAATTGTTTGGGTAATCAAATAGGCAAACCTGGCAGACAAAAGAAAGTTTTGATTTGGCTAAATCTGTGACAGTGCTGTCATTCTATCTCAGTTAGTGGGAGTCATGCAGTGATAGGCTGGATATACATGCATTCTGACATTGAAGACTCTCTGCAGGTAGAACACACTGATCAGCGGCTGCAGCAGTTGATCGATTAAAGTTTTCCAGCGTGATTGTTTAAGGGAAGTTGATCTAACAATTCACTTCCGTTGAACAGTGAGGGCCACCCACAAATCAAAATTCAGCTGGCCCCTGCTGAATCGGCCAAATTTCGGTCCCTCTATACACCCAGCCATATACTAAGTGAAATTAATGTCTGGAAGTGGGGGGTGCAGTGGGAATAGCCATAATATTTGCACATAATGGCATTCTTACCTCCTAGTTTTCCCTTCTCCAGAGATGACAGCTCTTTGTTCCCTATTTTTTCTCCATCACCACTACCAGGTCCGCTAATAAGGCAGTACAGCCAGCCCTCCTGTATTGGGCCCAGGCCCCTCAGTTCAAAAGGGGGGGCCCAGCAACTGCCGAGCAGGAGGGCCAGCGGTACTGCCTTATTGCCGACGCTTGTGGCTCACCATGTAGTGCAGGGAGATCGCTTTCTGAGCCCCCTACCGTTGTTTGGGCCCCCCACCTTCAAAGAGCATTTGACAGGCAGTGAGGAGCCACTGATGATGGAACTGCTGCACATGCACACTTACATTGTCCCGGCTCAGCATTTTACAAATACTGAGAGTAGAGAAAAAGTGTTCTCTGTACTGCACATGTAGAAAAATGACAAAGGAGTTACAGATAGATGCAAAGATACCTACAAATCTCTTCCACTAAGTACTAGCAATTTTTTCAACTTTAGTTATGCTTTAAAGTTGACCTGCCAGTAAAGTCCATCTAAAGTTCCTAGTTGTTTCCTCTTACAGAAATTTACAGGCATTTTCAAGTACCCTGCTTGACAGTTCTGGAGGAGGTTGGAAGGATTGGGCAGAGCTTTTATTTCCCTAATCTCCTGCAGAGCAATGTGCTGTCAATTTACAGGCCTGTGGGTGGAGCTAAACATGGCTATTCACTGAGACGGCTATTAACAGTGCTAACAGCTAAGCAGCTACAGCAGCAGCAAGAGTGTCATCAAAGCACAAAGCAGATGGGGAAGTGTTGTCACCCTATCAAAGAAAGTGAAAACAGGATTCCTCAAGGGGTGGGATTCTAATGGACCAGAAACAGTGAGTGGTATAGTATAAAGTACAAACTATATTGGTAGAACCTCAAGTAAAAAGTCCCCATCGCTACACCCTGTACCTGGAGGAAATGGGAACCGTTCAAAATAGAATAGTTGTGGCATAGCACAAATTCCAAAACATCAATGATGATGTCATTGAATTTGCATTCAAACTGGCTTTTTTGGGATAGAGTCCTATGTCATGGGGGATGGAGCTGTATAAGGCTTTCACGTCAATGGCTACCAAATAGGCATCTGCTGGAACATGTAATCCATCAATATTTTTGAGTAGATGAATTGTATCTCTTATATAACTGGGAATGCTTAGCACATGGGGGCGTAGGTAGCCATCAATAAATTCACTAAGATTTTCTGTCAAGAAGCCATTGCCGGATATAATCGGCCTTCCTGATGAATGTGACAACTTAGGAAGTGAATAAAAGGTGGGTGTGCGGGGGAGGGGGGTACGAACAAAATCCCGATCACCTTTAGAGATGATGTTGTGATAAAAGGCCGTATTAACCAGCTGATAGAATCCCTGCTGGAATCTGTCAATTTTGGTTGTAGTGATACGTGAGTACCAAAGTTTATTATACATCTCTATATACTTATCATTGTCCATAATCACTATATCCCCCCCCCCCCCCCCCCCTTTGTCAGAGGGTTTTATAGTGATCAGGGAATTTTGAGAAAGTCTATGAAGCGTGTTTTGTTCCTCTAATGAGAGGTTAGTGCAAGTGTCATGTTTGATTTTCATATTTTTAATTTTATTTGTGATGAGTTTAACAAATGCCAGAACATTAGGATTCAATGCCAATGCAGGGAATTTGTTCTACTTCTTTTTATTTAATTTTTTTGCAATGAATCTTCTGTAGGGGTTGGACATGTAGGTTGATCAAACTTTTGGAGCAAATGCTCCAAATCAATTTGAAAAATGAGATCTAGAGGGGGATCATTTTCCTCCAGTAATGCTATAGGGTGGTCTATAGCCTGCATCTCCTGGGGATTGAGTTGGGCCTCCCCTGTTTTGTTCTTATGCCCCATACACACGATCGGAAACTCCCCCAGCAAAAGTCTGATGTGAAATTTTGGTCGGAAAATCCAACCGTGTGTATGCTCCATCGGACTTTTGCTGGCCGAATTCCCGCCAGCAAAATATTGTGAGCAGGTTCTCTATTTTTCGGTCGGAAAATTTCCGATCGTCTGTAGCAATTCCGACGCACAAAATTCCTACGCATGCTCGGAAACAATTCGACGCATTCTCGGAAGCATTGAACTTTGTTTTCTCGGCTCGTTGTAGTGTTGTAAGTCACCGCATTCTTGACGGTCGAAAATTCTGAGAATTTTTTGGTGACCGTATGTATGCAAGCTAAGCTTGAGCGGAATTCTGTCGGAAAAAACATCCAAGTTTTTTCTGACGGAAAATCCGCTCGTGTGTACGGGGCATTAGAGTACAGTTGTTTCAGGATCAGTTGCCTAGCAAACATTTAAACATCTTTAATGGCCTCAAATTTATCTATATCCTGATTTGGATGGAAACTTAAATCTCTCGCTAGGAGATGTTTTTCTATATCATTTAATGGATATTTGGAGAGATTAACTACATTAAATGAATCTTCGTGTTCAGATGATGTCACTGGTGCGTTTGAATTGGAACAATAGTGCTTGTGGAGGTGGAGGGTTGTTTTCCGGATCTGGCACTAAACAAGTCCCTTGTGTGGGGTTAGAGGGTGAAGAGAACTTGCGTGAAATGTTGGGAGTGCCAGTTGAGAGCCTATCAAAGAAAGAGCAACCGCTGGCAGTGGTCGGATTAACAGGTATTTAGAAAATGTTCCAGGAGGTACTTTGGAGAACAGACAGCCGGGTATTACTAGTGTGGGCAGCACATCAGTTACACATAGCATGATCATAGTTCTACTTTTAAATTTCCACTTCACCTTAATCAGTAGGGCACATACCAGCATTAACAAATAACATTATGTTTTTGAGTAACAAAGCATGTCTTTCTTGTCATTAATTAAATAAGCTGCTATGACAAATGTTATATTACTTAAAGCCTAAGCAAAATTTACATGATTTCTCAACTGTGGGTGTTTCACATCATTAGAGATTTTAGAGAATCAATTGGGATCAATGAGACACATCTTATCACTGAGACAAGCAATTTAAATATAATTATAAATTATATGCAGAAACACGGTTTCTTAAAGAGGTGTATCCCTAAAAAAAAAAAAAAAATTTAAAGTCAGCAGCTACAAATACTGCAGCTGATGACTTTTAATAATTGGACTCTTACCTTTTCCAGGGTCCAGCGATGTGGGGGGGTCGAAGCTCCGCTCGCCCCCGATCCGCTCGGCGGGGCCAGCATTGCAACTGTGGGCACCCGGCTGTGGCTTCACAGCCGGGCACCCACTGCTCATGCGCAAGCGGTGCCACGCGCCCTGATTGGCAGCGCAGTCATCTGGGACCTGTCACGTGTCCCAGATGACTGACAGAAGGGAGGGAGCCCTTCCTGCGCCGAGGGGAAGGGATGTCACCAGCCCGGGCACCGAAGGAGGCAGACTACGAGGGACCCCCTAGCAACAGGCATTTAGAAGTAAAAACGTTTTTTTTTCAATAATTCTTTATTTATTTATTTTAGAAATTTTAAGCAGTTTTTAGGGGGAAACACCACATTAAAACTTGAAAACAAAGATCATTTACACATAGTTAATCTTTTTTACATGTTTGTCTCAAAATGTTAAGTCAACAGGTCATCAGTAGGTTAACCACTTGCCGTCCCGCCCACAGAAATTTTACAGCCAGGCACAATCACCCGTAGGCTAATGGACGCACAGCAATCTGGTGGACACAGCTCAATGTGTTTTATCCACAACAGCTGTGCATAGTATTGATGCTGTGATTTGCCCACAGCTATCACATGGTACTTGGGCTAGTCACAGCACCCTATACAATGTGATAGCTGTGGACCAATCACAGCAGGTCAACAGTAAGCACAGCTGCAATGAATGTAACCCAATTAATGCCAGTTCAAATGACTGCTGTTAGAGTGATCATCATTCTAACAGCAATCACAGTATAAAAAGAAAAACCCTATCATCCCCCCAGAGTAGTACAGTGTCACTGTCAGGGATCTCGTGCAGCAGGTTATACGCATATGCAGAGTCATGAGCATTGAAGCTCAACACGAGCAAGGATTAAAATGCACACACAAATGCACATTGGCACATACATGTGGGCATGTGCGTACACCTAGGTGTGCGCACGCATCCACAGATTCTGGCACCCAGCAGCCTATTTAAACTGAGAGTCTGCCTGGCTTGAGTGCTATATTGTCTTCAGCTTTGGTTCCTGTGTTCCTGATTCTAATCCATAACCTTGTTCCTGACTAGGGATGAGCCGAACACCCCCCCCCGTTCGGCTCGCACCAGAACCCGCGAACGGACCTAAAGTCCGTGCGAGCTTTAGAACCCTATTAGTTTTAATGGATGCGAACGTTCGAAATTAAAAGTGCTAATTTTAAAGGCTAATATGCATGTTAATGTCATAAAAAGTGTTTGGGGACCTGGGTCCTGCCCCAGGGGACATGTATCAATGCAAATTTTTTTTTTTTTAAAACGGCTGTTTTTTCAGGAGCAGTGATTTTAATAATGCTTAAATTGAAACAATAAAAGTGTAATATTCCTTTAAATTTCGTACCTGGGGGGTGTCTATAGTATGCATGTAAAGGGGCGCATGTTTCCCGTGTTTAGAACTGTCTCTGCAAAAAGTGTCATTTTTGCAAGTAAAAAAGCTATTTAAAATCACTCGCGGCTAATGTGAATTGACGGCTCCCGTAATACAGAGAACAGTCATTCATTGAAAGTCATTCATAAAAAAAAAGTCATTGATAAAAAATAAAAAAAATGAAAAAATAAAAAGCGTGGGGGGTCCCCCCAAATTCAATAACCAGGCCCTTCAGGTCTGGGATGGATATTAAGGGGAACCCCAGCCAAAAAAAAAAAAAAAAATGGCGTAGGGTCCCCCTCAAAATCCATACCAGACCCTTGAGGTCTGGGATGGATTTTAAGGGGAACCCTAGCCAAAAAAAATGGCGTGGGGTCCCCCTCAAAATCCATACCAGACCCTTATCCGAGCACGCAACCTGGCAGGCCGCAGGAAAAGAGGGGGGGCCGCTCCCGCCTGAACCGTACCAGGCCACATGCCCTCAACATTGGGAGGATGCTTTGGGGTCCCCCCCAAAGCACCTTGTCCCCATGTTGATGAGGACAAGGGCCTCTTCCCCACAACCCTGGCCATTGGTTGTGGGGGTCTGCCGGCGGGGGGCTTATCGGAATCTGGAAGCCCCCTTTAACAAGGGGACCCCCAAGATCCTGCCCCCCCCCCTGTGTGAAATGGTAAGGGGGTACAAACCCCTACCATTTCACCAAAAAAGTGTCAAAAATGGTAAAAATGACAGGAGACGGTCTTTGACAATTCCTTTATTAAAATCTTCTTTCTTCTTTCTTCATCCTTCGGTTTCTTCATCTTCTCCTTCCGTCATCTTCTTCCATCTTCTTCTTCCATTTTCTTCTTCCTCCGATCCGCTTCTTCTTGCTCCGGTCTTCTCGTCCGGCATCGGCGTCGGCGTCTCTTCTGGGCCGCTCCGCGAAATGGGAGGCTCCCGCTCTGTGAGGCTCCGCTCCGTCTGACAGGTCTTTTATAACGGAGGGCACCTGGTGACCCCGCCCCCCTCTGACGTCATGGGGAAAGCCATAGGGAATTCCCCATGACGTCCCCGTGCGTCAGAGGGGTCGGGGTCACCAGGTGCCCTCCATTATAAAAGACCTGTCAGACGGAGCGGAGCCTCACACAGCGGGAGCCTCCCATTGCGAGGAGCGGCCCAAGAAGAGACACCGACCCCGACGGAAGAAGATGCCGGACGAGAAGGACGAGAATACCAGCGCAAGAAGAAGCGGATCGGAGGAAGAAGAAAATGGAAGAAGAAGATGGAAGAAGATGACGGAAGGAGAAGATGAATAAACCGAAGGATGAAGAAAGAAGAAAGAAGATTTTAAAAAAAAAATTGTCAAAGACCGTCTCCTGTCATTTTTACAATTTTTGACACTTTTTTGGTGAAATGGTAGGGGTACTTTTGTACCCCCTTACCATTTCACACAGGGGGGGCGGGATCTGGGGGTCCCCTTGTTAAAGGGGGCTCCCAGATTCCGATAAGCCCCCCACCCACAGACCCCCACAACCAATGGCCAGGGTTGTGGGGAAGAGGCCCTTGTCCTCATCAACATGGGGACAAGGTGCTTTGGGGGGGACCCCAAAGCATCCTCCCAATGTTGAGGGCATGTGGCCTGGTACGGTTCAGGCGGGAGGGGGGCCGCTCTCGTCCCCCCCTCTTTTCCTGCGGCCTGCCAGGTTGCGTGCTCGGATAATGGTCTGATATGGATTTTGAGGGGGACCCCACGCCATTTTTTTTGGCTAGGGTTCCCCTTAAAATCCATCCCAGACCTCAAGGGTCTGGGATGGATTTTGAGGGGGACCCTGCGCCATTTTTTTTTTTTTTTTTTGGCTGGGGTTCCCCTTAATATCCATCCCAGACCTGAAGGGCCTGGTTATTGAATTTGGGGAGACCCCCACGCTTTTTTTTTTTTATCAATGAATGACAGTTCTCTGTGTTACAGGAGCCATCAATTCATTAGCCGCGAGTGCTTTTAAATAGCTTTTTTCCCTGCAAAAAATGACACTTTTTGCAGGGAAAGTTCTAAGCACAGGAAACCTGCCCCCCTTCACAGGCCACCTATAGACACCCCCCAGATGTGATACTGCAATGCTGTTCTAACAGCACGCACACACAAATCCCCAGAAATAGAGCATATCTTGTCAGCAGTCAGCAACACACTGACACGCTGACACTGAAACATAATATGCGAGGCCGCCGCCGTGGCGGCCTCTTATACCGTGGGGCGTGTACTAAAGCCCCTGAGCTATAATTGGCTACAGGCATCCTACCTGTAGCCAATTATGGCTCTCCTCGCTGCCAAGCATGCGGGGTCACAGTGCATGCTTGGCCAATCATCAGCCAGCATTGCACTGCGACTAGCGCAATGCATTGCGGGCCGCTCGCATCACACGAATTTGATGCGGGCGGCCCAAATAGTTCTGGGCTCGCCGAGCGGGCGAGCGCCCGATGTTCGATTCGAACATGGGTTCGAATCGAACACTGGGCCCATCCCTATTCCTGACCCGACTACGTCTGACACCTTTCTTGAATCACCCCTGCCTGTTATATCTGCTTTTCGCTTATGCTAACGACCTCAGCTTGGATTTATGACTACATCTCCACTTCCTGATTTGGTACCCCACTGCCAGCACGTTACCGACTTCTGCCTGTTCTTGACCTTGAACCTGATTCTGCACCTCTGGCTCCCGCTGAACAAGGCTTGTGACCGGACTCCACACCACCACCCAAAGGACTCCAATTTACAGCTAACTACTACAACTTCCAGGCATCTGTGCCCTTCTACTACCCTAGCAGTCCTTGTCTCCACTACCAGGGGTGCTTGAATGGGAATTGTGCAAGATGCCACCCTCATCATCTCGGGCGCCTGTTTACTCAGTCATGCAACACTGTACCCATATTACATTTTTGTCCTTTTTTTCACACAAATAGAGCTTTCTTTTGGTGGTATTTAATCACAGCTGGGCTTCTTATTTTTTGTGCTATAAATTAAAAAAGAACGGAAATTCAGTAAAAAAAAATAATATTTTTTTTGTTACTGTTATAAAATTTAGCAAATTAGTCATTTTTCTTCATAAATTTTACACAAATTTTATACTGCTTCATATCTTTGGTAAAAATAATCTAAATCGGTGTATATTATTTGGTCTGTGTGAAAGTTATAGAGTCTACAAGCTATGGTGCCAATCACTGAAAATTGATCACACCTGATGTACTGATGGCCTAGCTCAGTTCTTGAGACCCTAATAAGCCAGGACAGTACAAATACCATCCAAATGACCCCTTATTGGAAATTAAACATTCCAAGGTATTTAGAAAGAGGCATGGTGAATTTTTTTAAGTTGCAATTTTTTCTCACAAATTCTTTGCAATATCAAGATTTTTTTTTCACAAAATTGTTATATTAGCAGGTTATTTCTCACACACAGCAAAGGCATACCACAAATTACACCTCAAAATACATTTTACTCCTCCTCCTGAGTATGGTGATACCACATGTGTGAGACTTTTACACAGCATAAATTACACTAATATCTAATTTCTTGACTACCTCTTGCACTTTTGAAGGCCCTGGAACACCAGGACAATAAAAACACCCCAAAAAATTACCATTATGGAAAGAAAACACCCTAACGTATAATCTATGAGGTATATCAAGTCTTTTGAACATGTCATTTTCTACAAGTTTTTGGAAAATGTGGAAAGAAAACGAAAACGCATTTTTTTATTTTTTTTACACAAAGTTGTCCATTTATAAAATATTTCTAACACATAGCATGTACATGGCAAAAATGACACCCAAAAAACATTGTCTGCTATTCCTCCAGAGTATGGCGATGCCACAGGTGTGAGACTTTTACACACCGTGGCCACATACAGAGGTCCAACATGAAGGAAGCACCATCAGGCATTCTAGGGGCATAAATGTCAAATCTAATTTGACTACCTATTACACTTTGAGGCATTGTAGTGGCATGGATGATCCATGGATGGGGATGGCTAAGCATGGTTGAACCATGAATGTGGATGGCTTGGTATGGCTGAGTATAGATGGGATGGCTGAGTATGGCTGGGTGGGTATGGCTGAGTGTGAATGGGATAGCTGGGTATGGCTGAGGATGGATGGATGAGTATTGCTGAGTATAGATGAGTACTGCTGAGCATGGATGGATGGATGAGTATTGCTGAGTATGGATGGATGGATGAGTATTGCTGAGTATGGATGGCTGAGCATGGATGGATGAATATTGCTAAGAATGGATGAGTATTGCTAAGCATGGATGGATGAGTATTGCTGAGTATGGATGGATAGAGGAGTTTTGCAGAGCATGGTTGGATGGATGAGTATTGCTGAGTATGGATGGATGGATGAGTATTGCTGAGGATGGATGAGTATAGCTGAGCATGGATGGATGAGTATTGCTGAGTATGGATGGATGGACGAGTATTGCTGAGTATGGATGTCTGAGCATGGATGGATGGATGAGTATTGCTGAGTATGGATGTGTATGGATGTCTGAGCATGGATGGATGGATGAGTATTGCTGAGTATGGATGTGTATGGATGGCTGAGCATGGATGGATGGATGAGTATTGCTGAGGATGAATGGATGAGTATTGCTGAGCATGGATGGATGGATGAGTATTGCTGAGGATTGATGAGTATGGATGGATGGATGAGTATTGCTAAGAATGGATGAGTATTGCTGAGGATGGATGGATGAATATTGCTAAGGATGGATGGATCAGTTTTGCTGAGAATGGATGAATATTGCTGAGGATGGATGGATGAGTATTGCTGAGCATGGATGGATGAGTATTGCTGAGGATGGATGGATGGATGAGTATTGCCGAGCATGGATGAGTATGGATGGCTGAGGATGGATGAGTATTGCTGAGTATTGCTGAGCTTGGATGAGTATTGCCCAGCATGGAAGAGTATGGATGGCTAAGTATGGATGGAGTATTGCTGAGGATGGATGGATGGATGAGTATTGCAGAGCATGGATGATTATGGATGGCTGAGGATGGATGAGTATTGCTTAGGATGGATGAGTTTTGCCGAGCATGGATGAGTATTGCTGAGGATGGATGGATGGATAAGTATTGCTGAGGATGGATGAGTATGGATGGCTGAGGATGGATGAGTATTACCGAGCATGGATGGCTGAGGATGGATGGATGGATAAGTATTGCTGAGGATGGATGAATATGGATGGCTGAGAATGGATGAGTATTACCGAGCATGGATGGCTGAGGATGGATGGATGGATAAGTATTGCTGAGGATGGATGAGTATGGATGGCTGAGAATGGATGAGTATTACCGAGCATGGATGGCTGAGGATGGATGAGTATTACCGAGCATGGATGGCTGAGGATAGATGGATGGATAAGTATTGCTGAGGATGGATGAGTATTGCCAAGCATGGATGGCTGAGGATGGAAGGATGGATAAGTATTGCTGAGGATGGATGAGTATTGCTGAGCATGGATGAGTATGGATGGCTGAAGATGGACGGATGGATGAGTATTACCCAGCATGGATGAGTATGGATGGCTGAGGGTGGATGGATGAGTATTTCTGAGGATGGATGTGCATGGATGGCAGGATAAGTGCAGGAATTGTCACATATCAGCACTGTGGGCAGTACACATCCAGCCCACAGTGCTGCAGCACTTGATCTCTGAGAGGGGAGAGAGGAACGGGACGCCGGTTTATTTACAAGTGATCGGTCCGTCATTTGATGGATCGATCACGTGGTAAACGGCTGCACTCAGCGACCATTTACCGTGATCCGTGATGTCATGGAAATCCCCGGGTGCGCGCCACAGGGGGTGCGCAGGAGCAAGATTCTGGGAGGACGTCCATGGACACCCTCCCAGAATAAGCTGACCGCGCTGCAGCCGTCTTTCAGCTATGGCCCGGTTGGCATGTGGTTAATATACAATTATTGGGACCTTTTTTTTACCAAAGACATGTAGCAGAATACATTTTGGCCTAAATTTATGATAAGTGGATATTGTTTTTTTTTCTCAAAATTTTTGGTCTTTTTTCATTTATACAATAACAAATAAAAACAGTGGTGATCAAATACCACCAAAAAAAAAAACTCTATTTTGTGAAAAAAACTATATAAATTTAATTTGTGTACAGTGTTGCATGACCAAGCAATTGCCAGTTAAAGTAGCACACTGCTGAATAGAAAAAATGGCCTGGTCATGGTCAACTGGTTAAAGCAAAACTATTTTTTTTTCTTTTTGGATAGATCAGAGAAAATTTAAAGCCTTTATGCATTGTAAGGAAAGGAAATTATGTAAGAAATAATTCTCTCCAATGGGGACAAGTAGAATTATTACTTCTAACAATGTTTTTATTGCTGTGCCTTCCTGTCCTGGTGACATCCGTATGTCACATTTATTGTGGGAGTTTCACATGGACAGGAAGTGGGGAAAAATTTCTGCAATGGAGTCACAGAAAAAAAAAACCTTACTGAATTTCAATTCTTCCTTGCTCTATACAAAACTAGAAAACACTTTTTTGTCTGGAATTGGGTTCAGGAAGATCAGTTAGGAAAGCTTGTATTATTCCCTTTATACCTGCCCTGGTATAAAATTGAGAATAGTAGGGGTAGATATACAAAGTTCTTCCATAAAAGTCCAACTGTTTAAGCCAATGAGTCCTATAACCAATAACATTTTCTTCTTCCACAAACAGTTGCTATATTTTTAGGATTTCATTGCAGCCACAAGCCGTATAATTCTATCTGTAGCCCTGCTGAAGGAAAGAATGTTCAGTTTCTATCATATTTAACAAGGCAGCGAGTTCGAAGGAATAACAGACACTTGCTAACGATAGCTGAGATAAATATTCCTTGTAAGCGTAAATATTCCAAAATATTTTCCGAAAGCCTAACGTTCCCGTGGCAACTGGGCTCGCCAAAACCCTCATAAATATGGAGTGAGCTGAAAGGTCATCTCCAGCCACATAGGCATGGTCAAGGACAATGAGCCACTTTGAAAAGAGGGGATTGCAAGGTTCTGCTTGACATATGACAGACATTTCCATTGACAAACCTCCAGAGAAGTTTCTTTTTCGCCCACTTCAAGGATGGTTTTACTCTTTTTAATCGTTCTGTTCCATCTCCTCGAGGTCATTGGCACAATAATTAGGTCCTGTTCCAGTGCGTGCAATTTCACACACAAAGTGCTTTTGGGTTCAAGCAAGAATAAACATCACCATTTGGTTAAAAAAAGACTTGGTTCTTACTATGATTTTAAATACATTACGCAGCATTAAGCAGGAAGCTCTGGAACTTGTAGATAAACAATAGTTGCACAAAGTAGTTGAATAACAATAAAAAAAAAACAGTATGAAATAAAATATTGTTCCAAATAGCAAGCAAGTAGATTTCATGTTTATTTTTGTTGATGCACATCAACCAGACTGGTCACCAATGAGCATTTGTAAGAATGTTTACCATTGAATTGTTATAAAATGTCAGCCTTATCTCTCAAAGATGATTTTTTTTTTGACTACTTACTTGTATTCCCTTCCTGTCTAAGACGGGTCATAGATGGAGCGATTTTCCAGTGGCTGCAGGAAAGGAAATCGCTCAATTCCCACATCAACACGGTAATGCCCTGTACACACGGTCAGAAATTCCGACGGAAAATGTCCGAGCGGACCATGTCCGCCCATGTGTGGGCTCCATCAGACTTTTTCAGACGGAAAAAATTTGAGATCCTGCTCTCAAATTTTCCGACAACAAAATCCGATCAGACTTTTTCCGATCGTGTGTAGAGAATTTCCGACGGACAAAGTGTCACGCATGCTCAGATCAAATTATGAGACCAAAGCTATTGGCTAATAGCCTCTACGTAGTTCCATCATACGCAATGAACGTCGCCACGTTCAGAATGATCGGATTTTCCAACAACTTTGTCCAACCGTGTGTATGCAACACCAGTGTCGGGAAAAATCTGACGGATTTTGTGGTCGGAATTTCCGACCGTGTGTACGGGGCATTAGTGTTGACGGGGAAATCCCTCTTAACCATTGTATTCTCCTGGCTGGGGGGTGGAGGGAGCTGTCCCAGCCAGGAGAACACAGTAATTATTGCTAGCGGCTATAGGGAATTTTTTTTGTCTAGAAGCCACATCCGAACCAGAGGATGCAAAATGTTGCGGGACCAGCTACACCAGAACCCGCCTAAATAACCAGACTTTAAATGTTTAGCATGGGAGAAACAATTAAATATTGGTGCTGCGCTGTTATACTAATATTTCATTGAGCCACATTAGCCACAGATAAACTAATCGGTGCCTGCAAAAGTTAACCACCCTACCACCTTACATCCTATTTAAAGTGACAGTGCAGGAGTACCTACTATACACATATTCAGCATGGGAGACAACACAAAATGTATATAAAAAATATAGTAACAGCCGCAAGTAATAATCGCATGTAAAATCTGACAGGCTGGTTGTACCCAAGATGATCGATTGATTTGCCAATACAAGGTTTGAATCTCGGCCAGCTGAACCCGCTGAGATTCAAACCATGTATGGCCAACTTAAGCAAAAGTGTCAGGCTGTAAGGTCACCCTATATGTCATCTGAGCTCTGAGCTCTGGGCTCAGAAGACTCTTTCAGCATGACCTCTACCTGTACAGGTGAGAGCAGTACCATAAGGCATATGCCTGCATTATCTACTGCGAGAGACCTGGTACCATGAACAGGCAAATCA
The DNA here is from genome assembly GCA_028564925.1 of Lithobates sylvaticus. Lineage (NCBI taxonomy): Eukaryota > Metazoa > Chordata > Amphibia > Anura > Ranidae > Lithobates > Lithobates sylvaticus. Next base: position 106,765,977 of record CM053026.1, read on the forward strand.
GCTATGCAGCACCCTCACAGTTAGGTTGTTAGGTAAATGTAGGTTAGCTTCTGCTGTAGACACAGAAGCAGAAATTGTTTAGTACAGTCTGTTTGGGGGTTTTACAGGCTCGGATTAGATTTGATTACCTCCCCCTCTCTCTGGAAGAAGCTTCTAAAGCTTAGGGCAGGAGGATTTAAATTCCTTACCTGAATATTTAGTAGGGACTGGCCAATCCCTGGGGAGGTGTGCCCAGATGGTGGCTGGGTTGCTGTTAGATAGGCTGGAACCCTAGAGAGTTTTTTCTCTTCTACCCTATGGGGATGGATCCAGGAGCTCAATGGAAGGAGGACTGCTTTCCTTTGGGCCCCCCTTCCTGGAATGGAAGCCGGGCAACTCTGCTGGAGGTCACATCTCTGAACTGATGATGGTCAGTATCCATGAGTAAAGCCAAAATCCAATGGTCCTGCAGCTGCAAGAAACTAGGCCATTTCAGCTAATTTTTTGCCGAAGCCTATTCAGCAATTCTCCTGGTCCACAGCTGGGGATGGGAACAGTATTGCTGCTGCTTAAAGGGAGTGAAGATTCCTCCACAATTTTTGCACCAAGTGTTTTGGAGTATCTCACACCCTTCTGCCCTCCCAAGTTCATGGTTACTGAGCAATAAACTTTAAAGAAAAGACACCCCTGGACTGTTTACTGAGCCTGTGTGGATGAGATGCTGCTGTGTGCCTGGTTGTCTCCAGTGATCGGGAAAGAACCTGGGGACAGTTACAACTGCCCTTGAGGGGGGAAGCCCAACAGCTATGTAAAGAATTACATTTTGCATCAGTATAGTAGTAGTCATTAGTAATAGCTTACATCTACCCACACAGGATCTGTAATAATTTGTGTTATGACAAGATTTGCATGGATTGGAGATATGGGTTGATGTGAAAGGTTGGGTGGTATTTACTTTAGCAGTTTAACAAAAGGAAAAACTGAGATCAGAACTCAAGAACAAGATATGAGCACATTCCCTCTTACCTAGAAAAAGGCTGAGTCTGGGTCATGTTTATTTTAGAGGCCTGAGTGTTGCTGATTGATTTTTGCTGCTCACTACTACAGTCAATATGTAAAGCTTGTTCATATTGTCAGGTTACACCAAACAAGTGGGATTGCTTTTTCATGAAAAAATAATGCAGGAACTGTACTGCTGATAGCGCAAATTTAGTGCAGCCTAGAGAGACTTCATTGGGGTTAAGAAAGCTATAAAGACATTAAAATCTCTGATAACGGAATAATTTTCTAGGGAAAATGGGATTGATTTACTAAAAGTAATTTAGCTGTTCAAAAAACAACAAAGAAAAACTCCCAGCTCACTTAACTACCTGCCTGCAACAAACTAAATTGTCCTGTCCAACAGTTCACGTTAGAACCAAACTCATAATTTGGAGGCTCTCAAAATGTATAGAATTAGGACTGCAGTACACTATGGTGCTGTGACGTGGCCTCTGCAGCTTATGCATATATTTGCGTATATGTGTGAAAACTAAACCATTTGTTTACAGGACAAGACAAATTGGTTTGTTGCAGGCTGGTTGGTAAGTGAGTTGGGAAATTTTCTTTGTTGTTTTTTGACATGTGTCGCCCTTCCATGTTTTCCTTGCTGCATAGGCCAGTTATAGGTTGGAGTGGTTGAGAGGTTGTTTGTACAGTTGGGCTGTTTGCTTTGAGGGAATTTTCACCTAATTTAGTGAATAGGGTGAAAATTCAGAGAACACCCAATCACATACAAGGAAAAAAAAACAACCATGCTTGCACATAATTGGATGATGAAAAAATGCCTTGATAAGTGAACAGCCTATTTGCCTTTAGTAAATCAACCTCAATGTATGTTTTTTTTTTATGCATGTGAAAGCTTTTGAGCTTTTTTATAATTTACACAATACTAGCAAATCTATGCCCGGTCACAAACAGGTTACAGTGTCTGTAAAGCCAAAATGTTTTTTAGGTAAGTGTTAGAACTCCTATCAGGTTTTTTTGTATTGTTATTGTGTCCCTAATGAGTAGATTCACCCTCTCTGTTGGTCTTGTTGACCATTGTCACAAGTATAGAAAGTGATGGCAAACTGTCCAAACCCTTTATCAACCAACTAAACATTTTTTAAAATCCTGGAAAGGAGCAGCAATTGCCCTTTGCCCCTTCTCCAAGTTACCAACACCTATATCCTCTTTGAAGCTGGCAGCAGCACCTACGTCAACTAACAAACTCCCCCCTTCCGTTCAACTAACAAACCCTGTTAGGCATCTTGCACACTACTGCCTAAAAACTCAACGTTTTTTAGGCATACAGGCCTGTACACACAGGTGCATAAACATGTGCTACATATAAATCAGTAAAAAAATTTAATAAAATACAGAAATGTCAGTTGCTGGTCAGTATTTTATGCGTGTATGCATGCAAATATGTGTGTACAATATGCCCCTCAATAAAATATTGCATTCTGGAAGGTAGAATTCACTTTACACGTATATGCGACATTTCACACTCAAATACACGCAAAATAGACACCTGAAATTTCGGGCATGAATACTGATGTTCAAACATCAGTACTGTGTGCAAATACCCTTAAGAGATGGTTTATTTTTGATGAATGAATGAATTAATGATTTGTATAGCGCTGCAAATGCAAACTGAATCACCTCAAATTGCTTGGCCGTCCTGTGTTGTCCTGCTTCTTAGAAGAGGTTGTAGTAATTTTTGTAGCATGTGTTGGCAATTATTACCTAATGAAAGCACAAATCTTCTAATTTGTGCAAATGATCCCTAATGTCTTCATTTTCACATGTAGCAATTGTTACTGATTAAAAATGGACACTCAGAGACAATATAAGTAGCAGAATCACAAAAAAACGCCAATGCATGCCCAGCCTTACCCTCTCAGCAACTGACAGCTTGAATAAAGACCACCCTTGGAACCCCCAGGAATGTGTAACTACCTACTCACATCTCTGGGACTGCTGGCAGTACTGCTTCTCCTACCTGCCACCCCAAGACTCAAACCTACCTTTATTCCCAAGAAGATGATGATCTGACATTCCGCACTCAGTTCCTCGTATTCCTCACCCTACACCAGACCATTTCTGTACACACATGCACATTAGTAGAAATGATTTTTTTTTTACCACAAATACATATTAGCTAAGTTAAATTCTGTCAATAATGGTATTTATTCTGGGATATTTGAATAAAGGTGCCATATGCCATTAAGTGAATTGGCGCAGAATTAGTGGGTGTGACATCAGTGAGTATTGTTTACAATGCAGACATGTAAAAACGAGTGAATTATTGACAGGACTGGTTGCTATTTAAACAAATTAGTTTGTTATTGGTAACTACCACGTGGTGAAAGGTTTGGGCTTTATCTTGCAGGCACCAAACAAAGCCAATTGAAAGTTGCAACCAGAGCATTTAATGATAAGACAAGCAATCTCAGAAATAACAGTCATGTATTTCCTGTTTCCAAAGCAGCAGATTCAGCTCACAGTGTTTAAACTCCATCCTCCCCAACCAATGCTATACTACCAATAAACAGTTAAATCCAAGGTAAGCTTAAAGTGGAACTTCACCCAAAAGGCGGATGTTCTGCTTTCCACCTCCTTCCCCCTCCTCTTCAACTTTTGAGACTTTTTTTGGGGGGGGGGGGGGGGGGGGGTGAGCGGGTACCTGGTTTAGACCTCCCTCTTTGCCTGCAGCCTTCTAGGGTTGTGTCATAGGTTCCAGAAGGCTGCAAGACCTTTCACAAAGTGCAGTGTGGCTTGCGCAAGCCAGATGTGATGCCGCAAGGATTTCCTTTAGTAAACATGCCTGAGACGGGGACCCGAAGAATAGAGAAGAACCTGCCTGGGGAGGACAGAGCTGGATCCTTGGACAGGTAAGTATCATTTTATTAGAAGGCAGCAGCTACAGTATTTGTACCTGCTGACTTATTTTTTTTCCTACAGACTGAAGATCCTCTTTAAGATGACACTAAACTTTGTTTTTAAAAAGGAAAAAGTCCACTCTGAAAATTGTATTTGGCTCAGAGAGAATAGGTTTGCATTTCCCTTTAATAAAACAAAAATCATTAAAAAAAAAAAAAAAAGAAAAGGAAAAAAAAATGTATTCAAGTATGTATTCCTAAATAGGATGTAAACACATTTTTTTAAATTTTTTCTTACCTGCAAAGTAAAGGAATAATGTGCTAGTATGCATTGCATACTAGCGCATTATGTTAAACTTATCTGCAAACTAAGCCCTCGTCATCCCTGCTGGAGGCCGCATCCATCTTTGCCCGTCTTCCTTCCGGGTCTGTGGATGCCAGCTGTGTGACTGGCCAGAGCCGCGTGACAACACTCCCGCGCTGGTCACGGCACAGGCTTCTGAAGTAATGGCACGGGTGGTCGTTCCTTCAGAGCGCATATGCTGATGACGTAAATCGGCTGCATGTACAGTAAATATCTCCTAAACAGTGCATGTTTAGGAGACATTTACAGTACCTAAAGGTAAGCCTTATTATAGGCTTAGCTATAGGTACTAAGAATACATGAAGGTTTACTCTTTAAAAAAAGTATCTACTATTGCTCTCAGCATTTTTCAAATCGCCAGATTCTTTTTTTTTTTTTTTCTGCTGTGATCTTACTTCCTATTAGAGGGAGCCTACTTTCATTCTCTATGGTCCCACTGTATGTAAAAATGCAGCCACCCTTTCTTGCTTGCTCCCAAGATGGACTATGGGATTCGTAGTGTGCAGAGAGCAGTGCAAGTGACTGCAACTAAGGTGCACTGCTCATTCCAAAGAAATGAAAGTGAACGGAAAAAGGAGATATTCAGGAGTTCATGGAGGACATTACAAGAAGGCAGAAAGACACAGTAATGCCCCGTACACAAGGGCAGATTTTCCGTCGGAAAAAACTTTCAAAAAATTTCGCTCAAGCTTGGCTTGCATACACACGGTCACACAAAAGTTCTCTGAACTTTCGACCGTCAAGAACGTGGTGACGTACAACACTACGACAAGCCGAGAAAATGAAGTTCAATGCTTCCGAGTATGCGTCAAATTGTTTCCGAACATGCTTAGGAATTTTGTGCGTTGGAATTTGTACAGACGATCGGAATTTCCGATCGGAAACTTTTTCCGACCGAAAAATAGAGAACATGCTCTCAATCTTTTGCTGGCTGGAATTCCGCCAGCAAAAGTCCGCTGGAGCATACACAGGGTCGCAATTTCCGACCAAAAGCTCTCAGCTTCCGATGGTGTGTACGGGGCATAAGAAATAATTGAATGGACAATAATGGCCATTAAGTAGCGGATGTATATAGATTATTAAAACCATTTGCTGACCAGGCCTTTTATGGAATTTTTTGTTTACAAGATTAAATTTGTATTTTTTGATAGAAAATCCCTTGTAATAGAATTAAGCATGACAGGTCCTCTTTATTGAGAGATCTGTGGTTAAAAAGAACCCCAGATCTCTCATTTACCCTTGAAAGCAAAATAAATAAAACATTTTGACACTTTGTTTAAAAAAAAAAAAAGAGAATAAAAAAAATCATCTCTTTAAGCCCGACCTTGGAGGTCGCTCTGGTCCCCAGGTGCCCGCAAGGCAATCTGAGCGAAAGTTTACCCCCCGTCACAGGTACCAGGAAGTTGCAGGTCCATTTGAAAAGCACAGCACGACTTGCGCAAGCACAATGGAAGCCAGCTGTGAAGCCGCAGGATGGGGCTCTTTTTTAAATGAAATTAAGCATCGATTTATTAAAACTGACAAAGCTGACGTGTTTTTATAGCTGCAGATCATAAGATCCTGATCATTTTGTGAAGCTGGAAGAACACACTACTATGCAAAGGAACTTATTTTCTAAAAGAATCTGTGTCAGTGTCTTCAGAAATAAAGATGGGCAGATGATCACCAATCAGTGAAAAGCTGCGCCTATAAAATTTGTCGAACACTTTAAGAATAATGATCCTCAATGTAAAACTGCAAAGCATTTAAATATATCATCATGGTATGGGTTTATGACATTTGTAAATGATTGCATTCTATTTTTATGTCAATTTTACACAGTCACAACTTTTTGGGAATTGGGGTTGTATTATCCTTAGTGCTCTGAGAATCCTTTGTCATGTATTATATGTTTATTTGCAAAACAAATATTGTATAAATGTACAGTGTATAACTGTAGAAAACATATACTTGAATGAAAACCAGCTAAAATAGAATTTATTTGGCTTGTTAATGGTCTGGGGACTTCATAGACAGTAATTGCTTTTTCCTAAAAAAGTGTTTTTGTTAACTGAAATTACATTGTGGTTACGTTATATGCTTAGCACAAATCTTAAATGATGGCCAGGAGTTCTTCAGTTCTTTTACATTTCCCTACAGGAAATCAGCAAAAGGCTGATTATGATGAATTTGTATATTTTTTTCAATTGCTATGACTGTTATTACTTTAGAAAATATATCCAGGGTGGCTGCCTTTATTGTAATGCACATTGAGTACCCATTGAGATTTTTTAATTTTTTTTTATTAAATAAGATATTTTTATGAAAATAGTCGTATTTTAAGTTTTTAAGTTAATTATATAGAAAAAAATCCTCATCTTGCTGAATTGTTTGGCTCTCTGATGATTTGCGTTTTGTTTCAAAACAATTATATTTTCGAGGAACATGGGCACCTTCACTGTGATAAGCTACAATATCGCTGTCTCCTGCAGCAACACAAAAGACCACATGTCTATTTTCATTTTATTCTTATTACACTTACACTTCTGATAATTAACATGAGATGTAGAAGCAGTGTAGATGGCACTTAAAGTGATTGTAAACAATCATTTTGTAAAACAGCCCATTTAGTGTAAAATAGAAATGAAAGGCAAAATATTTTTGTATAGATTAAAAAAAAAACATTATAAATACCTTTTTTCGCTTTTTTTATAAGTGATCCCCTCTGTTCTCAGCTGTATAAGATCTGTGGTAGGAGAAGCCGCAGCACACTGAGCATCCCAGTGAATGGCTACGCAGCAGAGGTGTGTCAGGACAAGTCTGATCATTAGAGAAAACAGGCTGCTAGAGCATAGCTAGAGAACTGACCACACTGTGCTCTTCTGCTTGGCGTGGTCAGTTTTTTATTAGGAAAGCAGAGGGACTGGCAGGAACACCAGGGATTTCACAAAAAGGAAGCAATACAAAGAGAACAAGATACAGGCATACCCCACTTTTAAGTACACAATGGGGTTTAAACCAATGAGCTTCCAGGTTTTATTACCAAAGCGTAATTTAACAAGCTGGGGTTAGAAGCTCATTGGTTTCTATGCAGAAGTGAGCCTGATTTTGCACTTTACAGCTTTAGTAAATAAACCCCATTGCGTACTTAAAAGTGGTGTATGCCTGTACTTTTTCATACAAGTACATGGTACAGCAGGCATATATTAAGAATATGAAGTGTTGGGGTAACAAATTCTAAACCCTCAAGGTTTTTCACCCTAATGAATTCTATGCATTAAGGTGAAAAACCTCCTGTCATGCAGAAGCCCCTCTTTTACCTGAGCCCCGTAATTCCCCCGAAGGGAATGAGCACACCAGCTCTGGCTGCTTTCTCGTGTCCCGATTGGATTGATTGAAAGCAGCACAGGCATTGGCTCCCGCTTCTGAGGTACCCCAGAAGAGGAGGATGGGGGCCACTCTGTGCAAAACCAACTGCACAAAGGAGGTTAGTATGATATGTTTGTTATTTTAAAAAAAACAAAAGATACAAGGGTTTAGTAACCATTTAAGTACATCTGATGCATATTGTAAAGCAGTATCATGACGTTATTGGTAAAACTAGTAAAAGTCAATGCACTGTATACAATACTTCAAGAGTAACTCCACTTTTAGTGAGAAAGAATATTCTGCTCTGGGTGCTCTGTGCACATTGCAGGGATTTTAACAAGCTTTGTTGCAGAGTCCTACCTTTTGTTATTCTGAAGCAATAGCTGTTTGTTTGTCTGTGTCCATGTGCCTAGTGAATCTGTATGTGAGTGATCAGCTGCTGAACCTGCAGGGCTCTAATAAGGAAACTTGCAGGATCTGCATCTCTTTAGACAAGATTTCCCTTTAAGAGTATCTCACCAAAGTTTTATCAAAATCTGATTTGTATCTAAGTGCAAACTTCTGGGAAAATCAGTAAGCCAATCACACAAGCAGGAAATTACATTTATGGGGGGCGTTCTGTACACCATCTGTGTACAGAATGCCTTCAAGTAGCCATATTGCATTTTACAGAAAATAATAGCGCTGCAGATTAAAAAAAAAAAAGGTAAATTTAAAGAGGGTTTGTACCTAAAAAAAAAAAAAAAAAAAAATATTAAAAGCCAGCAGCTACAAATACTGCAGCTACTGACTTTTAATAAATGGACACCTACCTTTCCTGGAGTCCAGCGAAGTCGGTAGCCGAAGCCGATCAATCGCTCGGCTCTCGGCTGCTGCCGCCACCATTCTCGGTGAGGGAATCAGGAAGTGAAGCGTTACGGCTTCACTTACCGGTTCCCTACTGCGCATACGCAAGTAGCGCTGCGCGTCAGTAAATGGTCCCCGCTATCTCCTGGGACCTGTGTGTTTCCCAGGAGACAGCGGGGGAGTGCAGGAAGGGGCGTGACTCCCACAGGGGTCTATTCCCGGAAGTGGGTGCAGATACCTGTATTATACAGGTATCTGCACCCCCCTCCCCCCTGAAAGGTGCCAAATGTGACACCGGAGGGGGGAGGAATCAGATGAGCGGAAGTTCCACTTTTGGGTGGAACTCCGCTTTAATTACAACATTCAATTACAATATGACTTGTGTCGCAATTGTATATGCTATATTATTATTTTTTTTTCTATTTGTAAAATCTTTTTCCCATGAAAGTGGAGTTACTAGGGATGCACCAATATTTCGGCCACCAAAAATAATCGGCTGAAAATAGGGTTATCCCGTTTTAGCGATAGAAAAACATGTGCCGATAATGGCCACCAAAAACCCTGAGTTTGCCAAACGCAAAAAGTGCTTCAAAAACTATTGTATTAAAACTTCAAATATAATACAATTATACATAAAAAAACTGTCTATTTTGGTTTTCGTCCAAGTGCATCCTGAAGTTTTGATCCAAAATTTTCAGTTCTGTGCACCACTAGGAGTTACCCTTTCAGTCTGTTGAAGTAGACAAATGGATAGCTTTTCTCATGTTTATTAGTATATATTGGTACAGAGGATGTCTCAGTTCACTGCTGTACACAAATGCCACGTACACACGGTCGGAATTCTTGTCGGAAAAAGCTCTGATGGTTTTCCCGTCGGAATTCCGATGGAATTTCACTCAAACTGTCTTGCCTACACGCGGTCACACCAAATTCCAACGGTCAGTAACACAGTGGCATAAAACACGTTCGACAGCACTATAAAAAAGGAAGTTTAATGCTTCCGAGCATACGTCGGAATTTTGCGTGTCGGAATTGCATACACACGATCGTAAAATCCAATAGAAAGGTTTTCCGTCGGAAAAATTGAGAACAGGTTCTCAATCCAAAGTCCGTCGTAAATTCCGACAGAAAAAGACCGATGGGCATACACACGGTCGGAAAATTTGTTGAAAAGCTCCCATCGGACTGTTTTCATCGGAAATTCCAACCGTGTGTACGCGGCATAAGAGTAAAATTCTGTGAAATGGAATCACATGCCTGCCTTATCTGTGTAACCACCAGTACCAGACACTTTCGCCCCTACCTGCCCAGGCCAATTTTCAGCTTTCAGCGCTGTCGCACTTTGAATGACAATTGCGTGGTCATACTACTCTGTACCCAAAACAAATTTTTATCATTTTGTTCCCACAAATAGAGCTTTTATTTGCAGGTGTTTGATCAATGCTGGGGTTTTTATTTTTTGCGCAACAAATAAAAAGACCGAAAATTTTGAAAAAAAAAAGGTTTTCTTTGTTTCCGTTATAAAATTTTGTAAATAAGTAAGTTTTCTCCTTCACTGATGGACACTGATAAGGCGGCACTGATGATAAGCACTAATATGCAGCACTGATGGGCACTGATAGGCGGCACTGATAGGTAGTACTGGTATACAGCACTGATTGGCATTCATATGTGGCACTGATGGGTACTTATGGGTGGCAATGATAGGTGGCACTTTGTGGGCACTGATTGGCATTGATTTTGGCACAGATTGGCATCCCTGGTTGCCATGGGGGGCATACCTGTGGGTCATCAGTGGTGGCAATCCCTGGTGGTCCTGGTGGTATCCCTGATGGTCTGAAGTGGGCATCCTCGGGGGGTCTGCACTGATAATCAGCGCAGACCCCCCCCTGAAAGGAGAGCAGCCGATCGGCTCTCCTCTACTCGCGCTGTCAGCCGCGAGTGAGGAAAAGCCGATAAACGGCTTTCCTGTTTATACTGTGATCAGCCGTGATTGGACACGGCTGATCACGTGGTAAATAGCCTCCGTCAGAGATCGGTGTTGCAGTGTGTTGGACTCGCATGCCGCACCACCAATCCCCACGGGCACGCGCTGGCTGTTATCCTGAAAGATGTCATATGACGTCCAGTCAGGATAACAGAACCACCGCCCGGCTGTCATTCTGCTATAGGCCGGGCTGGAAGTGGTTGAAGGGATACGATCAGTTTTTTTGAAAATGTCAAGTTTAAAGCTGAACTCCATCTTTTGACATACTTTACATAGTTTGTTTGGGACAGCTTGGCCCAAACGAACTACATGTCCCTCACTATGTGAGGCCACTGGTCGTGCGGTATAAACTGTAGGTAGCTGGGGCTACATACAGCATACTGCACTTCCAGTCTCATTCCCGGAACACAGTAGAGTCTATCACAGCGGCGGCCATTCAGCGGCCATTCAGCGAAAGTGATGTATTCTATCAATGAATACAAAGCTTCCTCTGATGGGCTAAGTCAGAGGTTATGACATCATCAGCCTGCCTCTCTGACTCTGCGAATCAGAGGAAGATTTGTATTAATTGATAGAATACATGACTTTCTTTAAATGGCCAAGCACCGCTGTGACAGACTACTGTGTTCCAGGTATGAGATTAGAAGTCTCAGCTTGAACCCCAAACACAATGCAATATGCTGTATGTAGCTGCAGCTACATACAGTTTATGCCTCACATCCAGTGGCCTCACATGTTAGTGAGGGACATAGTTCCTTTGGGCAGATGTAAAAGTAGCCAGAGATATGACATGACATTTGGATGGCTTGGCTCATTGGCTTTGGTAGAGTAGGCAAGTATCTGGACAGGTTAGAAAACGTTTCCTAATGGTTATAGTTCCCTCTAATAAGACATCACTGGCCTCCTTTTCCTGGATTTATAAATCTCTTAGGACTGTCAGATCATGTAGGCTTGCACTGTATTATTATATGGTGGTGTCAGGGCTGGGCTCAGCCCTTCCTTCTCAGAGCTCTGTGCTCAGCTGTCGTTTAATTGCCAAAGTCCCTTCCTTCCACAGTGACTCACCTGGTCTTCATTTCCTGCTCATCAGATAGAGCTGCTGGTTATATAAACTCCTTGGATCAGATCTTCAGTGCCTTTGCCTTGGTCAACATATCTGGACTCTCTCTGCTGTGTTTTCTTGTGAAAGACTTTTGCGTGGCTGACTTCCCTTCTGGTTCCTGATCCTGTTTGCTGCACCCGACTTCACTGATCACTGGAATCCTGTTTTTCTGGCCTGTTCTGACTACCCGTCCTGGTTACCGAACTCTGGCTATGTTTTGACTATGTTTGCTCTGTTTATACCATTTTATTAAATAGTGTGATTTTTACTGTACTTCTGCCTCAGTCTGATTCATGGTTCCTGACAGGTGTTTTGTGTATATTTTATTAATTTACTATGAACTGAAAATAAATGTTTACCTTTTTCATTTGGTTTTGCATACTGTATATGATATATTGCATGTGAATACTGTATTTCATTGCAATTCTTCCACCGTTTTGAATTCTTCCTGAAATATAGCGATTGACATCCTGTTCCTAGACAAGTCTGTGCTTTGAGCCTCATAGCTGTATATCGGAAGCGTGAGATCATTAGAAGCACTGCTGCCCCTGACTGCTAGTCTCAAGAGATTTAGTGATGTCACTATTGTACTGCTCGCTGTTATCCTTGCTGGAGTGGAAGCTGTACCTGAGGATGTGCAGTGCAAAGGTCTCCTTGCTGCAGCTTCTTTCTGTGGATCTGTGTTTTCTACAACTCTCCTGCTGCTTCTTGAATATTCCTGCACCAGTCTTCAGACCATCACAGTCAACAGGGGGCAGTTCTGATATGAGGAAGCAAATCGTCCCTCTTTTAAGATGGCTGCCTCCACACAAAGACACAGTACAGAGCATGGAATGGCAAGTCAGTAATGGGGAAAAGATCAGCTGCAAGGCCACAGACAACACTGGTGACTAGTATTGTGCTCTCTGCCTATCTTTTGTAAGCTTCCACAGATCAGGTCAGGCTAAGAAGTGAAGGGTGATTTGACCCCCCCAGTAATCTCATATGTCAGTGTTAGATGGTGTTTGTCTGCTCCAACAACACAAGTGTTGAATGTTCTTCTTCACTCAGGGCCAGTGTGAATCAAACTGAAGTAATACGCCTGTTAAAGAATGCTTGTCTTCTCTACATACTAACTGGACACATGATCTTTCACATCTTTTAGCCAGCACTTTATGACTCAGTGATCTTGTGGAAACTATCCCTAAACCTCTGTAGAGCTGGGCAGACTTTCAGCTCATCTCTGAACACTGACTAATGTAGACAAAGCTGACACACAATGCACACACAGCCGTTATCTGATGTCACATGTGTTATGATGGGACGACAAAAACAGATTTTTACATATGAAACAAGAGACACAGAGGACTTGTTGCTGGCCTGCTTGTGGCCATGAAATCTGCCAGGAATAGTAGGTCTGAGTCAATAAAACCTTCCTGTTGAAAAAGTGCATGGAAAGAATGTATGTGCCATCACATACGCAGCTTTCTTTCATTTTGTACTCGGAAAAATGTATATCACACTATGAGCTAGTGGAAACTGACCATAGTGCTGGATTAGCAACACATAAAATGCTGCCATCATGACGTGAGGCTAAAACACCTGCAGGGTGACTTACTGAAACTTCACACCAGGAGTTTGCTGCAAGTGGCTAAATTATGTGTAACTGGACAGTCAATTACATAACATTTGTACAATAATTGTAATATCTGGATATCTAACGTTGCTATCCTTATGTCTACCAGACTGTACCTGCCCTACCTTCTGTGTGCTTTGTGAGGTCGTTGTGCCAGTAGCCCAAGCTAAATCCTACAAAACGTTGCATTTAACACTAATAGATTGATTAAGTTATTTCCATTATGCTCCTCAAACCCAAAATAGATTTTTCTACTTTTTAGTAGAGTAATGTTTGATCGCACTGCTACCCCTTGTCTGGGTGAGACATGCTGAGCTTCACTTTTTAGCTAAACTTTCAATTTCACCTGCTGAAATTTTGAACTTTTTCTATGCCGTAGCCACTAAATCAACAGCGATACTGAATTTGTGTCCTGCACCCTCTAGAACATTGTTTGTCAGAGTATGAGGTATAGGAGACTTTAACTGCAGCCCCTGACCTCACCAAGCGGCCGCACATAGTGTTCAGTATAGAAATAATTAGAAAAAAGTGCTAAGTGTCATAAAGAATAGCTAAACTGACCCGCATCCCTAGAATACAAATTTGACTTTAAGTCAGGACAGATAGCAGATGAGATATTAGGCGAGTATTAAAAAGTATAAATCTTTTAATAGTATAAGTTAAAAGAATGGACACATAATTATACAAAATAGAGAAAAATTTGGAAAAAGTTCTCTGGATGCTAGTATATACACAACACAGTTTGGTATCCCAATCAGTAACCACATTAGTCTGTTGAAATACAAGTGGATACAACAGAAGTACTGACGCGTTTCAAGATTACTTCTGTTGTATCCACTTGTATTTCAACAGACTAATTGTGGTTACTGATTGTGATACCAAACTGTGTTGTGTATATACAGTACTAGCATCCAGAGAACTTTTTCTATAATCATGTGTCCATTCTTTTAACTTATACTATTAACAGATTTATACTTTTGTAATACTCGCCTAATATCTCCTCTGCTATCTGTCCTGACTTAAAGTCCCATTAAGAGGTAACTTGTCTTTCAAATTTTTATTCTAGGGATGCGGGAGAGAAGAGAAGCGGCGGCGGGTGACCCGAGACTGTGAGAGGCAGTAGGCGGGAGTGACGGAGGACAGTGGAGGCGGTTTGACTGGGAGAGAAACAGAGGGGACTGCGCAGTGACAGGTCTGACCGGGAGAATCGGCAGGTAAGTGTGCCGCGGACCGGAGGGGTAGAGTGACAGTCAGACAGGGGAGCGGTGGAAAAACTAACAGGCAGGCTGACCAGGGGAGACCATAAGCACTGGCAAGCCCTGCAAGTGTCAGATTGCATAGGCGATTGAGCAGAGCAGTCATAAGCAGTTAAAAAAAGAAGAAAAAAAACTGACTGACTGTGTCTAGCGTGGACGCTGTGTATTGTAGAGTAATTGTTTTTGTTAAATATTGGGAGTACAGTACCTGTGTATTGTGAGAACCTGTGTATAGTGAGTACCTGTGTATTGTGACTAACTGGGTATAGCGAGTACCTGGGTATAGTGAGTATCTGTGTATTGAGAGTACCTGAGTGTGTGAGTACGTGTGTGTTGTGTGTATCTGAGTAGTGTGTGTATTGTTAGTACCTGAGTATTGTGTGTACCTGTGTATTGTGAGTGCACGTGGACTGCGAGAGCACGTGGACTGCGAGTACCTGTGTATTGTATTGTTGAGTACCTGTGTATTGTTGAGTATTAGTGTCAGGAAGCTAGTTGTTAATTAATTTGGACAGGGTATAATCCCCAATCCTCATTAAATTAGTAGGTACGATGCCCGGATAGTGTGGAAATGCGACTCGTGTACATCTTGCGGCATTTATGTATTCCTTGATCATCTGAACAAGGGTGAATACTGCTGTGCAAAATGTAAGCACATTGTTTCCCTGGAAGCCCAGATTCTGAATCTAGGGAAGCAACTGTCAGCACTGAGAACACCGTCCATATTAAAGGAGAACTGGGAACGTACCCGGCAGGGGCCAGCACAGAGGCGGGTGGAGACAGAGAGGTGCAAGCACTAGAAAAGAGTAGATGAGTGACAGTCAGGAAGGGTAGAGGGGAAAGTGCCAGGAGGCTGATCTTGGGCTGGAACATTCCAATAAGTACTCCCCGTTGAGTGATATTGGTGAAACCAGTCAGGGACCAGCACTGCCAGGGGTAGAACTCCTCCAGTGAGAGTGGGGGGGGGGGGGGCGAAAGGAAAGAGATTCTGGTGGTAAGGGACTCAATTCTTAGAAGGACAGAGAGGGCAATCTGTGACAAAGACCCGAAGCACCGAACTGTATGCTGTCTACCGGGCACACAGGTTCGGCACATCACGGAACTGGTAGACAGATTACTGGGAGGGGCTGGGGAAGACCTGGCTGTCATGGCGCACTTTGGCACCAATGACAAAGTCAGAGGAAGATGGAGTTTCCTAAAGAATGATTTTAGGGACTTAGGAGCTAAATTGAGGAAAAGGACCTCCAAGGTAGTATTCTCAGTAATACTACCAGTATCTCGAGCCACACCAGAAAGGCAGAGTGAGATTAGGGAAGTAAACAAGTGGCTGAGGAGCTGGTGTAGAAAAGAGGGGTCTGGGTTCCTGGAGAACTGGGCCGACTTCTCAGTCGGTAACCAGTTCTATAGAATATGAATTAGGAGGGTGCAGATCTGCTGGGAGTGAAGATGGATGAAAAGTTAGAGGGACTTTTAAACTAGGCGACAGGGGGGAGGGTCCAGAGGTAGAGATAGTCAGCGTGGAACATATTCAAGAGGGTAGTATTGGGGGCATTAGTGGTAGGTTGACTAAAGCACATAAACCCAAGGTAAGTATAGTCCTATTTGCAAACTCGGAACACCCAATAAGAAGACAGTATGTGACCGGTCTAATCTACGTTGCATGTTCACCAATGCCAGGAGCCTGGCGGACAAGATGGGAGAACTAGAGATACTGTTGTACGAGGAGGATTTCGATTTTGTGGGAATTTCAGAGACTTGGTTCAACAGATCTTATGATTGGCTGGCAACCATTCAAGGGTAAAAAAAGGGGGAGGGGTATGCCTGTATATCAAGAATAATGTACAAATGAATGTGAGAAATTACATCACTAATGGAGCTAGGGAGGAGGTGGAATTCTTATGGGTAGAGCTCTTAAGGGATGAAACTAAGGGGAAAGTAATACTGGGAGTATGATTTAGCCCCCCCTATCCTGAGGGAGGAGGCACAGGCGAACCTCCTATCACAATTTGGATTAGCGGCAAGAATGGGAAGTTATAATGAGGGCTATTAATTATCCAGACTGGGCAGAAGGACCCGCGTATAAGGCTCGCCAGTTCCTAAATGTCTTGCAGGACAATTTCATGGGTCAGATGGTAGAGGCACCAACTAGAAACAAAGAGTTACTAGACCTACTGATTACCAACAATACAGACCTGATCACGGATGTGGAAATATGGGGCAATTTAGGAAACAGCAATTACAGGTCAATTAGCTTCACTATAAATTACACAAATAGGAAACATAATGGAAATACAAAGACACTAAATTTCAAAAGGGCCAATATAAATTGGGATAAAGTCTTTGGAACAAAGAACACAGAGGAGAGATGGGTTCGCTTTAAGAGCATATTAAATAAGGGCATTAGCCAGTGCATCCCATTGGGTAATAAATTTAAAAGAGCGAACAAAAGTCCTGGATGGCTTAACGCCAATGTAAAAATGCATATAAAAACAAAAAAGAGAAGGGATCATCATCAGCATTCAAACTTTACAAAGAATGCAACAAGAAATGTAAGGGTGCAATTAGGGCAGCTAAGATAGAACATGAAAGACACATAGCGGAGGAGAGCAAAAAAAATTCCAAGAAATTCTTTAAGTATATAAATATTAAAAGAGGGAGGACAGACCATATTGGCCCCATAAAGAATGAGGAAGGGAATCTGGTTACAAAGGATGGTGAGATGGTGCAGGTATTGAATTTATTCTTCTCCTTCACAAGGGAATCGGGGGGTTCAGTAACCAAAACTGCAGTGTTTATCCTCATGACACATCACAGGAAGCACCCTCATGGCTAACAGAGGACAGAATTAGAAATAGACTTGAAAAACTTAACATTAATAAGTCACTGGGACCAGATGGCTTGCACCTGGGGGTCCTTATGGAACTCAGTCAAGTAATTGCTAGACCGTTGTTCCTAATTTTTACTGACAGTCTACTGACTGGAATGGTACCAGCTGATTGGCTTTTCTCCAATGTAGCACCAATATTTAAAAAGTGCCAAAATACATCCCTGGGAATTACATACCAGTTAGCCTAACAAATAGTATGCAAGCTCTTGGAGGGTATGATAAGGGACTATATACAAGATTTTAGTAATGAAAACATTATCATGCATGGATTCATAAAGAATTGTTCTTGCCAAACCAATCTATTAACCTTCTATGAGGAAGTGAGCTGCCATCTAGATAAAGGGAGGCCCGTAGACGTGGTGCATCTGGATTTTGCGAAAGCACTTGACATAGTTCCCCATAAACGTTTACTGTACAAAGTAAGGTCCGTTGGCATGGACCATAGGGTGAGTACATGGATTGAAAACTCGCTACAAGGGCGAGTTCAGAGGGTAGTGATAAATGGTAAGTACGCAGAATGGTCAGGGGTGGAATGTGGGGCCCCCCCAGGGTTCTGTCCTGGGACCAATCCTATTGAATTTGTTCATAAACAACCTGAAGGATGGGGTAAACAGTTCAATCTCTGTATTTGGAGACGATACTAAGCTAAGCAGGGCAATAACTTCTTCGTAGGATGTGGAAACCTTGCAAGTAGATTTGAACAAATGAATTGGGTGGGCAACTACATGGCAAATGAACTTTAATGTGGAAAAATTTTAAATAATGCATTTGGGTGACAAAAATATGAATGCAATCTACTCACTGGGGGGAGAACCTCTGGGGGGATCCAGGATGGAAAAGGACCTGGTGGTCCTAGTAGATAATAGGCTCAGCAATGGCATGCAATGCCAAGCTGCTGCTAATAAAGCAAACAGAATATTGGCGTGCATTAAAAAGGGGATTAACTCAAGGAGATAAAGCGATAATTCTCCCACTCTACAAGACTCTGGTCCAGCCTCACCTGGAGTATGCTGTCCAGTCCTCAGGAAGAATGTGCTGGAAATGGAGCGAGTACAGAGAAAGGCAACAAAACGAAAAGGGATTGGAGGATATTAGTTATGAAGAAAGGTTACGAGCACTGAACTTATTCTCTCTGGAGAAGAGACGCTTGAGAGGGGATATGATTTAAATTTACAAATACCATACTGGTGACCCCGCAATAGGTATAAAACTGAGAAGAGATTACACACCTGCATCATTATGCCAATAATTTGTACTGTATTTTAATTTGAGTATGTTTCTCCAACTAGAATTATTGAAGGTCCTGAAGAAGCGTCATTTTAGGTCGCGAAACATGTAGAGCGAGCAATTCTTTTTAATCTATGAGGACTGTGGGAACCAACAAGAGGAATGCATACATCTCAGTGTAGGCATTTCTTCAATATTGCCACACAGGAAGTATTAGTCAAGTGCAACCTCTAGGATAAACCACTGTGCCCCATATTTCTCTACCACATATATTATGTGTTGTATATGTATGTATTTTATGTAAATTATTAAAATTGTTATATATTTTTTATAAGTGCCTACAAAGTCCATTATTCCTTTATTCAGCATTTATAGATTACATAGGATGTGGCACATTTATACCTAGTTGTTCGATTGCCACCTGAGGGCAATGCAATCAATTAAATTTCATAGTGTAGAACTGAAACAATCTCTTCAATTTTGCATTCTTACTTCGAAGAGAAAGATATAGAGAATTCACGTTTTGTGACATTGAATGCTTATATGAAAAACATGGCTTATTTTGGATGCCCTATAAGTGATCAATGCTTTCCTCACCGAGATCCTCAATATATCCAGCCAGGAAATTTCATTTTGCATCATTCTATCCATAAAGCAAAATTCCTTTTTCAGTTTTTGCACTTTAACCTCTGGGGGGAAAAAATGGCTAGGAAATACTACAGACAGGTACAATTTGATGCATCTGTTGCTGCTAAAAACCTCCACCCAAAATGGTCACAGTTTATGCCCTAAACTGTTCCTCTATGCCAGGGGTCTCCAAACTTTTAAAACAAAGGGTCAGTTTACTGCCCTTCAGATTTTAGAGGGGCCAGACTGTGGCCAGTGGGAGTAGAAAATGTCCTGGCATCGGTAGGAGTAAACAATGCCATAGGCTTGGTGATCAGTGGGAGAAAAAAAAAATTACATTGTTGGTGTTAGTGGGAGGAATAATGCCCCACCATTAGTGTCAGTGGAGGGAATAGTGCTCCATCATTGGTGTCAGTGGGAGGAATAGTGCCCCATCATTGGTGTTAGTGGGAGGAATAGTGCCCCATCATTAGTGTCAGTGGGAGGAATAGTACCCCATCATTAGTGTCAGTGGGAGGAATAGTGCCCCTTCTGTGGTGTCAGTGGGAGGAATAGTGTCCCATTCATTGGTGTCAGTATAAGTAATAGTGTCCCAAGGGCCGGATAAAGACAAGCAAAGGGCCACATCCAGCCTGTGGGCTGCATTTTTGGAGACTCCTGCTCTATGGTAAACATGTGGAGCTGATATGAAATGACGTAGTAGTTGGTGACCACCTAGTGTCACCCCTATCCAAAGGGATGATTATTCTTTTTTTTTTGTTATTATTATTTCTTATTTTAACTATATTCTAGTTCTACATTTTATGTTTGCCGGGCAGTGTTGGACAATGGTGGTTATGCATTCTACTGCCTAGACTAGAGCCATCAATACACTGCTGAGCTGAAGACAGACTTTGAAAGGAAACTTTGCATAAGGTTCAGCATTTCAGGGAAGGAAAGATAAATATTCATCCAACACTGTTTTTACTTTCTTCTTGTCTAACACACAATTTGCTGCACTGTTGACAGCTACATTTATAAATGTGAAAATCAAGATCAGCAGTGGACATATTCCAATTTTTTTCTACTGAGGACAAATCAGGTGACCCGACAGGCCAGTGCATTTTCTCACATGGGTTCATTGCTTATCCAGAAGTAGCTGCACTACAAGGTTTGGCATTATCATGCTGAAAATTCTGAAAAGAAATGTATGTGTAGCCATGTATGTGCCTGAGTTCATTACGTTCTGTAACACATAAGTTCCATATATTGATTCTGATTGGATGTTACTCCATGTTTGTAATATCTGTATACTTGTTTTATGCTCAATAAAAACTTTTGAAAAGAAAATTCTATATTTGACAAGTGTCGCAGTGCCTTTTTACAGCCATGAGAGATGTATGTCATAACGGACGGTAACTAAGAAACCATTATTTTGAAAATATAAGTGGATATACTGTATGAACTCCTGATTATTCTAGTGTGTTGTTAACTAATTTGCAAACCTCAGCACAATCTTTCCAGATTTGGGAAGCAGCATTAATTTTACTGTAATTAATAGAAGCATATAATCTAATCAAAGACAGTAGAACAAGGTAGCTAAGCTTGCTTGCTTTTCAGAATTAAATCCCAAAGAAAACGTTTACAGAGCCTAATTATTAAATAGCACATCAATCAAAGTCTAGCAATACGATTATAACAGTTAACGCCGGGATGATTTAAAGATAGCGGCCTTACCCACATGGGACTAAAGCAGTAAGAAGCAGCTTTTACTATTAATGGCAGGTTGTCAGAAATTCTTAATGTAGTGTGTCAGCATCTGCAATCGAAAGGACACATTTATAAACAGTGAAAACATTATCTTTATAGATTTAATATAATACTAAAAACTTTTTCTTAGCATCTTAATAACTTCCTTCACTCTTATTCGAGTGGTGGCCTTGAAAACAACAGATGAAGCAATATAGCACAATTTCCTTTCCATAGTAACACTAATTTTTAGAACCCTACAACTCTCCAAATCTGGAACTTATACCGTTTTCTGGTTGTGAAAGTCTTTTCTTACCAAGCATACTGGTCCAGTATGTCATTCTATCGCTATCAGGTAGCCTGGCCAATTTCAGTATTGATTACCTAAATCAATTTATAGCTTCTGTGTTATGATTGTAAGGTAACAGGACCATGTGTACTGCATGTTCGCTCTTTGATTAAAAGCTTGGGCACCCCATGAGGCTCCTAGCATGGGGGCAAGCCAGGGTACTTACTGCTACCAGGTGGAATTGGTTGTATAGTGCGCCTCTGAGACACCCTGTGAATTATCCAGCTTGGCCTAACCTGAACCCAGGCCCTTCTATCCAACCTGCTGTCTCTTCCTGCTGATCTTGGTCATAACACAAGCCCATGTCCAAGAGTAGTCACCTTTTGAAACAGAATAAACAGGGTACATACCAGGTTGCTTATTACATAACATTGAATAAAAAGGCAGCCATATAGTATAATGGCAGCACCATACTTGGAAATATTGATACAGTTTCTGCAACAAGGTAAAGGAAGATAGAGAGAGAACCAAGACCTACCAGAGGGTAAAATTAAAGCATTTGTAATTTCTTTTTTTCTTTTGCAATGCAATGCCATTCCCGATCTTCCTCTTTTGGGTCCCCTGCCAGAGTTCCAGGCTTCTCCATTTCTTGGTATGCCACCTTAAAAAGCGACTTTCTATTGTGGCACTCCTGTGGGCTTGATCCTGAGCCGCAATGTCAATGGCTCTCACCGCTCTCAGCAAAGCCTGTGAGAACGGGGAGAAGTGGAGAGGCACAGCACTGGATTGAGATCGGGTTCAGTTAAGTATAAGGTGGGGTGAGGGGTTGATGCACAAACTGAAACATTTTTCACCTTAATGCAGGGAATGCCTTAAGGTAAAGCATAATTACCCCTCGTTCACATTGAATGCGGCTTTGAAATTGTGTGACTTCTTAAATCGTAAGATTTCAAAGCCACATGTCAGTGTGACTTCAAGTGCGACTTTGAAGACATCTGTTCTGATATCAATGCCAGTCGCACCCGAAATCACTGAAAGTAGTGCAGGAACTACTTTTTCAAATCAACGCGGCACGGCACAGCAAAGTCGGTGTTGCACCGATTTGAACGGTGCAATTACTGACATTAGGGTGGGACTTGTCATTGCGACCTGACCTGTCAAATGGCATGACAAGTCTCTCCAATGTGAAAGAGGGCTTAGGCTTTATAACCACTTTAAGTCTTAGCATTCCTCCGAGGAAGGAATGCAGTCAGTCCTACCTTCACAATGGGAGATGTCCATACATTCCCCCCATCCTGAAAGGGGAAGCTCACGTGAATGGCTTCCTGACTACATAATTTCTATCAGTCAGGTCCCAGATCTGAAATGGTATTACCTATGGGTCACAGCAGAACTCAGAATTGTCCCTCAGTTCCTGCCACCCTTAATATCTATAGCTCACCCGCAACATCCTAAACTGCAGGGCACAGCTGCCAAGCAACTTGGGGCTGGGTAACACTTTAAAGGGCTTCCATTGCAGTGACTGCACAATTTATGTTGAATCTGTTTTATTCAGTATTAAACAGTACAGAGCATGAACATGAGAGTACTAACACATTTCCAGTGGATGTATAGAGGTCAAACATCACAGGGTTATGATAAGATAAAGATCCCTAAGAATTGGTAAAGTGAGCAAAATATCTGTATATAAAATTAACTCAGTAGTCCACTGGTATAGTAATGTAGTATATTTCAGATCATCAAAAATAACAGAAGCCTAGGAGAAAAATAAAGGATAGCTGAAGCAAAGTAGAAGAGAAAGAAAAGGGAGAGAGAGATGATGTAGAGAGAGAAAGAAAAAACAGGGGGGGGGGGTGGTGTAGGGGGAGGAAGGGTCCACCTACACATAGGAGGTCCCGGGGAATCAGTCAACTTTATCTGCTACAAAAACTTCAAAATCTGAGGAAAACTGGAAGTGTGACCACACGGTAAACATAATGGTGTGGGATTCATTCTCATCAGTATCCCAGGTTATCATACGTTCTATGTGTTCAATCTTGTCTATTTCACAATCCCAATCAGCTAAGGAGGGAACCGCCTGTTGGTGCCAAAATCTAGCGATAACAGATGACTGCCCAATTTACAAACACTTGGCACCACCAAGTGGGGACATCGTGTTCTTGTGATGGTCTGAGGGAACAACAATGGGAATCCCTCCATAATCCCATCCTGCACTTCCATCCATGATCGCAAACCATTGCCGCTACCCTTTTCCCAACAGCTTATGTAAGAATTTGTACACAGTACAAAGCTTCGAACTGGAGTGCTTGTTCCACATTCAGCATTTCCATTTATCGTTCCCCAGATTCTGTGTTGAAAGTGTATCAAGCCATGAAACACACACAGACGGCACTTACTATTCCAGATAAACAATCCTTGTTCCTTTGTATTGGTCAGACAGTTGATCACTGAGGCTGTGTTGAGCACAGATTCTAGATACACCTGTCTGTATGATATATATAAAAAAAAAAATGTATTTTTTATGCTATCATTGACATAAAAGAAAAAAAAAGTGCCAGTCTCACACTTTTGAAAAAGCAGTGTGGGCTTAAAGTGGAACTCCCCTTTTGTTAAGCTGAAAGCACTGCTTTCCAGGTTAATTGAAATATTTGAAAATATCAATCGCGGCTTCTTCCCTCTGGATTCTCAGAAAGGCCACTCTAGTCTCTTCCTACCTGGTCAGCGGGAGGGTCAGTCTGCTATAATCACATGACTATTTCCATGTTGTAATAAGGAAAAACTGCAAATAAAAACAATGATCCAATGTGCAGAATATTCCTCATGATTGAAAATATATTTGCATTTTCTGCGGTTATAAGAAATCATAGCTGTCTGCTGATTGAAATGAAATAATAAGTAATTTTTAGTAACACTAAATTACAAAATTGTTTTGGTAGTTAAAGTGAAGCACATCCCGAGCCCACATAAGTCTGCACTCTGGACATCTGGTCAGATGTTAGGTATGATGTTAGGTATGCTTGCTATGGAGGCCCGCGGATGGATATGGAGCAGGCTTGTCCAGTCAAATCGAAAGTGGCGATTTGATGATACATTGCACACTTGCTGGAGCGCAGGGCAGAGATGGCTTGGCCTACGTCAAAGCATTTCACACACATGACCGTGCACTGTCAGGACGTCCTGCTCCTGACAAAGCCTGCCCCACATCCACCCACGGGCCTCTGTAGCAAGCATACCCAACATCCGACCGGTTGTCCAGAGTGCAGAAGCCATACACCAGACTGCCGCTGTAACACGCCAATGGTCCGCACCAGCATCTATTCACAGGCTGACTTCAGCGCCTCAGAGGGGAACAGGTTCCATGTATTACGGCCACTGCAGCCTTCATCTCGGAGTGGCGAGAGCCTCTGGGCAACCAAAAAAAACCCCTCCCCTCCTCCTCTTCCCCCCCTTTGATATTCAGTGGAAATACCCTACCATTGAGCATTTTTTGACATGCCATATTCGGTCAATGGACTGTGAAGTTCAGGCAAGCATACATAGATGCCATACTGCCAGTTAATCACATGACCGGCCTGAACTGTCCTATGCTCACTCAGTGACCACCTTCTCTATGTTACATTACTACTGGTAAACTATATGCTGGTAGACCTATACTGCACTATAAGCTTCGGACGCCCTTTTTTCACAGCCCTATGTGTTTGACTTACCTGTTGACGCAATCTTCCTACACAATAACCGCACAAGCTTGCTATATGGACATGCAGGATGTGTAGCTTTTTACTTTTGATTACACCGGACTAAGTTCTCACATTTGCCCAATTTTTGATAGCAGCACCATTCTCTCCATAGCTGGTTCATGCATGTGTGTGTGCGGGGCCCCGAGCTCGGCACCATACTGTGACAACGTTATTATATATATATTTTTTCTGTATGTCTTTTTATTGTTGGGTGCACAGAGGGGATGTTTCCATTATTATTTTGACACAACATTTTTAGTTGATTTATTTTACACTTGTAACTTTAATAAAGCTATTTTTCAATCTGATATTATGTGGCTGATGCTCCCAATTGCTATCTTTGGGGACATCTTTGTTCCATCCCCATCATGGGTTATAAAAAGGGGGGGAGGGGGTTTGGGACTTTATATGAGGCAATGAGTGGGTAGGTTCATCTGCCTCCATCCCTGTTATGTTAGAACAAAAAGAGGACATTTGTTGGGACTTTATATATGAAGCACAGCTAAAAGTATTGGATGAGCAATCACGTTAATGGATTCGAGACAATTTATACATAGAATAACGAAGTAACATTAAGCAAGAATAATATCTTCACAATTTATTGTCCATAATGACAACATGATTCACAGTATAATAGTAATTTCATAAAACATCATTGTAATTTATCATCAACATAATTGAGTCAATGGTGACAATAAAATCCATAATTATCGATCTCAGAATCACATGATTGCGATGGTTTAGCATAAGGCTGAGTCTCTACGCGTTTCATGGAGATATCCACTCATCAGGAGCAGTAGCAATATATATCGATCTATATTGAAAAAAATATATTGAAAAAAACAATCATGTTTAGGTGTGAATCAGGCCTAAAGGGCCATAGTGGTGCTCATCTTCATTCCTTCTGTTTCACACATAGAAGTCAGTTGCTATTTTTTACATAGAAATGACAAATGTAATCCATATTAATTACATTATATTGAAGTCCACCAGACAGTTATATTGTATAAGTTATAATTCCTGCACTGTGTTCATAGACTTTTTCTTAACCCTCAGACATGAATGGTATTTAAAAAAAAAAAAAAAAAAAAAAAAAGATTGACAGTGTTCCAGTTATCTAATGTGCTTTTCTGAAGGTATTATTTAATTCATCTAGTGATCAATTCACCACTTTCATTTTCCTGGAATCCATTTGTGAATTCGATTTCTCAGGGCTTAGCGCTTCTGCTTTATAAATCTTCATGTACCAATAAGAACAGAACCCTGGATTATGGCTTGTCGCTTTTCTTATGCCTGGGAATAAAAGTTTTATACATGATGGGAATAAAGCCAAGCTCTGTGTAAAATATAAAATTCAATTTCAGCTAAAGAAAGGCCAGCAATGCTTTAATTTTGAAGAAGGCAAGGGGTAACTGGGTCAACCAACGCAGGTGCTGAGTCTGCGTGAGATGAGCCTATAACCCACAAGAAATGGGAAAGAGGGAAATTGGACTATATCGGTACTATTGAGTAATGTAGACAGGGACTAGAGTAAAAATATTTTTAGAAAAAACAATAAATTTTAATAGACAAAACACATTACATAATCGACACTAAAACAGTGTTGGGTTGTATAAAAACAAACAAGCAAATTAATCCCTCCTTTACAATCATCAAACTGGACTACAGAATGCAGGCCTAGGCCCGTAAGCTTGACGTCTGTTTGAGTGTAGGGAGGAGATGTCTCGACCGGTTTCGCAGCATAGGCTGCTTCTTCAGGAGATAGCTCTAAAATAGATATTATTGTTGAATGAATAATATATAAACAACAGCATTGGTACATGGGAATTACAATATGAAAAACAAAAGGATGTATCAGCTCACCAGTCCTTCCCAACCGTCCCTCAGTGCCCATCCCCCTCCTCCACCCCCCTTTTTTCCCCCCTTCCCCTTCCTACCCCTTTTTTCCTCCCCCTTGTCAACCTCATTTATCCCTTCCCCTTTTTTCCCCCCCTCCCCCATACTAACAATCCCCCACCCCCATCCCCCCCCCCCCCCCAATTGCACTTCCTCCCCCTTCCTTCCCTTTCCCTGTCCTTCCCCTTCCCCCTTCCCCCTTTTCTTTCCCTTCTCTTTCCTCCCCCCTTTCCCCCTTCCCCCTTTTTCCCCCCCCCTTTTTCTCCCCTTCCCCTCCTTCCCCTTCCCCCCCCTTTTTTGCCCTCCTCTCCCTATTTTCATTCAACCTCCCCCTCCCCCACCCCCCTCCCTCTCCTTCTCGTTTATCTTCCTTCCAACCCTCCCCTCCCCTCCCTATCACACCAAATCTCCCTCCCCTCCCTCCCACCTTTCCTACTTGGTGTCCCCAACCCCCTTTCCCCCCCCCCCCCCCCCCATACTGGATTTCCTGGGGATTTTTTTCATGCACTAATCATCCTAAAACCTGCACGGGTGGTGATGTTGAATTTGCCAACCATCATACTTACCGTATACCTCCTCTCTCATTGTCATTGTCTAGTCCATGTAGTCATGCCCCCATATCTGCCGGGTAAGGCATTTCTGGGCTCGTTGGATACCTCTCTCCATATGCACTGGTGAGCTGATACATCCTTTTGTTTTTCATATTGTAATTCCCATGTACCAATGCTGTTGTTTATATATTATTCATTCAACAATAATATCTATTTTAGAGCTATCTCCTGAAGAAGCAGCCTATGCTGCGAAACCGGTCGAGACATCTCCTCCCTACACTCAAACAGACGTCAAGCTTACGGGCCTAGGCCTGCATTCTGTAGTCCAGTTTGATGATTGTAAAGGAGGGATTAATTTGCTTGTTTGTTTTTATACAACCCAACACTGTTTTAGTGTCGATTATGTAATGTGTTTTGTCTATTAAAATTTATTGTTTTTTCTAAAAATATTTTTACTCTAGTCCCTGTCTACATTACTCAATAGTACCGATATAGTCCAATTTCCCTCTTTCCCATTTCTTGTGGGTTATAGGCTCATCTCACGCAGACTCAGCACCTGCGTTGGTTGACCCAGTTACCCCTTGCCTTCTTCAAGCCTGATGGATGATGGTACTTATTTAGACTAATTATAATTATACAAAATTAGACTATACTCACACCACTGACACAATGCTTTAATTTTATAATTTCTGTTCGTTCCACTATCCATTGTCTGCCAGCTATTTCACACCCTATTCTGTCAAATTAGGTCTTGCTAACTGTCAGTCTGGATTGTTACAAAAGTCCTTTGAGTGGCTATTTGAAAAGTAATGGGGCGGTGCGGGTATTATCGGTAAAGCGCTGCTAGTTTTAGTGGCGCTTTACACACCCGCTAGCAGCTGAAGAAAGGGTTAAATGCACCCAAAAAGCCCATTCATTTCAATGGGCAGGGGCGGTGGAGGAGCGGTGTATACAGTGCTCTTAAACCGCTCCAAAGATGCTGCTTGCAGAACTTTTTCAAACCTCCTGCAAAAGCGCACCACTCCAGTGTAAAAGCACTTGGGCTCTCACACTGGGGCTGCAGGGGAGGCATTTTTCAGGTGCTTTAAAGGCGATATTTTTAGCGCTAAAACACCTGAAAAGCACCACAGTGTGAAAGGTGTCTTAACCACTATAGACCGCGCTATAGCCAAATGACGGCTACAGCGCGGATCTAATGTGCCGGGACGACGTCTATTGACGTCGTCCTGGAAACGAGCTGCCTGCGCGCCCCCTGAAGGGCGCGCGCGGCGCTCTGTGATCCGCGAGTCTGTGAGACTCGCTGGATCACAGATTCGAGTAAGGGGTCGATCCCGACCCCTTACCACGTGATCAGCTGTCAGCCAATGACAGCTGATCATGTGATATTAACCGAGCCGGTAATCGGCTTTTTTTCCTGCTCGCGCTGACAGCGCGAGGAGAAAAAAAAAAAAAAACGATCACCGGCGGCAGTGAGAGGGACATCAGTCCCTCTCACTGCAATATGCCCAGGGTGCCCACATTTGCTAATTAAAGTGCCCCCAGTGCCATCTGTCAGTGCCCACAGTGCCAGTGCTGCACATCAGTGTCACCTACCAGTGCTCATCAGTGTCCCCTACCAGTGCCCAGTGCCACCTATCAGTGCCCTCTATCAGTGCCACCCATCCGTGCCATCAGTACCGACTTATCTGTCCCCACCAGTGCAGCCTATCAGTGCCGCCTAGTCAGCGCATATCAATGAAGCAAAAAAATTACCTGTTTGCTAAATTTTATAACAAACTATTAAACATGATTTTATTTTTTTAAATTTTACATCTTTTTTTATTTGTTTAGCAAAAAATAAAAACCCCAGCTGTGATTAAATACCACCAAAAGAAAGCTCTATTTGTGGGGAAAAAATCTTCATTCTTTATAGACAAACTTGTCAAAAAAGGGACCAACACCTCCACCGGAGCCGCAGGTGCATCCTCCATTTTTAAAGTTTCCTGCGCAGATGCAATCAGTGCGTCCACCAGCACATTCTTGTGCACAGCCACCGGGGCAGAGGAATCATTCTCACTGTCTAGGAGCGTGGCCGCAGACCCCACAGGGTGGGCCCCGTCCACAGCAGCCAAATCAGATTCAGGATCTGACGAGACAGATGAAGCAGGGGAAGGCAGGGGACGCTTCTTGCTAGTCCGCTGCCCAAGAGCCACTTCCACCCGGGACACAAAGGACTCCAGGGCCACAGTCAGTGTGTGAACGGATGGCTGGGACCCAGGAGGGACCTGCAGCCTCTGATAGGGGTCAGTTGGGGAAACATGCTCCTGAGACTCTATATAGGGGAAATAAAGAGACCCCCCACACCAAGAGTGACTACTGCAATGGGACACCCCCCACACCGGAGAGAGAGGATCCAGGCACCAGACCCAGTGCCTCCCCCCGGTAAGCACAGCACCCGGTGGCGCGCACCCCCCGCCCCCAGTACTCAACCCCATCCCTCAGGATCCACCCGGCACACTACTCCATATGGAGGGGGAGGGTCAAAAAAGGGGGGGGGGGTTACCAAGGGACCTATGGGCCAGGAAGAGGGTGCAGGGATGGAGGGGAACCCACAGAACCGACTGACACGGGGAGGGACCCGCATTCGCCACAAACCCACTACGGGGAGAGGGGGGAATTTACTCACCATACCAGGACCAAGCGGGCACCGCTCCAGATAGAACCTCCACCTCCTCACCACTGAAGACGGGGCTGTCGGCCATGAGGGACGCTGCGACTCGAGCCGAGACCTGGTCGTATGCGTCCTCGCGAGACATTAACTCACAGGGCCAGCCCCCATTCAGTGGGGCTAGGTCGTGGCCGACCTAGCGCGTAGCTGCGGTCTGCACGCGCTCGCTGGCCAGACTGGGGAGACCAATGGATCAAGTGTCCAGCCCGTTGCCCAGCCTGGCAGTTGATTGAAAAAAAAAAAAAAAACAGGAAAACAACAAATAAAAATTGCCAGGACTAGAGATCCCAGCAGGGAACTAGGTCCTTACTCCAGACTAGGCAGGAAAAAACTGAAGGCATATAGCAGAGAGGGGGTGTATATATCACCTAGGACTGCCCATGGGTGTAGCCAAATCTTTTTTTCTGCCTAACGTCCTACTCCTGTAGGGGGCAATATAACCCTATGGTTCTGAATAAGGAAGCGCTGTGTCTGTCAATGAACGAATGAGAAATTGCCTTTAGTTCTACTTTAAAGTGGTTGTTAAGCCACTGTATGTTCTTACTAGAATCCCCAGTGTATGTCCTTTGAGTGCCGAGTGGCGCTCTGAAATAAGGTTTAAAGCGGCATATCATTAATAACATACACTGGGACACATAATTTAATCTGACACTGGGGATTCTAGTAAGAAAGCAAAGCTATTTTAGCAGCGGGGGGGGGGGGGACGGGGGACGGGATGGGGGTCACGTAAACTGATATCATGTATCAGCAGCCATGATAAACGTGGTCAGTTTACAGAGGGGTGGGCAGCACTTAGGCAGGATCAGCCAGGTATTTTAGATGATAGAAAGGAACAAAATTACATGGCAGAAGCACAGCACTGTGTGGTTATTCATGCTTTAAATGAGCAGGATCAATTTTTTTTTTTTTTTTAGGGTTACAGCTGCTTTAAAGCTGAATTCTAGGATTTATTTTGTGAAGAGGAGTTCAGTCCAGCGAGGTGCATGACACCTCATGAGCTTATTGGAAAAGATAAAAGTGCAGCACAGCTTCCCTCTCAGATCCTGAAGTGTCTCAGCAGTAAAATAATCCTGTCAAATGTAAATAATAGAGAACCTCAGGAGAGGTCATGCAGCTCCTTGGACTTAACTCATAGTGTGCCTTCCCTTTTTACAAAGTGGCTGAATTCCTGGAATTCAGCCTTAAGTGATAAATGTTGCTCTGCAAGTACAAGTTCACTAACAGGTTCACAAAGCTGATAACTGGGGCCTCACCTCCTGAATAATCTAAAAGCCACCCCACCACTTTACCTGCGATAGTTCCCTACTGGCCCTCTTGAGGCTTATTATTACACGGACAGGTCAATAGTGAGGAAGAGAGGAGAGTGAGCTCCCAAGCCTCCCTGGATGCTCATGAGGACATCTGAAGTTATTTAATGACAGGTAGGAAACAATTTTTTCTCTGAATTTCAGGAGAACTATATCACTGAACTGAGATCAATCATTTGACTCATTCATACACACCGATATCAGTGCTTTGAAAACAATGTCATCGTGGGATTAAACATTTTCCAAACAATCTTGCAGTGGAAGTTTACTAATGTTGGCTTTGTGGTTCTGCCACACAGGAATGAATAGGCGCTTTCCTCTATGTCAAAGAACCCTGCAGCTTGGCGATAAAATTATAAGTAGAGGCTCACAAGCATGACAAGCGCTGTGCTACTTGCTGTGTCGCCCTTTTTACCTTGTAATCCACCAGCAGGCTTGTCTGACATGTCAGCAGATTACAAGGTAATTAGTATAACAAATGTTATGAAAGTAAAGCACAAGGAACTTGAAATTAACTCAGGTACGGGGAAAATATAAATGAATACACAGCTACATAATTTATTAATAAATGTTAGTGTTTATTTCCAATAAATATTACAATAGTGAGATTTCAAACCGAGTAGTACAGGTCAGCAATCAAAGATACCACAACAATCATGAAGGCATATGCAGAACGTATAGAAAAAAAATGTTTTGTTACAATCTGGCTTATTCAATATAATAATGCAAGGTGCATTACCCCCAACAACCAACTAGAGCCCACCATATACTGTTGGTGGTGGTAGTACATTGAACTTCAATTGGTTGATATGGGTACGTTGAACTGTGTTTAATAGTGAAACAGAATCTGGCAGTAGTACTCTATGGCACAATCAGTACCGTGCAGCACATTAACCGCTTCCCGACCGGCCACTGCATATATACGTCAGCAGAATGGCTCGGGCAGGCAGAATCACGTACCTGTACGTGATCGTGCATGTGCCTGCTCCGTGACCCCGGCCGCGGGACCAGCGGACCCGATCGCCGCTGGTATCCCGCGATCAGGTTACGGAGCGGAAGAACGGGGAGAGGTCTATGTAAACAAACCTCTCCCAGCGCTTCCTACACTGACTGTCAGTGATCGGCGGTTCCCTGTCATCGGGAACGCCGATCAATGACGTCACACGTACAGCCACGCCCCCCTACTGTAAAAAAAACACAACACGTCACACTGACTCCTCCCCGCCCCCTAGTGGTTAACCCCCTAACTACAACTGTCATTTACATAGGAATCAGTGCTATTTAAATAGCACTGATTGCTGTATAAATGACAAATGTCCCAAAAATGTGTCAAAAATGTCCGATGTGTCCGCCAAAATGTCGCAGTCACAATAAAAATCGCTGATCGCCGCCATTACTAATAAAAAAAAAAATATTAATAAAAATGCTATAAAACTATCCCCTATTTTGTAAACGCTATAACTTTTGCGCAAACTAATCAATAATCGCTAATTGCGATTTTTTTTACCAAAAATATGTAGAAGAATACGTATCGGCCTAAACTGAGGAAAAAAAATGTTTTTTTATATATTTTTTGGGGATATTTATTATAGCAAAAAGTAAAAAATATTGCATTTTTTTCAAAATTGTCGCTCTATTTTTGTTTATAGCGCAAAAAATAAAAACCGCAGGGGCGATCAAATACCACCAAAAGAAAGCTCTATTTGTGGGAAAAAAAGGACGCCAATTTTGTTTTGGAGCCACGTCGCATGACCGCGCAATTGTTAGTTAAAGCGACGCAGTGCCGAATTGCAAAAAGGGGCCTGGTCCTTTAGCTGCAAATTGGTCCGGGGCTGAAGTGGTTAAGCAGGTGATCCTTTCAAATATACACATATTATTTTAACACAATAGCACCCAGAAACATGCAATACAACACAGGAATAAAGCAGACCTAAAGCCTGCTGGTAAGCTATTTCATATCTCCCTATTGCTCGATCACATACAATATGCTTAGCTGTGATGGAGCATTCAGACATTGGGATCCTGGTACCCTGCAGTAACGTATTTTTTTTTTTTTTTAATGTGCAGTGCATCAAGGCAGTACAATCAAAATAATGTGCTTGCAATGCACCAAAAGGTCCAAAAAATGGATATGTACCATTTTTGGCAATGCAGCACATCACAGCACATGGTAGTGCATTACCATGCCCTTTGGTGCACTGAAACACCTGTGTATTGGAGCTGTGTTGCCTTAGTTTGTTGCTAAATTATTGTCACTACATTGTGCCAACGCAAGCAACATGCAGTGTGGCAATGCGCGCCTTACAGGGACACATAGCATTGGAGAGGCTGGTAACATCCAGTTGCATTTTCTTCATAACCTTGCAGGGTCACTTCAACCACGGACCATTTTGCTGGCCAAAGACCAGAGCACTTTTTGCGATTCGGCACTGCGTCGCTTAAACTGTACGAAGTGGCTCCCAAACAAAATTGACGTCCTTTTTTCCCACAAATAGAGCTTTCTTTTGGTAGTATTTGATCACCTCTGCAGTTTTAATTTTTTGCGCTATAAAACCAAAAAATTGTGACAATTTTGAAAAAAAAAAAAAAAAACGCATTTTTAACTTTTGTATCTTTTTATAATAAATATCCCCCCAAAAATATATATAAAAAACATTTTTTTCCCTCAGTTTAGGCCGATACGTATTAGTCTACATATTTTTGGTAAAAAAAAAATAAAAAAAAAATAAAAAATTTTTAAATCGCCATAAGCGTTTATTGATTGGTTAGCACAAAAATTATAGCGTCTACAAAATAGGGGTTCGTTTTATGGCATTTGTATTAAAATGTTTTTTTTAATAGTAATGGCGGCGATAAGCGATTTTTATCGTGACTGCGACATTATGGTGGACACATCGGATAATTTTGACACATTTTTGGGACCATTGGCATTAATACAGCGATCAATGCAAAAGGGGTTAAGTGCATCCTAGGGAGTGATTCTAACTGTGGGGGGGAGGGGCTGTGTGTGACACATCACTGATCGCTGCTCCTGATTACAGGGAGTGTGTCATTAGGCAGAACAGGGAGATGCTTGTATACATTAGCATCTCCCAGTTCTTCCTCACCGCGAGACAATTGCGGGTATTCCCACCAACATCGAATTTGCGGGACCCGCAATCCCGCTCACTGAGCTCCCGGCTGGTGCGCGCCGCGCCCGCAAGCCGCTTCTTAAAGGGCAACGTACAGGTACGTTAATCTGCCTGTATGTGCCCTTCTGCCACAGTATATCTGCGTGAGGCGATCGGGAAGCGGTTAAAGCAATTCTGGGCTTTGCCATTGTAAACAATGTTTTAAATATCCCTGCCATGAGAAAATAAAATATCCAGTACAGTACTTCCAGGTATGGAGACGCATGTGTCTCATTGCATGTGACAGCTCTGAAGCCCCGAATGTAGCAACTAGCAACCTACACAGAATGCTGGTAGCTGAACAGAGCTAAGGAAAGGTAAAAGGGGGGAAGTGAACCTGTTGCTCTACCCTGCAAGGGCAAAGCACAGATTCATGTCGAGCTTCAAATGTTATGGGGTTTGCAGGAACACTGCAAAAGGGAGGAGGACAATCACATACAGCCAGCGGCTTTGCTTAAACATAGATCCTGCCTTTCTGTAACATTAGGGTTTCCACCTACTACAGTTCCAGTACCAGCAGGTGAAGGGAGGGCACTAACTTTGCAGTTTACTGTAGATTTCTGATAGGGCAATAGGGGGATATAAAATAGTGTAGGGCCAGGAAACGTTAGGTCTGCTTTAGAATAGTACTGCACAGGTTGGCGTCTTAAGAAAACAGACTTATCATAGTGTATTAATGAAGAACTGTCTGTTGCACAGCAGCCAGAGTCTTGCTTTAATTTTCCCACGCTGCAATAGGCGACACAGACAGTTCTCCCTGCACACGATTTTATAATACTTAATGTGAAAATAACTATTAGGCATTGAAAAATGTGTTTGTGTTGTATATAGCAAACAGAATCCAGCTGTCATTTGGCTCATGCAGACCAACTTGAATCTTTGATTGCTGTGTGTGATACAGATAACGGTCTTCATTGTGCTGTGTTGTTCTGTAAACAAAGTGAGCATAAGAAAAAGTGCAGTATATTGAAAATAGTGTAAACATCCATTTTAGGCCCCTTGCACACACGAGCATCTAGCTGTTGCGTGTCCCTCCCAGCATTTTTTGCACCCCGGAGAGACAGGTGCAGCGTCCAACCCCACTGCCTGTGGCCTGTCAGTCTATGGCAGGCTGCAACTGGATGGGGCTGAATGTTGTACCGAGCGGTACTCACATTTAGAACCCTACACATTCAGGAACAAATGCCTGGAAAGTGGATCTTCCGCCCTGTCCCTGCAAGCAATGGGGCTGGATGCCGCAACTGTCATTCCAGGGTACCAGTGGCGGCTGGTGGTATGTTCTTTTGGGGGCGGCAAACAATGCACCCACAGCCAGCCCCCCCCCTCCCGGTAGAGTCACCTGCACCCCTCCCCCCCAGGTCGGCCACCAGCCCTGCACTTACCTCATTCTATTGGGCAGGCAGCGGTTCCCTCTGGGCGATGACTTCCTCTGCATCCGTACGTCTCCACCATCCGCCGCCTAGGCCAATAGGATTGCTTCTCCTTTCCACCAATCTCTTGACCCGCTTCCTGATTGGCCAGCAGAATCAGTATGACAATAGCAAATATTAATTTGCTATTGTCACACAACTGGGTGGGTGGGTCCACGCTCACCCTTTTTGAAGCCTATTAGAGCCTCTAGCTCTAAACACATGCTTAAAAAAAAAAATAATAATAATAAAAAACTTTGTAATCCATGCGTCCTTCGCCCAACATTGGGCCACCACTGCTGGGTATACTAGAATGCCTGGAGGGACGCATAGCAGCTAGATGCCCTGTATGGAAGGGACCTTAAGGCTGAAATTTCTGAATATCGCTGACAAGTCTTCTTAACATAAAGTGTACTTAAAATAAAAAAATAACTTTAAAATTCAATGTATTAAAACACCAGCAGTACCTCTTAATTACGGTGTACAAACAGAAGCTAGAGTACACTTTTCAAACATGTATTTCAAGTATTTTATATATACCTTAAAATGCTGCTTGATCTAAAAATCTAATTTTTACATGTTCGTGGTGCCATATTTCCATTTTATCAAATGCAGATTTGTAGATGCTCCCTCTACAGGTTACAGTGCCAGATTTAGACCTTGGAGGGCCCAGGGCACTTTAAGTTCGGAGGCCTCTAAGCATAGAAATTTAATCATATGGCACATAAAAAAATTACCTGAAATAAATGATAAACTGATTTTGTTATAGAAAAAAAAAAATTTAGGTTCTGAAGAAGACACTTGTCTGTTTTTTCCCCGCAATTTTATTGACTGTAAGAAAACACCTTTACACAAATAATCGAAAAACCCAGGGTTACGCCTGTCCCGAATTTGACCAAGGTAATAAATTACATTACACAGTCATGTAAAAACAAACTCAAATAGTAAAATAAAATAGAAGTTGAAATGTAACACATCTGCCAAAAGCCCTCATCTTTCTTTGCCTCTGAAGTCAGGCCTAAGGCCCCTTTAACACCGAGGCGTTTTTCAGGCGCTACAGCGCTAAAAATAGCCGGAGGGCTTTCACACTGGAGCGGTGCGCTAGCAGGACGGCCAAAAATGTCCTGCTAGCAGCATCTTTGGAGCGGTGAAGGAGCGGTGTATTCACTGCTCCTAAACCGCTCCTACCCATTGAAATCAATGGGGCAGCACAGCTATACCGCTGGGCAAAGCACCGCTGCAGCTGCACTTTGCAGGCGGTTTTAACCCTTTTACGGCCACCAGCGGGGGTTAAAACCGATAGCGGCCGAATACATAGCTTCGCTTTAACGCCGACGCCGCTCCTGCACCAGTGTGAAAGGGGCCTAACTGTTCCATATCCTGACAACCACACACACTATGTTCATTTTTTTTTTAATACCACAACTCATTTAATAATTATTAAATTTTTTTTTTTAAAGGAAGTGTGGGACCCCCCCTCTGGCAGGGGGGCCCGGGGTAATTGTCCCATTTGTTTGACCCCTTATAAATCCAGCACTGACTGAGTATCTATATTTCAATGCAATTCGTCTCCCTGATCAACAACTACTGACAAAATATTTAAATTGACCGTGCTGTAGTGCCAAGCAAGCAGAACTAAACTGCAAAATACTCACCTCCACTTTCTAGTGATGGAGCCCTTGCAGGCTGCTATCATCTTTTCCCTGGGCTACTTTTGAGTTTTGGCTTTTTCGTCCTTTTGATTGGCACTAGTGGGGGATGATGTCATCCCACGCATGCACAGAGAAGGCAGTCATTCTGGCACAGCCACGTGTTGGGAATGCATGCTGAGCAGTGTGCATTCTTTGGAAGACTATGATCAGGCAATTAAGTGTGTCCAATTGCAGAAGAGATATAGCGTTGTTGAATTACTAAAGCTAGAGTGTGCAAAATCTGGTGCAGCTGTGCCTGTTAGCCAATCAGTTGTTCAATTACGCTTTGACAAAATAACCTGGAAGCCGATTGGTTTCTGTGCAAAGCTGCACCAGATTTTGCACTCACCAGTTTTAAAATCAACCCAAGAATGTCAAGCTCTGCAACAAGAGCTACCTCCTAGCAATCTTTTAGATTTCCACTTTTAACTAGTATATGATTGGCATTTACCTTTATCCCTCATTATTAATGTCCACTGTTGGACTTCACAATCTATATTTACAAGTGCTGTTCACAAATCCAAACAAAAATCTGTCACATAAGAGACCCGTGGCAATTTCAGCAGTCACAATATCTGAATTGCACAATCTTTTCTGCTGAACAATCCATCATACAACAGAATGTAGACATTGGTGGTTATTCTTGCAGCTTTTTATTACCGACTTCTGTGATTTGCCAAGTATTCCCTTTTCAAACACACATCCCCTATTTCAACTTTAAGATCTCATTTCACATATAACATTGGAAAATCCTCTCTTCACTCTCTTAACTCATA
The DNA here is from genome assembly GCA_028564925.1 of Lithobates sylvaticus. Lineage (NCBI taxonomy): Eukaryota > Metazoa > Chordata > Amphibia > Anura > Ranidae > Lithobates > Lithobates sylvaticus. Next base: position 106,804,381 of record CM053026.1, read on the forward strand.
TTTATATAGGATAAATGTTATTTTATCTCCAACTATATTTAATCAAGTGAAACCCAGTGTCTCCTGTAACCTTCCCCAGTTGTTCCATGAAGCTGGAGGTGTAACAGATCTGCTTTGGCCATTGAAGAGAACATAAAACTGAAATAGTCCGCTGTGTCTAGCAGCTGCTCCTTAGAGACTCTGGAGTTTAGAACTCAATATTCATATTGCGGCCAAGACTTTTCAGTTTCGAACGCATGACCTCTAAAATAATTAAAGTGAGCGGAGCATCTGTGAACACAGTGGGAGTTTTCAGCAGCCGTTCCAACACATTGACTGCATACAAATCTCATTAAACTAACAAGAATCTGTCTTGAAGGAGCTTGCAATTTAATTTATTGCTCTGGACATCAGGTAGAATTGGATCATCGGTATGAGGACAGACAGGTCAGAGTGGGCTGGTCTGTATGATGTTTAATCGAAAGAGACCCTGTCACCAACCAAATTCTGAATGATCTTAGAAGCATATAAATCTAATGTCAAACCAATACCATCGACACAATCCAAAAGCCCACCAAGATATTACCTCAGTATGATATATGTCTCACATCTGCCTCACTTCTGCTGTTTAGCATATCTAACTGTGCAACGGAATCAATAAATATCCCCCAATCATTTTTAAATGTTCCCACATTTAAATGAATGGGTTTGTGTGAAGCTACTCTTCCTCAAGACATCTCAGCTGGTCGTAAAGTAAACCTGTGTGGACAGAAATGTGGGAGCTGCCATATTTTATTTGCTTTCTAAAGGTGCAGGCTTCTCATCCTGTCATTTTTAGTTCCCTTTTTACCAAAACCCATACACTGGATAACAAATCCTATGCCCTGATACCTAATTATTAAGTTTAGGTGATCTGTAAAGTGGATCTAGCTAGAGGAACATCACAAGTGATAAAGAGAACATGCAATGGCAAGAAAAATGAAATAGTCTATGGGTTAATTTATGGTTTCTTCCAGCACTGTGAATGTTTAAATAAGTGTGTTCAATAAAGACATAAGAAATTTGAATGGTTTGTGGTTTTAAAGCACATTGTGTTTGTCTACTGTTGTGACTTAGATGGGGGTCAGATCACATTTTATGGCAAATTACTGCCGAAAAACAGTTAACGCCAAGGGTTCACATTCTTTTTCTTGCCACTTTATATGACTCATGCAAACACTGGAGTGAAGAAAACACATATGTTATGTGTCCAACAACGTTTGAATAATTTCTCTGGTAGCATCTGATGTGAAGATCACAGATCTTGTGAAATACCATATGGTCTGTGGCCTGGCCCTAGAGCTGGTGTGCATCAGGCACTGAGCTGAGAAGTGACAGCATTAAAACAATCAGAAGTTAGAGCCAATGGTGCTTCAATTGGATACTGGAACTTGTAGTTCCTGATATTTTGTCATTGCAGGCTTCTGGAGACACTGATCTGGACAGACTGGATGGCTATTGATGCAAACAGTCCATTAGGAATTTTGATTTTCATTTTGATGCCTCTCTATGAAAATACATCACTTATTGTTAAATGTTCTGCTTGGATGTGTGCGTTTTTTTTTTATATTTTTCCCCAGGTCTCATCTCAAGCTTGTTGACATATTGAATAATTCACTAGAATTCCACCACTGAGAATGAGAGCACAAATATTATCATATTAGCACAGATTATTGTTATCTCCCGCTTTGCCCGCGAGGATGGCAATTCTGCATTTCTACTGGTAGTGGGGTCTACAATGTGATTTTTCATATTCTATACCATCCAGCAACTCTCACTCTTGCCAAGATATTTAAAGGATAAGTTCACCTATTAGGGCAGAATTTCACTTTTCATAATAAATCAGAAGCATTTACTAATGTCAATTCTGGCCAAGTCATTCACTCTCACTTACCTCACCTATAGCAGCTTTAAAGTTTCATCTGTTTTTAAAGAATGTTTTCTGCTGGCATCACTTCCTGTAGATCATATCCCAGCATGCACTGGCTTGCTGCATCACAGGAAGTGTTCACCACTCTGAACATACCCAATGTACAGCGTGTATGATATATAGAGATTATATATATATATATATATATATATATATATATATATATATATATATATATATATATATATATATATATATATATATATATATATATATATATATATATCAACTTTCTGTACAATCTGATTGTACAATCTCCTTTAGATAAATTGACTAGATTGTTCAGATGGGTTCTCCTATTTCATAGTTTTGGTAAATCAATAGGAAATTGTACAGGAGGTTGTATAATTGGATTGCATGGCCATTTTTATACAAGTACATAGGAGGAAGTGGATGAAGACACTCGTTTACATCTCCATTCCAATCACAACTCACGCTCCAACGCGCATTTTTTTTGGGGGGATATTTTGGAGCATTTCCAATCGTCATGCATAGGGCAGACCATTCACTTGAAGGGGCTGCCCTATGCATGACAGAAAAGAAGCTCCAGAACTTTTTGGAGTGGAGCGTGGTAAAAAAATTTAATGCACTTTTTGGTGCATTTGCCACACGGCAAACGCATGCCTGCCCCCCACACTAACATTTAATGACAATGCAAGCATAATGTGCATTTGCAGCGCATTTCTGAAACACATGGCAAAGCGCACTTTTTCTGTGTGGTTTGCCAAGCATTTGGAAAGGTACAGATGTGAATGGAGCCGCACTGTTTTTGTGTAAACCAACCAATTTCACTTTCAGGCCTCATTCACATCTAGCACAGTGGGAGCGCACATTTCTTGGCTTGTTTTTCCCACGACGCGCATAGGGCAGCCTATTGATTTCAATAGGCTGCCCTACATGTGGCAAAGTAGCTCATGGGACATTCTGACGTGTTGTGGTTTGCATATTTTTTACTGCGTTTGTCGCCCGTTTCTTCGCGTGCAAAATGTTTGTTTGCTTCCGCGTTTGAAGTGTCATTAACAATTAACGGCACCGAGTAACTAGTTAATTTTAGGTGTGTAAAGGTGGCCACACTATGCAATCTGAGAACAGTGATTGCTGATTGCATTGAAAATGCATGAACTGGCAGAGGTGGGTGGGCGCAATCTCCTGGAGGAAAGGGGGTAGGGGTCCTGAGGACGGCTAATGGAGGAGTTTTCACTAGGACACTGATGTTGAGGTAATGCCTAGTCTAAGAGAAATAAAAAACGTTTGCTTTTCTGCAAAAAGGTAACATTATTGGTATATTGGTACATAAGGGAGCTGGAATTTAGAAAAAAAAAAAAAAAAGGTGAACTTATCCTTGAAGGTTTTACACCCACAAATGAGGATAGGTAAAGGAGTCATACATGTGCCTATATATGTTCAGATTGGACACTTTGATGGGGTCTTTTGGCTTCTATGTTTCCCATTACCAGCATTACATAGCATCCTTAACTCGGTGAATACAAGAGTTGTGTGTGACCTAGTTTGACAGCCATTTTTTGTTTTTTCCCTCAAACTAACATCTGGATCAGGCACAATTCTAGATAAATAACCTAAATCTAGCTCATAACCAGTAATTTTGCATGCACTATATTTAACTTATGTTTTAAGAACTTCCTCTACAACAGGTCATATATAAAATTATGATTTTTCCTAGGCGAACATATGCGAGAAGCACAATGTTCAATCAAGCAACCACTAAAGGAGATGAGAGTTTTAGTACACAATATGGCAGTGAAAATACACTTGTGATGTTAAAATTTGTTCTCGTTTCCAAACCATTTGTGACAAATAACTAATGTACTGCTTCAAAAACAACACAAATGAAATTAGATATATAAAAGGATTCCATTTTGTGTTTTAAGTCACATTTTGGCATAGAATAAAGAAAGTGGCAGTACATTTTGGCACATTATCAAGGCAGTTATTGTTCAGAAAAGTCACAATTTTTTTCCCCTTGAAATGTATACAATTAAAGAGTAACTACATTTTATGGTCTCAATCCTTTACTCAAGAGAAAAGCTTCTTGGTTTGGCTCACGACCCAGGAATTCCCGCAGCAGATCCATGCCATCCACTGATCCTCCAGGCTTGAGGATAAGATCTCTGTATTTCTTTCCAACCTACAGGGAAAAAGTCAGAGTGGGGTCACAGAGCTGAGTGTGCAAACAGAATCTCAAATACTCATGGCAGAGAGCGGTAAAAGTAATAAACAGGAGATGAATGGATATCCCAGGGTTCACCGTTTCACCTGGCTAAAGCTCAATCAAGTAACCATTAAAGGGAGCTTATTCCAAAAGAAATATATAGGCCACCATTGCTGCAATTAGTTGCCAGACTGTTATGCTGATCCGATACTGTAATATTTTCAAAGTCACTACCTTGAAACAACGCATGCAGCAATTGAAGTCAGGACCTGTATTGCAATGTGAATTATAATTATAGCTAAACTATGTGATATAATAATGTATAACACGTATATTCTATACAGGTTCAATTTAAGCCTCCAGACATTGCACTAGTGAAAAACAACACCTACAGTTTAAAAGAATGAAAAGCAACATTTAATTAGCTTGTTTACTGACATGGGTTACAAAAATAGCTGTCTCAGCATACTTCCGTGTCTAATCCTCAATAGTCTTGTGGCCTCCAGCAATTTAGCACCGCAAACCACTGAGCCTCCATGATGATGGCATAACCTTTCATGGCTGACCTATGCCCCTAAATACAGTATTGAGTCTGCTTTAATAGTGTTTGAAGCAACAACTCATCAGCTTGTCTGTGTACTGGTACATTACAAATTTGGGAGGTATTCCAGAAGCTTAATATAACACAGGGGTCTGTAGAGCAGCTAACGCCACTAGCAATCCCTCTATAGTCAGCTACACAGCTTCTCTGTGAATTCTGTTTCCTTTACTAAAGTCTAAACTGATATAAAAAATGTATGGTAATTTAGCATTAGTGTAGGCCAGCAATGGCAGACTAAATATTTCTCTTTATACAGGTGTCCTTTAGATTACCCACACTATAGGGAGGTGGAAATGTTGCTGATTTTCTGTCATGACTACTTTACCAAGCTTCAGAACTTGTCACACACGTGTCAATCCATAACATTTTTTTATCAATAGTACTGATTTTACACTTTTACTTATTTTCTGGTGTAATGCAGCAGGATGGGTAAAACAGATTTAATGAGATTTTAAATTACTGGTCTGCTGTAAAGTGGAGCTACAGGAAAACAGCTAAATAATGTAAATGATTATAGTACTTATAGTGTTACTGTTTTACCTGTCAAAATAAAGGTCATTTTGACCAGTTATTCTTATGATACACACAGCTCTGATAGATAATTGATAAGATCACTCTGCTTCTTCCAGGTTTAGAATTACTGTCTCCTGGTTAATGGATAGAGGCGGTAATGCAGATTCACTGCCCAATGAGAAGGCTGGAGGGGGTGAAGTAAGAAAGATGAAACACTGCACCGGGTGGATTATTGCTTAACCAGGAACTATGCAAACCATGTAACTGGCTGTGCAGCGTGGGAAATGTGTACAAATACCAACCACTTAAAGCCTGTGACACGTGTAGCTGCTGCTGATCACTTCCATGTGTTGCAAAGCTCATACTCAGTGGTGGGTTAAAATTGTAGAATTCAGGAGCAATAGCATAACTGAAAAGGCCTAGACGGTACAACTTGTAGACCTGGAAGCCGTGTTTGACACATTTATAATTTACCAGATAATAGGTTACAATGGAGTTTACTTTGACTGCACAGCCTCCAATGTTAATAATATTTCTGGCTATGTTTTTCATCTGTGTAGCACCCTTGTCCTAAACAGGGCTGCTAGTAAATTTAGCTGTGCTAGGTGGTAACTAGCCTGGCTAATTTGTAGTCTTTGATCAAATGGGTTTCTCCTAAGCTTGGGTTTAACGGATTTTTCTTTTGTCAATAGGTGGCACTGTTGCCTTTGGCATTAGTATGATAGATTACAGTGAATTCAGGTTATGAGTGAGTGAATATGCTTTTTCTCAGCCAATCAGCAGGAGTTTCTTTGGCTGCTGAGATTGAATATTTTTTTTTGGATAGAGTCAGGTGATCGGGTTTCTTTCCACCCGGCTGCGGCCTGGGTGGGTGGGTGTGTGTGTGTGTGTGTGTGTGTGTGACGCAGAAGTGTAGGCCTGAAGCCTGAGGCCTAACCATGTGTTAAGTGTCCGGCCTGAGGGGAGCCTAATTGTTGCCAGGAGGCAAGGGAGAAGAAGTTGCCAGAGGGTCAACCACTTGTTGCCGAAGGCAGGTGTAAAGGGATGGAGATTTGAAGGAGTACCACCAGAGGAGACTTCATCAGCCGGGGACTGAAGTAGCTGGGAAAGCTTTAGGAGAGAACTCATCCACAAAGTATAGTGGGTAGCTGTGCTTGAAGAAGTACAGCAAGTAGCTGTAAGATAAGCTTGAGGGATCCAGTGGGTAGCTGTGAATCCAAAGAAATCCAGCAGATAGCTGTGAGCCGAGCGTGAGGATCTACAGTAGGATACTGTGAGTAATGTTGATGCTATAGGAGACAGCATTTGCTATGAGATACAGATTGCTGCATTCAGCTTAAAGGCCCCTTTTTTGTATTGCTGTCTGTCTAGTTTTATCTATTTTTGTCTGCGGAATCTGCTTGAGTTGATATTGCATTTGTCTAAGGGTGTCCTGTGCACTTATCCATCTCTCCCACATTTTCCAAGAGAAATAAAACTGTCTTTGTTTATTTTTAAAAGTGACTAGCGTCCATCTTACACTACACCCACCATGCCTAGTAACCTGCACCCTGAGGAGGAATGTCAGCCATCCCTGACTCTGGGGGTCACCTCACCAGGCCTCTGGATGTCAGGGAGAACACTACATGTGATACCCAATGTATGTGTTCAAAATCTAATCAAGTACCATTTCTCTTTACTGGTGTTCCCAAGAAGCAAGGTAGGTTGCAGATGCCTCAATCCACCCAATACTGAAATATTATGATTGTTGTCAATTGATGCTGTTGGTTGAGCAGTTTACCCTCTGAAACATCATTCCTCTTCCACAAGATTGCTCAGAGGCTTCAGATAAAAAGACCCTGCAGTCTAAGAAACCTTACCTTTGGGTCCATTATTCCTTTTTGTTTGAAACAGCTGTAGAAGATATCCATTGAGAAGACTTCACTCCACAGGTAGCCATAATACTGTCCATCATATCCCCCGGCCAGGTGCCCAAAGGTGGCTGGCATGTTTGTGCCTTCAATCACATATACACAGAAATATTTAGGACAAGCAAACCACCTTCATCAAAGCACTATGTACTGTAATGGTAGCAAGCCAGTGACTTGTGCATCTGATGCTGTTTTTGGTTGCATCTCAGTGAGTGTTCAGTTCCTCTGTCTGAAAATCAGCAAACAACATATCGGTTATGGGTATTAGTGTAACTCCCATTACCTGCAGGTTTTAATAAAAACATCTTCCTGCAGTGTCTCCTTGATACCTGCTAGATACTGCTCCGAGTGTGGGTCTTCCAGTGCTGTGAAGGTTACAGAACCTGCTGCTACTCACAAAACTTGTGCTGCCCTTAGACTTCCTTCTGCCCTCTCTGCCATTCATAGAAATCATCTTACCACTATCGCACAATGCTTTGCATTCTGTGAATGGAGGAGGAGTTTAATGACAGCATCTCCATTCACAGAACTCAATGCATTGTGTGATAGTGGTAAAGCGAGCTCTATGAATGGAGGAGAAAGCAGGAGGCGGCAGGCAAAGCAACTTTTGTGAGGAGCAGCAGCTTCTGTTCACAGAGCTGGAAGACAGCTGCTCAGGGCAGTAGCCAGCGGCTGTGAAGGAGGCACTGCCGGAAGATTTTTATCAGAAGCAGACACCTGCTGGTAATGGGATACACACCAACACAAATAACAAATGTGTCTGAAGCTGTATCCCCCCAAAAAACTAAAAACTAAAACTTCAGCTTTCACCTTTAAACATATATAATTATCACATCCTTACAATGTGGCCAACTGGAGGTGTTCTAATTGTGTGAAATGCCTATCTCTAAACTAAATCTCCTACAATAGGATATTCATTTATTGGGAGAGATTTGCTAACGCTCATCCCCATCTAAAAGGATGCGAGCACTGCAGTTTTTAATCATTAGATAACTGGGATTTGCTTGGTTGATCATAATGCAGACAGATCCTTCCATTCACAAATAAGTCTTAAAGGAGACATGGTAAAATAAACAGCTACTTCTTCAGAACACAGAAAGGTAAGAATATGCAACAGGTCTGCTAAAATCCTTGCAATGTACACACAGTATCTCACAAAAGTGAGTACACGCCTCACATTTTTGTAAATATATTATATCCTTTTATGTGACAACAGTAAAGAAATTACACTTTGCTACAATGTAAAGTAGTGAGTGTACAGCTTGTATAACAGTGTAAATTTGCTGTCCCCTCAAAATAACTCAACACACAGCCATTAATGTCTAAACCGCCGGCAACAAAAGTGAGTACACCCCTAAGTGAAAATGTCCAAATTGGGCCCAAAGTGTCAATATTTTGTGTGGCCACCATTATTTTCCAGTGCTGACTTAACCCTCTTGGGCATGGAGTTCACCAGAGCTTCATAGGTTGCCACTGGAAAGCTCTTCCACTCCTCCATGACGACATCACAGAGCTGGTGGATGTTAGAGACCTTGCGCTCCTCGACCTCCCGGATGCCCCACAGATGCTCAATAGGGTTTAGGTCTGGAGACATGCTTGGCCAGTCCATCACCTTAACCCTCAGCTTCTTTAGCAAGGCAGTGGTCATCTTGGAGGTGTGTTTAGGGTCGTTATGTTGGAATACTGCCCGGTCTACAAAGGGAGGGGATCATGCTGTGCTTCAGTATGTCATAGTACATGTTGCATTCATGGTTCCCTAGTTCCAGCAGCACTCATGCAGCCCCAGACTAGGACACTCCCACCACCATGCTTGACTGTAGGTAAGACACACTTGTTTTTGTACTCCTCACCTGGTTGCCGCCACACACGCTTGACACCATCTGAATCAAATAAGTTTATCTTGGTCTCATAAGACCACAGGACATGGTTCCAGTAATCCATGTCCTTAGTCTGCTTGTCTTCAGCAAACTGTTTGTGGGCTTTCTTGTGCTTTAGGAGGACTCGTTCTGGGACGACAGCCATGCAGACCAATTTGATGCAGTGTGCGGCGTATAGTCTGAGCACTGATAGGCTGACCCCCCACCCCTTCAACCTGTGCAGCAATGCTGGCAGCACTCATACATCTATTTCCCAAAGACAACCTCTGGATAGGACGCTGAGCACGTGCACTCAACATCTTTGGTTGACCATTGCGAGGCCTGTTCTGAGTGGAACCTGTCCTGTTAAACCACTGTATGGCATTGGCCACCGCCCTGCAGCTCAGTTTCAGAGTTGTGGCAATCTTCTTATAGCCTAGGCCATCATCATGTAGAGCAGCAATTCTTTTTTTCAGATTCTCAGAGAGTTCTTTGCCAAGTTGAACTTCCAGTGACCAGTATGAAAGAGTGAGCGATAACACCAAATTTAACACACCTGCTCCCCATTCACACCTGAGACCTTGTAACACTAATGAGTCAAATGACACCAGAGGGGGGGAAATAGCAAATTGGGCCCAATTTGGACATTTTCACTTAGGGGTGTACTCACTTTTGTTGCCAGCGGTTTAGATATTAATGGCTGTGTGTTGAGTTATTTTGAGGGGACAGCAAAATTTACACTGTTACACAAGCTGTACACTCACTACTTTACATTGTAGCAAAGTAATTCTTCAGTGTCCTCGCATGAAAAGATATAATAAAATATTTACAAAAATGTGAGGGGTGTACTTTTGTGAGATTCTTTACATCACCAAAAAGGGTTGCTTTTTTCTTAAAAAAACAAAACAAAAAAAAACCTAGAGTATAATTTAGAACCAATATGTATATTTTTACCCAGTCAAGTTTTCAAATCTTCATCTGCTCCAGCAAAGTAACATGATATTATTTAGATATTCTAACACTCAACAAGGTTACATATATACAATGGAAGTGTGCGTGCTCTTGAGATAAGGCAGATGTGTTGGATGAGAGACCACTGCTTTCCAAAATCCATACCAGACCCTTATCTGAGCATGCAACCTGGCACATGCCCTTTTTGACATTTCCTTTACTAAAAAACAAAAAAAACAATGTCCCCCAGATGTCAATCACGGCACCCGCCGTCACCTCGAGAAAAAAAAAAAAAAGAAAAAAAAAGGAAGCTCCCACCCTCTGACAGTTCAAATAGCTAAGGGGCAGGGCTGCCTGGCAACGTCAACTGGTGGCACCGACCCCTTACGACGTCATCGGCCACCAATGATTTTTTTTCTATATTTGGCTGTCAGCGGAGAACCCCGCTGACAACCAAGTCATCCATTGTTAAGGACAAGGCCTGCTTCCCGGCTTGCTCCTTAACAACCAGCTAATGTCAAAGACGCCGATGGCCAATGGCTCCAAAAATTGGCATCTGAACCACATCTAAAATCACAGCTGAACCACTGAACAGCTGCTTTGGAAATTCGCACCAGATGTGTGAACCTAGCCTTAAACTGTCACATAACTGCACCCAACAATTGTATAATACTCTGCCATGCCCGAGCACCTTTATTACAGGTAGACTTTAATATAAGGCACTACAATGACACAAGAAACAGTTACACCATACCTGGTGTGGCAGGGATACCTAGAATCTCCTTAGAGAACTTGGCATATTCACTGGCTGTGTCAGCAGACGGCTTTGTGTGCAGAGATTGGTCAACTTTACTGAGAACTATCTGCCGAAGAGTCTGGAGACCTAATAGGAACAACAGTAAAATGATTGGATGCGTTTTAAAACAATTACTTGGTTTGCAGACATAAATTGCTACTTTGCATTGATTTTATTGCTCCTGGAGCAGCAAGTTATGAATACACCAGGTTTGCAATTATAACTGTAAAATAATACATGAACTCTCTATTAAAAAGGACATTTCATCACAAAGAAGAGTTTTGTCTAAAGAAACAGAAGACCTGTCTTACAGCGAACTTAACGCATGTGTTAGTGTGTGCACGCACTGATATGTGGTTCTTACTGCATGCTGACATGTACTGCAATGTGTTTTGCACACATATTGCAGTGCGTTTTTATGACCCCATTTTCTCTCTCTTTTTTTTTTGACTCAATGCCTTATATATCATACACTGCAACACGTTATGACACTTTGCAGCACGTCGGCATGCAGTGAAATGCTACATTTATTTTTTTTCAGCGCATTGGTGTGAACTTAAGTCTTAGGATTCAATGCCATCTGCCTTGTCCTTCCATTGGGACTGTGTTGGGTCCAAATGTAGGTGGTACACATGGCCTCACAGTTTCTCCAAGTTAGGCTCAAGGGGCTTCATAGGGATCTATAAGAAGACTAACACATACTTGCAGATAGGACTAGGTGAATTTTCTCAGTTACTATCAAGTGCACCTTGACACACTCATTGGAAGGAACATCTAGTTTACCATTTAAAAAGGGATCAGGTTGATGTAAATAATCTTGTCAACATGTTCACACCCATGTGATTCAGTAAGATGCATTATCACAATACATGTTAACATACAGTACTGTATGCATTGCAGTTTATTTAGAATTGCTCCTAAAGCCAAGCACCCAACTAAGCTTAAATCTACTCCCACCTTAATTCTAAGCCTAATTGATCTACCTTGCAAAAAGGAAAGATGCCTGTCTATACTTACCTATTCTGAAGTCGCTCCGGTCTGGCTGGCTTCAGCATAGAGGAGGGAAAGCAGATTGCGACTGCCCCATAGAAAGCCTATGGGTGATGCCATCACCCCGACTTTGCAGCCGTTCTTATCAATCTCTGAAGTCGGAGATGGAAAGATCATGTGACCAGACAGGAGCGACTTCCGAATAGTAAAGTATAGACATCGTTCCTTTCACAAGATAGATAAATTAAGCTTAGAATCGGGGTGGAGGTAGATTTAAGCTTAGTTAGAATTTGACTTGCCTTGCACTTTAACACACAGGTACAATTGCATGTAATTTTATGACAATACCTGCAATATAGCTGTGACTTCTAAATAGGTTTCAGAGTAAAACAGTACTCCTATTCATAAAACCAGCTGAAAAATTACTTCAGACAAACCAACATTTATTTCTATAGACCAGGGGTGTCCAACCTGCCGCCCAAGACTGCTATGAATGCGGCCCAACACAAAATCAAAAACTTACTTAAAAATACAGTGGGTATAGAAAAGAATCACCACTTTAATATGATCAAATTTTTTAGCTTTACAGCCTGAAATGAAGACTGACACAGTTTTTGTTTTATCCAGCTGTATTTACTCCAAGTGAAAGATAGGACACCAACATGTCAGAAAAAAAAATTCAAAAATTCAAAAACAGAATCACTGACTTGAAAAAAGCATCACCTCCTCCCTCAAAAATGACTAGTGAACCCAATCAGGTGTAGCTAATCACCTTCTCAATGGCACACAAAGCCATTTGAATTTCAACTGTGATCATTTTGATTAGGTCAGCTTGAAAAAAGCTTTCCTGGAGAATTTAAATCCCTGATAGTGCAACAGAAGCAAACAATCAACTGTGGGTGGCAAGGCGCTGTCAAAAGATCGCTGGGATAAAGTTGTGAACAGGCACAAGTCAGGAGATGGATACGAAAAAATTTCCAGGGCTTTATCAATGCCTAGAAGCACAGTAAAGTCTATTATTAAAGGGGTTGTAAAGGTTTGTGTTTTTTCATAGGATGCATTAAGGTGAAAAAACACCTGGCAATGACGGCCCCCCCGTTTACTTACCTGAGCCTGTTCACCTGCTGTGCGCGTTCCCCTTCGCCACGGAGTCTGGCCGTTGATTGGATAGATAGGAGAGATTGATAGCAGTGCAGCCATTGGCTCGCGCTGCTGTCAATCACATCCAATGAAGCGACCCGCCGGGGGGTGGGACCGAGTCATACACGCTGTGTCTATGGACGCAGCTTGTATGACAGGGAGCGCGCCCGCAAGCTAACCCCCTCGGGATAGAGCTTTTCAGAGGGAGGTTAGCTATTGCTGGGAGGAGCCAAGACAGCCGCCGAGGGACCCCAGAACAGGAGAATCACTCAAAACGAACTGCACAGTGGAGGCAAGTATAACATGTTTGTTATTTTATAAAAACAAAAAAAAACAAACCCATACAACCCCTTTAAGTAGTGGAAGGTATTTGGGACAACACAGACCCTTCCCTGGTCAGGATGTCGCTCCAAACTGGATAAAGGAGCAATGAGGAAACTGGTCAGAGAGGCTACCAGGAGAAACTCTGAAGCAGTTGCAGGAGATTATGACAAAGAGTGGTCATTGTGTGCATTTGACAATAATAATAATATCACAAATTCTCCACAAATGACACTTGCATGGGAGGGTCCATCCTGTCTGCCGTGTTTTGATGATTTGACTGCATTTTGGATTTTACTCAACTAAATAAAGAAGCCTTTTTTGAAGTGCAGCCATCCACGAACTTCTTTCTACTTGCATAGGAAGGTTGCAAGGAAACAAAAATAAAAAATAAATAGAAAAAAAAAAAAACTCAAGAAAGGCCACATGCAGTTTTGCCAAAACGCACCTTGAAGATTGAGGCCACATGAAAAAAGGTGGTCTGGTCAGATGAGACTAAAATGTAAATTATTTGGCCTCAACACCAAATGATATGTCTGGTGGAAATCCAATACAGATCACGATCCAAATAACACCATTCCTACAGTAAAGCACGGAGGGGGTAATATCTTGTTATGGGGATGTTTCTCTGCAGCAGAGACTGGAGCACTTGTCAGGATAGAAGGAAAAATGAATGGGGCAAAATACTGTCAAATTCTTGAGGAAAATCTGCTGCCCTCTGCCAGAAAGTTGTCAATGGGAAGAAAGTTAACCTCCAACACGACAATGACCACACAGTGGTTGAAGGAGAAAAAGGTGAATGTCCTTGCATGGCCTAGTCAGAGCCCAGACTTAAAACGTAAGTAAACCCATCCATAAAACAGTTTAATTTACGGCACGTGCCAGAAACGTAACACTCCTATTGGTTGTGCTCTCAACCAAACTGTAAAACCATCCAATGGCTGGTGTCATAACTGATCACATGTGCAGCATCATGGCAGTTGTAGATTAAACAGGAGGCAAAGATGGCAGCTTCCTTGGCTGAAAACAATAGGGGGGAGGGGGGGGGGTTTACCTACACTTTAAACTCCATTGAATATCTGTGCAGTGAATTGAAGATTGCAGTCCACAAAAGGTCACCAACCATTTTAACTGAACTTGAGCAGTTTTGTATGGAAGAGAGTGCAAATATTGCAAAGTCTAGATGGGCAAAGTTAGTAGAGACCCCCCCGCTGACTAAAGGCTGTAATTAAAGCAAAAGGTGGTTCAACAAAATACTGACACAAGGGGGTGATCCTTTTTCCAACTCAGTGATTGTGTTTTTGGATTTCATTATTCCCGTTTGTGTCTGCTTGTCCAAGGTTCAACCATTCATTTTATTTCTTGTCCTGCTGTCACAGGTTGTCAAAAGGACAGAAAGTGAGGCGACATTTATCCAACGTGGCTATGGACAATAAAAGCTTGGTAGGAGTATATTCTCTTCCCAAGTCTATCCAAAACTAAAAGAAATGTTTGGCTGGAGTTAAGATAGGTGTAAACACAACTAACAAAACAGGTTACCTGTGAGATAATGTTACTATGCAAGGAAGGATAAGAACAAGGAGGAACTCAGAGAAATACAGATCATGTGTGCACAGAAACCAAACTCTAAGGATCTCAAGTGCAATATGACACATATCAATCAATACTGACAGTTACCAATCACTGCAAAAAAAAGGATTAGTGAAGTCACATATGCAGAGGAGATGCTTAAATCTTGGTATGAGCAGCATTGCAAAAAACACTTCCTGCGTACGCCATTTGAGGGAGAAGGCTTTTTGGGACGTCCCTGGATAACTTTATTAAAGAGATTACTGGGGAAAGAATACCCTTTTGCCCTAGCAAAAGAAAGCTAAGGCCCAAGCTGGAAAATATTCTTCCTCTGGAAACAGTATCTTCAATTTTTCCCAGGCCTCCTAGCCCAAGTCTGGGACTCAGTTCCTTCTCAAACCTTGGATGCCAAAATTTCCAAATATGTGGGCAAGTCATCTTCACAAAGCGGGGATGCCTTCACCTAAGAAAGGTTTTAGAGTTCCTTCTCGAACCTTTTCACCGTGTCCAAAGCAAAAAGGGATATTCGTCCCATTTTGGACCTGAAAGTGCTCAACATTTTCCTTCTTCCCTCTAAAAAAGTTCCATATGGTATCTACTCAATCATTGCCTTCCACCATTCAGGAGAATTTTTGGCCTCAGTGGACATCAAGGATGCCTAACTCAATCTTTCCAGTGCATCAATGCATGCAACACTACAGTTACCTGCCCTTTCCTTTGGATTGTCAACTGCACCTCCAGTTCTTACCAAAGTGCTGGCTCCTGCTGTCAGGGCATTCCTATTCTATGATACCTGGATAATCTCTTACTGAGGGAACAGCCATCACAGACTTGTCAATGTTTACCACACTATTCCGACTCTCGGCTGGATCCTGTACCTTCAGAAGTCTGTGCTGGACCCATTTCTTGGTATAAACCAAGATACTCAAAATGGAAAAAAAAAAATGTTGCTGTAAACGGCTTATAACATATTAGCTGGAGTTGGTCTTCAATTTGTTAAATTCATCTAAATCCATCTAATGTTCCCCTCCCCCAGACTGACTGTGCTTATGTCCAAAAGGTGCCCCTGTGCTCATTAAGCCAGAGTGGGGACAGTAATACAGGATGTGTAACTGATGGATCGACTTGGGTACAATTAGCCTGCCCTGCTGGACAGGCCGAATTTTGATCCATATCAGTGTTGCCAACCGTCAGTATTTTTACTGGCAGCCAGTAAAAAATTGGCACTTTTCTCCTGCCAGTAAATGCCAGTAAGAGGGAAAGGTTGCCAGTAAAAAAATATGGCTGTGATGCTTGGCTCGGAACTGGGAATTCGCAGCTCGGGCCTGGACTCGGCCGAGACCATCCAAGTGCCTACTACAGTGTGTTCAGGCGGTGCCGACGGGGAGCTGGTCTGGCAGAGGTGGTGTCTAAGCGTGTCGTGTGATGTCATGGTGCAAGGGAGCCAAGCGTAACTGCCGGAGCTTTGTGTGCGGATTTGAAGGATGGGATTAAGGCAAGCCAGGACCGAGACTATCAGTGCTGTTTGGACTGGAGGGGACTGAAGGGACCACATGGCATGGAGAGAGAATGTCACTGTGACACAGGAGGGGACATGTCGGTGATGCATCATGATCTGTGCTGCTGCACACTGCTGTCAGTATCACTGTGAGAGTCAATTTCATAAGTGCATCGTCCATTCTAATGTATTGCCCTCCTGAGTCCTGTCCCTGAGCTACTTACTCACTATATTGAAAATAAAATAAGAAATATGCTTTTTGCCTTAATATCTACCTTAAATCACATTGCTAATTGCATATTGTACTTATTTGTAGCCCAAATACTAGAATTTGCACTTAAAACTGTAATTTTGTAACTTCTGGAACTGCCAGCAAAAACTTGGCTGTGCCTGTAAATTTTGGGTGGTGTGTCAGTAAATTTCAATCTGGTAGATTGGCAACACTGATCCAAATATGGCCGAATTTTCACTTTAAGCTATCTTCCAAAGTGTCCCTGGAGCTAAAAAAGGTCAGATGCAGATGATCAACCTGCAAATGTTATCCTGTAAAGTCAGATCTTTGGCTCGCCTACCACACAACTACTGATCAGCGAGGCCATGCATTTGTACTGAAGGATCAATGACAATGAAGGCCCAAAACAGAGCTCCCAGATGGGATTTGCATATTAAGTGTCCCAGGATTTAAAGCTCCTCTACAAAATGACAGCTATGATTTAGCACTAAGTGTTGTGAAAGCCATATAATAACTTAGCAAGGAAGTTTGGCAAAGAACAAGGTTTACCTGTATTAGCCAGTCTGGACTCTATCAATTTGTCCAGCAGTTCATCAGGAACAGGGTGGCCATCTAAATAATGTTTGGACATTCTCTGCAAAGCCTCTTTCTCCCACACCCAATTCTCTAGCATCTGGGATGGCACTTCCACAAAATCTGTTTCCACATTTGTCCCACTAAATCGTGCAAATTTTGTCTGTAAAAGAAAAAAAAGGCAATGATATTACAACAACTTACAAGCAAGAGAAAAAGAATCTTGCAATTACACTGACAGGCAAAAAGTCTGCAGTTACTTATGAAAAAACAACAATAATTAATAATGGTTAAATAGATTATTTTTTTTCAAATTCTTTATTTGTAAAAAAAATAAAGTATTCATCAATAAACAATATAACAAAGCCACCAAAAGGTGCCATGGCACAGCAAACATAGTTACAGTCCAGGGTAATACAGTCAAATGTGGAGGTGCTCGGAAGCAAGTCAGCGCAGCATCACTGCCGCAGAGACGAGCCTCCCATTTCAAAAAAAGAAAATCAGGTGATTACCATATGCATTCTGCGTTGCATAAATGAACACTTCACATTTTAGGATAGAAGGAAGCTATATGGTATAAACATAGGGTCACCCAGAAGGGTGCAGAGACAAGAAGTGAAGAGGAGAGGGAGGGGAAAAAGGGAGAAAAGAAAAAGAAAGGGGGGGGGGACCAGGGTGATGGGATGCGTAGTTGCTACAGTATGAATGACAGGAGGACTTCAGTCCCCAGAGCAGCTCTCTAGGAGGGACTTCCCTTCATCCGAATACACACACATGTTCCAGTATGCCTATGTTTTTATATCCCGTTCTCTTCTGTTTTGTGCGACAAGTACCAGATCTTCCAGGGTATTGACACTCCTGATCTTATTGAGCCACATGGCGATGGAAGGAGGATTGGGGCCTTTCCAACACAGTGTGACACAGGCTTTGGCAGCGTTAGTCAAGTGGTGAAGGATTGATTTTTTCGTATGTCCGGATCGGCATCTGCGAGCAGTGGAACAGAAAGAAGGCCGGATCTCTCGGGATAGGGAAGTCCATGAATTGTTGGAAGATCCTGTGTACCTGCAACCAGTACTGTCAAAGCTTTGAACAGGACCAGAAGACGTGAAGGGGAGTTCCCCTCTTGACTCCACATCTCCAGCAACGCTCCGAAGCCTCCGGAAAACATTTACTCAAGACTGACGGGGTGCGATACCAGCACGTCAATATTTTATAATTGGATTCCTGCGTACATGTACAGATGGATGATTTCAGGCAAAGGTGGATGATGTTTTGACGCTGGACAGCCGTGAAGGTCCTATCAAGATCCCTTTCCCATTTGCCAAAACTTTGCATGATAAAAGTCCTCTGGAGGGGATAAAAGCAAGGCATACATCTTAGACAGGGTGCGGGGTAAAGGTCCGGGTCTTGACAGTAAGATTCAAAAAGAGTCCACTGACTCTGAAAATTAGTTGGGGGGGGGGGGGGCAGTGTGTGGAAGAAGTGCTGAAGTTGAAGTGCCTGCCAAAAAGATAATCTAAACTGACCATCCAGTTGCATCAACTGAGAGATTGTGGGCCAAGTGTCAGCCGTTAGAAAGTGGAAGACTTGAAAGCAGTTGCTCCCTAGGAGATTTCAAAACAGGCCCTGTTCTACACCCAGGAGGGAATCTGGGGTTTCCCAATATGGAAAACAGCGAAAAGTGGGCAGAGGAAAGCTCTGGTTTCGTACATGCCTTATGGCCAACTCGTAGAGTGGGTCCTATGGTGGGGTGCGACTTGAGGGAAGCAGGTAGGGAGTTAAAGCACCATGGCGCCCTGTGCAGGGGAACGGGACTAAACTGCTGTTCTATGTGCATCCACAGCTTTAGATATTTATGTCTGCACCAGTCAATTACCCTGCCAAGGTGGGCTGCTTGGTAATATTTAAGTACATCCGGGACCGCCACCCCTCCATAGAGTTTAGGTAGCATCAGAAGGCGCCTACCGATCCTAGGCCGTTTGTGTGTCCAGATGAACTTGGTAAAAAGAGTATTGACTTGACGAAAGAAGGTCAAGGGGATGGCGATGGGTAAAGTCTGGAAGAGGTACAGAAACTTTGTCAAGATGCTCATTTTGATAATGTTACAGTGGCCGATTTAGGAATGTAGACCTCTATTCCACTTGTCTAATAGGGCACGAACCACACTGAGCAGGGGCGGAAAGTTCATCCTAAATGTATCCGCTAGGTTTGGAGGGGGATATGGGTGCCCAGGTACTTCAGAGCCAAAGACGTCCATTTAAAGTTGAAGTTGAGCTGTAGAGTGCGACCCAGGGGAGAGGACAGGGCTATTCCCATTGCCTCGGATTTGGAGTAGTTAATTCTCATATTCGAGACTGCTCCGTAATGGTCAAATTCTTTCAGGAGATTCAGTAGTGACATATGCGGGTTGGTCAAGGAGAAGGAGGTCATCTGCATAAGCGGAGACTTTATGGGTGAGGTCGCCTACCTGAATGCCGGAGACATCTGGGTTTAATCTAAATCGGGTTCAGGAATGGTTTCAACGACAGAGCAAATAGGGGTGAGAGTAGGCATCCCTGCAGTGTGCAGTTAGAGATAGAGAACGGCTCTGAGAATACCCCATTTCCTTTGACCGATGCCCGTGGAGAGGAGTATATGCTAGATATCAAACAAAGCCTCTGTTCCCCCGAAACCGATGTGTCTCAGTACCGCAAACATAAAGGCCCAATTCACCCCATCAAAACCCTTCTCGGCATCAGTACTGAGGAATACACAAGAAGACCCCGTTTGACTGGCGAAGTGGACCAGATTGAGTACTTTTACCGTGTTGTCCCTGGCCTTGCGGGAGGGGATGAAGCCCACTTGGTCCAGGTGGGATTGGATCCAAGAGGCAAGTATCTTGGTAAAGAGCCTAACAGAGGTGCCTGGGGAAGCGAGGTAGTCTGTCCTAGGCCATTAAACCCTCTTACCATGTGTTGACCCAACAGGGGCAGAAGAATCTTGTAGTACTGTATCGTGAACCCGTCGGGGGCCTGGTGCCTTTACTTGTTTGGCTGACTTCACTGCTCCGCTCTTCGACAGTGATCTGGGCTTCAAGTTCTCCCCGAAACAGGGATGGGAGGTGTGACAAGTACGCCGAAGAGAGGTAATGTTCTATGGAAGAGGAAGGAGAAGGGGGTGGGAGGTTGTAAAGGGAGGAATAGAATTCTCCAAAAAGGTATGGTCGATATTCTTGAGTAATGAGATTCTTTGTCCATCCGTATCCTTAATATAAGTGGATGTAAACCCAATGTCATCCTTTCTAAACTAATGCCATAGGGGTTATCTATAAGGATATACATGCCTCCTGCATGTATCTTTACCTGTCAAATGTCTTCCCTCTGTTATGAGACCCGAAAAACTGCAGATTCTGTGGGTGGGTCTGTTGTCTGGAGCTCTGTGGGTGGAGTCGTGATGTCAGTAGACTCCCCACCCATCTCTACACTCCCCTTATCAATATGCATTTTCTCCTGTGTATTTCTTACACTGAACTTCTGCTATGATCTCCAACATCCAGTGAAAAGAAAGGAATGTCCCCACATGATTTCAGCATGCCCAATTATGCTGAGGTGTGGAACATCCAATCCTGGCAGAGCAGAAGAAAGGAGTGGGAGGGAATTAAAAAATAATGCATGTCTTTTAGGCTAGTGCACGAGATATGTAAATCACCTGTCACTCACAGCAAGGGGTAGGATTTGACAAAAGTTTTTCTCTATTTGTCAAGATTTATCTTACTGATCAATAAAAGAGGATTGCTCAGAGCTGGATTAACTCTGTGGCAAGACTGGGCTCAAATAATGGAAATCTTATACTCTACATTAGGATCTTAAAAAAAAAAAAAAAAAAATTCGGGTTTACATCCACTTTAATATACGGGATATAGGAGAGGCCTTTACGTTGGTCTCTGAGGGCCGTGCTAACCATTTGCCACATTTGTCACCCGATTCATACACTAGTTTCTTGCAAGATTGGAGAGCTGCCTTCGCCTTGCAATGAAGACCTGTCAACGAAGATGGGCAAGTTCGATCCCTAAAGATGGGATCAGTGTTCTTTTATGCTGCAGCTCAACAGCCTGAATATTGCCTAGCAGTTTTGTCAATTGTGCTTCTCTCGCTTTTTTAACACGGGAACCATGTTTGATCAGGATGCCCTATATAACCGCCTTATGGGCTTCACACACTATACCTGGGTCCCTCAGGGGTGGCATTCGTCCAAAAATAAGCTGTGAGTTCTTGAGCCACGTCAGTCAAAACCTCTATGATCTGCAATAGACTCATTCAGGCGACATCTCCAATCCGGAGCGGCGGTAGAGGCTGACAGGGAGAGACTCATCATAACTGGTGTGTGATCAGATCAGGTTATATGACCAATAGAGATGTCTAGAACGAGGGATAGTAGTTGCTGAGGGATCAGAAAGAGGTCAATCCTAGCGTATAACTGGTGAGGCGTGGCGAAGAAAGAGTAATCTCGTTCTCCAGCTTGGAAAATGCGCCCACAAGCTGCAGCTCGTGAAGTTTTTGCTGTATACGGTTCCTGTAGCGGAGAGAAACAGAGGAGGCACCAGAGGAGGTATCCACACTAGGGTCAAGGGGGAAATTCAGATCACCACTGAGGATCAGTTTATCTTCCGCAAACTCCACTAGCTTGGAGAGGGTTTTACATAGAAACAAGTCTTGGTGAGTATTTGGTGCATAAATAGTAGCCAACGTCACTTTAATGCCGCCAATGTGGCCTTTAAGGAAAAGATACCGGCCTGCTGTATTGAAGCAACTGTCGGAAAGAGCCTAAGGGATATGACTAGAGATCATGATTGAAACGCCCTTAGATTTCGCTTCTCGATTAGTAGGGTGGTATACACATGTCAAGAATCTGTTTTGAAGGTAGGGAAGTCCCCCCGTGCTAAAATAAGTTTCTTGTACAAATGCTACATCCGTGCAAGAGCGTTTCAGATCATTAAGACGCATCCTCCACTTCTCCGGGACATTGAAAACCTGTCAAAAACGAACATAGGGGGGTTCTTCTTAAAAAAAATAAAAATATGTTAACAGCAACCCCGTGGTTCTGCACACACTCACAAATGCAAACCTGAACACAGGGCACAAATGTAAACTGCAATTGCACCACACGTTGTATATCACCACCAATGTCAGTTAGAGCAATGATTCTTGGGCCATTACAGTTTACTCTAAAATGATGAGCTGTAAAGGTATTTGAAGCGCTATCCATTGATAATTTTGGGTACCATAATTTTATTTCCATTTTGTGAGTGCAAGCAGCTTTGAGGCTTGACACATTTCAGTCAGTACCTGCGTATTTACAGTATTTATATTAGTCTTCTGTAATTCCCAGCATTGGCCTGCATACAAAATGCATTATTTGTTTACATATCAGGAAATACAGTGCAGCACACATACAGCTCAGTACACCGTCCATACATGTCAGTAAGTGCCTAAGAACTTGTGAATGCGTGAGGAGCAATGCCTCATGGGACATGTAGTCCTGGGAAGGAAGGGAGTGGTTCTAAAGGCGGAAGTTTTCTTTACCTTGCTATTGGGGCACTCTATACTGTACTTAACACACAGCAAAAAGCACTGCAGAAACAGATCAAAAGCAAACTGCATAGGTGTGCACCGAGCCTTATGCTGGCCACATGAATCAATTTTCAGACGAGAATATTCATATGAAAAATCTTTGTACATTTGCTGAATGAAAGAAAGAATGTTGTTTGAAATTCTCACTTGTTTTTAACATTCTGTTTTAAAATGAATGTACTTTCTGAACGACACTGTCTGAAAATTCCTTTGACTGAGCAGTTTTCTATTTCTCAATTTTCCTCAATTTTCCTGTCACTGTGGTTGAAAACGAACATCGATTTGACCCCACTAACGATTTTGAGAATCGAACGAACGTTACATTTCGCTTTGAAAATCTGCAAAACAGTCAAACCTTTTTTTTTCTTTAAAAAAAGATCAGAGTCTGATGATATTTACCAGATTCAACCTTTAATAGTATATAAAATATATCTTCTCCAATAGTATATACAGTATCTATTCTGTCTCTTATTCTCAGAGTGGATTTGAGATTTTGCTCTCTAACCATATAGTTGGTTATTTCTATTTACCACTGCATAGAGATATTTAAGAATAAATTGCCTTTTTTTTTTTTAAACTAAATTATACACCACACTTTTTTTTAATGTTATTAACCGATCAAAACAATAAAATCGGGCAACTAATCGATTATGAAAATAATAGTTAGTTGCAGCCCTAGCGCGGTTATCAAATTCGTCTTTTTAATTCGGGTATACTTCCGACCCGCTCCGATCCAAAAAAGTGTGACGGAGGAAAACCCTATTTTCCCATCCGTCTGCGGAGCGATCCCCCGCTGAGCAGAGCAGGCCCCGTACACGGACATGTCCGTGTGAAAGAGCCCTAAAACTTAGAAGACGATTCATTACTATGCACAGCTGCACCAGATTTTATGTGTACCAGTTTTGGTAAACCATCCCCATAATGTTGCATCAATAAAAACCACCCAGTGCCTCATGTGACTGGCCCAAATATATGGAAAGGAGCAATAATTCAGAAGGGGCTTACAAGTGAGAGGTGGGGAGACAGACCCTGAACTTGGGCTTTAACGCTGAATTAAATGGACACATGCTTGTTCTAAGTCAGTATGTACCAGGAGGTAGGTATTGAGGTAAAAAACAAGAAAAACAGGCAGCATTTTCAGAAAGAGGTCAACAATGGGAGGCCCCATATTTTTCTCACAAATTTCCCTTAAAGCAGAATCTAGTCACAAATAAGATAACAATGAACAGCCTATTAATGTATAAAATAAAATAAAAATAGCTTTTGCTGCAATAATCACCTTCAATTCAGTGATTTTCCCCACGTTTTTTTTTTATGTCACTAGATGCCCTCAGTCTGATGGCCAGCATCATTCAACCCATTTCCTCTGAGCCCAGATTGTCAACACCCTGCCCTAACCTGTGCCTGGACAGTGAAAGAAAGAGCGGCACAGTTTGGAGCTCATCTGCTCTCTTCTCCTATCAGTATACTTTTTGTCAGTATATGAACTGATTGGCTTCTTGTACAGAGCCTGCAACAGACTGTTACCAGGTTTAATTCAGATACATACACTGCTTAAATTAAAAGTACATTTATTGATGTATTAATTACAGAGCTGTCTTAAATTGAGTCTTCTACTTCTGCGTACTAACAGGAAGTGTTTTTTATTCTATTATTTATGCAATGTTTAATGTTGCACCTAGCGACAGAGGGTTCATTTTACATTCATAATTTACATAAATGGCAGACTCCTATTCCCACACGTGTCAAGCTTCGGGATTTTTCTAATCTCTTCTGGTTTTCTCTCAGAAATCAGTACTTCTGGCTACAGAAACCTGCAAATCTCAGGTTCCCTATCCAGTGAAGGAAATAGTTTATTATAGCGTCATAATGACGAAGAGGAATAGAGAGAGCACATAGTGTTGATACAGAAATGACTCACTACACCTTAAGTGACTGCTTCGAGTCACAATTGAGACCTGGATGTGGATTATCCGTTTATTAGTATACGCGGTGTCAAGAGAATGAAAAAGGATAAGGTCATCTTCTACTGATGCTTTTGCAGCAAGTAACCTTTAAAGGCCATTGAAGGCCTATATTATTCATTTTACCATGAAATTGGTCAGGTATAAATATTAATGTGGACCTTTATCAAAATTAGAAAGGTACTTGCTTGTGCCCCATAAAAAGGTACATGCACATTTCACTTGGGACACTTTTACATTGCATCTGAGTGTGCATTCTGTGAATCACATTCAAAATAAAAACGTGCAGAATGCACCATACATTCAAACTACATTAAACACATCCGAGTTTAGTATAAATCGGGGTATACCCCAGTAGATTTTCAAACGAATGTTCGCATGAATATTCAAATAAACAATTGATGACTTGATGGACGTCATTCAAAAGTCGTTTAACATTTTGTTTGCTTTTAACATTTTATTTTGGAGTGAATGGACATTTCCGAATCAAAAACCACAAAACCCGTTACAAATTAGTTTGAGAAAAAATTTCCATCCTGTTCCTTTGAATTTTCTTGTCACTGCAGTAGAAAACGAACTTCAATTTGATCCCACTAACGATTAGAAAATCAAACAATGTTCTTTAAACAAAAAAAATGTACTACTGTATAGCCAGCTTAAAGTGGAAGCAAAGGCAAAACCTAATTCTAAATTTACTCCCAGCCATATTCTAAGCCTACTCTATATAGCCCAGTAAAGAAAAAGACCGCCCCCGCCTGCAGGAGATAGTGAATATTGCTAGCGGCTAAAGCAGATAAAAGCGATAATCGGAGGCTAACCCGGCAGGCTGGTTGATCGATCAACTTGGTACTTTCAGCCTGCCCATTAATTATTTGAATAGTGTATGGCCCCAAGGGGTTTTTGTTTTTTTTAACCACTTGGTGTCCGCGCTATAGCTGAATGACGGCCACAGCGTGGACCTAAATTTCCGGGAGGCCAACATACGATGGCCTCCTCTTTGCATGCTCCCCGCGTGCTCTGTGATCACCGAGTCCCGTGATCAGCTGTCAGCCAATGAAAAGCTTGGTAATCTTTTTTTTTTTTTTTTCTCTTCACGCTGACAGCGTGAGGAGAAAAAAAAGCCAATCAGTGCCACCTATCAGTGTAACCAACCAGTGCCCATTATTGCCACCCATCAGTGCCGCCTCATTGACGTACATCAAGGAAGGAGAAAAATTACCTGTTTGCAAAATTTTATAACAAAATATAAAAAAAAAAAAATCGGTCTTTACATTTTTTAAACAAAAAATAAAAACCGCAGAGGTGATCAAATACCACCAAAAGAAAGCTCTATTTGTGGGGGGAAAAAAAATTATAAAAAATTAATTTGGGTACAGTGTTGTATGACTGCAATTGTCATTCAAAGTGCATCAGCGCTGAAAGCTGAAAATTGGTCTGGACAGGAGGGGGGTTTAGGTGCCCAGTAAGCAAGTGGTTAATAACATACATATCATACTTACCTCCACCGTGCAGCTCGTTTTGCACAGAGTGGCGCCAAACCTGGTCTTCTGGGGTCAAAGAAAAAAAAGGTTCCTGCATTTTTTTTCGTGCGAGTCCAATGGGAGTTCAGCCATACAACTGAATTCGCATTGCACAGACATCACATGCGATCGGCACAGCAATGCAGTGCGAAGCAAATGCAATGTCTGTGTTCGCAATAGTGTGAACCCAGGCTGAAGCAGAACTAAAGTAACTCTGCAATGCTTACCTCCACTTCAACTATCCAACATCCCTGAGGACCCCACTGGCAACAGCATCTTCTCCCCAGCTTGTTCAGAGTGCAGGGTGTGCGCAAGAGTCCATTCATCCTGGCATCAAGGCACCATGCTCAGCATGTACATCAAATTGCACATACACAGCTCAATGTACATTCTTAAGGAGATTGTGAACAGACAGGTAAGTTTGATTTACTGCAAAAGAGATATAGCAAGCAAGCAAGCATTAAAAAGACTGCCTGTTTGCATTTAAGAAATACTTTAGCGTCACTTTTCATCTAGAGTTCAAATTTAAAGAACTACAGTCCTGTGCCTTTAAAAGGGACTAGATTTTCTGTTCACGCTCCATTTTTTGGCTGTACAATGACAAAGCACCTGACCTTTTTTCCACCAAAGGGCATACCAGCATGAAATGCCCGTTCTATACACAAGGGTAGTAATGTGAGATGTGTGATTATAAAAGCATTTGTACTGGATGTTTTTATTCCACTTCAAACAATCTTTTCCAGTTAATGGCTACACTGAAGGCATTAAGATAAATATGGCATGCGTGGCAATTCATTTACAGTCTAAAAGTTGCAGAGCAGTATTCAGATCACCATTATTCCGAGCGGATAATGAGAGATTTTCTGTTTACATAGAAAACAGACAGGAGCTCAGGTTAAATAAAGCATGGAGGATTCAATCAGTCTGTGCGTTCCGCCTTTGTCACACTTCTTTAATCAGCTTTTTCCATATACTGCGTAATCGCCAGCGTCCGCGTTTTGAAGCTAATTTTAGAGGTTCAATCTAAAATAATCCAGGGGAATTAAGTTGAATATTTCCATGACCACTTTACCAGTTGTAGGAAGACATGAAGCATAGGAGATATCCATTTCTTCTAAAATACACGGACATGCTTTTATAGCTCATCCATAATTCCTCAGCTGAGCGGCATAAATCATATTTAACTCTGCCAGCGTCACATGATGACAAAGTGCGGCGTGCCACTGAGCCTGTCATTTGTGTACACTTTTTTAATCTAGTGAGCTCCTTTATGGCTTCACATGAGCTGATATATAATGATGGATGTTCAATGGGGTTTTCACGATGACCTCAGAGTTCAGATTACTTAAAGTGGAAGTAAACCCCCCTATCGTTTTCAGCCAAGGAAGCTTGCCTCTGTTTAATCTTCAACTGCCACAGTGCTGCACATGTG
Organism: Lithobates sylvaticus; assembly: GCA_028564925.1. NCBI lineage: Eukaryota > Metazoa > Chordata > Amphibia > Anura > Ranidae > Lithobates > Lithobates sylvaticus. The sequence goes on from CM053026.1 coordinate 106,831,974, forward strand.
ATCCGTTATGACACCAGCCATTGGATGGTTTGACTGTTTGGTTGAGAGCACAGCCAATGTGCAGTTAGCATTCACGGCATGCCTTTTTTTTTAGACTGTTAAATCGATGGGTTTACTTCAGCTTTAACCACTTGACGACCGCCGCATGTACATTTACGCCGGCAGAATGGCACGGCTGGGCAAATGGGGGCGTACAGGTACGTCACTTCGAATTTTCCGCCGCGTGGTCACGTGCGCGCCGCCAGCAGCGCGCACAACCCTGCCGGGAGCTCCGCGAGTAGGGGGTTCCCGCGATCGTCTCAAGGAGCTGAAGAACAGGTAGATGCTAATGTAAACAAGCATCTCCCCGTTCTGCCTAGTGACACTCACTGATCATAGCTCCCTGTGATCGGGAGCTATGATCAGTGATGTGTCACATGTAGCCACGCCCCCTAACAGTTAGAATCTCTCCACAGGACACACGCAACCCCTTCCTAGCCAGCTAGTGGTTAACCCCTTCACTGCCAGTGTCATTTTTACAGTAATCAGTGCTATTTTATAGCACTGATCGCTGTAAAACTGACAATGGTCCCAAAAATGTGTCAAAATTGTCCGATGTTTCCGCCATAATGTCGCAGTCATGATAAAAATAAAAAAATAAAAAAACGCAGATAAAAAAAAAAAAAAAAACATTTATAAAAATACCATAAAACTAACCCCTATTTTGTAGACACTATAACTTGCGTAACCCAATCAATAAACGCTACAGGGGTGTACGGTTTAATCCAATTCTCAACTAATTTGTACTAAATTAAATACTCTAAAAATAAATATTCTTTTTTATTATTGCATATACTTGGCACGCTACACCTAGTCGAGACAGGAGGTATTTTCCATTCCCAAATTAAGTTCAACACATATCTCAAAGCAATGAGTATGGTTGATGATGGCGCCATCATGTGGTAAATCATGATATAGCCTTACCCCAATTATAGGGAACAGTTTCCCACATTGCATAATATTAGATTGAACTCGATTTAGAGCACCTTGTACAATATGATTATACATTACATAGATAAATGCAATTTAATAATTAGACAAAAAAACTGTTCAAATCTATATCAACATTGACACCCGCAGGATTGAGTGTATTTAATATAAAAATCCATTTAGTTTCATTTTTAGATTTCCTTTGGATCATGTTTCCCCCCTCTCCAATGGGGTTCTACCTAATCAATGCCAAAAAAGTTGGCTAAACTCGGATTTTTGTTATGATGCACCCTGAATTGGTTTGAAAGGCCATCCATTGATTTTTGTGCTTAATTGAAAGGCTAAGCATGGCCTTTCAAACAATTTCAGGGTGCATCATAAGAAGAATCCGAGTTTAGCCACCTTTTTTGGCATTGATCAGGTAGAACCCCATTGTAGAGGGGGAAACATGATCCAAAGGATATCTAGAAATTAAACTAAATGGATTTTTATATTAAATACACTCAATCCTGCAGGTATCAATGTTGATATAGATTTGAACAGTTTGCATTTATCTATGTAATGTACAATCATATTGTACAAGGTGCTCTAAATCAAATTCAATCTAATTAATATTATGCAATATGGGAAACTGTTCCCTATAATTGGGGTAAGGCTATATCATGAATCACCACTTGATGGCGCCATCATCAACCAGACTCATTGCTTTGAGAGGAGTGTTGAACTTAACCACTTTAAGACCGGGCCTCTTTTTTAGATGTGGTGTTTACAAGTTAAACTGTTTCTTTTGCTAGAAAATTACTTAGAACCCCCAAACATTATACATTTTTTTTCTAACACCCTAGACAATAAAATAGTCGTTGCAATACTTTTTCACACCGTATTGGCACAGCGGTCTTACAAGCGCACTTTTTTTTTTAAATACACTTTTCTGAATTAAAAAATAAGACAACAGTAAAGTTAGCCCAATTTTTTTTATATTGTGAAAGGCCGAGTAAATTGATACCAAACATGTCACGCTTCAAAATTGTGCCCGCTCGTGGAATGGCAACTTACCCTTAAAAATCTCCATAGGCGACATTTAAAAAATCCTACAGGTTGCATGTTTTGCGGAGAGGAGGTCTAGGGCTAGAATTATTGCTCTTGCTCTACCGATTGCAGCGATACCTCACATGTGTGGTTTGAACACCGTTTTCATATGTGGGCGCTACTCACGTAAGCATTCGCTTCTGTGCGCAAGCTCGGCGAGACGGGGCACGTTTAAAAAAAAAAATATATAAAATTTTTTCTTATTTATTTTAGCTTTTATTTTTACACGGTCTTAAAAAAAAAAAAAAATTGTGTCACTTTTATTCATATTACAAGGAATGTAAACATCCCTTGGAATAGAAAAAAAAGCATGACAGGACCTCTTAAATGTGATATCTGGGGTCAAAAAAAATATGACAGTGACCGTTGTTGGTGGAGGAAGATTTACACAGTCACTTGTTTGTTGGGATCCACAAAATCACTGCACCATTGGAATTATTTGATGAATATTTATACACTTATTCTTTGGACATTGCACGCATTTTGGTATCCACCTGAACATTGGGTGGTCATTTCTATGCTCATTCATTTGCACTATATAAAATAGCTTATCACATTTGTATAGTATTGTTACCATCACCCACTGGGGACACCCAGTGGTTGTTTACATTATTGTACTTTGCACTTTATTGTACAATATACCCGTGCGCGGTTCACCATTTTTTTCAGTTCTGTACTGCAATGTGAGCATTTCTGGAATCTGTACGCTTGAATTTGTTCAATAAAAGTTATTTTGAAAAAGTGTTTTTAAAAAATTAATAAAACATACTGAAAAGAAAATATATACAAAACGCTATACATTTATCTAACTGTAAATAAAAGTATTATATATAGCATACATATATTGTATATACAGTATACACACAAACTACTAAACAAAGTAATACCTTCAAAAAGAAAACAAATTTACAAAAAAAATATCAAACCGCAGCAAAAACCTGACAGGGTGCTAAGCCTTTTTTTTTTTTTTACACAAAACAATGTTACTACTTTAAAGATTAGGGCTTGTCTTAGATTTTCTTACCCTGTTTATGCAACGAAAGCTGGTAATTATATGTACAATGTTAGGTATATGGAATCCCTCTGGATTTTACATTTTTTTTTTTAACTTTTTATGTATATTTCAGTATAACTACCCGTTTTTTGTTTTTTTTTTTGTATAGTTATGATGTTTTTTGTAGTCTTTGTTCTAAAAATTTTATAAAAAAATAGTAAAACACAAAACAATGTTACTACTCAAGATAATTAATAAATATATTGTGTGTATCGGTCACACTTTATTAAGTGTGCGCCATCAGTGCAAATTTATTTTTTTCTCAGAACTATAAATGGAGTTCTGGGGGTTAATTGTACAGTATTTACTTTGGCATCAGTCTGGCTGGGCTGTACTAAGGTTCCGCCTGGTCATAGGTGCAGTGAGGCACCCATGACAGGCCGAGACGTCTTGGGTACCAATCTTTCCTGGAGCCAATCAGTGGGCAGGTGTGGCCCAGCTGCGTAGTCTGGTAAGGGGTATTTATGTTGCTGAAGTCACGTGTCCGGGTCGGCTGCGGCTTTTAATTCCTGGTTCTGGTCCGGGGTAGCCCCGCGAGGGGTCCCGGCCTAGGAGCATTTGCCGTCCCGCAAGCATGCTCAATCCGACCAGCCCCAGAGGCCCTCATGGCCTGGGGCAGGGATCCGTCTGTTCCCGAGTTTCGGAACTGGCTAGTCCGAGGCCCAGTAACTGAAGGAGGATTCAAAGGCGTCCCGGTGTGCTCTCGGTATTGGAGGGACACGGCAACTCGTACAAGTGACCGGGGGAGGACTCTTCGGAGGAGGGCCAACAAGCTGGCTGCTCGGTAAGAGCCTGGGAGCCGGGTTGTATGGACACTAGAGAATCCACACGTCACACAGTATCGGCAAGAAGACTGAGAGATCCAGGTACTGTGGGAAAGGTTCCCATCTATCTTCAGTTACAATCTAGTCTGTGGCAGAGACTTTGCAAAGTTTCCGGATCACATGTTGGCTGCTAGATCTCTGGCTAGAGGTTTATCTGGCGATGAAGCACCCAGCTGCGAGTGGCTACTCTCTGGGTTGATTAGAGACATTCAGTGGATGTCAGCAGTTCAAAGTGCCTGAGTTTTCATCACCCATGCCCTCTATTCCCATCAGAGACAGTGTTATGTTGGATGTTACCACTGCAAAATAAAAACCTTGAAAAGGACTTTTATGTGTCAGCATCTGAAGTCGTTGGGTACTAACCCTGGGAACCCCTAGAAAATCACTGACAAGCCACGAGGAAGTAACTGGTAAGCCCAGAAAATCAAGGCCGCCCCTCAAGGGGTTATGGCCACTACATATGTTTTTGGGATAAATGTTTAATTTATAAACAAAAATACGTAAACAAATAATTTTTATTATTTTTTACCAGTGGTCATTTAAAAAAATACCGTATATACTCGAGTATAGGCCGTCCCGAGTATAAGCCGAGGCCCCTAAATCACCACAAAAAAATGGGGAAACGTATTGACCCGTGTATAAGCCGAGGGGCAACAATGCAGCAGCTACTGTAAGTGGAAAAAGGGTCAGCAATGCCCATCTGCATGTCCCCTGTACAGACCCCCGTGTCCCCATTGCAGCCTACCTGTGCCGATCCGCCGATCTGTGGGTCCTGTGTCCGTGGGTCCTGTGTCCGGGGTCCTGTGTCCGGGGTCCGTGCAGCCGATGAGGTCCCGCTCTGTCCCCCCCCCCCACAGCGTGTACGGCGCCATTACAAATTTAAAAGCCGCGCCTCCTCCTCGTCCGTGATAGGAGGAACACTTTTTTCCCAGCAGTCAGTGTGCAGTGTTCCGCCTATCACGGACATTCTCTCATCCTCGTCCATGAGATGAGAATGACAGGCCATCCGTGATAGGCGGAACACTGTACTGCTGGGAAAATTAGTGTCCGCCTATCACAGACTGGCGGGAGGAGGCGGCGCGGCTCTTGAACACTGCCGTCTGTCTGCATGACAAACTGTTCATGTAGGCAGACGGCGGTGACTCGAATACAAGCCGAGGGGTGGACTTTCAGACCTAAAAAAGGGTCTGAAAATCTCGGCTTATATTCGAGTATATACGGTAAGTTGTCTTGTTTATAATGTTTGGACAAAGTTTGTCATGTTTACAAGGTCACTAAAATGATGTCTCTGAAACAAAGCACGCTAAAGTTATTTACAAACTAAAAATTGAACTTCACTTAAATTCTGATGTTTCGCCGATCTTACTCCTCCTCCCTCTGCCACAAATGTAAACTCTTTTTTCTGGGGGGCGGGTCAACCTAGGTGATCTGAGCGGAAGATGCCTCCCCCCGCAACCTTCAGAGACATGTCACAGTAGAAAAATAGACATTTAAAAAAAAAAAAAAGTTTAAATATTACTGGAAGAAAGACCCTTAATAATATGGGTTAAATATGAACAACATGTATTCATTAGATCCCCACATAAATAAATGAGTGCAAATATGATGTAAAGATAATGTTGTCACATTGTAATTTTAACGTACCTTTCAAATAAAGTTTAATTTTCCATTTACATAGGAGGGGCTGGAGACTTGCTGATAATAGTGGCGACACTTTGCAGTGGGGAAAATGGAGCAAGGTGTACGAGGCACACCCAAGGTACGTTGCTGCATTTTTATTTAGGGAGTACTTTGTACACTCTAGGTCTGCAACTAAAAGTCAGAGAGTCCATTATTTTCTAACTGATCAATTCCATATCTGGTAGAGTACATCTGTCTTTGCATCTATTTTTGCTGTACACAATCTGTTCCTGGCCACCACTAGAGGGTGCGGTTTGCATAAGGGAGACCTTTTCTGCAAAGGGCTCAATGAGAAACCCCTTTTCCAGCAATTAGGATGTATTTAGCACTAAAACACTAAGGAAGGTTTACTAAAACAGGAGTGTACAAAACATGGTGCAGCTCTGCATAGAAACCAATCGGTTTCCAGGTTTTATTGTTAAAAGCTTAAAGCGGTGTTCTGCCTTGGGGAAAAAAAGAAAGTCAGCAGCTACAAATACTGTAGCTGCTGACTTTTATTATTAGGACACTTACCTGTCCAGGGAGCCCACGATGTCGCCACCCCAGCCGCTTTTCGGATAGGATGTCAGGTGCTGCCGCTGGCATCCGTTGTGAGGCAAACCGGCAGTGAAGCCTTTCAGCTTCACAGTTGGTTCCCTACTAGGCTACTACACATGTGCGAAGCGTGCTGCGCTTTCTAATTGGCCTGGCACCGGGGGAAGGAGGGGGAAGTGGTTTAGTAACTCTCCCCTGTGAGTAATAGTTTTGTAAACTGTAAAAATGGTAATCCACCATTCCAAAAACTGCAGGGGCAAAAATATAGTTACATAGTAGATAAAGTTGAAAAAAGACACAGGACCATCAAGTTTAACCTATGGGCCCTTTCACATGGGCTGTCAAATCAGGTCCGCCTGTCAGTTTTTCAGGCGGACCCGATCGCACCCTGCAGTCTTTTCTATAGAGCGGCAGATGGCAGCGGATACATATCCGCTGACACCCGCTGCTATCTGATCCGATTCTGCCCGCAAAAAACAGACAGATGGTAGTCCTATTTTCCATCTGTCTGACGGATCGGATAGGATGGAAAAGGACAGTCGGTCCAATTCCAATCCGATTTTCCCATAGAGGAGAGCGGGGCTGTGTCCGCTCTGTACAGCGGAGCAGACAGGACCTGTCATCCGCCTGTTCAGCAGAGCGATCCCCCACTAAGCAATCGGAATCCACTGCACGGAGTGAAAGGGGCCTTAGTGTGTGTGTGTGTGTGTGTGGGGGGGGGGGGGGGGGGGCTTTATGCGTTTGAAAAACAACCCCTAACAAGCACAGGCCAATTTGCTGTAACAGCGCAACAATTTTTTTTTTTCCCCCTTTTGCTCACCCTATACTGGCAACAAGATAAATTCCTGGATCAACTTCTTATCAAACATAGGAATTCCTGCATGTTATGCTGATTGAAGACTATATCTAATTTTTTTTAATTTATCCACACTCTCAGCTAATACCATATCATGTGTCTGACACAGCACCAATGACCGCTGTAAAGACACAAATTCGTACATCAGCAGAGTACTAGAAATTCTAGAAAAGACCAGGGAAACCTCACATGAACAGCAAACACCTATGAATAAAAAAGCAACTCAGATGCTTTTTTATATTAAAATAAATACAGTGGCATGATCTTTATACATAAATAGAAGATATATTGGCAATATAACATTGTATGTTTAGTATCACTTTAAGTCCTTCACCATGCAATATAAAATCAAGAATACATCTTAGCATGATTTACATGGGTTAAAATTTTAAAATGTATATGAAATGAAGATTGCAGATTGAAGTCAAGTAGTAACACAAAGGCATCCAGTTTCCCCCAAACCCCTTTCCTCTTTAACAAAAGGCAGACTAAATTAGGACCAGAAGAAAACCAACATCCCATATTTTCTTTGTTGTAGATAGAGGGACAAGGAAGAGTTAAAACCTGTGTGTGTTCTTTCATGTTTCCTTGTTGGGGAGATTTACCTACTTTGTTCTGTCACCAGAAGAGGAGGTGACGGCGAACCTTCCAATAAGGACATCTGATATGATGACAACAGTCTAAGAGAATTCACCCTCACCCTACCAGGCCAATTATATTATATTTATTTTTTTATATATATATATATATATATATATATATATATATATATATATATATATATATATATATATATATATATATATATATATATATATATATATATATATATATATATTTTTTTTTAGCAGAGGCCATATGGAATAAAATGATGGGTGTTGCAATGTCACATTTTTTTAAACCCAATTTTTTGGGGGAAAAATACACTTTAATGAATTTCATTGCACACAAACACAATATAATACCCAATCTTTGGTAAAATATAAAAAATTATGTTATGCTGAGTAAATAGATGGCTAACATGTCACACCTTAAAATTTCATCCCCTCGTAGAATGGCACCAAACTATGGTACTTAAGATTGTTCATAGGCAACACTTTAAACCTGTAAAAGGTGTTTAGGGATGCACAGGAGGTCTGGCGTTTGCATTTGTGCATAAGCACAGGGGAGCTTTAATTTTGTTTTTTAAATATTAATTTTGTCCAAAACTTTTTTTTACACTCTTTAACTCTTCATTGTTTAACAGCATGGGCCGTGACAGGTCCTCTTTATGGAAAGATCTGGGGACTATTAGACCCCGAATCTCCCCTCTGGCCTCCAATGCAGTCGATCAAGACACAGATTGGTCTGATTGGCTGCTTTCCTGGCTGGTAACGGCCAGGTAAACAAGGAGCCGTAAACTGGAAGTGAAGGAATCCTCGTCCCTTACGGTTTCCGGGGTCACAGAGAGGGAGGAACAAGGTCGGCCCCTCTCTATCCTGTGCAATGCCACCGTCGCCGACGGTCAGATCACTCCCAGGCCTTGTAATCCCCTTCCATCACCCACAGAAGTGATCGAGTGGCTGTTCAAATGTCGATACCGGAATGATGCCTGCAGGTACTGAATGCTCCGTCATTCAAGGCAGGAGGGTAGGGAGCATCTTTACACAGACAACAAAAATGACAGGGAGGGAAGATGCACATGCTGCCCAGAGAGGATGATGAAACATGTAAACTGACCACGCTGTCATGGATCGGCAGCCATGATTATCGTGGTCAGTTTACAAACAAGAACACCGGAACAAGCAGGGTCAACCAGGTATTATAGAACATTGAAAGGACTAAATAATGCAAGATCATGATGCAGTTTGTTCTTTAACCACTTCAGCCCCGGACCATTTGGCAGCCAAAGGACCAGAGGTCTTTTTTCAATTTCGCACTGCACTACTTTAACTGGTAATTGCGCGGTCATGCAATTTTGTAACCAAACGAAATTTGCGTCCTTTTCTTCCCACAAATAGAGCTTTTCTTTTGATGGTATTTGATTGCCTCTGTGATTTTTATTTTTTGCGATATAAACGGAAAAAGAGCGAAAATTTTGAAAAAAAAAGAGATTTTCTACTTTTTGTTATAAAAAAAATCTAATAAACTCAATTTTAGTCAAACATTTGGGCCAAAATGTATTCAGCCACATGTCTTTAGTAAAAAAAATGCCAATAAGCGTATATTTATTGGTTTGCGCAAAAGTTATAGCGTCTACAAACTAGAGTACATTTTCTGGAATTTACACCGCTTTTAATTTATGACTGCCTATTTCATTTCTTGAGGTGCTAAAATGGCAGAGAAGTACAAAACCCCCCCAAATGACCCCATTTTGGAAAGTAGACACCCCAAGCTATTTGCTGAGAGGCATGTTGAGCCCATTGAATATTTTTTTTTTTTAGTCCCAAGTGATTGAATAAAGACAAAAATAAAAAAGATTTTTTTTTTTTTTCAAAAAGTTGTCACTAAATGATATATTGCTCACACATGCCATAGTTATATGTGGAATTGCACCCCAAAATACATTTTGCTGCTTCTCCTGAGTATGGGGATACCACATGTGTGGGACTTTTTGGGAGCCTAGCCGCGTACGGGGTTCCGTACGCAGCTAGGCTCCCAAAAAGTCCCACACATGTGGTATCCCCGTACTCAGGAGAAGCAACAGAATGTATTTTGGGGTGTATTTCCACATATGCCCATGACATGTTTGAGCAATATATCATTTAGTGACAACTTTTTGTAAAAAAAATATATATATATTTTTTTTTTTTCATTATTCAATCTCTTGGGACAAAAAAAAAAAATATTTAATGGGCTCAACATTGCTCTCATCAAATAGCTTGGGGTGTCTACTTTCCAAAATGGGGTCATTTGGGGGGGGTTTGAACTGTCCTGGCATTTTATGCACAACATTTAGAAGCCTATGTCACACGTCACCCACTCTTCTAACCACTTGAAGATAAAGCCCTTTCTGACACTTTTTGTTTACATGAAAACATATTTTTTTTTTGCAAGAAAATTACGTTGAACCCCCAAACACTATATATAATGTTAAAGCAAAGGCCCTACAGATTAAAATGGTGGGTGTTGCATTTTTTTTTTCCACACAGTATTTGCGCAGCGATTTTTCAAACGCATTTTTTGTGGAAAAAATACACTTTTTTTTATTTTAATGCACTAAAACACACTATATTGCTCAAATTTTTGATGAAATAAAAAATATGATCTTAGGCCGAGTACATGGATACCAAACACGACATGCTTTAAAATTGCGCACAAACACGCAGTGGCGACAAACTACATACATTTTTAAAAGCCTTTAAAAGCCTTTACATGATACCACATTAGATTCACGGAGGAGGTCTACTGCTAAAATTACTGCCCTCGATCTGACCTTCGCGGTGATACCTCACATGCATGGTGCAATTGCTGTTTACATATGACGCCAGACCAACGCTTGTGTACGCCTTTGCGCAAGAGAAGGGGGGGCAGGGGTGCTTTTTTTTTTTTTTTTGTTTTTTTTTAAATTTATTTAGCTTTTTTATTTTATTTTTAAACTGTTCCTTCCATTTTTTTTCTTTGTTATGATTTTTATTGTTATCTCAGGGAATGTAAATATCCCCTATGATAGCAATAGGCAGTGACAGGTACTCTTTTTTTGAAAAAATTGGGGTCTATTAGACCCTAGATCTTTCCTCTGCCCTCAAAGCATCTGACCACACCAAGATTGGTGTGATAAAATGCTTTCCCAATTTCCCAATGGCGCGGTTTATATCCGGGAGGGGGGACATTCCCTCCCACTGCTTGTAAAAGCAGTCTAGAGGCTAATTACCCGCTAGAATTGCTTTTACATGAAAGCCGATCACTGGCTGAAAAGAATGATACCAAGATGATACCTAAACCTGCAGGCATCATTCTGGTATAACCATTCAAAGTCCAGCAACATACTGGACATATATTGTAATCTTTTTTTTTTCATGCAGCCTCTTGGCTGAACGAAAAAAAGAGATTGATTGGTGGGTATGCCCACCATTAGAATACCTCCCTTCATCCACCCACTTCTAATGATGGGCATACATGCACCATTTATATATGCCGATGCATGGGGGCATCCTCCCGCAAAAGTTATGCCGTGTACACACGGTCGGAATTTCGACCGTATGTACGTGGCATTAGGAGCCAATCGCTCCTCCCCCCCCCTGCTGCCCCCATGCTTCGGCACATATGCTCTTTTTTTAACTGTGGTGGTGAAATCACCTCCTACAGCGTTGGAGTCGCGGCTTTATGTATCGTGGGAGCAAACGCTGTTGCTGTCAAGATAAATAAATCCGCGTTGCAACTGAATGGCGCACCTGAAAACAAAAAAATGCTTAACACTAAAACACAGTAAACAAAATTACATACCTGAAAAGCAAGCATGATAAAACATAATAAAACATTGCAGAATAGAATGGAGTAAAAAAAGAGCAACAATAGAGAGAGAATAGAGTGAGAGAGAGAACAATAAAACGACAACTATTTTATTTATTTTTTATTTTTTTGAGATTCACAGGTAAAAAAGCTCCTGACTGAAGCGACTGAATCAAAACGCTACCACAAAAAAAATGTTAGCGATCGCAGGGATCAGGCCTGACTCTGCGAACGCTGCAGTTATGTGTGCTTAGTGTTTTGTAAGTGACAGTGATCGATCGATACTGCACTTGGGTGGGCTGGGCTGGGCGGAGGGGGAAAACGCAGGTGCTAGCAGGTATCTGGGCTGATCCCGCTAACAATGCGTTTTTTTTTGGAACCCTAAACTGCTGGGACGCTAGTATAGATCTGATCAGATCAGATATTGATCTGTTCAGATACTGTGCCACTAAGGGAGGTGTATGCTTTGCGCGTGGGTGTTTGCGGTACTGGCACTAACCTGGGGCGACGCAGACCTTATTTGACCCTAAAACCTAATTGATATCACCCGCCGGGCGATCAGGGGGTTAAACCGTTATTGGGTAATAAATGGCGGATGCCCTGACAGTATAAAAAACAAGCTAACTAACCAGCGTCACCCGTAACAGTAATACAAAAAAAAACTGGTTACCTAGCGACACTAATGCAGCGATCAGAAAAACGATCGCTTAGTGACACTGGCAAAAGGGGGTGAAAGGGTTAACTAGGGGCAATCAGGGGTTAAAACCTTTATTAGGTAATATATGGGGGTACCTGACGCTATATAAAAACCTGACGGGGAACCTAAATAACGAAATAACTAACTGGCTAACCAGCGTCACCAGTGACAGTTATACAGTGATCACTGGTGAAAGGGTTAACTCTAGGGGCAATCAGGGGGTTAAAACCTTTATTTAGGTTGTAATATGGGGGTACCTGACCTATAAACCTATTTATGAACCTATATAAACATGGCGGTTACCTAAAAAAAAAAAAATTTTACCTAGCGTCACTAATGCAGCGATCAGAAAAACGATCGCTTAGTGACACTGGCAAAAGGGGGTGAAAGGGTTAACTAGGGGCAATCAGGGGGTTAAAACCTTTATTAGGTAATATATGGGGGTACCTGACGCTATATAAAAACCTGACGGGGAACCTAAATAACGAAATAACTAACTGGCTAACCAGCGTCACCAGTGACAGTTATACAGTGATCACTGGTGAAAGGGTTAACTCTAGGGGCAATCAGGGGGTTAAAACCTTTATTTAGGTTGTAATATGGGGGTACCTGACCTATAAACCTATTTATGAACCTATATAAACATGGCGGTTACCTAAAAAAAAAAAATGGTTACCTAGCGACAGCAGTGACACTAATACAGCGATCAGAAAAACGATCGCTTAGTGACACTGGCAAAAGGGGGTGAAAGGGTTACCTGGGGGGCAATCAAGGGGTTAAACCTTTATTAGGGGGGGGTAGGGGGCTACCTTGGACCTAAAACTAACTGCACTGACAGTTATTACAGTCACACTGACACTAAATGCAGTGATCAGTAAAAAAATGATCACTGCAATTAGTGACACTGTGACTGGGGGGGGAGGGGGTGATCTGGGGGGTGATCTGGGGGTGACAGGGGGTGTTTTGTGTGCCTATATGTACTGGTGTCAGTGTACTGACCTGTGTGTGTTGACAGCTCGGCGTTCCGGTCACATAGACCGGCGCACCGAGCGTGACATCACTTCCTCTGCCTGTGTTTTGATTGACACAGACAGAGGAAGCATCTGATTCGCCAGGAGCGATCGCGAGGGGGTGGCCAGAAACCACTGGCCGTCCCCTCATCCCGGATCGCTCCTGAAGCGATCCCGACCGTCCCCGCCGGCCGGGGGGGGTCCGATCGGACCCCCCACCCGCCTGAAGAATGGCACGTACAGGTACGTGATTCTGCCTGTACGTGCCATTCTGCCGACGTATATGTACATGGGGCGGTCGGGAAGTGGTTAACCACTTGCCGACCGGCGCACGACGATATATGTCGGCAGAATGGCACGTACAGGCAGGAGGGCGTATATATAAGTCCCTCCTTTAAGCCTGTCCGTGCCATCGGGAGCGGCGTGCTCCCGCGCCGGTCGGGACCCCCCGAGAGTCCGGTGCCGGTCCCCGCGGACTCGATAGCCGCGGGGACACCCGCGATCGTCTCACGGGAAGGCTGAACGGGGAGATGCAGAGATAAACAGCATCTCCCCGTTCTGCCTAGCAACTAGTGACATCAATCTCTGCTCCCTGTGATTGGAGCAGAGATCAGCATTCACTAGCTGACAGCCACGCCCCCCCACAGTAAGAAACACACCCCTAGGCATACTTAACCCTTACACTGCCCCCTTGTGGTTAACCCCTTCACTGCCAGTGTCATTTATACAGGAATCAATGCATTTAAATAGCATTGATTGCTGTATAAATGACAATGGTCCCAAAAATGTGTCAAAAATGTCCAATGTGTCCGCCATGTCGCAGTCACAAAAAAAAAAAAAATAAATAAAAAAAAAAAAAAAAAAAAAATCGCAAATCGCCGCCATTACTAATAAAAAAAAAAATTATTAATAAAAATGCTATAAAACTATCCCCTATCTTGTAAATGCTTTAACTTCTGCGCAAACCGATCAATAATCGCTTATTGCGATTTTTTTTACCAAAAATATATGTAGAAGAATACGTATCGGCCTAAACTGAGGAAAAAAAATATGTTTTTTTATATATTTTTTGGGGATATTTATTATAGCAAAAAGTAAAAAATATTGCATTTTTTTTCAAAATTGTCTCTCTATTTTTGTTTATAGCGCAAAAAATAAAAACCGCAGGGGCGATCAAATACCACCAAAAGAAAGCTCTATTTGTGGGAAAAAAAGGACGCCAATTTTGTTTGGGAGCCACGTCGCACGACCGCGCAATTGTCAGTTAAAGCGACGCAGTGCCGAATCGCAAAAAGGGGTCCGGTCCTTTGGCTGCAAATTGGTCCGGTCTGAAAGTGGTTGAAGAGCCAGGAACGTTATTTGTTTTTATTTTTTTGGTGCCCTGCATGTAGATTAGGGGCCGGACACATGGATTGGGGGGGGGCGGCCCCTGCACCCCGTACGGACAGGCAGCCACTGTTGATGATAATGAAATCAAAGAATTATTAATAAATGGCACAAAAGAAATGGAGTCAGTGAAAATGTTCTTCATCTGAATGTTGTAGAGTATATATTACAATAAAATTCAAGGGTATACGAGTGGTGCATGTTGTGTGCTGCAGCCAAACATGGGGATAATGGCAGCAAAGTATGACAGTGACATGCTTACAGGGAACTAAGTTATAGTAATATGGTCCTTAACCGCTTCCCGACCGCCTCCTGCAGATATACGTCGGCAGAATGGCATGGGCAGGCAAAACCACGTACCTGTACGTGGTCCTTTAAATGCCTGCCCGTGGGTCGCGCTCGCAACCCCGTCGGGAGCTCCGTGACCCCGGCCGCGGGACCGCTGGTGTCCCGCGATCGGGTCACGGAGCTGAAGAACGGGGAGAGGTATGTGTAAACAAACCTCTCCACGCGCTTCCTACTCTGCCGGTCATTGATTGGCTGTTCCCGGTCATCGGGAAAGCCGATCAATGACGTCAGACGTCAGCCCCGCCCCCCAATGTAAAAAAAACACACACGTCAGAGCCCATAACCCCTCCCCTCCCCCTAGTGGTTAACTCTTCCACTACAACTGTCATTTATACAGGAATCAATGCATTTAAAAAGCATTGATTGCTGTATAAATGACAATGGTCCCAAAAATGTGTCAAAAATGTCCGATGTGTCCGCCATAATGTCGCAGTCACAATAAAAATCGCTGATCGCCGCCATTACTAGTAAAAAAAAAAAATATTAATAAAAATGCTATAAAACTATCCCCTATTTTGTAAACGCTATAACTTTTGCGCAAACCAATCAATAATCGCTAATTGCGATTTATTTTTAGCAAAAATATGTATCGGCCTAAACTGAGGAAAAAAAATGTTTTTTTTATATATATTTTTTGGGGATATTTATTATAGCAAAAAGCAAAAAATATTGCATTGTTTTCAAAATTGTCGCTCTATTTTTGTTTATAGCGCAAAAAATAAAAACCGCAGGGGCGATCAAATACCACCAAAAGAAAGCTCTATTTGTGGGGAAAAAAAAGGACGCCAATTTTGTTTTGGAGCCACGTCGCACGACCGTGCAATTGTCAGTTAAAGCGACGCAGTGCCGAATCGCAAAAAGGGGCCTGGTCCTTTGGCTGCCAATTGGTCCGGGGCTGAAGTGGTTTTAAAACAGCGCTGACTTTACATTATGTAGAAAGAAATGTAAATCCTGACAATACAAAAACACAAACAGGCAATCCTATACAATACTTGGGCAACAGAAGACTGTTATAATATGGAAGCAACAAACAGGCAATTGTAATACGCAGGTAACAAAATTAATACATGTTGTTACGATATGCAGGCAGCAAACATTTTAAGGGCAGCTGTAGGGGGATTCTTCCTACCGCTACACCACTGTAACAAGCATGTAAGAGCAGTAGAGCTGCACAATTCTGGATAAAATGAGAATCATGATTTTTTTTGCTTAGAATAAAGATCACTCATTTTCCAGACGGAGAGCCAGTGAGAACAGAGTATGATCAGAAAGATCAACAGGAGGAACAGGGGGGGAGGATGACACGTAGGACGTAGGGGAGGGGCCTGACAGCGGCGTCTGTGAGAGGAGATGGAGGATGTCTCGGGTTACCAGCTGGAGCGGATCGTGGTGAGAGCACGCTAGGCTCCGAGGGACGCTCTCTCTCTCTCCCCTGACCTTGCAGGCAGTTCTGGCAGCAGCTCCACACTCGGAAGGCGGTGAGTGAATGGAGCTAGTCGCAGTCTGAGCGTCTATCTCAGACGAAGCCACCTGTGTCATCGGACCCCCCCGCCCCTTCCCCCCTCGCTTCGCTCCTTGTCTCCCTTCACTCCTTATCTGCCCACCTCAGCTAAATGTGTTTTTCTTTTTTTTGTCCTCTATCCCTTGTGAGATACATACAAATGTCTGTGTTGGGAGGAGAAGTGTGGGAGAGAGCAGAGGCACCTTGAGCGCCGTATAACGGCAAGTGAACGGCAGGAAGGAAAACAATCTGCTCAACTAAGAAACAGAGGAAGGTATTCCCCCCACCCTTCACCTCAGGTAAAGCATTACGGACTGTGTTATAGTGTTGCAGTATGGTATAACAAGCTGATAAAGTCTCAAAGGTCCGGGAAGGTTTGGGGGACACTTTTTCATTCAAAAATCAGTATATATCTCTACCCTAACAGAAGCTGAAAACCATTAACCATTAACGGATTTCCTGTGCTGTTATTGATAAGTCTGTGGTCCTGAATTCATCTTTATTGTACTGGTCGCCTATGCAGTTGTTCCTATAGAACAAATAGACTTATTACCTATTCTGGAAAAAAGAAAAAAGAAAAAGGAAAGACCTATGGGTGCTAGGAACCCTGTAAACGCTTTGTAGAACTGTGTGTTTAAGGATTGCTGGAGAAGGAGGCAAGGGTTTTGTTTTTTGTTTTTTCAACCAGGAAGGCTACTCCAATTTCTGACCTTCAATTGAGAGTGGGGTTGCAGAGGCCACAGAGGCAATAGACACTATCAGATACTATATTTACAGGACTGGGGGAAAAAAAAAAAAAAAAGTGAGATAAGGTCACTATGCTGCCTTTGATAACCAGAAAAAGGTTTCACGTAAAGGATAAATAAACAGCTCCGCTCTTCATCACAGTAGACAATTCAACGATAGTAGGAACATCATGCTATTCATGGAATTTCTGTGTTCTGCTTGAAGTGTTCGTGCAACTTTGACTCGCAGTAGGGGGAAAAAAGAAAGGAAAAAACAGGGGGCTATGTAGAGGTCTCGGTTAACATATTGAATACTTTGATACTTTGATAACGGTCGGAAATGTCTTCTCTAGTATTACAGTGTGTTCTCCAACCCTAATTTGGAGGTTTATCCTTTCAATTGCCCTAGGACTGAGAGGGGGGTTACATAAGCAGCGAAGGGTAACCCACTTTTTAGTGTGCAATTTTTTTATTTACTTGTTTATTTTCCCTTTTCGGTTCCTCGCTGTGCTACTCACTCCTGACATTTTGCTAACTAATAGTTCACGGACTTGGCGTATAACACCAAGGATTAGTCGCATCGCCTCCCGTGTGGAGGGAATCACCTCGTTCAGTTGGGGAAGAGGCGGGAGAGGCTTGAAAAGGAGGAACGGATCAACCAAACCAGTGCACGATTAAGGCAGGAAGTTCCGCTGAGATGACTCTACACTGATAGACCATCTGTGAATATCACCTTTAGACTACACAAGGGGGAGGGGGGAACGCGGAGAGCAAGAGCTAGAGCGATTTCTTAAAACCCACTTAAGGGCTAACTCAGTACGCAGCACATAAAGGTCATCCCCCAAACCCCCCATAAAAGAGTGCTGCTTTTCCAAAAAACGTAAAAGCTGGATAAGGAGAGGTGAAAGAGGAAAGTAGAAAAGAAAGAAAAAAGGATCACCCTGGGGAGAAAGAAGCTCACAGAGGGGAAAATGAAGGGAAGGACACAAAAAACAAATGAACCTAAAAACCCAAAAGAAAGTTTAAATTCAAGCACGATCCAAAAATATCTAAAAGAAGCCAGTCTAAAAAGTCCTGGAATAGAAAAAAAACAGGGGGCAAAAGAAAAAAGGAAGGAACTTACAATAACAACATCATTAATAGAAGATCAGGGCGCTTACTCCAGAGAGGAAATGGATACCGAGATTGATTCTAACATCAGTAGAATGGAAGTTCAGAGGAACATTGCCCAAATCCCTACTAAGGACGAGATGTCAGAAATGTTTGCGAAGTTGGAAAACTCAATAAAAATAGAAATATCAAACGTAAGGACGGATATGGGTCACTTGTTAAGGCGAGTAGAGGAGGCAGAGGAACTAACAGAAAAACAAGCGCAGGAAATCTTAGAATTAAAAGTACAAGTGAAGAAAATGCACACAGAACATAGAGATATACTGTACAAAATGGAAGAACAAGAAAATCAAAGCCGTCATCAAAACTTGAGGATCAGAGCAATCCCAGAACAACAGGGAGAAGATCTGACAGTCAAAATGAAAAAATTATTTAATCCGTTACTGGACAGAGGCGAAAATGACGATTTGAAGATTGACCGCGTTCATAGGGTGCGCAAACCTCCAGGTCTCAGGGAAGATATCTCACGCGATGTAATTATTAAATTTCATCTGTACGAAGATAAAGCAAAGATCTGGAGCAAACTTAGAGGTAGCCCTCTCCTACAATTTGACGGATCCGCCCTTCAGGTCTTTTCAGACCTCTCTGCAGGAACGTTGGCCCGGAGAAGGCAATTGAAACCCTTATTAGAGCAACTGAGATTGGCCAATATAAAGTACAGTTGGGGCTTTCCAGCAGCTCTACTAGTCCTAAGAGACGGAAGGACAATAAGACTTAAATTTATAGAGGAGCTCGAAGATTTTTGCCACAAATTAGATATCCCGGTCCCAGACATTCCTAGAGGATGATGGGAGTGGAGGGGGTTCGATGGGGGGTGATGCGAGGGAGGGGCGGGGGGGTGGCGGGTTTAGGAAAAATTAAGTGATAAATAGAACAACGGCCTGTATGGGGACGGGGGCACTCGAAGAAAGTTCACTCCCACCCCGTCTGCACTTCTTTTCAGGTGCAGATAGGGATGGGACTGATACATATGGCCGCAGTCAGAGCCACACCCTTGGACATATGGTTCAGTGGTTGGGCAAAGATTGGGTGTCCACCTATAGAGCCAAGGCCGGGAGATGGCCAGGGAAGGGGGGGGGGGGAGGGTGGGTGAGGGGGGAGGAGGGAGGGGGGGAATATAGGGGAAAGGGAGGGAAAGGACCCACCTTGCAAAAAAGACCCACCATGAAAATTCAAAGGAGTTTAAATGGAATAAGGCCGGAACTAGGAAAAAAAGCGGAGCATTTTACGGAGAGGATTTAGATGACAGAGGTAAATTTGGTAACCTATAATGTAAAGGGTTTGAATTCCTTACTTAAGCGGTCCAAATTAATAAAAGAACTAAAGGAGCTTAGAGCAGATGTGGTGTTTCTTCAAGAAACCCATTTATCCCTGGAAACAAACATTAAATTGAACTCTGAAAATTACCAGACGTGGTACTATGCGGATTCTCCTATAAGCAGGGCAAAGGGGGTAGCAATTGGCTTTGAGAAACAAATCAGGTTCACATTGATCGATAGGATAACAGACCCCGATGGGCGTTTTTTGTTTTTAAAGGGTAAAGTAGGCGATAGGACTCTGACCTTAGCAAACGTATATTGCCCTAATAAAAATCCTATAGGTTTCCTGATACAGATTCTAAATAGACTCGCTAAATTTAAGTTGGGGGAGGTTATTTTGGCCGGGGACTTTAATTTCTGTTTTGACCCAGAGCAGGATTGTACGTCCCGGGCACAGGGGACAGGTAAGGGTTTACTAAGAAAGTTCAAAATGTAAGATGAAACAATGTCAACTGGTTGACGTGTGGAGGGTACAACATGAGAAAATACGAGATTATACTTTCTTCTCCCCTGTGCACGGGACGTATTCGAGATTGGATTATATAGTAATGGAACATAGAACGTTGGACCAAGTGAAGTCCACACAGATAGGAATCTCTACACTGTCAGATCATTCCCCGGTGTCGATGAGGATTGAGATGCCCGGGATACAAAGGCAACCGTCTAGCTGGAGATTAGATGAAAATCTCCTGCAGGATGGAAAAACGGTGGAACAGATTCAGAAGGAAATTGAATTTTTTTGTCAGTATCAATGAAACAGAGGGAATCTCTAGTGCCACCCTATGGGAGGCGCACAAAGTGTTTATTCGGGGTGTTCTCATTTCCATCGGCGCCGGGAAAAAGAGGGAAAAAAAAAGACAAATGCAGACGGTAATTAACGAGATTCAAAGACTAGAACAAGAACACAAGAGACAAAATGGGCAAAAACAGGAAGTCTTTCATTTACTGGTTAAAAAGAGAGACGAACTCAAAGATTTGACAGAACAGGAAATAAATAGGACACTCAGTAAAAGGATGAGGGAGAGATATCGCTGGGACAACAAGACAAGTAAATATTTAGCAGGAAAATTAAAAAAGCAGAAAGCATTAAATTACATTGAAAAAATACAAAATAAGAGGGGGGGGGGGGGGGGGGGCACACAACAAGGGAGATAGCCGAAGTGTTTAAAAATTATTATGAAGCTCTATATTCGGTAGGCCAGAAAGAACCAAGAGGTCAGAGGTCAGAGAAAATGAAAGTGTTCCTTGATAAAAGTACACTGCCCCGCTTGTCAGAAGAGGAAAGGTCTTACATAGATAGTCCTATCACTGAAGAGGAAATATACAAAGCCCTGAAAGACACGGAGCTAGGCAAAAGTCCGGGCCCAGATGGCTTTACCGCTATCTACTTTAAAAAAATTTAGCAAAATTCTAGTACCCAGGCTGACTAAGTACATGAACGGTCTTGGGACAGAATTTAAGATGGGAGCGGAGGCCCTACAGGCCTCAATAACGCTAATTCTGAAAGAGGGTAAAGACAGCACACTCTGTTCAAGTTACAGGCCTATAGCACTCCTGAATGCTGATACTAAATTATACGCTAAGGTGTTAGCAACCAGGCTGAAGGAGAGGTTGACCGACCTGGTCCATCCGGACCAGGTCGGATTCATCCCGGGAAGGGAGGGGAGAGACAATGGGGTGCGCTCTCTCCTCTTGCTTCGGGTGCTGGAGGAAGGTGGGTCCCCAGGTCTACTCCTGTCAATGGATGCCGAAAAAGCATTCGACAGGGTAGACTGGGGACTCATGGTTGGAGCCTTGGAGACTATGGGAATTGGCCCCCGGATGATCAAATGGATTGGGGTTCTATACAATGAACCCCAGGCATTTGTGAAAGTTAATGGTATTCCTTCTTCAAAATTTACAATGAAAAACGGCACCAGACAGGGTTGCCCGCTATCTCCCTTGTTGTTCATACTTTCCCTTGAGCCCCTGCTATCCGCTATCCGAAAAAACCCGGATATTAAAGGGATTATGGTAGGGACAGATGAACATAAGCTAGCAGCGTTCGCGGACGACGTTCTGTTCTACATTACTAATCCAAGGATAACGATTCCGAGCCTATTAAAAACGCTAAAAGAATATGGGGAGATTTCAAACTTAAAAATAAATCCCAGTAAGTCCGAAATATTAAATACCAACATTAGTAAGCAGGAAGAAGCCAAATTGATAAAAGAATTTAACTTTACCTGGAAAAAAGAGATCAATTATTTAGGAATCAAATTAGCACCCACAATCAAAGAAATATATAATATTAATTTTATCCCCTTACTAGACGAAATTAAAACTGAAATTAAAAAGCTCTCAGGAACTTCATTATCCTGGATTGGCAGGATCAATGCGACGAAGATGGTGCTGGCCCCAAAGATTCTTTATAAGCTACAGATGCTCCCCATGTCACTCCCACAAATATTTTTAAAAACATTGAAAAGGCTAATATTAAAATACATATGGAATAACCAAAAACCGAGAATAGCTTTCAAGGTTTTAAGCAGGGGAAAGAAACAAGGGGGGTTAGCGGTGCCGGATTTTCAAAAATATCATAATGCGATTGTTCTTACTCGGGTGATTGAGTGGGCGAAAGAGGCCAATGAAAAAAGATGGGTTAGACTAGAAAAAGAAATGAGTGGCACACAGTTGGGAAGAATAATTTGGAACCCCCCACAATATAGAAATATGGGACTAGGTACACATGAAATTACACATACAGCGTTAAAAATTTGGGATCGGATTCACGCACTAAAAAAATGGACATATAATTCTCCACTAATTTATTTGAGTCAGAATGATTTTTTTACACCCGGGAAAAAAGAAGTGGGGGGAAATTGGATAAAAAAAGAAAATGCACAAATTAAGGATATAATTCACCAAGGTAAAATTAAAACGTTTCAAACACTGAGTAGGGACACTGGGTTAATGAAGGTAGATGTATGGCGGTTCCTCCAATTGAGTCACTTTATAGAAAAATTGCCTCATCCATTAAGAGAGAAAGAGGATTATAGACCATTAGAAAAGCTTTGTTTAAAGGCCCACTCAAGAAAGAACATAGGGCGAATTTACAAAATCCAGACGGAGGGTGGCGGTTTGGAGGACCCGCCCTACATAAAAAAGTGGGAAAGAGAATTAGGAGCACGATGTAGTACACAGAAAGTGAAGACAATTTTAAAATTATTACACAGTTCAGTGGTGGACAATAGGTCGATAGAGACAAATTTCAAATGCCTCGCAAGGTGGTACATTACACCTGACATAATCAGTAGATATACTGTAGATCAATCCGCGGAGTGCTGGCGTGGGTGTAAACAATTGGGTAATGCCGCTCATATCTGGTGGGAGTGTCCCGTTATTAAAAAGTATTGGAATGAAGTCCGTCAGCTAATAAAGGTGGTCATGGGGGTAGAAATAGCAGACGACCCATGGACATGTCTGTTCCATGGAACAGACCTCCCTGTCAAACAATACAAAAATACGTTAATTCCCATGGTTTTAAATGAAGCAAAAAATCTAATCCCAAAAAATTGGAGAGCAGCAGAGAGCCCGAGAATCAGGGATCTAATTTTCCAGATAAGCAAAATTCAAAACCTGGAGAATATAGCTGAGAATGGGGAAGTGAGTGAATTGTGTGGTAAAGTGAGGGATAAATGGACAGCCTGGAAGGAATTTAAAAATACACGGAAATATGTAGAAGAGGTTACACGATAAATTAGCCTATAGAATAGACAGCAACAGAATAAGTAACAGTAACGGCCTATTCAAAACGATTGCAAGGTGGGGGGGGGGGGGGTTGGGGGAGGTAGTATATGTTTTGATTTATAAAAAAAAAAAAAAAAAAAAGAAAATACCACAATGATGTGACTTAAAGAAAGAGACAGAAATGAACGTTAAGTTGAATAAAAGTCTCTTTAATGTTCGCTGAGGTGGAAAAAAAAAAAAAAGAATAAAGATCACGATTCTCTGCGTAACATCGTTCACATTATACATAAAAATTGGGCTAACTTTACCATTTAGTTTTTTATTTTTTTAATTCATTGATTTTTATTTTTTTTCCAAAAAATTGCTTTTGAAAGACTGCTGTGCAAATTCACATTCCAATGACTGCCATTTTATTCACTAGGGTCTCTGCTAAAAAAATGATATAAAAGTTTGCAGGTTCCAAGTAACTTTCTAGCAAAAAATACTGATTTTAATTTGTAAGCAACAAGGGTCAGAAAAAGGCTTAGTCTTTAAGTGGTTAAACTGCCGTCATTTGTAGACTGAAGGTCATCCCTTTGATCAAAGAACCAAATGATACAATGCCTCTATATCTCAGCGCTAAGCAATGGCAATGTTGTGATAAACTTTGCTGGCTGCCTTTTTTTTTTTTTTGACAGCTGTGAGTAGACAAGGGCTCTGTGCATGAATAGTGGAAATGCTGGAATTTTTTAAAGAATAATTGTGCAGCTCAATAGAGCAGTGGTGCCAAACTAGAGTCTGTGGTAAAAGAAAAAAAAAAAACTGGTAGAATTATAAAAGAAGGCACTGACCTGAGCACATAATTGGTGCATAACATGTCCAAACTCATGGAAATAAGTCTTAACCTCATCGTGGCGCAAGAGAGAAGGCCGAGCGGGTGCAGGCTTGGTGAAGTTCGCCACCATGGCGGCTGCAGACATCATCTTACTTCCATCTGGGAGGAGGCAGCCTGGCTGCAGAGTAAAACATGCAGCATGACCATACTTTCCTTCCCTAAGAGTAGATGGGTACTGTTAGGCTCATGGAAGGGAGATGGATCAATAGCTGGATTGAACATAACAGATCTAATATTATACAAACTCATGGTTTATAACGTACACATGTGAGCAGTAATAATGGGCCTTTTTTTCCCGGTTTTGTAATTATTCATCCTGATCAGATAATCAGTACCAAGTACAGTATGTCACAAAAGTGAGTACACCCCTCACATTTTTGTAAATATTTTATTATATCTTTTCATGTGACAACACTGAAGAAATGACACTTTGCTACAATGTAAAGTAGTGAGTGTACAGCTTGTAGAACAGTGTAAATTTGCTGTCGCCTCAAAATAACTCAACAAGCAGCCATTAAAGCTTTTAGTACACCCTCTACTCAAAACACTAAACAGTTATTACATTTGTGAAATTCCGTACCTCTCTAACTACATTTGCCATGAATCCTTGGGATTGAAGTGAATGTGGCCTGTGCATGTGAAACATGCAAATGTGAACAAGCCCACTTCAACATAAATCACACCCCCTCCATTCTGCAGACAGCCCAACTGCTCAGTAACACACAGGATAGATAGGATACAGTCTTATAAATGCAAAGCATGTCTATGCTCTACTCCTCCAGCCGCAACAGGAGATAAACATATTGCCCTTACTTGCTTTATGTAATCATTACTGAGCTGTAGACACATCCCATAATGATATATTATATAAACCGTACTCTGTACTGCTGTAATTCAGTATTAGAAATATTCCTCCTGCTGCTGCAGCTTTGAGATCTTTCTAACAGAAATCAGTGCTGGTATGGTGTATATGAGAACATCCCTAGCCGCACCACAGAGAGAGCCAGGCCATGATGCTTTACATCAGCATGTGGCACAAGTAAATGCTGGCAGGAGAAAAAAAAAAGTGCAGCGCTAACTTACTAATCAATAACACAATAATTATGGAACCCTCTAATGTATGGAAACCTCAATAAACTTCAATATCAGTGTGGTCTCATCTGCGCCCACAAGTGCGGCCTCATCCGAGCCCATAAGTGCGGCCTCATCCGAGCCCATAAGTGCGGCCTCATCCGAGCCCATAAGTGCGGCCTCATCCGAGCCCATAAGTGCGGCCTCATCAGAGCCCATAAGTGCGGCCTCATCCGAGCCCATAAGTGCGGCCTCATCCGAGCCCATAAGTGCGACCTCATCAGAGCCCATAAGTGCGACCTCATCAGAGCCCATAAGTGCGGTCCAACTATGCCTATATGTGCAGAGCAGGGATCATTACAAGACACCGGCCGAGTGACAGAGCAGGAGATCTCGGGCTGAAACAGATCTTGTATATTAAAGAGGAACTGCAGTCTGCTGACATAATTTGTAATAAAAACATCTTTGCCATTCTGAAGCTTCCCTGCAACCACTTTGCATATTATTTTATATATACTGCGATTCTGTACTCGCCAAATATGCTGCAGAAACTGAGTCTGGCTGCATCCATTTTAACTGTGCGCACCTGAAGCGGTTGCCTGTTCACTTCCTCGATTTACACAGACACACAGAGGCACACCTCCAGCTCTGCAGCTCTGATTGGCCCTCTTATGACTCATCCCCCTCCTTCCTGGCAAACTCTCACGAGAGAGAAAGCTGTGCATGATGTCATAAGCCTAGGCTTTTTACCAGACAAGAAACTGGAAGTGGGCTGTGTAATGTATTTACTGGCAGAAAAAAAAGGTTTTACTATCCAAAGTAAAAACAACAAGGGCAGAAGATTTAAAGCGGAACTTCAGTAATTTATTCAACGTTATTATCTATTAAATCTTCTGCCCTTGTCGTTTTAACTTTGGATTGTAAATTTTATTTTCAGAAAAATTTACAATCCAAAGTTAAAACGACAAAAAAGTTTTTTTTCTGGGAGGGGGATAAGTCATAAGAGGGCCAATCAGAGCTGCAGAGCTGGAGGTGTGCCTCTGTAAATCCAGGAAGTGAACAGGCAGCAGCTTCAGCTGCCCACAGTTAAAATGGATGCAGCCAGACTCAGTGGAGGGCGATTTTTGCAGCATATTTAGCAAGTACAGAATCACAGTATATATAAAATATGCAAAGTGGTTGGAGAAAAGCTTCAGAATGGCAAAGATGTTTTTTATTACAAATTATATGAGCAGACTGCAATTCCTCTTTAATAGATGAAAAAATGACTGAAGGTCCGCTTTAAACACAGATCACCGTAACGTCCTGCCTCCTGGGCCGGCATTGTGATTGACAGCACACTGGTCCAATACTGTCCCAGGGGGCTGGGTTGTACGGCGATCGTTGTTTCAAATACAAGATCTGTCACAGTCTGAGATCCTCTGCTCTGTCACCCGGCTGATGTCTAGAAACGATCCCCGCTTTGCAGTGAGAGATGACAGGCGGGGTGGCGGAGTAGAAGCGGTGCTGGCAGGTAGGACAGGAAACCACCTCCATGGGCAGTACAGTCTGCCTACTCTACGGACGTAGAAGTCCCTGCTCACCGAGAACTACAAGTGGGCAGTGACAAGACCGCTGACTGGGAGTACAGGAGGAATAGCAGACAGCGGTCTTACTAACAGGATATCACCAGGCAGTAACGTTTTTTCTTCAAACTCAGCAGGCTACTGCAGAGGAACTACAGAGCTCAGAAGAACATAGATGGCATAGTGGGTGAAGGTAGGAGATCAGCAACAAGGACATGGAAAAAAGTTTTTCCCCGAGTTCTGCTTTAATGTCTAAACTGCTGGCAACAAAAGTGAGTACACCCCTAAGTGAAAATGTCCAAACTGAGCTTAAAGTGTCAATATTTTGAGTGGCCACCATTATTTTCCAGCACTGCCTTAACCCTCGTGGGCATGGAGTTCACCAGAGCTTCACAGGTTGCCACTGGAGTCCTCTTCCACTCCTCCATGACGACATCACAGAGCTGGTGGACGTTAGAGACCTTGCGCTCCTCCACCTTCCATTTGAGGATGCCCCACAGATGCTCAATAGGGTTTAGGTCTAGAGACATGCTTGGCCAGTCTATCACATTTAGCCTCAGCTTCTTTAGCAAGGCAGTGGTCGTCTTGGAGGTGTGTTTGAGGTTGTTATCATGTTGGAATACTGCCCTGTGGACCAGCCCCCAAAGGGAGGGGAATCATGCTCTGCTTCAGTATGTCACAGTACATGTTGGCATTCATGATTTCCTCAACGAACTGTAGCTCCCCAGTGCCAGCAGCACTCATGCAGCCCCAGACCATGACACTACCATCACCATGCTTGGCGGTAGGCAAGACACACTTGTCTTTGTACTCCTCACCTGGATGCCACCACACACGCTTGACACCATCTGAACCAAATAAGTTTATCTTGGTCTCATCAGACTACAGGACATGGTTCCAGTAATCAATGTCCTTAGTCTGCTTGTCTTCAGCAAACTGTTTGTGGGCATTCTTGTGCATCATCTTTAGTAGAGGCTTCCTTCTGGGACGACAGCCATGCAGACCAATTTTTTTGCAGCGTGCAGCATATGGTCTGAGCACCGACAGGCTGCCCTCCACCCCTTCAACCTCTGCAGCAATGCTGGCAGGACTCATACGTCCATTTCCCAAAAACAACCTCTGGATATAATGCTGAGCAGGTGCAAGCAACTTCTTTGGGTCGACCATGGCGAGAACCGTTCTGAGTGGAACCTGTGCTGCTAAACCGCTGTATGGTCTTTGCCAAGATGCGGAGCTGCAGCATGGTGACAATCTTCTTATAGCCTAGGCCATCTTTATATAGAGCAACAATTATTTTTTTCAGATCCTCAGGAGTTCATTGCAATGAGGTGCCATGTTGAACTTCCAGTGAACAGCATAAGAGAATCATAGCGATAAACCCCAAACTTAACACACCTGCTCCCCATTCACACCGAGGACCTTGTAACATTAAAAAGTCACATGACACCAGGGAGGAAAAATGGCTAATTGGGCCCAATTTGGACATTTTCACTTAGGGGTGTACTCACTTTTGTTGACAGCGGTTTAGACATTAATGGCTGTGTGTTGAGTTATTTTGAGGGAACAGAAAATGGACACTGTTATACAAGCTGTACACTCACTACTTAACATTGTAGTGAAGTGTAATTTCTTCAGTGTTGTCACATGAAAAGATATAATAAAATATTTACAAAAATGTGAGGAGTGTACTCACTTTTGTGAGATACTGTATATCATGCAGCTTATCAATGCGTATAGATAAACAAAATAAATCCACACTAGGTGATGATAACCAAAATAAAACCTGAGAAAATTATACAGAAGCAGCACTATGTGTATACCATATATACTCGAGTATAAGCCAAGTGTCTCAGCCCATTTTTTTGGCTGAAAAAACCCACCTCGGCTTATACTCGAGTGAAAAAAAAAATCCGAAATGGAGGAGAAAAAGGGGTGGGTGACGCTCGTGAATCGGCCTGGCGCCGATATGAGTTTTCCCTCCCTCCCATGCTGTGTCAGATCGCCGCGCAGCCAGCCGCATAACGATGTCCCGCCTCCTCTTGTGACAGACGGTACAGTGATCCAATGCTAGGAATCACTGTGCCATATGTCATAGGAAGCGGGACATCGATCTCACATACACAGTTCCTGGTAAGAAAATAGAATAAAGCTTTTGCACCATGCTTCTGAATGCTCCCCACCAACTAACTTATGCCAGCAGATCTCTTCCCTACTGCATAAAGGGCACAGCAAGTGGCCAATAGTGGCCAAAGCAGAGGATCACTTTTTTTCAAACCCTAAAACATGCAATGCACAGAGAACTGTCCACCATTGCAGCATCCACTGGATATTTGGGGTAACTTGTCAAATGTGTACCAAATTGGGAGGGAGGTTGATAAATCAAGTGATTCTGTGTAGATGCTGCCCCGGGAACATTTAGAGACACAAAATAGGCAGAGGGAGCTTGACTTACTAAAGATGCAGAGACTGTTCCCTCAGCAATGTGAATACTCACCTACCGAATAATATGAAAGTGTGATCTTTCCATTTATTTTCCCTTGCACATAACTGGGCATTTTAAATGAGCATGGCTTCACTATATTTACGGATACCCCTTTTGCCATTTACTGTGTACAAGGAAAAAAATAAAATAAAATAGAATAAAGCTTTTCATTTCCCATAAGCTTTATGAAGCATAATATTTACAGGTAGCTGCTGCATTTCCCACCCTAGGCTTATAATCAAGTCAATACGTTTTTCCATTTTTTTGGGGTAAAAATAGGTGCCTCCGCTTATATTCTGGTCAGCCTATACTCGAGTATATACGGTACACATAAAAACGGTATATTAACCAACAAAAGTGTGATTGATAACCAAAATACATAATGTCTTAAGTTTAGAATGGTAAACAAATCAGTTGAATAAAATGCATTCAAATAAAATAACGTCCCACAATTACAAATATTTTATTATAAAAGGCACGAATGGGTACTCACGAGAAAATAAACAAAATACAGCAGGTATTAGTCAAACGCTGACTGCTAGCAAGGGTGGTGTCAGACACTCTACAGAGGGAGTCTGGGTTAGAGTGGCTAACACCATCATGCTTGCTGGCAGACAGCATTTAGCCAATATATACTGTAGTTTTTTTTTTTTTCCACATGCGAGTACCCATTGGGGTCTTTGATAATAAAACTGTATGACACTATTGCACTACGATTCATGTTTATCAAATTCGAAAACCTCCAGCATACAATACATAAAAAAAAAATATATATATAAAAATGCATTACCAACAGCCCACAGACAGTAATAAACATTTTCTTGCCTTTTTATTTTTGCTTTTCTCTTACCCCATGATGAATAATGAGCAGGTTATGGATGGCAAGTTTACTGATATACAGTTGTCTTGAGTGTCAATAAGTTCCTCTAGGCTACAAGATCTGTGACATGCTGGGAGTGTGATTTGAAACACATATACAGTATGTCAGCTACAGACAGTTCAAGGTGAGGCAGTCACAGGACACAACCGAAAGCAGGGAATTAGCTACCGTGCTGCCCCACATGATGTAACCTAAGTGGTCAGCACTTCTACCTAGCAGCACTAGGGTCATCGGTTTGAATCCCAACCACAGCGCTATGTGCACAGAGTTTGCATGTACTCTCTGTGCCTGCGTGGGTTTCCTCCGTGTATTTAAATTTCCTATGCAAGTAGAAGTGCTAACCACATGGAAAATACACTTGACTAGTGGAAGATATAAATTCTTCTAAACTTTAAAGGCCTATGTCAATGGGCAAATGCAGCTTTTTGACACCAGTTTGAGATGCTTGTAAGATGCAGAACTCACTGCAGGTGCATTTAAGTTTCTTTTGCATCCCCAAAGACTTGTATGGAGTAGAAAAACAGTTGTGACCCAAACAAAAGCCTGTCGACAGAAGCCCTAAAAAAGAAGGAAAATTGGAAAATTGCTAAATGGTCACATGTGGGCTTTTTACTAGAATTCTTCTTTAAGGTGCATCTCTAGCTTTTTTTTTATTTTTTATTTTTAAATACAGTAGGGAAGGAACATCACCTCTGTTAGGTGTTTACTGCTGTCTTTATGTCCCTGCTGGGGAGATTCACCTTTGTTTCTCAGTTGTCACCAATGCTATAGATGTCACTTGAACAGGAATAAAAGGAGAAAGCTTCCAATGGGGGCACCTGCTCTATCACTTCAGAGAGAGTTCATCTCACTTCCACATTGTGTCTAAAGCCTGGTATACGCTATCATTTTTATTTTTCATTCAACCCAGCGGGCAGAACAAATAAAAAAAAAAGAGCTTGGGAGGATCTGCTGTACTAACTATCTGATGATAGTACCGCAATCTCCTCCACTGAGCTAATGTGTTCTGACAAGGGGACAGAAACCCCCCCCCCCCCCCCCCAGAACACACCGTTCAGCTCTTGCAGCAACTGACTGAAAGCTCTGATCGATTGACTGGTTTCTTTTGAATTGGCCGATGCCACCCGATATTTGGCCCATGTGTACAGGGCTATAGGCACAGGAGATAATATAAATTCTTCACAAATTGACACACACAAAAAAAAAAAAAAAAAATACTGAAAGAGGTTTTTACCATTCCCTAATCTGTCCATGAATTTAGTGGTTTGCTTCTAAACCTTCTACAAGACTCTTATGTCTTGTTTACAATGCATTGCCCAAAACTGGACTCTACATTTTAGATGTGGGATAACAAGTAGTTTACTATACACTAGAGCTGCACGATTCTGGCTAAAATGAGAATCCCCATTTTTTTGCTTAGAAGATAGATCACTATTCTCTCACGATTCTCGCGGCGTAACATCATCTTTCACATTAAAACATAAAATTGCATTTGAAAGACCGCTGGGCAAATACAGTTAAAATATTGCAGCATTTTCGGGGTGAATCGAGATCGCGATTTTTTTTTTTCTTCTTTTATTTGAGAATCCTTGTAAAGTATTACAGAAATGTCATGAAGGACAAAAAAAAAAAAAAAAATATTTGCACACACCACTATCAGAGATGTCCTGTGACATCACTTCATTAGCTGACCACAATGTGCCAGAGTCGGAGTCCACAGCCCCGGAAGGAAGAGGGGTGAAGATGGATGCGGCCACCAGCAGGGACATTGCAGGCAAGTGCCACATAATGGGCTAGTAAGCGATGCATACTAGCCCATTATGCTTTTTTTAGTTTGCAGGGGGGGAGGGGGGGGACCAATCAGGGTTTACTTCCCTCTTTAAAGGGGCAAAACTGGGGTGTAGAAAAAGGAAGTCGAGGCATTTAGCCATTAGTAGGTGTTCCCAGCCATCGGAAGGGTCGGCCCACAGCAGAGTCCGGCCTTTCTGCAAGAAGGGGATTATTCTGGCACTAGAATGAGACCCCAGAGTCAGAGGAAGACCAAGGAGACACTTGACAGTGCGGAGAGATCGCAATTTTTATACACAGGTACAATAATATGATGACTCTAAAAATAAACTTGCTTGTCCCAAGATTTTCTTTTCTTTTGAAGCTGCGGCTCGGTTTACATTGGATTAACCAGATTTACAAAGTTCCTCTCCAGACTAATGTATTTTTTTTTTTTACATTATAGGGCACAATGCTATTACTACAGCCAACAGGTAGTTCGATTTCTCTATTTACAGTAGTGACATTTTCTCTATAATACCAATGTAATATGATGCTCTTTACCTAGGATAAAGGTCCAAGTAAAACTGTCCGAGAAGATCACCTGACGCTGCATCATAAACTGAGTAGAGCGTCACACTCTCATGCCATACGTGCGCACTTTCCACACATTCAAATCGGAGTCCAAGAAGCTCCTGGTAAATCTGTAAAAGGCTCTCTGTAACTGTCTCCATAGGGAAGTATTCCCGTAGTTTGTCCTGATCCACAGAGTACTTTGTCTCCACCACACGTGTGAGGTAGTAGCTCAGGTCCCAGGCATTGATTCTACCATCAAACTCCAAGCCTCTGTTTGCACACTCATCATGTTTCATCTGTAGAATCAGCTGCTTCTCTTCCTCCCCCAAAGGCTTCACCTTTGTCTTCAGATCATCTGTCAGATACACAAAACAGGTTACTAAATGTATGCAGTGGCCCTTGAAATAAATTTGAAGGCGATAAACACAATCATAGGCACCCAAGATGAATGCAACACCCATCATCCATTTATAAAGTAAAGATCAATTCCAAAACAAAACATTTACTAGTTTGCAATATAGTTGGGAAGGGTTAGAACCTCTGTCATAATTTATAGTTGTACGTGTCCAAGCTGAAGTGATTGCCCTTCACTTTCTGTCCTGCTGAATGGTTCAGCCAAGAGAGATTGTTCCCTCAAATGGGAAGAATGTGATGTAAAACTTTTTTTATTTATTTTTTTTTTTATTTTTTTTAGGTAAACGGCAAAGAGAATAAACCACCACTGCAGAGATTTTTTTGCCACTGGTCACTGTGATAGGAAAGAAAAAAAAAAGAAGCCTTCTTTATGGGGGCACAAACAGCAATAAAAACCCACATTGACATTATAATTTTACACTACAGTTCTATGTTAATCTTACACTTAGAAAAAAATATTGTTCTAGACATTAAAAAAACAAATTCACCAGCTACTATCCAGTCCTAAAGCCAATAAGTGACCAAACTAAAAAGTAATTCTAACCCAGGGCTTGACAAATTTGAGGAGACAGTTTTGTTAAATCAGCTGCCCGGCACCCGGGACTGCATGCCTGGAGCGTCGGGCAATAGGAATTGCTCACGCTTGGTGCCAAATAAAAAAAGAAGACCAATATTAAACAAAAATAAAACATTTTTTTAGTTTGCGTTATAAGATTTTGAAAAATAAGTAATTTTTCCTACTTCACCGACATGCGCTGATGATCAGAGCCCTGATTATCTATGTACATGTACGTTTGCCGGTTACCGTCTCTCCTCTCCGCACGAGTACTGCTGATAATAGGCAAGACCGACTGAGAGATTAATTTTAAAATGTGGTACTATAATCATCTAGGGCGCTCATCAACTTCAGTAGTGAAGTCTCAGGATGAGTAATAGAGGAGCGGGTCATCTATGAACCCAGCCACTTTGTGATTGGTCAAATATGTGGTAATTTCCTTGATGTCCAAGTTGGATCTGTTCTGTTACCCAACTCAAACCTCTGTTTCCCTTTGTGGGGGAGGGGGTGGGTAAAAGGAACTGAAGCCAAAGCCAGCTGCCCCACACTCCCCCTCCATTCACCTGCGGTAAGAAAGGGGTGACAGATCAAGCCCACAACCCCAGCACCCAGCTGTCAAATTGGGAATGAGATGTCGGAGGTGGGCGGGCAGTGAGAGCAAACAAGGAAAACCCTCAGCCAGAATAGCAGCCTGGCAGGCTCATAACAGCCCCGTCCACCAGAGGAGGAAGCCGGTTCCCACAAACGAGCGATGTATCCCGCTCCAGCAGGCTGCAAAGCTACAGCCTCAATTACCACCAAGCCTGATCTCTTAGTCCATACACCTGCATGGGGGGGGGGGGGGGGGTCCATACACTCCAACATGGGGACACTGCTGCAGTGTAGCCCAGGTTCCAGGATGCAATGGGGACCTGGCGCCTGAGATTCTGTTCTAATCTGTCATAAAAACACAGGTCTCAGTAACATGTTTGTTAACATGGAGAAGGAACACTTGTAAGGGGCCCCTCATGAATATTTTTTTATCTAATCAATGAGAGTACTAACCATGGAACATATTGTCCCAGTGTTGGTAAACCCATTGATTAGATCAGCGTTTTTCAACCTTTTTGTAGTCAAGGCACCCTTTAGAATTGTGCACAATCCCGGGGCACCAGCCTTAGGCCTCGTTCACCCTTGGAGGTGCGTCCAGGCTCGATCACTTTTTAACGTGTTATTTTTATTAAGCTGCTCTATGCTCAAGAAACATGCAAAAAAAATGCTGGCATGATTTGAAAAATGAGCCCTAACAAAAGCATGGTACCGCAGTGCCATGTATTTTAAGTGGGTGCAAGCAAACATGCAATTGGTGGATGCGTGGGGGTGCCATTAAATTTAGTTTGTAAGGCAGAGTTAAAGCGGTAGTAAACCCCTGAAAAGAAAAAAGAAAAAAAAAAAAAAAAAGAAAACCTGCAAGACAGATTAATGTGCTATTATGCATTGCATACTAGCACATTATGAAATACTTACCTTAGAACGAAGCCCCCGCAGCGGCACCCTTCACCGCTGAGGGAGCTGACATGTCCCCTTTCGTTTCTTCCGCGTTTGCGGGCTCCGGCGCTGCGAGTGGCCGGAACCGCAATGACGTCACTCCCACGCAAGAGCCCTCTGTTTCGGCAAGGAGCTTTGAAATTCTGGCACGATACGCTGGACCTTCAGAGCACATTAGCGGCTGCATGCAGGGTTTAGGAGATATTTTACCTACAGGTAAGCCTTATTATAGGCTTACCTGTACGTAAAAATCACCAAGGGGGCAAAACAACCGCTTTAAATGGTCTGTAGGTTGTAAATCCCAGCCAACTCCCCCTCCCCCAGAAAAAAAAAAAAAATCCCCATCTAGCACAAATTCCCTCTCCTGAAATGCCCTCTGCTAGCCACAAATCCCACTTCCTAAATATCCCCTTTTTGCAAAACTCAAAGCTGTGCTTGACCTTCCCTTAGCAACTGATGTCATTGGTTGGTAGGACGCAGGCGGCTTAGAAAGCTTTCCCTTTTTCCGGTACAAGTACAGATAACACCATACAGGTGTAGAGAGCCCAGAGGAGAAAAGGGATGTGCTCTCCCTCCTCAACACAGTAATCATTTCAAGGTTGGACTATACAGGGCTTTGTGGCATCTTGCCATGGCAACCCAGTTGAAAAACCCTGAATTAGAGAGCATACCTAGAGGTTAGCCAGCATATCTAAAAAGTACTCATTGATTAGCCAGGATACCTAGAGGTTACTGTGCCCTTCCTAAAGGTACAGCAAGATAACAGACTTAGACAGGCCGTAAATCATGAAATTTTCTGGTGGAAGGAAAGAAAACGGTTCAATTCCACTATCAACAGTCAGTGTTTATAGGGTAATCCCTCCTGCGGTGCTATTGTGTTCTGTCGGCGGGGAGCCTTCCCTGCAGAACACGATTAGTATAATTGGCTACAGCTGGTGGGACTAATTGTTCAGGAAAAACCCAACTGGCTGGTTGAACACAAATTGATAGATGAATCAACTTGTGTACAACCAGGGTGCCCATAAATGGTTGGAAATCCAACTGGTCCCTGCTGAACTGGCTGAATTTCTAATCATGTATGGCCAGCTTGACACTGTTGGCAGAGAACACTTATGTTTGAACCAAGCACAGCAAAGAAATGGCAAGCTTCAAGAAGCAGAAGCCCTACCTGGACCTAGCAGACAGACCCAAATATATGCATTACTTTAGTAGCTAAACCTTAATATAAGATAATAGCACATCATCTAAATAAGAGACAAAGCAGATACTACAAGGGTGAATAAACAGCAGCCAGTTATCCACATTACCAATACATCTTCTCTTAATATAATTATTTTACTCGTTAATATAGTGCATACATATTCCCAGGTGCTTTACAGAGTGCAATAAACCCATTGCAGCAGTCCTCTCTCCCATATCACCTTACAGTACAATGGTTTACCACATACCCATGCAGACAAACACAGATACATACTGTACGTTAGCCAATCTGTGTGGTACTCTATTCCCCTATCAGTATATTTATTGGGGGGGGGGGGGTTTTGGGAGGTAATCGGAAACACGGGGCAGGACCTTATGCAAATACAATAGCTACAAACTCCATGCAGCTTCCTCATTACTGCAAGGTCACAGTGCTAACCACATATGTACTACTAAATGGACAATGGTGTCACTAACTAAAAAGCCATTAAATTATAATGACATTTTTCAAAAACAAGGAAAGCGAAAAGTAGACTGTTTTTTATAGCAATTTCATATAGTGTTTTGTATGGATTCCTCTCTTAATAATCTCACCATATTGTATTTCTTTGTGACCTTTTAGAACACTTTACTCTGTTTAGGTTATTTTTAATGGTCTAATGAGTAATAAAAAGACAGCTAACCTAGAAAAGCAGACACTTTCCTTGTGTTCTTAGCAGTGTTTAGTTCAAGGACAAAGTCAGCATGTGTATGGTATCCCAGCAGCTCTGCCAGTCTAGCCCGCAGGGTAATTAGCTTCTCTAAAATTTTAGTATTCTCCTGAAAGAAACAAACATAAAAAGGCATTAATGACACAGGAAAGAGAATGCCAAATGCTGGAGAATTCTCCTGTTCAGAGGTAGGCAATCCCTGTGTATTCATTTGGATAGATGCATTAGTTAATGCCATTATCACACTAATACCTTCACCATATGGACAATGCATGGAACACAAGGTCCTATACAGGCTTCTTTAAAGGTTCCTTTTTTGCATTAAAACTCAACATTTTGAGCGTCTATCTTTTATAAAACTGTGTATTTTTTCATTGCTTGCACAAAATATTTAATTTTTAAGATAAACCCTTAATACAAAGTCCTTCAATGGCTCTGGGGTCTCAGAGAACTCTTGGCCTTCAAATAAGACAGTCCAGCAGTAGCTACTGATTTGGGCTGACTATCTCTAAATGACACTCCATACAGATCCTACTTATAAGTTCACCTTTTAGAACATGTTACATGTTACACCCATATTCAGGGTATAACATGTTATAAACTGACTGGCTCCCGCTCTCGACTGATCCCCAGCTCTAACAGCCAGCGGGGATCTTCGACGACCCCCCCCCCCCCCCCCCCAACACTAGCTGGCACAATTTAAAAAGTGTGGCTCTGCCCGCTTGGGTCACTCATTCACAGTCCCCTGTGAATGGAAAACTACAAGTCCCAACAGCCTGCATGGCACCAGCGATCTGCTGATCACTGGTGCAATGCTGTAGAGGCTCCAGAAACAAACAATAATAAATGCACATTTTTTAAACTGCAAAAAGAACTTATACTTTAACTCTAGAGATAGGGTGCGACTATGTCCTTGCCTGCACTTGTGTGTGTGTTTTGCACAGCAGGGGATCATACATAGTTACATAGTAGGTGAGGTTGAAAAAAGACACAAGTCCAACCTATGTGTGTGATTGTCAGTATTACATTGTATATCTCTGCATGTTGCAGTCATTCAGGTGCTTAGCTAATAGTTTTTTTAAACTATCAATGCCCCCCGCTGAGACCACCACCTGTGGAAGAGTATTCCACATCCTTGCCCCTCTTACAGTAAAGAGCCCTCTACGTAGTTTAAGGTTAAACCTCTTTTCTTCTAATTTTAATGAGTGGCCACAAGTCTTGTTAAACTCCCTTCTGCGAAAAAGTTTTATCCCTATTGTGGGGTCACCAGTATGGTATTTGTATATTGAAATCATATCCCTTCTCAAGCATCTCTTCTGCAGAGAGAATAAGTTCAGTGCCCACAACCTTTCCTCATAACTAATATCCTCCAGACCCTTTATTAGCTTGGTTGCCCTTCTTTGTACTCGCTCCATTTCCAGCACATCCTTCCTGAGGACTGGTGCCCAGAACTGGATAGCATACTCTAGGTGCGGCCAGACCAGAGTCTTGTAGAGCGGGAGAATTAGCGTTTTATCTCTGGAGCCGATCCCCTTTTTAATGCATGCCAATATTCTGTTTGCTTTGTTAGCAGCAGCTTGGCATTGCATGTCATTGCTGAGCCTGTCATCTACTAGGACCCCCAGGTCCTTTTCCATCCTAGATTCCCCCAGAGGTTCTCCCCCCAGTGTATAGATTTCATTCATATTCATACTGTGTCTACCTTACAGAAACAAAGAATTGTAAACACTAAAGCGCCAACTTCTGGTTTCATGTGATAAATATCACATATTCATATACAATAATTACTGTTGATCTAAGTCTGTCCCCATTTACATCTATGTAATTTAACGTGTGTTGCCTGACGCACAATTTATATTCTTTTCTGTAGGGCCCATTCACACCTGTGAGCTGTGCTGCCATGCAATTGGGAAAATACTACAGGTGCCTTTTTGGTGCATCAACGTGCCCTTTTGGACTTTAATGGCAAAAATGCATTAATATTCATTCCCACAGACGCAAATGTTTGAACCTAACCCAGAAAAAATAAAACGTATTTTTTTATTTTTATTTTTTATGTTTAACCGGTTCCCGACCGGCTCCTGTACTTTTACGTCGGCAGAATGGCACGGTTGGACTCGATCGCCGCGGGGATACTCGCAATCGTGTCCCGGAGCTCAAGAATGGGGAGATGCCGTTCTGCCTAATGACAGCACACTGATCGTCTGCTTCCTGTCATAGGGAGAAGCGATCAGTGTGATGTCACACACAGCCACGCCCCCAGACAGTTAGAAAAACGCCCCTAGGATACACAGCCCTTCCCCGCCCCCTAGTGGTTAACCCCTTTACTGCCAGTGACATTTTTACAGTAATCAATGCAATTTTATAGCATCGATTGCTGTATTAATGCCAATGGTCCCAAAAATGTGTCAAAATTGTCCGATGTGTCCGCCATAATGTCGCAGTCACGATAAAAAAAAAAAAATAAAAAAATAAAAAAAAAATCGCTGATCACCGCCATTACTAGTAAAAAAAAAAAAATATATATATATTAATATTAATAAAAATGCCATAAAACTAGACCCTATTTTGTAAACGCTATAACTTTTGCGCAAACCAATCAATAAGCGCTTATTGTGATTTTTTTTACCAAAAATATGTGGAAGAATACGTATCGGCCTAAACTGACGAAAAAAAAATAATTTTTTTTACATATTTTTGGGGGATATTATAGCAAAAAGTAAAAAATAATGTGTTTTCTTCTAAATTGTCACTCTTTTTTTGTTTATAGCCCAAAAAATAAAAAACACAGAGGTGATCAAATACCCCCAAAAGAAAGCCCTATTTGTGGGAAAAAAAGGACGTTGATTTTGTTTGGGAGCCACGTCACACGACGGCACAATTGTCAGTTAAATGCGACGCAGTGCCGATTCGCAAAAAACGCTCTGGTCAGGAAGGGGGTAAATCCTTCCGGGGCTGAAGTGGTTAACATTCAGCCCTGAACATAAAAAAATATGTAAAAAATAAAAAAAGGAATGAATAAAGTTCAAGAACCCATATAAACTGAGAATTTAACTGTCAACTAGTAGATCGTTGTGGGTGACTGTGCTTTAAGCATCATCACTACAAATGTACTCTTCTAAAGGAACAAGCTTGATATTGTTGCTGATATGACAGTATGCACACAGGTATCCTTCTATAGACTGCAGGAAACATGGAACAACTGTCAGCCAGCAAAACAAAAGAATAAAAAAATAAATTAACCCACTTAGAATCTTCATTTTGGTAACACTGAAGGGTCCACCTTTATATTAGTTATGAATTGCACATACCTCCATACATCTACTGTTGAAGGCAGTCTCCAGTTTCCTCCGAGTTTCAGGCACAGAACACTTTTTAAGGATAGGGAAATAGTGAGGATATTGGAGAGTTACTTTATAGCTGTGGCTTTCAGTCTTTTCTAAACTATCAATGAAGTCATCAGGAAGACCCTCTGTAAAATACAAAATTAGCAGAAACCCATTACTGAAATAAGTCAGAACAAAGCAAGCCATTTTAAAGCTGAACTCCAGGAGCACACAGCACCAGTCACATAAGTTACCTCTAATAAAGCATAGCCCATGTTCTGCTGGCTTCTTGTTACTGTAAAAACCCTTCTCCAGTGACACCAGATACTGCCCACTGTGGTGACCTTCTGGTGCTTCAGGGTTAGGAGTAGAGGCTCTGACTGTAAAGGACTTGTGCCATTAACCCTTCCCTTCCAGTCCCCTCTTCCATTTACAAAAATCTTAGTATTCTGTGAGAGGAGGAGGGGTGGGTGAGTGAATTGATCTCCCCTGTCCATTCACAAAATGCCTTGCATTCTGGGAATAGAATAAAGTTTTGTGAATGTACAAGGGGACAGGAAGGGGAGGGAAAACAGTGCAAGTCCTTCAAAGTCGCAGCTGCTGCTCTTAACCCTCGCAGCACCTGAAGATCACTGCTGTGGGGAGTATCTGGTGTCACTGGAAAGAGGATTTTATAGTAACCATTATGTGAGGATTTTTATTGGAGTTTAGCTTGAAATCTTTATTGCCACTGAATGTTTTCCAGGCAAATATCAAAACAAGGACCTTAAGTTCACTTTCAAAAGCCATTTTCCAATTCAGCTAGTGGGATTACCTGGAATATATATCTACACTGAGTTTTCATATGTAACACAAAGGTTCAAGTCAAGCTTGCGGTGGAAATGTTTGTTCTGGAAGCTGCTGGGGAATCCTGACAATTTGCCAACATAACCAACTTGCTTTCTGGGGGTTCTATTCCTAGAGAACTTACCCCAAAATGCTTTTTGGACTTAGGATTTTCCCCATTTGGAAGCCTAAACTATGCCACCACATTTATGGATAACATACCTTAAGTAACCTTTCACACTGAGGCGTTTTTCAGGCACTACATCGCTAAAAATAGCGCCTGTATAGCGCCTAAAAAAAGCGTCTCCTTTCACTCCAGTGTGAAAGCTGGAGGGCTTTCACACTGGAGCGGTGCGCTAGCAGGACGGTAAGAAAAAGAAGCATCTTTGGAGCAGTGAAGGAGCCGTGTATTCACCGCTCCTACCCATTGAAATCAATAGGGCAGCGCGGCTATACCGCCGGCAAAGTGCCGCTGCAGTGGCGCTTTTAACCCTTTTCGGCCGCTAGCGGGGGTTAAAACCGACCCGCTAGCGGATGAATAGCGCCGCTAAAAACGATGGTAAAGCCGCGCTAAATATAGCGCGGCTTTACTGCTGATGCCCCCACCAGTGTGAAAGGGGCCTAAGACAGGGGTCTCCAAACTTTCAAGGGCTGGTTTAGTGTCCTTCGGACTTTAGAGGGGCCAGTGGGAGAAGAAAACGTCTTGCCATCAGTAAGAGTAAACAATGCCTCATCTTTGGTATTAGAGAGAGGAATAGTGCCCCAAGGCTTCCTCTCCGGAATCGAACCCCGATTCCCTGTGTCAGTGAGAGGAATAGTGCCCCATTATTGGGGTCAATGGGAGGAATAATGCCCCATTGTTGGTGTTAGTGGGAGGGGGGGGGGGGAATAGCGCCTTGTATTAGAGGGAAGAATAGTGTCCCAAGGGCTGGATAAAAATAAGAAAAGAGCCACAGCCGGCCCCTGGGCCACAGTTTGGAGACTACTGACTTAAGACATACAAATCCTTACGAATGAATGATGCAGGTAGTAAAACCTTGGGAAACTTTATTACGAGTTTTTTGAAAACACATATAAGGAACTATATTAGGATAATCGCAGATCTTTGTGTCTTATGTAAGGGCACGGCACTTGTTGCCCCCAGGAGAGCCCGTCCTTCCAGGTCCTTTCTGGTTTTCCTGCAGGTGAGGGCTAGGTTTGGGTACTGAATCTACAAGATTCTAAGTCTAATATACATACGCAAATCTTCCACATTTCCCGAAGAAAAAATTATATTGTTTTCGAAATAGTTATACTGTATATTAGTCCAGGGAAAAAAAAAAAAAGCAGAGGATTTAAATCCAAGCAGATTATTTTTGAGCATGTGTGCAACTTTGAAACCAAAAGTGTCCAACTTTACAAATCCTCAAATATAAGATGCTGCAGAATCAGTAATCACCATTTCAACTTGAATCTAAACTGACAGCATTACAGATGTTAGTGCAGGGAAAGCTCTTACCCAGTTCCTCTTTTGTAAAGACTAGAAATGTGTTGTCTTCATTGAGATTTTTATTGAAATCAATACTTAGCTGACTGATCATTTTTTTCATGCTCTTTATTTCCTGAATGAGAACAGGAAACATGATATTAAAACATTTTCGCAATGAAAAGTTAGACATAGTTTCATAGTTAGTAAGGTTGAATAAAGACACCAGTCCATCCAGTTCAACCTGAGTGAGTGTCTACAATTGTCCCTATCCCTGTGCATTGCACACTCACATCGGCCCCTACCCTCAAGGTGCCCACAATCCAAGGTCCCCATTCATATACTAGGGCCAATTTCTGGACAGAAGCCAATTAACCTACCTGCATGTCTTTGGATTGTGGGAGGAAACCCATGCAGGCACAGGGAGAACATGCAAACTCCAGGCAGGTAGTGTCGTGGTTGGGATTCGAACCAGCGAACCTTCTTACTGCTAGGTGAGAGTGCTAGCCACTACACCACTGTGCCGCCCCAAATGACAAAGACAAAAGAAAAATAAAATTAGGTCAAACATAACCTTAATGTCATGGAATTTCAAAAACGTGCATTAATGAAGGTGCTCTTGCACACCTTTATGTGAAATTGCTAGTTACTTGGCTGTCATTCTGTTCTGGTGGCTTTTTCCAAGTCATTCACCTTACCCAATCTGCATGTTTGTTTTGGGTCAGTGTCTCAGGAAGTATTTATGACAATGATGGTCAGGTAAATAGGATTTTCAGCTTGCATCTTGCTTTTGTATAGGTTTCCTTTAAATTTCTCAGATCCTCTGGGGATGTGGAGGTTCCCCTCTTACCCGAGTGCTTAAAGTTAAGTCTTCTATATTCAACTGTCTCCCTGAGTGATTACTTGTGTCCAAGACTAAGCATTCCTGAGCACAGAAACTCCCAATTCTCAGACTGTACAAATTTATGGTAACCACTATGTTAAGAAGGTACTTTTTCTTTTAGGGATTGTTGAAACTTTTTACTGCATCTAAAATACACTTTATGCCCAAGGCCAGTTAAATTCTATAAAGATACGTTTGTGTCAGTGCACATTAAGGCTGCATTCACACCTGAGCGTTTTGTAGCTTGAAACCTGAAGCTACAAAAACGCTAGAGGGGGGAAAATCCATTATTCTCAATGGAGATGGTTCACATCTCCACTCCATGTCGCCTGAAGCCGAACGCCTGAAGCTCAAACAAATTCCGGACCCTTTTTTTTCACTCGAATCGGGCAGATTTGGGCGTTTTTCCTTTTTTACATTGGTGACCTTTTGCCCTGCACAAAATCGCAGAAAAAGGCCGTAAAAAACTATGCAAAATCGCGGTTAAACCGCCGCAAAAAACGATATTCTCAGGTGTGAATGGGGCCTTAGATAAAGACACGTATACTATTGTTAATCTACAGTGCCTAGAAAAAAGTATTCATACCCCTTGAAATTTTCACATTTTGTCATATTACAACCAAAAACATAAATGTATTTTATTGAGATTTTATGTGATAGAGCAACACAAAGTGGCACATAATTGTGAAGTAGAAGGAAAATGATAAATGGTTTTACAAATAAAATATGTGAAAAGTGTGGAGTGCATTTGTATTCAGCACCCCTGAGTCAGTACTTTGTAGAACCACCTTTTGCTGCAATTACAGCTGCAAGTCTTTTTGGGGATGTCTCTACCAGCTTTGCACATCTAGAGTGACATTTTTGCCCATTCTTCTTTGCAAAATAGCGCAAGCTCTGTCAGATTGGATGGAGAGCGTCTGAACAGCAATTTTCAAGTCTTGCCACAGATTCTCAATTGGGATTTAGATCTGAACTTTGACTGGGCCATTCTAACACATGAATATGCTTTGATCAAAACCATTCCATTGTAGCTCTGGCTGTATGTTTAGGGTCGTTGTCCTGCTGGAAGGTGAACCTCTGCCCCAGTCTCAAGTCTTTTGCAGACTAACAGGTTTTCTTCTAAGATTGCCCTGTAATTGGCTCCATCCTTCTTCCCATCAACTCTGACCAGCTTCCCTGTCCCCGCTAAAGAAAAGCATCCCAACATGATGCTGCCACCACCATGTTTCACGGTGGGGA
Organism: Lithobates sylvaticus; assembly: GCA_028564925.1. Lineage (NCBI taxonomy): Eukaryota > Metazoa > Chordata > Amphibia > Anura > Ranidae > Lithobates > Lithobates sylvaticus. The sequence continues at coordinate 106,876,656 of CM053026.1, forward strand.
TGGTGTGTTGAGGGTGATATGCAGTGTTCGTTTTCCGCCACACATAGAGTTTTGCTTTTAGGCCCAAAAGTTAAATTTTGGTCTTATCAGACCAGAGCACCTTCTTCCACATGTTTGCTGTGTCCCCCACATGGCATCTCGCAAACTGCAAACAGGACTTCTTATGGTTTTCTTTCAACAATAGCTTACTTCTTAATACTTCCATGAAGGCCAGATTTGTGGGGTGCATATTAAAAGATAGCCACTTTAAAGATAGCCACTGCACTTCTGCATTAATTAATATTCAGTTCAACCCTGTCTACACTGGAAAGCAAAGGCTGTCCTGCAATACCCTTTTAATTAGCTTAGTGAATATAACTGTAATGAAACATGTTGTTGACTGTTCTGTTAGTTGAAGCACAAAGTAGACAGACATCTTTTATGTCTGTTGAATGTTCACTTGTCATTAGTTCTTATGGCCAAGTGTTTTTCCCATAATAAATTAGCAAGCAGGTGGCTTAATTTACTAAAGCAAATTTATTCTTCCTCCCTCATTGACTGTGTGGTTTATAATTGTATCTCCCTAGATTTGTTAATTCTTTGAAAAAAAAATGAAATAGGCTTTGCTTTCATTGCTCAACAAATTCACGCTGAAATATAACAGATGTGTCTGATTTTTATGGCACATCCAGCAGTATTACTGGCCAAAACAGGCCAACATCAATCAAATCCCAGGATATTTATACCTAGACTAGACCATTACAAATCAATGCTATAATGGAATCAGATGCCCATTGTCCCAGAATGAAAACAAGACGCATTCAAATGAACCATGTACCATGATCTAGTGGCATTTGTAATCCTGTTACTTTTCATCTACTTTTTTGCATGCGTTTCCACATTTTTTTATTTTTGAGTTTTCTGTTTAAGTTTGAACATCATGGTTTGGTAACAGTGTGTCCTGCAAGTGCAACTGAGCTTTTGTGTCCCACACTTAGGCTGGTTTCACACTGGGGCGGTGGTAAAGCAGTGCTATATTTAGCGCTGCTTTACCGTCGTTTTAGCCACGGTATTCGGCCGCTAGTGGGGTGGTTTTAACCCCCGCTAGCGGCCGAAAAAAAGGGTTAAAAGCCCCCGCAAAGCGCAGCTGCAGCGGCGTTTAGCCAGCGCTATTACCGCGGTGTCCCATTGATTTCAATGGGTAGGAGCGGTATAGGAGTGGTGAATACACCGCTCCTTCACAGCTCCAAATATGCTGCTAGTAGGACTTTTTTTACCGTCCTGCTAGCCCACAACTCCAGTGTGAAAGCCCTCCGGCTTTCACACTGAAGTGAAAGGGCGCACTTTTTTCAGGAGCTATACAGGCGTTATTTTTAGCGCTGTAGCTCCTGAAAAACGCTTCAGTGTGAAAGCACCCTTAAGCAATTATTTACAGCATTGAACTGTACTGGTAGCATTCTATCATCTGGAAGCGTTTTTCTGGGGGATAACAACGACCGGATTCCAAGGAAAACACTTTCTTTTTAAGAAAAATATGTAGATTAACATTACTGATTTTTTTCCTGAAAATACTACTTGCCTGACTGTCAGACTCATCATGTGGTTTCAGTGATTTGTGAGTCACCCTCACCAAACAAGTGAATCATAATTTCTGATTTAAAGCTTCCTTTTTTTCTGAAAATAAACATGTTTTCTTTACCTGCTCTATGCAATAGTTTTGAATCATTACAAACTTATTTTTCTGCAGTTCCCCACCACCAATCTTGGTTTCTCCTTTTCTACAAGTGCGGGCTCGATCCTGAGCTGGGCTGTGTGCGTCCATAGACACACACAGCGCAGCTAAGCCCCGCTGCCTCCTCACAGGATATGACTTGCTGCTGCCGAGTCTCCTGTGAGAAGAGAGAGTGGGGAGAAGAGCAGCTGCATACAAGCACAGCACTGGATCGAGATCAGGCTCGGGTAATTGTTTAAAGGGAGCAGCTTTTGAAAGGTTTTTTTTTTTTCTTAAAGAATATGTTAACCCAACATTTCCTATGTATCTGCTGCACCATGTACTTGTATTAAAAAGCATCCTGTTCTCTTTGTATTGGTTCCTTTGGGTGAAATCCCTGTTAGTCCCTCTGCTTTCCTATTAAGCACTTGCTGACCGGGTCGGCTCGTTCCCGCGAATCGCCGTAACTGTATGTCGGCTCCTTTAAGAGCAGGCATAGCAGGCACGCACATTCGCTGCATGGCGGGGAACACAATGTCGGCCGGCCACCCATGATCACAGGCATGAGAGCCAGAACGGGGATTTGTGTATGTAAACCTACAAATCCCCGTTCTGACAGGAGAGGAGAAACAGATCTGCTGTTCATAGTAATTAGGAACAGCGATCTGTCTCCTCCTCTAGTCAGTCCCATCCCCACCCCCAGTTAGAAACAGACATGAGGTAACACATTTAACTCTTTGGTTGCCCCCTAGTGTTAACCACGTCCTTGCAAGTGACATTTACACAGTAATTAGTGCATTTTTTATAGCACCGATTGCTGGATAAATGTCAATGGTCCCAAAAAATTGTCAAAAGTGTCCAATCCGTCTACCGCAATGTTGCAGTCTTGCAAAAAATAAAATAAAAAAAATCATCGCAGCTCGCCATTACTAGTAAATAAAAAATAAAGAGGCCATAAATCTATCCCCTATTTTGTAGTTGCTATAACTTTTGCGCAAACCAATCAATATACGCTTATTGCAATTTTTTTTACCAGAATATATTTATTTTTTTGTTCATAGCGCAAAAAATAAAAAATAAAAACGCAGAGGTGATCAAATACCACCAAAAGAAAGCTCTATTTGTGGGAAAAAAAAAAAAAAAAAGGATGTAAATCTTGTTTGGGTACAACGTCACACAACCCCGCAATTGTCAGTTAAAGCAACGCAGTGCCACATTGCAAAGAAAATGGCCTTGTCATTAAGGGGGAAAATCTTCCAGGGCTGAGGTGGTTAAATACTGACCACACTAGGCATGAGGGCCAGGCATGGTCAGTTTTCTAGCTGTGCTGAGAACTCAGCCTGCCCGTTCACCAGGATGTTCAGTTTGCTACCTGTTTCTCCCCTCCCACCTCTATAAGATCCTTACACATCTGAGAATAGAGGGTATGCGATCACTCATTTAAAAAGGAGGATAACACATATATATATATATATATTTACAAGATTAGGGTTCATATATACTTTAATGCAGAGAATGCATTCAATGTAAACCTTTTGCCCTTATAGCCACTTTAAATATTACTTGTAGGTCAGTGAATCAGAATGTATGGCAATCTACATTTAGTCACAGATGGATTCCCATCATATAAGCATGTAGGCACATTAACACCCAGGGTGACCCCACTAGGATAACTATTTTTAAACAGAACACTTCATATTGTATGACCCGGCTTTGATAATTCTGACAATATGTAAATAAACTTATTGGCGATCATTTTATTTCTACGGATGAAAAAATATGTTCAGCCAATACTATATAAAAGGAAAAACATCTTTGCCCCTGCCAACGAGCCTGCTGTGCCAAATGGTACATCCAACTTTTCTCTCCGTTCAACCTAATATCATTAAAAGCGTGTATGAGCTTTATCATATTAATGTAATTTCAAACATATCCAATCCTAATTTTGCAGCTTTTGTAAAAACGTGTTGGCTCTCCTATGCTGTCAACCAGTCACCTACACTTCCAGATGAGACTATAAGTGTCAATGGCAGCGCTCATTCTGCAGTCATGTTCCATCACAATCACCCTCAGGAAGCCTGCCCTGGGCAATCGCATGCACCCATCTCTGCCTTCAGAGAGGCTGGAGGAGACAAAAAATAATAAAATGTAAAAAAAAAAGAAAAAAAAAGTGAAAACAGTATTTTCTAAATGAAAAAACACCACAGCAATTATTGTGATTATTATTTATGATACATGCCTTGGCAAGCTGCATGTTATCCAGTAGGGGTTACATCGCTACTTTAATCTCCTACTGTTGAGGGATTAAAGCTTTTGCTGGCAATCTCTTAAACTGCAGTACACTGAAATGAATGCTCTGCAAATGAGGCAATTGTCAACAAGCTGCTAAATCTCTCCGTAGCAGTAGATTAAAATGGCTCCTTAGTAATTAATAAAGTTTAGCCTTTATTGTTCTAGCAGGATATGGTCAATATGTTCCTGTGTTTGTGCTATTGTACATTTTTCATTTTGTTATACTGTAGTTCACATACCACTTAAAACAGTTGACGAGCCAAATATAAAACTCCTTTATGTATACAACTGCATTGAAAAGCTGTGTACAGTAGCCATGTTTGATGGCGATATTTCTTTCAGTACTCACACTCTGTACTTCCAGGGGAAGGTGGAGTCCATTCCGTTTTCCAATCTGAACAGACTTTTCCAGATATCGTCTAACCTCAGGGTCTAGTTGGTTCAGGTCTTGCATTTGCTGCAAATGTTTATGGCACAAGCTTAGAATTTTACAAGATAGAAATTTAATTTATTTCAGCTAAACAGAAAGACACAGGAACATAATAAATCACTGAATCCTATTCAAAAAGTGCCAAGCACTCTGATGGTTCTACATAAAAGAAAAAAACTTAAGAAGCGGAGTACCACCCAAGTGGAACTTCTGCTCATTTGTCTCTTCTCCCCCTCCGGTGCCACAATTGGCACCTTTTTTGGGGGGGGGGCGCGACAGGATACCCGTCTTTGACAGGTATCCTGTCCCCACTTTCTTGAGTCTGCGCCACGGCCTATGGCGTCACTGTGGGGCTCCCTCCTCCTCCCCGTCGCCGGGCCACTAGGAGAGAGGAGCGGGACTTCATGCAGGCACAGTAGGGTCCCCTGGCGTGAAGCCGTAAGGCTACACTGCCAGGTTCCCTCACCTGCAATGGCGGCGCAATGGAAACATCAGCTGCGGTGCCGACATCGCTGGACTCCAAGACAGGCAAGTGTCCTATTATTAAAAGCCAGCAGCTGAGTGGCTTTGTTGGCTTTTAATATTTTTTTTTTTTATGTTTTGGGGGCGGACCTCCGCTTTACCATGGCTGGAAGGAAAAAAAAAAAAAATCACTAGATTCCCCTATCAACACAATCAGTGTTGATGGGGAATCCCTATTGTGTACTGCCTGTGGGGAGCCTTCGCGGCAGGCAGAACATGAGGATTACCGCTAGTGGCTATAGCCGCTGGCAGTAATCGCATGTAAAGAACCTGACAGGCTGGTTTGTACCCAAATCGATCAATAGACCAACTTGGGTACCTCCAGCCTGCCAACTGATGGATCAAATCTTGACCAGTCCCTGCTGAACTGGCCAAGATTTGATCCATCTATGGCCAGCTTTACAAGGATCCAATCCGAAAGATCCTTGCTTTATTAGTTACAATGATTTGTTATTATGTAGTGAAGCCTACCTTCATGTTAATCTTTCAATAGATTTTTACTAAAGGTTTACAATAAAAGTTGTAAATTAAAATCTATTTGCCACTAATGTCATTATTTCACATTAGAATTGTAAAAAGTACTAGAAGTGGTCATTGGGTAAAACAAAGAAGTACATCCTATTTCTCTGTATCGTCAGACTATAGACATACACATGGCTTTATAAAATTCAGAAGAACAATGTGAAGAGCGAAAATAAAGATAAAAGAAGGAGTTGAAAAAAATAAAGAAGGGGAACACCTACATTATTGAATTGCAATGGCCCAGGCAGACAGAAGGCTAAAAATTTTATTTGTTTGGGTTGAAGAGGGGCCAGTTATAAAACTAAATTTTTAATTTAGGTAGCAAATCCAGGGGTTACAGACCTTGCCAAATTTTTATTTTTATATAAAATACAACACTGGTCAATTTTACATTTTAATCTTGATAGTAGCTATGGAAATCAATACCGTCTTCCAGTTCTGTGCCATTGATATTTTTCATCCAGCACTATAATGAACACTAGGTTCTGAGAGTGTTTATTAGATAAAAGGTTTTATTTAAAAAAGGGCCACAAGTGGGTAAATATTTTTTTTTTTTTAAAGCGTTACCAAACCCAGTACCCTGCATTCACTATATCTGGTCTCCCACAGAACATGGAAATGCAATTATTTTAGTAAATATAAATTGCCTTTTCTCATCAACAGTATATAGCAGTCTTGACTTCTATCAGTGTCTGGTTAAAGCTTCTAGGAGTTTTCATTCTGCTCCGACTGTCCTAGGAGGCTACAGGACTGCTGACCCTCTGCCTGGACAGTGTTGGATTGGCCCTGTGGGCGATTACTAGCCTGTCTAGCAAACACACAACACTGAGCATGTGCAGAGTGCCCCCAAGGCTCTGTAGGAGATGGGGAGGATCAGAGAAGACAGGATCAAACAGCCTTTTTACAAAATGTGCAGGATTAACCCCTTAAGTTCCACAGCGAGTATAACAAGCATGCTTTACTGCATATACAGACTGACTTTATTTTTGTGGGCTTAGGAATACTTCAGGAAAGATTTTTAGCCAAGATTTGGGGGATGATTTTTCAAAAAGGATGCCTAGATAAAATGACAGAAAGACATGAGGGAACCAAGTGCCACCTAAATAAATCCTTGAAGTCAAGTATGACACAGGACTACTGGGGCCAAAGATCAAAATTAATAACTTTCCCTAGAATCACTTTCCAGGCAGTCATGTATGTTTATCAGTAAAGGAGTTCAAGCGAGCATATAACAATTTTGTATTTAGAGTAAAGTGTAAAATCTTTTAATATATCAAGGTGGAGTGAGAAGGAAGTGTAGCATCTGCTGCAGAATAGGTCAGAGATGGGCATCATTGGACCAATAAAACATCCAATGAGGTGTAGTCTATTCTTGGTCCACCAATAGAAGGTGGTGCGATTAGAGCTGATGAACTGCTCATTCCATTCCAACAAGTTACATTAGCTGTTGGATGACTAAAATGAACTGTAGCTTCAGTTGGGACACAATTAAAGACATACTGTATGTATTACTGTGTAAAGAAAACACATGACATCAAAACATGGATGTGTGTGTGATGCATAACACAAAACGCTATACTTACATAAAAATGGAGAATACGTTTAAATATATCCTCTCTCATAGTCATCTCAACGTCAAAGTCAGAAAGTATCTTGTCAGCTAGTGTACTGGATGAGCGCAATTCCCTACTTGGGGCGACGTGCTGCGGGAAATCCAACATGGTTCTCTCCACTGTTGGGAAATGAAGAAAAAAAAAATCTGGATAAATTCAGTTAGTCTTTTAGTAGCATGCCATTTAAATTTAAAAAGGAGAAGTATGGGAATGCAAAAATAGGTAGTACGTGCTACCCTCATACCTGCATTGCATTTCTTTCTTTCCTTAGCCCTTTAGTTTTTGCAGAATAGTCCTTTGACGTGTCCAGAATCCGCCTCTAACAGTTCTCTCTCAGTTCAAAAGTTTCCAGGGGGTGGATACAGCTCCACAATCCAGCCTCTCCTTCACTCCCTCCCTCTGGAGGACATGTGGGTGTGTTTGGTGAAGAGGTGCACAGCCAGGCTGCTATCTAGAATGAGCACGTTCTTCACATGCCTCTGTTTCCATGGCAGCATGTCCCCAGCTAAATCCCGGAAGTAGAGAGACCACGTGATACAAGCAGTGAAATCCTCAACTTTCTCTGGCTGTTATCTGCTAGCTCTCCTCTGCGAGACTCCAACCGCTCTCTCCTGGGCTTTGATGTTCCTTCCTGTGTCCTCCGAATTCCCCCCCTCCCCTCACTCAGAGTTAATGTCAGCGTCTCAACCAGCCGATGGTGGGGAAGGGGGCATTGTCACTGAAAATTTCTCATGTACAGAAATGAACACTGGTGAGCTCTCTACACATAGCAGTGTGTTATACAAGTGCAATGTTAAATTGGTGAAGAGCATAGTAACATGTGCCCTGTGTCTGTTCTCTGAAATGTACACAGTGTTATGTGTAGAGAGCATACCTGTGTACAGTACATAGGAGAGGGAGACTCACAACTCTCCCACATCTAAAGTGACCCCTGATATGTCCACTGAGTCTCCTTTGTTGTACATACAAATCATCCCTCTCCCACTGATGGCATCCTAATCCCCCCATTCCCTGTACGCCTATACAATCCCATCATCACCATTCCCTGTACTCCTATACAGTCCCATCATCCCCTGTACTCCTATACAGTGCCGTCATCCCCATCCCCTGTACTCCTATACAGTGCCGTCATCCCCATCCCCTGTACTCCTATACAGTGCCGTCATCCCCATCCCCTGTACTCCTATACAGTGCCGTCATACCCATCCCCTGTACTCCTATACAGTGCCGTCATCCCCATCCCCTGTCCACCATCCTTACCAGTGCCGATCATCCCCATCCCCTGTACTCCTATACAGTGCCGTCATCCCCCTATACCCCATCCCCTGTACTCCTATACAGTGCCGTCAACCCCATCCCCTGTACTCCTATACAGTGCCGTCAACCCCATCCCCTGTACTCCTATACAGTGCCGTCAACCCCATCCCCTGTACTCCTATACAGTGCCGTCAACCCCATCCCCTGTACTCCTATACAGTGCCATCAACCCCATCCCCTGTACTCCTATACAGTGCCGTCATCCCATGTACTCCTATACAGTGCCGTCATCCCCTGTACTCCTATACAGTGCCGTCATTCCCATCCCCTGTACTCCTATACAGTGCCGTCATTCCCATCCCCTGTACTCCTATACAGTGCCGTCATCCCCATCCCCTGTACTCCTATACAGTGCCGTCACCCCCATCCCCTGTACTCCTATACAGTGCCGTCACCCCCCATCCCCTGTACTCCTATACAGTGCCGTCACCCCCATCCCCTGTACTCCTATACAGTGCCGTCACCCCCATCCCCTGTACTCCTATACAGTGCCGTCACCCCCATCCCCTGTACTCCTATACAGTGCCGTCATCCCCAAAATACAAGTAGATGTGAATGGAAAGTTTAATTGTTTCATATAAAAATTCAGATAGTCAAAAGGATTCATTCACAATGTTAGCTCTGATTTCATTTAATTTTACTATACCAGTAATGCATGGAATGCCTGTGTGCTGTCCCATCCATATGTGTATTCTGCTTTAAAAATGTATTGTTTTCACTTTGGTAGATAGTGATATGTAGAGGACATTTACGTACACAGAACTATCAGTGACTTCTCCTACCTTAGTCACTGACTGAGGTGCTGATATCTCTGCCGATTCTTCTGACCATGGAACAGACTACAGAGGAGGGGGAGGGGGGAGCAGCTACACTCTGAAGTCTTGGGAACGAGCAGAGAGCCAACATCAATCAAGCAAGATGACAGGAAAGTGGGTGAATCCAGACTCCAGAGCCAGACCATTGTTGGTATTACACTGTATTAAAGTCTGTAGACCCTCCCACAGGTATTTAGCTCGAATTTATTAGAATGTGGGCACTTCTGAGAGGGCTGGAATTTTTTTTTAGGTATCAGTAGCTCACATAGACGCAATATAAGCGATATAAGCAAAAGAAAAAAGTAAACCCATACTTCTCTTTTAAGAACCTGAAAAAGAAGAAGTAATGTTACCCACATCAACCAATAACCTACTTTTTATTTCTTTGCTGCCTTTGAAACATGAGCGAAAAAGTCAAATTCCAACATACTTGAATGCTAGGCTCCACGCTTTGGCAGATAACAGTCCATATTGATGAACATCCCCAGTGTATCCCACAACGCAATTTGGGGCACACTTCAATATATTGTTAAAGCGCTGTCTTGAACTGTGGAATTTACTGAGGGCATTTCTCAGCATCAACCTTTGGAAAAGTTAAAATCTGCATACTTCCAGGGGCCTGGGTTTTGGTAGTGCTCCACAGTGACAGATTTTCTAAACAAGTTGCGCTTATTGAAACCTCTCATCCATGGTAATCAATTCAAAAGAAAACCTTTAGGTCTTAAGGGTTCACCCTCCTCTGGTCCAAAATCTTCAGCACTAGCAGTACCTGTGCAGCGAGTTCCCATAGACTTTTATTAAGCCAAAGTCTTGTACTGGAGATTCTAGGAGTTTGGCTTCATTCAAGTCCATGGTGGCCACCTGTTGCAGGCTGAAGACCAAACACTGAAGGAGGCCTCTACTGTCTGGCAAATGTAACAAGCCATCTGGGTGGGGGTGTCTGGATTAGAATCGGTTAGGGAGAAGGAGCTGATGGGAATTTTTTGAAGAAAAAAAAAAACTTTCCCAGTTAAATTTGTTACCATGCACAAAAATTACAACAAGCATAAACTTCCTAGAAATTCCCAAACTAAAAAAAATAGGCTGGAGTTTGACTTTATTATTAGCAATATAGTGTCTCAGCGAACATATGTCAAGTATATAAAAGGTTATGGCACTGTGGGGCTTTTCCATCTTAGTGCACACATTTTAAAAACTTTACACTACTTCCCCATTAGGGGTGTTTTATTGGTAGCAAAACTTCACCTGCATATTCAAGTTCCAAATCCGCCAAGACTTTTACAGTGTTCTCATATGTGACTTCCTCTACATCCAATGCAGCCACACCATCATAAACACTCTTTGTTCTTGCAATGAGTTCCTCTGTCCTGGTCTGGATGCTTTCTGGTGACAAGTCCCATCTCATGAAATTCCTATTGCCGGCCAGGCTGGAAGCCATTCTTAAAGTTTTGGGGACATTTGAGCCCATTGTCACTTTTCTGAATGTCTTGCTGCTGTATAACCTGGAATTGACAAGAACAATATTTAACATTTTAATAGGCAACTAAACAAAAAAATAAATAAATAAATAAATAAATAAAACTAAAAATTACAGTTTATCACTTCTTAGATGTAGTGGATGCATTCATTTTCTTTTTTTTAAAACAAACATCATTTTCAGCAAGTACAGAAAATATCTGTTGATATTGCCAGATATGTAACCCCCAATGCAATGGAGATGGACAAAGTCAGATATGAAGTCCAGTCTGGGTAACCATCATGGCTCTTTCCATAGACACAGTGGAGGAGGGAGTGTAGCCATCCAGGGACAAGACTGTTATTTTCAGGATTTTCTTATGTGGGAAAGATACAAATACAATGAATTATTCTGGTAGAAAAGTAATGAAGCATAGATCATTTTATAGAAGATTGAACATGGAGGGTTTGTTAAGGTGCTAGATCAGTGGTCTCCAAACTGCAGCCTGAGGGCCAGATACGGCCCTTTGCTAGCCCTTGGTTCATATTCCTCTTAATGATACGAGGCACTATTCCACCCACCGACACAAACAGTGGTACATACTTTCTGCCATTGACATTAATGGTGGGATACTATTTCTCCCACTAATATTAATGATGGGGCACTTTTTCAAAGCTCCCAACTGTCCCTGATTTTGACCACGTGATCACTCCAAATGACGGAATGATCAACTTGTAAACAAAACGGCATCATTTCATGACGCCGGTCCTCTCTCTGTACCGATCGGTACAGTGTGAGAGGAGAGGGGGAGAGATCAGTGGCAGCAGCGCTGTGGGCGGGATCTGTAGTGCCCACAGCGCTGCTCTGTGCAGTCACCACCGATCCATCCATTCATGCTCAGCCATCCCTGCGATACCTAGCCATGCTCGGCCTCTGTATGTGGCCAGACTGTGGAAGTCTCACACATGTGGTATCGTCGTACTCAGGAGTAGGAGAATCTATTTTGGGGTGTCATTTTTGGTATGTACATGCGTGTGTTAGAAATATTGTATCAATGGACAACTGTGTTAAAAAAAAAAAGAAAAAAAAAATGCATTTAACCGCTTTCAGACGGGACCAATTTGCGATTCGGCACTGCGTCGCTTTAACTGACAATTGTACGGTCGTGCGACGTGGCTCCCAAACAAAATTGACGTCCTTTTTTTTCCCCACAAATAGAGCTTTCTTTTTGTGGTATTTGATCGCCCCTGCGTTTTTTATTTTTTGCGCTATAAACAAAAAAAGAGCGACAATTTTGAAAAAAAAAAACAAAAAAAACGCACTCTTTTATTTTTTGCTATAATAAATATTCCCCAAAAATATATAAAAAAAACATTTTTTTTCCTCAGTTTAGGCCGCTACGTATTCTTTTACATATTTTTGGTAAAAAAAAAAAAAAAAAATCGCAATAAGCGATTGATTGGTTTGCGCAGAAGTTATAGCGTTTACAAGATAGGGGATAGTTTTATAGCATTTTTATTAATAATTTTTTTTTTTAGTAATGGTGGCGATCAGCGATTTTTATTGTGACTGCGACATTATGGCGGACACATCAGACATTTTTGACACATTTTTGGGACCATTGTCATTTATACAGCAATCAATGCTATTTAAATGCATTGATTCCTGTATAAAGGACACTGGCAGTGAAGGGGTTAACCAGGGGGTGGCAGTGTAGGGGTTAAGTATGCCTAGGGATGTGTTTCTTACTGTGGGGGGGGCGTGGCTGTCAGCTAGTGAATGCTGATCTCTGCTCCAATCACAGGGATCTCTGCTCCAATCACAGGGAGCAGAGATCGGCGTCACTAGTTGCTAGGCAGAACGGGGAGATGCTGTTTATTACCGCATCTCCCCAGTCAGCCTTCCCGTGAGACGATCGCGGGTGTCCCCGCGGCGATCGAGTCCACGGGACCCGCGACCGGCCTCACGGGGGTCCCGACCAGCGCGGGAGCTGAGAGCTGCTCCCCTTGCGACTAGTTGCACGATGCCCCTGGAATGGGTACAGAGGGCACCAGGCACAAAGATGCACGGGTTGCCAGCAGGTGGGTTGCAGGTGGTGTGCAGTAGCGGTGTAGACCGTGTGTGGCTGAAGCTGCACTGGAAGTAGACACCTGGCAGGACCAAGAGGAGGCAGAGGCTGTAGAGGTACCGGAAGACACACTGGAGGATGATCCTGGGGTGCATACGTGAACTGGAAGTCCAGAAAGCCAGGCCGAGGGTCAAGCACAGGTAGTCAGGCAGGAGGGTATCCAGAAGGCAAGCCAGGGGTCAAACACAGGTAGCAACAAGAGAGAGTGTCCAGAAGGCAACCCGAGGGTCAAACACAGGTAAGTAGCTAGAGAGTGTCCAGGAGGCAGGCCGGGGGTCAAGCACAGATGATCAGGCAGAAGGATATCCAAGAGGCAAGCCAGGGGTCAAACACAGGTAAGTAACTAGAGAATGTCCACGAGGCAGGCCGAAGGTCAAGCACAGATGATCAAGCAGAAGAATATCCAAGAGACAGGCCAGGGGTCAAACACAGGTAACAGCAGCGGTGGTCAGAAGAGGTCCGGGTCAAGCACAGGTAATCAGGCAGGTACCGGATACAAGGGACTGGAGCCAGGAACTCAGGAAGTAGAGACAACAAACCAGCAATTTGTGGAGGAAAGGAGAAGGCCTTTTATAGGCCAGGTAAAAGGTCAGGTGGGGTACCCAGACGAGTGCGCATGCGCACTCGCTTTCTGACAGAGCCACGCATAGACATGTGCCGCGCTGGGTGAGCTACAACACATACCCGAGCGCCGCGAACCCGCGCATGCGCACCCGCTGCCCCGCGTACCTGTGTGCGCTGCCGAACAGCTCTACCGCGCGTGCGCATTCTAGGAACCCGGCGCTGGAGAATGGTATTTCTCTGACAGAGGGACTTATATATACGCCCTCCTGCCTGTCCGTGCCATTCTGCTGACGTATATCGTCGTGCGCCGGTCGGGAACCAGTTAAACCACTTCCCACCTGCCGGCCATCATATGACATCCTTGGCTTTGTGCAGGGATATCTGAATGACGCCTGCAGCTACAAGCATCATTCAGATATCAGCTTTTTCAGCCGGCGATTGCCTACACCATAAGACTGATCGGAACGGCTGTTCCGCTGCTTGATTGTTCCTCCGGTGCGTCTACCGTCTCACCGCTACGATTGAAGCAAGGATCGTTTTTTTTATTTCAGGCTTTCCAGCCTAGAGGTGAGATGTGGGGTCTTATTGACCCCATATATCACTGTAAAGAGGACCTTTCATGCCATATTCCTATTACAAGGGATGTTTACATTCCTTGTAATAGGAATAAAAGTGATCAAAAAAATTATTTTTGGGAAAAAAAAGTGTCAAACTAAAATAAACAATAAAAATATATATATTTTTTTAAAGTGCCCCTGTCCCCATGTGCTCGCATGCAGAAGCAAACGCATACATAAATCCGGACCACATATGAAAACGGTGTTCTAACCACACGTGAGGTATTGCTGCGAACGTTAGTGCGAGAACAATAATTTTGGCCCTAGACCTCTTCTGTAACTCAAAACATGTAACCAGTAAAAAAAATGTAAAGCGTCGCCTTTGGGGATTTTTAAGTAGCGAAGTTTGGCGCCATTCCACGAGTGTGTGCAATTTTGAAGGGTGACATGTTAGGTATCTATTTACTCAGCTTAACTTCATCTTTCACATTATGCAAAAACATTGGGCTAACTTTACCGTTTTGTTTTTGTAAAGCACAAAACATTATTTTTTCCAAAAAAAAACTCGGTGAAAAAATTGCAACAACCGCCGTTGTATTCTCTAGGGTGTTTGCTCTATCTACAGGGGGTCCCCGAGTTACGAACTCGCAGGCCGACAAATACGGTCATTTCTGGCCATTTCCGATGTTCCGCCTAATGCCGTTCTGCGCATGCGTGGCAAATTACGGACATTTCCATTGTTTCCGGCATTTTCCGAGGCTCCGAATGGCCGCGCATGCGCAGAACGTCCGGAACACACACACACACACACACACACACACACACACACAGCTTGACAAAATTTGCTTAGAATCTAGGAGCCAGCTGAAAAAGTTAGGAGCCAGTTATTTACATCCTCTGCCCAGCGCCCAGAACTGGCACTGACGGGCGGCACTAATTGGCACTGGCAGATGGCATTGGGTTGCACTGGAAGATGGCACTAACTGGTGACACTGGCAGATGGCACTAATTGGCACTGGCAGGTTACAATGGATGGCACCAACTGGCATTGGCAGGTGGCACTGGCAGATGGCAATGGTTGGCATTGGCAGATGGCACTGGATTGTACTGGCAGGTGGCACTAATTGGCACTGGCAGGTGGCAATGGTTGGCACTGGCAGATGGCACTAACTGGCACTGGCAGGTGGCACTGGATGGCACTAATTGGCACTGGCAGGTGGCACTAACTGGCACTGGCAGGTTGCACTGGCAGATTTCACAGCCGATAGCGTAAATGTGAAACTGAATGCTCTCTGCAGCTCTGCGGTGTGAGAATGTACTGGGTACTTCTGACTCAAGAACTAGATACATGTTCGAGTGTCAGTGTGCTGTGATTGGGCTGATTGGTTGCAGGGAGGAGCTGAGCTCTCACTCTAGGATCATATTACCAGGCCTGCTCTGCTGTGAAACTGTATGGAGAGAGCAGCTGACAAACTCAGCATAATGTCAGAGGTGGGTGGGACCCAGCAGCCAAATACACATAGTGGCCCGCCCAGATTTCATCCCATTGGCTAGTTTTGGATAGCTGGGTCCTGCCCACCCCTAGTCCCGCCCACCTGCGACATCCAATCTCAATTGTGACAGCTCCTCTCTACATACAGTTTCACACACGCTGCGCTGTTCTGCCAACAGTGTGTGGAGAAGAGAGGAGGATGTCAGCGGCTGCTGAGCGCTCTCTTCCTGCTCCATCCCCACTACCAGACAGACCCCACAGCCCGCCCTGTAGCATAGGCACCTGTCAGTGACACAAACCCAGGTGCCAGGGCACAATGGCGACCTGGCGCCTGGTATTTGTCGAGCCCTGGATATAGATATATAATGTTTTGGGGGTCTATGCAAATTTAATTTCTAGCAAATAAAATGATGATTTTTACATGTAGGAGAGAAATGTCAGAATTGTCCTGGGTGCTCCAGAATGCCTAGAGGTGCTCCCTGCATGTTGGCCCTCTGTATGTGGCCACGCTGTGTAAAAGTCTCACATGTGGTATCGCCATACTCGGGAGTAATAGCAGAATGTGCTTTGGGGTGTAATTTGTGTGCGAGAAATAACCTGCTAATATGAAAATTTGGTGAAAAAAAAAAAAACATCTTGATTTTGCAAAGAATTGTGGGAGAAAATGACAGCTTCAAAAAACTCACCATGCCGCTTTCTAAATACCTTGGAATATCTTCTTTCCAAAAAAGGGGTCATTTGGGGGGTATTTGTACTTTTCTGGCATGTTAGGGTCTCAAGAAATGATAGGCCACCAGTACTTCAGCTGTGATCAATTGTCAGATATTGGCACCATAGCTTGTGGACTCTAACTTTCACAAAGACCAAATAATATAAACCAATTTGTACTTATTTTTATCAAAGATATGTAGCAATATAAATTTTGGCCAAAATTTATCAAGAAAAATTACAAATTTGCTAAATTTTATAACCGAAACGAAGAAAATTTTTATTTTTTTACAGAATTTTCGGTCTTTTTTCTTTTATAGCGCAAAAAATTAAAAATCCAAACGGTGATTAAATACCACCAAAAGAAAGCTCTATTTGTGTGAAAAAAAAGGACAAACATGTCATATGGGTACAGTGTTGTATGACCGAGTAATTGTCATTCAAAATGTGAGAGCACCGAAAGCTGAAAATTGGTCCGGTTATTAAGGGTGTTTAAGTGCCCAGTGGTCAAGTGGTTAAGGGGGCATGGCAGGGGGTGTGTCCTATGCCTACATACTTTTGCTAAGGAGTGTCCCTCGTTCCCATCTTAAAAAGTTGGGAGGTATGCTATTCCTCCCACTAGTATCAATGATGGGGCACTATTCCTCTCACTGAGACCAGCAATGGGACACTATTCCTTCAATCAATACCAATGATGGGGCACTATTCCTCTCACTGAGACCAGCAATGGGACACTATTCCTCCTACTGGCACCAATTATGGGGCACCATTCCTTCCACTGATACCAATGGTGGGGCATCATTCCTCCTCCTACTGACCACAAACCCTGAGGTTACGTTTATTATTACTGATGCTGGGTCCGGAACATTTTCTGGCCACAATCCGTGCCCCCTAAAAAGTCTATAAGGACTACCTGAGTTGGCTGCACGTGTCGGTATTGCTACTGGGGCAAATTGTTACCTAAATAGTTACCTAAATTGTTACCTAAATAGGCCCTAAAAAGTAAAGTAATTGAAAACCTCAAACATGAAATATGAATAAAGCATATACCTCTTTAGTGTGTACATGTCTCAATTAAGAGCACATAAGTGTAATTTATGTCTGCGGCTTCCTTCCTCTGCTATTAGCATGAATCACTTCTGACAAGTTTTCCTGACACCAAGAGAAAAATGGTGACGGGAAGGATCTCCAGCTGATTGATAGCCTCAGCTCTGTTCCTGTGTGCTATGTGAAGAGGGGTGTGTCCCTTCCCTCCAATCAGCTCTCCGCCCTCTTTTCTCTGAACTCTGACAAGCTTTAAAATTCTGGACTTTGAATGGATGAAGAGAAGACTGTATATAAACTGGTACAATTTATGTAGGAGGATTTGTTTCATCTCTGTGCATCACCTGGGGCCAGTCATTTCACTGGGTATATGTAAGGGTTTACAAACCACTTTAAAGCGGTTATATACCCTCAATTACAACTTGCACCTACAGGTAAGCCTAGATTAAAGCTTACCTGTAGGTACAAGAAATATCTCCTAAACCTACACGGTTTAGGAGATGTTTGCAAAGAACGTTTTACAACGTTGTCTATGGCGCATGCGCGCCGTAGACAACGGTGCATTTACAGGGTTAATCCCCATTCACAACTACGGCTCGCCGCAGTTGAAGTGTCCCGCGCGCATGCGCGGAGCGACGTCGCCGCTGCTCAGGCCAATCACAGCGCCGCAGTGATTGGCCGGAGCAGCGATACCCGGAAGGGTATCTGTGGAGAGATGGCTGCGGCTGGAGGGGGAGAAGAGGACGGCGTTGGGGGCCCCGATCTAAGGTAAGTGATGCATAATGAGCTAGTATACAACCGCTTTAAAGTAGAAACTAACCCCAGAAAAGTGACATCAATTTTTTATTAAATTCCCTAGATTGTGTTTTTTAGTGAAAATTCATGTCCAAAGTTCTTATGGTCATGTTATTGAATATCTAACTGATCTAGATACAGTGAGGGGAAAAAAGTATTTGATCCCCTGCTGATTTTGTACGTTTGCCCACTGACAAAGAAATGATCAGTCTATAATTTTAATGGTAGGTTTAGTTTAACAGTGAGAGACAGACTAACGAAGAAATGGACAAAGAGCAGCGCCTTCTAAGTGTAGCAAGTTTAGTATTTAACCACTTCAATACTGGGCACTTAAACACCTTCCTGCTCAGACCAATTTTGAGCTTTCAGCACTGTCGCACTTTGAATGACAATTGTGCGGTCATGCTACACTGTACCCAAATACAATTTTTATAATTTTTTTCCCCACAAATAGAGCCTTCTTTTCGTGGTATTTGATCACCTCTACGGTTTTTATTTTTTCTAAACAAATAAAAAAATAAAAGACAGAAAATTTTGAAAAAAATATGTTGTTTTTTTTTTGTTTCAGTTTCAAAACTTTGTAAATAAGTTAAGTTTTCTCCTTCACTGATATGTGGCACAGATAGGCGGCACGGATGGGCACAGATAGGCGGCACGGATGGGCACAGATAGGCGGCACGGATGGGCACAGATAGGCAGCATTGTATTTGTTTTTTACTGATTGATGCCAATCAGTGCCAAACAATAATGCATGCCAATCAGTGATGCCCATTGTGGGCACTGATTGGCATCCATTGTGGGCACTGTGCATCCCTGGTGGTCTGGTGGCATCCCTGGTGGTCCAGTGTGGGCATCCTCGGGGGGGCTTGCGCTGATAAGCGATCAGCACAGACCCCCCCCCCCCCCCCGTCAGAGGAGCAGCCGATCGGCTCTCCTCTACTCGCGTCTGACAGATCACCGGTCTCTTCCTATTTACACTGTGATCAGCCGTGATTGGACACGGCTGATCACGTGGTAAAAAGCCTCCGTCAGACTCTTTACCAAGATCGTAGTTGCAGGGTGTCAGACTGACTCCCCGCAACAACGATCGCCGCGATGCGTGCCCCCGGGAGCGCGCATCGGCTCAAAATCATGAGGACGTCCTATGACGTCCGGTCAGGATTTTGAAACCACTTTGCCGATGTCTTTTGCCTATAGGGCGGGCGGCAAGTGGTTAATGAATAAAAATAAACATAGAAACAGTCACAAACAAGCAATTTTTTTCCAGCATTGTGTATATAATAGTATTCGTCCGTACTCGTCACGGGGTGATGCCTGGCGTCACTGGCTGATGGTGGGGGTCCGTGATCTGGCGCACTGTTGGCTCACAGCTCTTCTGGATAGCGGGATAGTGGATCGGCGGTACACAGACGACATCACTTCCAGGTACAAGGTCAGCGGGCGGTGCTTTATATAGTATTTTAATGGTAGGTTTATTTTAACAGTGAGACAGAACAAACATATCCAGAAAAATGCATTTCAAACAAGTTATAAATTGATTTGCATTTTAATGAGTGAAATAAGTATTTGATCCCCTATCAGCAAGATTTCTGGCTCCCAGGCAGTCTTCTATACCGGTAACGAGCTGAGATTAGGAGCACTCGCTTAAAGGGAATGCTCCTAATCTCAGCTTGTTACCTGTATAAGAGACACCTGTCCACAGAAGCAATCAGTTTCAAATCTCCCCACCATGGCAAAGACCAAAGAGCTGTCCAAGGATGTCAGGGACAAGATTGTAGACCTACACAAGGCTGGAATGGGCTACAAGACCTTCGCCAAGCAGCTTGACAACAGTTGGTGTGATCATTTTCAAATGGAAAAAAACACAAAAAAAATGTCAATCTCCCTCAGTTTGGGGCTCCATGAAAGAGCCCACCTTGTGGAGTTTCAATTATCATGAGAACGGTGAGGAATCAGCCCAGGACTACACAGGAGAATCTTGTCAATTATCTCAAGGCAGCCGGGACCAAAGTCACCAAGAAAAAAAATTGGTAACACACTACTCCGTGAGGGACTGAAATTATGCAGCGCCCACAAGGTCCCCCTGCTCAAGAAAGCACATGTACGCCCCTCTGAAGTTTGATAATGAACATCTTAATGATTCAGAGGAGAACTGGGTGAAAGTGTTGTGGTCGTGGACGAGACCAAAATCAAGCTCTTTGGCATCAACTTAACTCGCCATGTTTGGAGGAGGAATGCTGCCTATGTCCCAAGAACATCAACCCCACCGTCAAACATGGAGGTGGAAACATTATGCTTTTGGGGTGTTATTCTACTAAGGGGACAGAACAACTTCACTGCTTTAAAGCAGGGCTTGACAAATTTGCTTGGAATCTAGGAGCCAGCTAAAAAAGTTAGGAGCCAGGTTTTCTTTTTTTTTTTAACGACATGGAGACGAGTGAGGGGAAGATGGCCCCCGCCTGTCTCCAAGTCATTGCAGGGCAGAAGCGACTTCAAATCGTCACTTCTGCCCATAGGTCTTAAAAAGGGACATTTTTTTTTTTCAAATGGCAATTATTTTTTTTTTTGCATTTTAGTGTAAATATGAGATGTGGGGTCTTTTTGACCCCAGATCTCATATTTAAGAGGTCCTGTCATGCTTTTTTCTATTACAAGGGGTGTTTACATTTCTTGTAATAGGAATAAAAGTGACACCATTTTTTTTTCAAAAGAACAGTGAAAAAATTAAAAGTTAAAATAAATAAGAAAAAAATAATAATTTTAAACGCGCCCGTCCCGCTGAGCTTGTTTGCAGAAGAGTAGCGCCCGCATATGAAAGCTGTGATCAAACCACACATGTGAGGTATTGCCGTGATCGGTAGAGCGAGAGCAATAATTCTAGCCCTAGACATCCTCTGTAACTCAAAACATGCAACCTGTAGAATTTTTTTTTTTTAAATGTCACCTATGGAGATTTTAAAGGGTAAACGTTTGTGGCCATTCCACGAGCGGGCAAAATTTTGAAGCGAGACATGTTTGGTATCAATTTACTCACCGTAACATTATCTTTCACAATATAAAAAAAAATTGGTCAAACTTTACTGTTGTGTTATTTTTTTAATTAAAAAAAGTATTTTTTCCCAAAAAAGTGCGCTTGTAAGTCCGCTGCGCAAATACGGTGTGACAGAAAGTATTGCAACGACCGCCATTTTATTCTCTAGGGTGTTAGAAAAATAAATATATATAATGTTTGGGGGTTCTAAGTGAAGGAGATAAGGCTCTTTTGTTTTCACTGCCTGCCTATTAGTATTGCTGGGTGTCATACCAACGGTCACCACAAGAGGGCGCCAGATTATAGAAGGTACCATAGGACTGCACAAGGCCGCAAAGCCGAGGCCTCAATTACCGGCCGGCGCGGCCCATCGCGATCGCGCGCGCGCGTCGGGGGGGGTGCACTAAAGACAGGATACCCCCAGCTGTGCTGCCCCAGTCGCCAGGTCGCTAATTCTAGTCGCCAATGCGACCTGGCGCCTGGTATTCGTCGAGCACTGCTTTAAAGGGATGATGAACAGGGCCATGTACCGTCAAATCGTGGGTGAGAACCTCCTTCTCTCAGCGGGGGCAATGAAGATGGGTTGTGGATGAGTATTCTATCATGACACTGACCCAAAACACACGGCCAAGGCAACAAAGGAATGGTTCAAGAAGAAGCACATTACGATCCTGGAGTTGCCTAGCCAGTCTCCAGAATTTAATCCTATAGAAAATTTAAGAGGGAGCTGAAGGTTCAAGGTTCCAAACCTCAGTTTCGTCAGCAAAGAGGAGTGCGACAAAATCCCTCCTGAGATGTGTGCAAACCTGGTGGCCAACTACAAGAAACCTCTGACCTCTATGATTGTCAACAAGGATTTTGCCACCAAGTACTGTACTAAGTCATGTTTTGCAAAGGGGTCAAATACTTATTTCACTCATTAAAATGCAAATTTATAACTTTTTCTAAATGCATTTTTCTGGATATTTTTGTTATTCTGTCTCTCACTGTTAAAATAAACCTGCCATTAAAATTATAGGACTGATCATTTCTTTGTCAGTGGTCAAAAGTGCAAAATCAGCAGGGGATCAAATACTTTTTTCCCCTCACTGTACTTTCTCATGATGAAAACACCCAGGTTATGGGGAAATTGATGATTACAATTCCATGTCAAAACTCCCTCTGCCAGTGCTTCCAGGAGCAGCAGAGTTGGGCTTCTAGGAGAATAAAAAATAAAGTCATGTGTGAATGAGGCCTTACAAGTTAAAGAGGAAGTAAAGCCTCCTTTAAAAAAAAAAAAAAAAAAAAAAAAACGGAACCTGCAAGGCAAAGGCATAATGAGCTAGTATGCATTGCATACTAGCTCATTATGAATAACTTACCTGAGAATGAAGCCTCCGAAGCGACCCTTGTCCACGACCTCCGCCATCAATCCCGGAGTGACTTCCGGGTCTCGCCGCTCCATCGCTGTCATTCGCTGGAGCGGCGTTTACAACCACTTTAAGCAGTTTATTCATTTGTATTTTAATGATATATTTTGCTGTAAAACAGTTTATGTATATTTTTTGTGTGCATTTTGTTAGCTTAGCACATAAAAGGAAGGATGCGTGAAAAGGTATACCCTTTAGCTTTTATGCAATAATTACATAACAGCAAAGAGAAATATTGAATGGTAAGTACATAACAATAATGGGAAATAATCTCTCATGCTCTTACAGTTGCTCCGTCTTAGTTAGCGCTAGTATTTTCTTTCTGGCAAACACAGTTTCACCTCATTCATTAAGCTAATTGAAATACTCTACGTTTAGTAAATCAACCCCACTGCCAGCTGTGAGGTTACAACTACTTTGCTCTCATTAAATTTATTTTTTGGTAATAAAATGTCAATATGTTTAAAGCAGAGGTGTTCAACCTTGGAGAGAGGGCCATTTAAGTGATTTGGTAACAGGTCATGGGCCACAATGAAATTAAGATTCAGAATTTTGAACATTTTCCTCCTGCAGCCGATGAACGCCAGTGGGAGGGAGAGAAAAAAAGAAGCTGGCTTTCAGCAGTTGCTTGAGAAAAATGGAGAGGATCGGTTCCCTATATATGCTGCCCCCCCTGTCCAAGTGTAAAACAGAATGTGACAGCATGGGCACCCTGGAGTATGGGGCAGGGACTCTATTGCGACCCCTGATGCTACACCAGTGGTTGGTGGTGTGCGGTAAATACAAGTCTCAAATATGAGGTTTTAAAGCCCCCAAACCGCAAATGATAATGGGCCATTATTGTCCTGAGCCCCTATAAGGAGGCTTTCACACTGACGCGTTGTGGTTTTCCTGCATAGTGGGTGCAGCGTAGTGCACCTGCGGCTTTGCTGCATTTTGCCATAGAATTCTATTATATCTTGCGGGTGTGGTGCACTTTCTGAAAATGTATCCAAACTCCTGCAATCAGGAGTTTTGGTGTGCTTTCAGAAAGCGCACCAAACCTGCAGGATATAATAAAAGTCTATGACTCAGTGGAGCTAATCCGTAGACACTGCACCCACAAATCCGTGTAAAAGAACCCCAATAGCCGTTAAACCAGGGCTTGACAAATTTGCTTGGAATCTAGGAGCCAGCTAAAAAAGTTAGGAGCCAGGTTTTTTTTTTTTTTCTTTTAACGACGACAACGACTGAAAGGTGGCACTGGGCACCGTAGGACGTCCTCCCAGAACCTTGCTCCTGCGCGTCCCCTGGGGCGCGCATTCGGGAACATCTGTGACCACCAGGTCCCGAGGACCCGACGCATCGCGGTAAACGGCCGCCGATAGCGGCCGTTTACCACGTGCTCGCTCTGTCAAATGACGGTACGATCACGTGTACACAAACCGGCGTCACGTCATGACGCCGGTTCCTCCCTCCCCTCTCTGTATCTATCGGTAGTGAGAGGGGAGAAGCTGAGAGGGGGAGAGATGGGACCAGCGCTGTGGGCTGGATGTGTAGTGCCCACAGCGCTGGTGAGTGACAGCTACACTGCCAGCACTGTGCAATACTCTGCCAGCACTGTGCAATACACCGCAATACTCTGCCAATAAATTTTAATAGGAACAAAGAATTTTTTTTTTTTACCGAACTTTCAGTATTTTTTGATTTATAGCGCAAAAAATAAAAAATCTAGCGGTGATTAAATACCACCAAAAGAAAGCTCTATTTGTGTGAAAAAAAGGACAAAAAATTAATTTGGGTACAGTGTTGCATGACTGAGAAATTGTCAAAGTGTGAGAGCACCGAAAGCTGAAAAGTGCCCAGTGGTTAACATTGCATTAGCATTGTTAGAGGTGTTGCAATACCAACGGCCACCACAAGATGGCGCCATATTACAGAAGTATTTCAGAAGGCCGCAAAGCCGCGGCCTAAATTTCTGGCCGACGCGGCCCGATGCGATCGCACTGCGGGGGTCGGTGTCCACAGGTTGACGGGGTACCGCAGCTGTTTCGCCCCAGGCGCCAGGACCCCAATTCTAGTCGCAATTGCGCCCGGGCGACCGGGGTTTGTCGAGCCCTGCGTTAAACCTTTTATAGGTGGTTACATGCCCACAGCAAAAGCGCAATGTATGTGCTGTTTAATACACTCAAAAAAACTGGTATGATAAATGCACGTGCCCCCTTCTTTTCTCACACCACCACTGCGCACAAACAAAACTAAACCACCTGTGTGTAATAATCTAAGCAGCTACTTTAGATAAAGTATAATACAAGAGTGATTTTAAGTGAATAAAACAGCAGCGCTAATAATCACAATATGCGAATAAACTAAATAATCAACCTGTGAAAACAGTGTTTGAAAATATCCTAAAAGAATCACCTATAAAACACAATATTGAAAAAATGGTGAATAATAGTGATTACAAATAATAATAATAATAATAATAATTGATAATAGTGTCCATAATATAAAGAAACAAATCCAAACTATAGTCCATACACTGTTAATTAAAGTGATTGTGTTTCAAAGTGAGAGATCTTGAAGCAAACAAAATCTTGAAGTGACTTGAAACCCTTAAGAAACGCACTCACCAAAAGCATATGCCTTGCACTCTCATGCTCGGCCAACTTGCTTATTAGCCCCACACGGATATCAGATGGATCCAAAAAGGTGTTAGATAGTTGCACTCCACATAAAAAGAAAAAAAGATGCTTCCAATAGTGAAGTAGAGTAAAACCATTTATTAAAAACAGCACACACAAAACCTTCAACTATTGCACTCACATCCTTTATGTAAAATCAAGGCACTTCAACGTAAACTTTCAAAAAGAAGCGGGGGACCAGCAGTGATGACCCGATGTATTGCGGTCTCGGCGGACCCGGAGTTGTTACCAATATGTCTCACCCTCCACGCTGCTTCCTCTCCTTTCCACTCCACTCCCTTTCACTCCAAAAAGGCACAGCACACCCAGTAACCGGAACGTAGAATGTCAAATGCTCCTCACGGTTGCCATGTAACCATGCCCAAAATGGCACCCGCCAGAGCTCTCTTCCCCGCTCCGAGCACTGCAGAGGGAGGGGCCGAGATCCCCCCGCTGAAAGCTGGGAGAAGAGGAGGAGAACAGCAGGAGGTCAGCTGAGCGCCACTGCAACAAAGGTATTTGGCACATCTATATTACAGAAACACACACATTGTACATTATATACTACTGTAAGAGTGAATTATATGATTTTACAATCACTTCCGGATTGCGCAAACAACCGTACCTGTATGTCGGTCCGTGCATTAGATACGGCGATCGCCCCCGAGAGAGGGGGAGAGGGAGAGGGAGAGATCTGTTCCTAGTGATCAGGAACAGCAATCTCTCTACTCCCAGTCAGTCCCCAACAGTTAGTAAGCACCTCCCGAGGGAACACTTAACCCTTTGATCACCCCCTAGTGTTACCCCCTTCCCTGCAAGTGCCATTGATACAGTGCATTTTTATAGTACTGATCACTGTATTGGTGTCACTGGTCACCAAAAAGTGTTACTTGGGGGCAGATTTGTCAGCCGCAATGTTGCAGACCTGCTAAACATAGCTGATCCCCGCCATTACTAGTAAAAACAAGTCCCTAAATCTTTCCCCTATTTTATAGACTTTTGCTCAAACCAAATCAATATACTCTTCTTACGATTTTTTTTACCAAAATTATGTAGAATACATATTGGCCTAAACTGATGAAGAATTTTTTATTTATTTATTTATTTTTTTTGGATATGTATTATAGCAGAAAGTAAAAAAAGAAAAAAATATTTTTCAAAAATTGTCAGTCTTTTTTGTTTATAGCGCAGAAAATAAAAAAAACGCAGAGGTGATCACATATCACCAAAAGAAAACTATTTGTGGAAAAAAAAAAAAAAGAACAATTTTGCTTGGGTACAACTTAACAATTGTCGGTTAAAGCGACAGTGTCGTATGGCAAAAAATGGCCTGGTCATTAAGGGGCAAATCCTTCCGGGGCTGAAGTGGTTAAACTAGGGCTTTACTTTCAGGGTAGGTCTGATTTTTGAGGAAACACGGTAGTTAGCAAGAGAGCTGGCTTATCAGTTGTTGGAAGTGTGGGCGGGGCCTGCCACTGTTGGAAGTGTGGGCGGGGCCTGCCACTGTTGGAAGTGTGGGCGGGGCCTGCCACTGTTGGAAGTGTGGGCGGGGCCTGCCACTGTTGGAAGTGTGGGCGGGGCCTGCCACTGTTGGAAGTGTGGGCGGGGCCTGCCACTGTTGGAAGTGTGGGCGGGGCCTGCCACTGTTGGAAGTGTGGGCGGGGCCTGCCACTGTTGGAAGTGTGGGCGGGGCCTGCCACTGTTGGAAGTGTGGGCGGGGCCTGCCACTGTTGGAAGTGTGGGCGGGGCCTGCCACTGTTGGAAGTGTGGGCGGGGCCTGCCACTGTTGGAAGTGTGGGCGGGGCCTGCCACTGTTGGAAGTGTGGGCGGGGCCTGCCACTGTTGGAAGTGTGGGCGGGGCCTGCCACTGTTGGAAGTGTGGGCGGGGCCTGCCACTGTTGGAAGTGTGGGCGGGGCCTGCCACTGTTGGAAGTGTGGGCGGGGCCTGCCACTGTTGGAAGTGTGGGCGGGGCCAAGACTGTCACTGTGGAAATGTGGGGGTAAAACCTTTTTGGTTTTGGTTAAAATTGGGCTTTAAAAAAACAAAACCTAACTTTATGACATTTATATTTCTAGGATCACGGTTTTTACATTTTTTTTTTGGTGTTCCTTTGTTGTATCTCAGTGCTTCTGATCTCCTGCAGACTATTTGCAGCCACTTCCTGTAATCCCACACATGGAATTTATCAGGAGGGCAGGTTCCCTAGTGTCGATTACAATAGATCATATCTTTACAATGTCTTGTAGTCTGCACTGGAAGTCTGTGTGACTGGGTGACAACGTATCAGCAAAATTACATCTATACAATCAAAGTCACACTATAAAAGTCGCTGATCACGGCCATTACAGTATAGCATCTATAGCAGGGGTCTCAAACTGGTGGCCCTCCAGCTGTTGCGAAACTACAAGTCCCATGAGGCATTGCAAGGCTGACGGTTACAAGCATGACGCCAACAGGCAGAGGCATGATGGGACTTGGAGTTTTGCAACAGCTGGAGGGCGGCCAGTTTGAGACCCCTGATCTATAGCCTTGGAAATTCTAGTTTAAATACCATAGTTTGTAGGCGCTATAACTTTCATACATACCAATCAATAAGCACTTCATGGGATTTGCTTTTTACCAAAAATATGTAGCAGAATATATTTTGGCCTAAATTTATGAAGAAATTTTATTGATATTTTTTATTGGATATGTTTTATAAAAGTTTTTTTTTTTTCTCTGTCTTTTATTTATATAATAATAAAATTACAGCGGTGATCAAATTCCGCCAAAAGAAAGCTATTTGTGTGAAAAAAATTATATACATTTCATTTGGGTTGGTGGGTGTTGCATGACTGCACAATTGCCAGTTAAAAGAGACGTATGGGTTTGGGCTTTTTTTTTTTGTATATTAATACTTACACCTTGGTGGATGCAGCATGGGTCCAATGGCTGCATCTTCCCCCGGCACCTCTACACTGAGAACCGAGCGATCAAACATCGCTGATCACTCGGACAGCTTCCCGAGCAGAGAGCTGCAGACCGTCAGTCACAGCTCTCTGCTCTTCCCCCTCCTTGCTCACTGGAGTGCTGGGCTGTGGAAGGGGTGGCTGGCTCAGTCTCTCAGTGGCTTGCCAAGAGGCTGAGCCGGGTGTCAGTCCAGGCACCTGGTGGATCCAGACTTTGTTGCGATGGCACGGTGCCTGGACTGACTTCTGTGACTTCAGCCCGCTCTCTGCTGAAAATGGGTCACAGGAGTCCAAAAGGAACTGCACTCCTGTGATCCATAGGAGAGGTACAGCCAAACAAGCTTTGGCTATACTTCTCCTTTAAAGTAGTGCAGTGTTGAAAAATGCCCTGGTCATGAAGGGAGTAAAACCTTCCGAAGGTTAAGTAGTTAAGATTTATCCATTCGAAACAAGAGAATACATCTACACCAGAGAAATACATTTGTGAATATTTATAAAGCAAGTAAATGGTGACGTGGCAAATAAGTGACTGAAAAGCCATGACATTTTCTGCTTTATAAAAAGATGCCAAGAATAGTCCTAGTTGACATTAGACATGTGCAATTCATTTCGTTTTTTTTTCGTTATTTTCGTTCGTTTTCATACGAATGAACGAATCGTTCGAATCCGATTAACGAATCGTTCGAATCGTACGAATCCGAAAAACAACGAAAATCCGAAAAACAAAAAATCAAAAAAAAACAAAATTACAAACAACGAATGTACTAATGAAGAAAATCCGAAAAACGAAAATGAACGAAAAAATTCGTACATTCGTAACTTTTTTTTTTTGTTGAATTGGTAATATTCCGTGTCTCTTACAATGGTGCTGCTAAACGTGCTTCGAATGGATTGAACAAAAAAATTCGTAAAAAAATTTCGAGTCTCTATTGAACAAAAAAATTTGTACATTCGTAACTTTTTTTCGATTCGTAACTTTTTTTTTTCGATTCGTAAATTATTAAAATGTAATAATAGCATACACATTACATAAAATTATGAATTATGCTCCCATTACGAATCTACGAATGTTACGAATGTACGAATAAATACGAATGCGTCCGAAAATTAAACTAACGAAAAAACGAATCAACGAAAAAATAACTCTTACGAATGTACGAATCGTTACGAATCAACGGAAACGTAAAAAACGAAAGGAAAATAAACTAATTTTTTTTGTTGTGCACATGTCTAGTTGACATCTGATATCAAGAACAATTACTAATGCCTTTTGTTTGGACCGAGGTTCCCCATTAATGACTTTTCTGTAAATAATGAATACTAAACATAGTAGGATAGTGTCTTTGGTGGAAGATGCTCCTCTTGCTTGTTTGCATGCCATGACCCAACATTTAAATAGCATCTGACAAGTTTAATGATCTGTGAATAATGGGCTCTGCTATATCAGCTTGCCTGTCACAAACATTTTAGCTAAATAAGACACTTTGCTATATAATAAAGCAGGAAAAGACATTTGCTGGTCATTAAAGTTTATGTGAACCCTAATTATGAATGTATTTGCTATGTTTTGGTCCATTAATTATATCAGTAAAAGCATTTTGTTATATCTGTTCAGTAATAGTGCAGAAAACCCAACCAACTCCTAGGAGTGGAAATACCCGCTTAGTCCCACACCCCTTTTAGGGGGAAGTGCATCCAAAGCCAAGCATATAAAAAATACCCCACCAGGATAAAGCACCTCAAAAGCTACTATTACGGTATAAAATATAAATGTAATCTACATCAAAAGTACAAGAAACAGCACAAACCCATTGACCGAGTCAGCTAACCCACTGAGGGGGAACCCCAGCCCCCCAAACATCCCCTGACCCCCCAGTCCCACCCAAGCAACTCTCACACTCAGAGAAGCCACCACCACTCCAGTGTGCTCACTAGTGTGACTGCAAAGTCGCACGATTTCCAGTGCAACTTTCATGTGACTTTTACACTCTATGGCGCCCAAGTCACATCAAAGTTGTGCAGGGACCTTTTTTACAGTGACAGCAATTAGACTCATGGCCAATTAAATACATGGTTTTCGACTTGTAATGTGACTTCAGATGTCGCATGAAAAGTCGCACTAGTGGCTAGAATTATTGCTCTCGCGCCAACGATCACGGCGATACCCAAAATGTGTGGTTTGACCACCATTTTTATATGCGGGCACTACTCATGTATGCGTTCGCTTCTGCGTGAGCTCGTCGGGACGGGGCTTTTTAAAAAAAATAAAATAATAATTTGTGTCACTTTTATTCCTATTACAAGGAATGTAAACATCCCTTGTAATAGAAAAAAGGATGATCCCTGGACAGGCAAGTGTCCTTATATATACACACAGTATTTGTAGCTGCTGACTTAACCACTTGCTTACCGGGCACTTAAACACCCTTCCTGCCCAGACCAATTTTCAGCTTTCGGTGCTCTCACACTTTGAATGACAATTACTCAGTCATGCAACACTGTACCCAAATGATTTTTTTGTCCTTTCTTTCCCACAAATAGAGCTTTCTTTTGGTGGTATTTGATCACCTCTGGGTTTGTTTGTTTTTTGCGCTATAAAGGAAAAAAGCATTTTTCTTTGTTTCTGTGATAAAATGTAGCAAATTATTAATTTTTCTCCATAAATTTTGGCCACAATTTATACTGCTACATATCTTTGGTAAAAATAACCCAAATTAGTGGATATTATTTGGTCTTTGTGAAAGTTACAGACTCTACAAACTGTGGTGCGAATCATACAAAATTGATCACATCTGATGTACTGGTGGCCTCTCATTTCTTGTGACCCGAACAAGCCAGGAAAGTACAAATACCCCCCAAATTACCCCTTTTTTGAAAGTAGACATTCCAAGGTATTTAGTAAGAGGCATGGTGAGGTTTTTGATGTTGTCATTTTTTTCCCACAATTCTTTGCAAAATGAATTTTTTTTTTTTGTTTTAATTTTAATTGTCATTGTAAATAGGTTATTTCTCTCACATGGCATGTTTATACCACAAATGACACCCCAAAATAAATTCTGCTACTCCTCCTGAGTATTACGATACCACATATCTGGGACTTTTCCACAGCCTGGCCACTTAGAGAGGCCCAAAATGCAGGGAGCGCCATCACGTGTTCTAGGAGCATAAATTACACATATAAATTGTTGACTACCTATTACACTTTTATAGGCCCTGGAGCACCAGGACAATGACACGTGACACTGACGTGGCACTGAAGACAGATGGCACCAATACAGGGGCACTGATGACACGTGACACTGACAGATGGCACTAATATGTGGCACTGCAGAGAGATGGCACTTATACGTGGCATTGATATCATGTGGCACTAATACGTGGCACTGATGAGAGATGGCACCGATACATGGCACCGATACGTGGCACTGATGACAGATGGCACCGATACGTGGCATTGATGGCACGTGCCACTGACAGGTTGCACTTTTGACAGATGGCACTGATACGTGGCACTGATACGTGGCACTGATGACAGATGGCACTGATACGTGGCACTGATGACAGATGGCACTGATGACAGATGGCACTGATACGTGGCACTGATGACAGATGGCACCGATGACAGATGGCACCGACGTGGCACTGATGACAGATGGCACCGACGTGGCACTGATGACAGATGGCACCGACGTGGCACTGATGACAGATGGCACCGACGTGGCACTGGCAGATGGCACGGATGGCACTGGGGACAGGTGGTACTGGCAGATGGCACGGATGGCACTGGGGACAGGTGGCAGCGGGGACAGAGCCCTTTATTTTTATTTTTTTTACTTACGGCGCACTGGCGCCGTTCATCTCTCCCTCCTCACACGCTGTCTGTGTGAGGAGGCAGAGCGGCGCTGACAGATGATCTCATATGTTTGCATATGCAAACATATGAGATCATCTCTCATTGGACAGCCCGATCTCGCTGTAAACGGCCGCTGTGATTGGCCGTTTACAGCGATCTGTGACCGGCTGTGTCCGACGGACACGGCCAGGACAGAACTTCCCGATGTGCGCTGCAGGGAGCGTCCACGCTGCAGCCGTCTTTCGGCTATAGCGCGGGCGCGTAGTGGTTCATTTTTGAGGGGAGACTGCAGCTCCCCTTTAATATCTCCAGAAGTGCAGATATACAAAAATACCACAAGTATCTATATATAGGTCATAAAATGTGAGTCATAAGATTTCACTTAACGTATTGATATACGGTAGATTGCAGGAGATAAAGAATAAGCGCAAAATAGATCATTGACTTCTATGACTGATATACACAATCATTAGAAATAAAACACACAATTCATAAATAACAGCAGAGAGGGAGTAGCAAAAAAAAAAAAAACACACCACCAACCAAACAGAGCAAGGCTGACATCTGTACATATTTTAGGTGGGATATTCAAGTGAACCTTTCTAAACACCAAGTATAAAAAAAACTTTCTCCCTTTATAATCCATATCATTCACTGTGCAATCTGCAAAATGTGCAGTCCAAGCACATGAACATAAAATTCATTTGTTATCCTTCTGCTGCAGCATAAGGAATGTTAACCTCTTCACTCCCGCGCTATAGCCAAAAGACTGCTACAGTGCGGGTCTAAATTGCCAGAAGGGCGTCCATGTACATCCTCACGTCCATTAGCTGCCTGCGGGACGCATGCTGCGCACTGAGTCTACGAGACTCGCTGATCGATTGGAGAAAGAGCCCGATCCCTTACCACGTGATCAAATGGCAGCCAATGACAGCTGATCACGTGATGTAAACAGAGCTGGTAATCTGCTATTTCTTTTACTCAAAACGATAGCATGAGGAGAAAAAACAAGCCGATCACTGGCTTCTTTCAGAGGGACATTAGTCCCGCACAGCTAGAGCCACTGCCGCCTCACTTGTGCCCACCAGTGGCACTTGCCAGTGCCCACTAGTGCCACCTACCAGTGCAAATCAGTACCAACTACTAATGCCGCCTTATCAGTGCACATCAATGAAGGAGGAGAAAAATTACCTGTTTGCAAAATTGTATAACAAACTATGAGAACTGTTTTTTTTTTTTGTTTTAACAAAAAAAAAAAAAAATGAACGTCACTTTGATCCCACTAATCATTAGAAAATCAAACAATCATAATTCTAATTTTGGAATTAAAGCGGTTATGCACTCTGTAAAAAATTTTTTTTTTTGGGACGGAATATAAAGGATGCTTACCTTTATTGGGGGACTCACCTGTTCCATCTTCCATCTCGATCGCCGCCGGTTTTCGTCCGATGAAGTTCCTCGTCTTCTTCTTTTGTGCTGGGGGCCATCTTGCCTGTGGGCATGTGAAACACCCACAGGAACTTTAGATGGCCCAGCATGCACCGCCGTTACTCGCGCGTGCGCAGTAACGGCACATCTGCCGACATCTCACGAGATTTCGGCAGATGTGGCCGAAATCTCGGGAGATTTCGGAAGATGTGGCCGAAATCTCGGGAGATTTCGGAAGATGTGGCCGAAATCTCGGGAGATTTCGGAAGATGTGGCCGAAATCTCGGGAGATTTCGGAAGATGCCCGCACTGACTCCTGGGATCAATGACACCAGATCCCAGGAGACAGTGCGGCGTGACGACGATCGACGCAGAGACCCCGCCCGCCGCCGCAGAGAGAGAAGACCGGAAGTCTTCAATTACAAGGTAAGTAAAAAAAAAAAAAAAAAAAAAAACATTTCATTTAGTACTCTTTGCCTGATTTGGAAGGCAAAGAGATTTACTAAATGAAATGGGTGCAGAACCGCTTTAAATACACTTTCATGAATTTTAATGCAAAAAAAACCCCCATAATATATAACTCACATTTTTCGTAAAATATAAAAGATGATGATACGCCACATAGATACCCAACATGTAACGCTTTAAAATTGCGTATGCTTATGGAATGGCATCAAAATACGGTAAAAAAATTCATGATTCAAAAGATACATTAAAAATGGGCGACGCTTTAAACAATTTTACATGTAACCAGTTTAGAGTTACAGAGGAGGTCAAGCATTAGCATTATTGCTCTCGCTATAATGTTCACAACGATACCCAACATGTGCGGTGCGAACACCGTTTATATACGTGGGCAGTACCTACTTATGCGCTCGCTTCTGCGCAGGAGCACGGGGGATCGTTGCGCTTTAAAAAGCTTGTTTTTTATATATATATATATATATATTGTTTATATATTATATATATATATATATATATATATATATATATATATATATATATATATTTTACTGTCCCTTCAATTTATTTTTTGGACCACTTTTATTTCTATCACAATTAATGTAAACAAGCTGCTGTCAATTATTCACATAGGATGACTGCCTGTTGCTGCTCACGTGTAGCCACACACACCACAGAGTGCTGCAAGCAATTCAGAAACCTTATTTGGGTTCCAATGTGGAAGTGTCACAGGTTAGGTTCGGATGTCCGACCCCAACCACAGCTGACTCCTTTCAGGCTTCGACATCCATCCCTCACTGCAGGTAACCCCCGTGGTGTGTGGCTACATGCAAACTGTGCCAGCCACTGCCAGCCTGTCAGTCATTCAGTTATAAAGCCTGAGTGGCCGCCATTAGTTGCATGCACCTGACATTCCAGCCGCTGGAATCCGGTGTATACGGTTGAACGGCTGTATGAAGGAGGCCTTAAAGAATGTTACCCCAATATTTAATATGTGCGTGTTGTACCATATACTTGTGTTAAAAAAAAAAAAAAAAAAAGAAAAAAGGAAATGGGATTTTTTCGTCATACTTACCTGTGTGAAATCCCTGGTGACCCTGCCAGTCCTCCTGCTGTTTATCTTAATGCATTAGGAAAAAAGCATTCTGTGTGCAGCAGCCCCCCCCCCCCCCCCCCAATGCTTACCTGAGCGCCATCTCTATCCAGCGATGTCCACGACTCTCTCAGCCTCCCTGGACGACTCTCCCTCCTAACTGTCTGAGACAGAGCAGCAGCGCCATTGGCTCCCGCTGCTGTCAAAGTCAGTTAGCCAATCAGGAGAGAGAGGGGGGCGGGGCCAAACGGCAGCTCCATGTCTGAATGGACCCACGGAGCTGCAGCTTGGCTCAGCTGCCCCCATAGCAAGCTGCATGCTGTGGTGGCACTCAAGAGGGCCGAAGAGGGACCAGAAAAGAGGAGGATCTGGGCTGCTCTGTGCAAAACCATTACACAGAGCAGGCAACACGTTTGTTATTTTTTTTTTAAAGACGAGACTTTACAATCATATTAAGACTTTAGTACCACTTTAACCGGTTGCGCACCAGCTGCCGGCAGGTTGGCTCCGCTGTACAAAATCACATTATATTACGTGCACTCGCGGGGCTTGGATAGCAGGCGGCGCGCGTGCCTGCCACAAGCTTCCTGAGTCCGACCAAAGACGGGGACCGGATACCCGCGATCGTCTCACGGAGAGGAAGAACGGGGGAAATGCTGATGTAAACAAGCATCTCCCCATTCTGCCCTAGTGACAGGACACTGATCACAACTCCCTGTAATCGGGAGCGGTGATCAGTGTCATGTCACACATAGCCCCTCCCCCCACAGTTAGAACACATCCCTAGGCCACAATTAACCCCTGCAGCACCCCCTCCTGGTTAACCCCTTCACTGACAGTCACATTTACACAGTAATCAATGCATTTTTAATCGCACTGATCGCTGTATAAATGTGAATGATCCCAAAATAGTGCCAAAAGTGTCCGATCTGTCTGCCATAATGTTGCAGTCACAATAAAAATCGCTGATCGTAAAAAAAAAAAAAAAATGCCAAATCCATCTCCTATTTTGTAGACGCTATAACTTTATAAACTATATATATAGCTTTTGTGCAAACCAATCAATATACGCTTATTGCAATTTTTTTACCAAAAATTTGTAGAAGAATACATATCAGCCTAAACTGATAAAGGATTTTTTTATTTTTTTTTTAATGTATTACAGCAAAAAAATATATTTTTCAAAATTTTCAGTCTTTTGTTTATAGCGCAAAAAAATAAACGCAGAGGTGATCAAATACCACCAAAAGAAAGCTCTATTTGTTGAGAATAAAGGACGTCAAATTTTAATTTTGTTTGGGCACAGTGTCGCACAACCACGCAATTGTCGGTTAAAGTAATGCAGTGCTGTATCGCAAAAAAATGACCTGGTCATTAGAGGGGGGGGGGGGGGTAAATCCTTCCAAGCCTTAAGTAGTTAAGCAGCGCTCCTCCTGCCGGGAGAAAAGGCATTTAGAGGCGCTGAGCAGTGTGCATGAGGCCTGAATGAAGTGTAGAGGACACAGGGGAGAGGTGACAGGGCAGGACACATGGTGACAAGGTGTGGACCTGACATGTCCCTTTGTGTCACCAGGACCTGGCTGTGATGTGACAGGAGACCCTT
Source organism: Lithobates sylvaticus (assembly GCA_028564925.1). Classification (NCBI taxonomy): domain Eukaryota; kingdom Metazoa; phylum Chordata; class Amphibia; order Anura; family Ranidae; genus Lithobates; species Lithobates sylvaticus. The sequence continues at coordinate 106,913,092 of CM053026.1, forward strand.
CCCCCTCCATGGCTTCTCTCCTCTGGGCCCTCTCTCATATATATATATATATTTATACACACAATGGTGAAAGAAGAAGCATACAAGTACCTGCGGACGGTGCACACACACAGCCGAGCTGCATACATGGCCGGGACTCTGTAGGGCTCAGCGTGCACACACCACCGGCATGTCTACCGCACGTCACGTGATACGAGAAGCATGGCCGCCGTTGTAACATAAAATCCACAACCCCGTGAAAGACACTATTCCCCTGACGCTACTGCGCATGCGCCGGTTTCAGTCGAACGAAACAGAGCGCAGAGCTGCTCAAAACTAATACAGCTGATTAAGGTTAACTCCTCACACGCCGATCGATCGCCTCATCCAGAATACGTGAATCAGGAGTAGCTACAATCACGTGACTGATGGGCTACAGACACGTGACAGATTAGCAACAGTCACTCACGTGACCAACTATATATATATAAATAAATATAAAAAAAAAAAAAAGAACCGTTACATGTGACGTCAAAGTAGGAGGAGTCACAGAGGTTTATAACCTCTGTGACTCCTCCTACTTTGACGTCACATGTAACGGTTCTTTTTTTTTTTTTTTTTTTTTTTTAAAGGCAGCAGGTGACGGCTCGCACAGTTTTTTTCTTGGCTCTCGGCTTGAGAACATCAGGCTGTCATGTGCATGTGACGTCACAGTAGGAGGAGTCGCAAAGGTTATAACTAGAGGCAGCAGCAAACGGCTCGCTCAGTCTTTTCCTGGCTCTCGGCGGGAGAACATCTAGATGTCAGGTAGTGCTCGCGCCAGTAGGAGCTGACGGCGGACTGCTGTACAGACAGGTTATTGAAGGCTCCGGTGTATTGAAGCACTGACAAATCTTCTTTCTCACTGACAACTGTTAACAATAAATGTTTTTGACCAACATTAAACTGATGTACAGAGATATATTGTGATCTTAAAAAAAATTCTTGCCCCGTAGGCTTTTTCTTCCCCTTCTAGGTCCAGGTTTTCACTCACCTCTCCCTAGGTCCCGGGCTGCAGTGTCTCTCTTCTAACCCCTCTCCCTAGGTCCCGGGCTGCAGTGTCTCTCTTCTCCCCCCTCTCCCTAGGTCCCGGGCTGCAGTGTCTCTCTTCTCCCCCCTCTCCCTAGGTCCCGGGCTGCAGTGTCTCTCTTCTCCCCCCTCTCCCTAGGTCACGGGCTGCAGTGTCTCTCTTCTCCCCCCTCTCCCTAGGTCCCGGGCTGCAGTGTCTCTCTTCTCCCCCCTCTCCCTAGGTCCCGGGCTGCAGTGTCTCTCTTCTCCCCCCTCTCCCTAGGTCACGGGCTGCAGTGTCTCTCTTCTCCCCCCTCTCCCTAGGTCACGGGCTGCAGTGTCTCTCTTCTCCCCCCTCTCCCTAGGTCACGGGCTGCAGTGTCTCTCTTCTCCCCCCTCTCCCTAGGTCACGGGCTGCAGTGTCTCTCTTCTCCCCCCTCTCCCTAGGTCACGGGCTGCAGTGTCTCTCTTCTCCCCCCTCTCCCTAGGTCACGGGCTGCAGTGTCTCTTCTCCCTCCTCTCCCTAGGTCACGGGCTGCAGTGTCTCTCTTCTCCCCCCTCTCCCTAGGTCACGGGCTGCAGTGTCTCTCTTCTCCCCCCTCTCCCTAGGTCCCGGGCTGCAGTGTCTCTTCTCCCTAGGTCCCGGGCTGCAGTGTCTCTTCTCCCCCCTCTCCCTAGGTCCCGGGCTGCAGTGTCTCTCTTCTCCCCCCTCTCCCTAGGTCCCGGGCTGCAGTGTCTCTCTTCTCCCCCCTCTCCCTAGGTCCCGGGCTGCAGTGTCTCTTCTCCCCCCCTCTCCCTAGGTCCCGGGCTGCAGTGTCTCTTCTCCCCCCTCTCCCTAGGTCCCGGGCTGCAGTGTCTCTCTTCTCCCCCCTCTCCCTAGGTCCCGGGCTGCAGTGTCTCTCTTCTCCCCCCTCTCCCTAGGTCCCGGGCTGCAGTGTCTCTCTTCTCCCCCCTCTCCCTAGGTCCCGGGCTGCAGTGTCTCTCTTCTCCCCCCTCTCCCTAGGTCACGGGCTGCAGTGTCTCTCTTCTCCCCCCTCTCCCTAGGTCACGGGCTGCAGTGTCTCTCTTCTCCCCCCTCTCCCTAGGTCACGGGCTGCAGTGTCTCTCTTCTCCCCCCTCTCCCTAGGTCCCGGGCTGCAGTGTCTCTCTTCTCCCCCCTCTCCCTAGGTCCGGGCTGCAGTGTCTCTCTTCTCCCCCCTCTCCCTAGGTCCCGGGCTGCAGTGTCTCTCTTCTCCCCCCTCTCCCTAGGTCCCGGGCTGCAGTGTCTCTCTTCTCCCCCCTCTCCCTAGGTCCCGGGCTGCAGTGTCTCTCTTCTCCCCCCTCTCCCTAGGTCCCGGGCTGCAGTGTCTCTCTTCTCCCCCTCTCCCTAGGTCCCGGGCTGCAGTGTCTCTCTTCTCCCCCCTCTCCCTAGGTCCCCTGCTCTCTCCCCCCCCTCTCCCTAGGTCCCGGGCTGCAGTGTCTCTCTTCTCCCCCCTCTCCCTAGGTCCCGGGCTGCAGTGTCTCTCTTCTCGCCCCTCTCCCTAGGTCCCGGGCTGCAGTGTCTCTCTTCTCCCCCCTCTCCCTAGGTCCCGGGCTGCAGTGTCTCTCTTCTCCCCCCTCTCCCTAGGTCCCGGGCTGCAGTGTCTCTCTTCTCCCCCCTCTCCCTAGGTCCCGGGCTGCAGTGTCTCTCTTCTCCCCCCTCTCCCTAGGTCCCGGGCTGCAGTGTCTCTCTTCTCCCCCCTCTCCCTAGGTCCGGGCTGCAGTGTCTCTCTTCTCCCCCCTCTCCCTAGGTCCCGGGCTGCAGTGTCTCTCTTCTCCCCCCTCTCCCTAGGTCCCGGGCTGCAGTGTCTCTCTTCTCCCCCCTCTCCCTAGGTCCGGGCTGCAGTGTCTCTCTTCTCCCCCCCTCTCCCTAGGTCCCGGGCTGCAGTGTCTCTCTTCTCCCCCCTCTCCCTAGGTCCCGGGCTGCAGTGTCTCTCTTCTCCCCCCTCTCCCTAGGTCCCGGGCTGCAGTGTCTCTCTTCTCGCCCCTCTCCCTAGGTCCCGGGCTGCAGTGTCTCTCTTCTCCCCCCTCTCCCTAGGTCCCGGGCTGCAGTGTCTCTCTTCTCCCCCCTCTCCCTAGGTCCCGGGCTGCAGTGTCTCTCTTCTCCCCCCTCTCCCTAGGTCCCGGGCTGCAGTGTCTCTCTTCTCCCCCCTCTCCCTAGGTCCCGGGCTGCAGTGTCTCTCTTCTCCCCCCTCTCCCTAGGTCCCGGGCTGCAGTGTCTCTCTTCTCCCCCCTCTCCCTAGGTCCCGGGCTGCAGTGTCTCTCTTCTCCCCCCTCTCCCTAGGTGCCGGGCTGCAGTGTCTCTCTTCTCCTCTCTCCCTAGGTCCCGGGCTGCAGTGTCTCTCTTCTCCCCCCTCTCCCTAGGTCCCGGGCTGCAGTGTCTCTCTTCTCCCCCCTCTCCCTAGGTCCCGGGCTGCAGTGTCTCTCTTCTCCCCCCTCTCCCTAGGTCCCGGGCTGCAGTGTCTCTCTTCTCCCCCCTCTCCCTAGGTCCCGGGCTGCAGTGTCTCTCTTCTCACCCCTCTCCCTAGGTCCCGGGCTGCAGTGTCTCTCTTCTCCCCCCTCTCCCTAGGTCCCGGGCTGCAGTGTCTCTCTTCTCCCCCCTCTCCCTAGGTCACGGGCTGCAGTGTCTCTCTTCTCCCCCCTCTCCCTAGGTCCCGGGCTGCAGTGTCTCTCTTCTCCCCCCTCTCCCTAGGTCCCGGGCTGCAGTGTCTCTCTTCTCCCCCCTCTCCCTAGGTCCCGGGCTGCAGTGTCTCTCTTCTCCCCCTCTCCCTAGGTCCCGGGCTGCAGTGTCTCTCTTCTCCCCCCTCTCCCTAGGTCCCGGGCTGCAGTGTCTCTCTTCTCCCCCCTCTCCCTAGGTCCCGGGCTGCAGTGTCTCTCTTCTCCCCCCTCTCCCTAGGTCCCGGGCTGCAGTGTCTCTCTTCTCCCCCCTCTCCCTAGGTCCCGGGCTGCAGTGTCTCCTCCCCCCTCCCGGTCCGGGGCTGCAGTGTCTCTCTTCTCCCCCCTCTCCCTAGGTCCCGGGCTGCAGTGTCTCTCTTCTCCCCCCTCTCCCTAGGTCCTGGGCTGCAGTGTCTCTCTTCTCCCCCTCTCCCTAGGTCCCGGGCTGCAGTGTCTCTCTTCTCCCCCCTCTCCCTAGGTCCCGGGCTGCAGTGTCTCTCTTCTCCCCCCTCTCCCTAGGTCCCGGGCTGCAGTGTCTCTCTTCTCGCCCCTCTCCCTAGGTCACGGGCTGCAGTGTCTCTCTTCTCCCCCCTCTCCCTAGGTCCCGGGCTGCAGTGTCTCTCTTCTCCCCCCTCTCCCTAGGTCCCGGGCTGCAGTGTCTCTCTTCTCGCCCTTCTCCCTAGGTCCCGGGCTGCAGTGTCTCTCTTCTCCCCCCCTCTCCCTAGGTCCCGGGCTGCAGTGTCTCTCTTCTCCCCCCTCTCCCTAGGTCCCGGGCTGCAGTGTCTCTCTTCTCGCCCCTCTCCCTAGGTCCCGGGCTGCAGTGTCTCTCTTCTCCCCCCTCTCCCTAGGTCCCGGGCTGCAGTGTCTCTCTTCTCCCCCCTCTCCCTAGGTCCCGGGCTGCAGTGTCTCTCTTCTCCCCCCTCTCCCTAGGTCCCGGGCTGCAGTGTCTCTCTTCTCCCCCCTCTCCCTAGGTCCCGGGCTGCAGTGTCTCTCTTCTCCCCCCTCTCCCTAGGTCCCGGGCTGCAGTGTCTCTCTTCTCCCCCCTCTCCCTAGGTCACGGGCTGCAGTGTCTCTCCCCTCTCTCCCCCTCTCCCTAGGTCACGGGCTGCAGTGTCTCTCTTCTCGCCCCTCTCCCTAGGTCCTGGGCTGCAGTGTCTCTCTTCTCCCCCCTCTCCCTAGGTCCGGGGCTGCAGTGTCTCTTCTCGCCCCTCTCCCTAGGTCCCGGGCTGCAGTGTCTCTCTTCTCCCCCCTCTCCCTAGGTCCCGGGCTGCAGTGTCTCTCTTCTCCCCCCTCTCCCTAGGTCCCGGGCTGCAGTGTCTCTCTTCTCCCCCCTCTCCCTAGGTCACGGGCTGCAGTGTCTCTCTTCTCCCCCCTCTCCCTAGGTCCCGGGCTGCAGTGTCTCTCTTCTCCCCCCTCTCCCTAGGTCCCGGGCTGCAGTGTCTCTCTTCTCCCCCCCTCTCCCTAGGTCCGGGGCTGCAGTGTCTCTCTTCTCCCCCCTCTCCCTAGGTCCCGGGCTGCAGTGTCTCTCTTCTCGCCCCTCTCCCTAGGTCCGGGCTGCAGGGCTGCAGTGTCTCTCTCCCCCCCCTCTCCCTAGGTCCCGGGCTGCAGTGTCTCTCTTCTCGCCCCTCTCCCTAGGTCCCGGGCTGCAGTGTCTCTCTTCTCCCCCTCTCCCTAGGTCCCGGGGCTGCAGTGTCTCTCTTCTCGCCCTCTCCCTAGGTCCCGGGCTGCAGTGTCTCTCTTGTCCCCCCTCTCCCTAGGTCCCGGGCTGCAGTGTCTCTCTTCTCCCCCCTCTCCCTAGGTCCCGGGCTGCAGTGTCTCTCTTCTCCCCCCTCTCCCTAGGTCCCGGGCTGCAGTGTCTCTCTTCTCCCCCCTCTCCCTAGGTCCCGGGCTGCAGTGTCTCTCTTCTCCCCCCTCTCCCTAGGTCCGGGCTGCAGTGTCTCTCTTCTCCCCCCTCTCCCTAGGTCCCGGGCTGCAGTGTCTCTCTTCTCCCCCCTCTCCCTAGGTCCCGGGCTGCAGTGTCTCTCTTCTCCCCCCTCTCCCTAGGTCCCGGGCTGCAGTGTCTCTCTTCTCCCCCCTCTCCCTAGGTCACGGGCTGCAGTGTCTCTCTTCTCCCCCCTCTCCCTAGGTCACGGGCTGCAGTGTCTCTTCTCCCCCCTCTCCCTAGGTCACGGGCTGCTGTGTCTCTCTTCTCTCCCCTCTCCCCCTAGGTCCCGGGCTGCAGTGTCTCTCTCTTCTCGCCCCTCTCCCTAGGTCCCGGGCTGCAGTGTCTCTCTTCCCGCCCTCTCTCCCTAGGTCCCGGGGCTGCAGTGTCTCTCTTCTCTCCCCCCTCTCCCTGGTCCGGGCTCCAGTGTCTCTCTGCTCCCCCCCCTCTCCCTAGGTCACGGGCTGCAGTGTCTCTCTCTCCCCCTCCCTAGGTCCCGGGCTGCTCCCTCCACCTCCTCCCTAGGTCCCGGGCTGCAGTGTCTCTCTTCTCGCCCTCTCCCTAGGTCCCGGGCTGCAGTGTCTCTCTTCTCGCCCCTCTCCCTAGGTCCCGGGCTGCAGTGTCTCTCTTCTCCCCCCTCTCCCTAGGTCCCGGGCTGCAGTGTCTCTCTTCTCGCCCCCTCTCCCTAGGTCCCGGGCTGCAGTGTCTCTCTTCTCCCCCCTCTCCCTAGGTCCCGGGCTGCAGTGTCTCTCTTCTCCCCCCTCTCCCTAGGTCCCGGGCTGCAGTGTCTCTCTTCTCGCCCTCTCCCTAGGTCCCGGGCTGCAGTGTCTCTCTTCTCCCCCCTCTCCCTAGGTCCCGGGCTGCAGTGTCTCTCTTCTCCCCCCTCTCCCTAGGTCCCGGGCTGCAGTGTCTCTCTTCTCCCCCTCTCCCTAGGTCCCGGGCTGCAGTGTCTCTCTTCTCGCCCCTCTCCCTAGGTCCCGGGCTGCAGTGTCTCTCTTCTCGCCCCTCTCCCTAGGTCCCGGGCTGCAGTGTCTCTCTTCTCCCCCCTCTCCCTAGGTCCCGGGCTGCAGTGTCTCTCTTCTCGCCCCTCTCCCTAGGTCCCGGGCTGCAGTGTCTCTCTTCTCGCCCCGTCTCCCTAGGTCCCGGGCTGCAGTGTCTCTCTTCTCGCCCCGTCTCCCTAGGTCCCGGGCTGCAGTGTCTCTCTTCTCGCCCCGTCTCCCTAGGTCCCGGGCTGCAGTGTCTCTCTTCTCGCCCCTCTCCCTAGGTCCGGGCTGCAGTGTCTCTCTTCTCGCCCCTCTCCCTAGGTCCCGGGCTGCAGTGTCTCTCTTCTCGCCCCTCTCCCTAGGTCCCGGGCTGCAGTGTCTCTCTTCTCGCCCCTCTCCCTAGGTCCCGGGCTGCAGTGTCTCTCTTCTCCCCCCTCTCCCTAGGTCCCGGGCTGCAGTGTCTCTCTTCTCGCCCCTCTCCCTAGGTCCCGGGCTGCAGTGTCTCTCTTCTCCCCCCTCTCCCTAGGTCCCGGGCTGCAGTGTCTCTCTTCTCGCCCCTCTCCCTAGGTCCCGGGCTGCAGTGTCTCTCTTCTCCCCCCTCTCCCTAGGTCCCGGGCTGCAGTGTCTCTCTTCTCCCCCCTCTCCCTAGGTCCCGGGCTGCAGTGTCTCTCTTCTCCCCCCTCTCCCTAGGTCCCGGGCTGCAGTGTCTCTCTTCTCCCCCCTCTCCCTAGGTCCCGGGCTGCAGTGTCTCTCTTCTCCCCCTCTCCCTAGGTCCCGGGCTGCAGTGTCTCTCTTCTCCCCCCTCTCCCTAGGTCCCGGGCTGCAGTGTCTCTCTTCTCCCCCCTCTCCCTAGGTCCCGGGCTGCAGTGTCTCTCTTCTCCCCCCTCTCCCTAGGTCCCGGGCTGCAGTGTCTCTCTTCTCCCCCCTCTCCCTAGGTCCCGGGCTGCAGTGTCTCTCTTCTCCCCCCTCTCCCTAGGTCCCGGGCTGCAGTGTCTCTCTTCTCCCCCCTCTCCCTAGGTCCCGGGCTGCAGTGTCTCTCTTCTCCCCCCTCTCCCTAGGTCCCGGGCTGCAGTGTCTCTCTTCTCCCCCCTCTCCCTAGGTCCGGGGCTGCAGTGTCTCTCTTCTCCCCCCTCTCCCTAGGTCCCGGGCTGCAGTGTCTCTCTTCTCCCCCCTCTCCCTAGGTCCGCTGCAGTGTCTCTCTTCTCCCCCCTCTCCCTAGGTCCGGGCTGCAGTGTCTCTCTTCTCCCCCCTCTCCCTAGGTCCCGGGCTGCAGTGTCTCTCTTCTCCCCCCTCTCCCTAGGTCCCGGGCTGCAGTGTCTCTCTTCTCCCCCCTCTCCCTAGGTCCCGGGCTGCAGTGTCTCTCTTCTCCCCCCTCTCCCTAGGTCCCGGGCTGCAGTGTCTCTCTTCTCCCCCCTCTCCCTAGGTCCCGGGCTGCAGTGTCTCTCTTCTCCCCCCTCTCCCTAGGTCACGGGCTGCAGTGTCTCTCTTCTCCCCCCTCTCCCTAGGTCCCGGGCTGCAGTGTCTCTCTTCTCCCCCCTCTCCCTAGGTCCGGGCTGCAGTGTCTCTCTTCTCCCCCCTCTCCCTAGGTCCCGGGCTGCAGTGTCTCTCTTCTCCCCCTCTCCCTAGGGTCCGGGCTGCAGTGTCTCTCTTCTCGCCCCTCTCCCTAGGTCCCGGGCTGCAGTGTCTCTCTTCTCGCCCCTCTCCCTAGGTCCCGGGCTGCAGTGTCTCTCTTCTCTCCCCCCTCTCCCTAGGTCCCCTGCAGGCTGCAGTGTCTCTCTTCTCGCCCGTCTCCCTAGGTCCCGGGCTGCAGTGTCTCTCTTCTCGCCCCTCTCCCTAGGTCCCGGGCTGCAGTGTCTCTCTTCTCGCCCCGTCTCCCTAGGTCCCGGGCTGCAGTGTCTCTCTTCTCGCCCCGTCTCCCTAGGTCCCGGGCTGCAGTGTCTCTCTTCTCGCCCCGTCTCCCTAGGTCCCGGGCTGCAGTGTCTCTTCTCCCCCCCCCCTCTCCCTAGGTCCCGGGCTGCAGTGTCTCTCTTCTCCCCCTCTCCCTAGGTCGGGCTGCAGTGTCTCTCTCTCCCCCCTCTCCCTAGGTCCCGGGCTGCAGTGTCTCTCTTCTCGCCCCTCTCCCTAGGTCCCGCGGGCTGCAGTGTCTCTCTTCTCGCCCCTCTCCCTAGGTCCCGGGCTGCAGTGTCTCTCTTCTCGCCCCTCTCCCTAGGTCCCGGGCTGCAGTGTCTCTCTTCTCCCCCCTCTCCCTAGGTCCCGGGCTGCAGTGTCTCTCTTCTCTCTCTCTCCCTAGGTCCGGGCTGCAGTGTCTCTCTTCTCCCCCCTCTCCCTAGGTCCCGGGCTGCAGTGTCTCTCTTCTCCCCCCTCTCCCTAGGTCCCGGGCTGCAGTGTCTCTCTTCTCCCCCCTCTCCCTAGGTCCCGGGCTGCAGTGTCTCTCTTCTCCCCCCTCTCCCTAGGTCCCGGGCTGCAGTGTCTCTCTTCTCTCCCCTCTCCTAGGTCCCGGGCTGCAGTGTCTCTCTTCTCCCCCCTCTCCCTAGGTCCGGGGCTGCAGTGTCTCTCTTCTCCCCCCTCTCCCTAGGTCCCGGGCTGCAGTGTCTCTCTTCTCGCCCCTCTCCCTAGGTCCTGGGCTGCAGTGTCTCTCTTCTCCCCCCTCTCCCTAGGTCCCGGGCTGCAGTGTCTCTCTTCTCCCCCTCCCTAGGTCCCGGGCTGCAGTGTCTCTCTTCTCCCCCTCTCCCTAGGTCCCGGGCTGCAGTGTCTCTCTTCTCCCCCTCTCCCTAGGTCCCGGGCTGCAGTGTCTCTCTTCTCCCCCCTCCCTAGGTCCGGGCTGCAGTGTCTCTCTTCTCCCCCCTCTCCCTAGGTCACGGGCTGCAGTGTCTCTCTTCTCCCCCCTCTCCCTAGGTCACGGGCTGCAGTGTCTCTCTTCTCCCCCCTCTCCCTAGGTCACGGGCTGCAGTGTCTCTCTTCTCCCCCCTCTCCCTAGGTCCCGGGCTGCAGTGTCTCTCTTCTCCCCCCTCTCCCTAGGTCCCGGGCTGCAGTGTCTCTCTTCTCCCCCCTCTCCCTAGGTCACGGGCTGCAGTGTCTCTCTTCTCACCCCCTCTCCCTAGGTCCGGGCTGCAGTGTCTCTCGTCGTCCCTCCTCTCCCTAGGTCAGGTCGAGGGCTGCAGTGTCTCTCTCTCCCCCCTCTCTCAACGGCTGCAGTGTCTCTTCTCCCTCCCCCCTCTCTCTCAGGTCACGGGCTCAGTGTCGTCTCTTCGTCCCTCGTCGTCTCTCGTCGTCCTCTTCCGGCCGTCGTCTCTCTTCTCCTCCCCCCTCGTCCCTCTCTGCAGTCCCCTCTCGTCCCCGTCTCCCTAGGTCGTCGGGCTCAGTCTCGTCGTCGTCCGTCTTCTCCTAGTCTCGTCGTCCCTCGTCGTCGTCTCCCCCCTCTCCGTCGTCTCTCTTCGTCGTCGTCGTCTCTTCGTCGTCGTCGTCGTCTCTCGTCGTCTCGTCGTCGTCTCTCTCTCGTCGTCGTCTCTTCGTCGTCGTCTTCGTCTCGTCGTCGTCGTCGTCGTCTCGTCGTCGTCTCTTCGTCGTCGTCGTCGTCTCTCGTCGTCGTCGTCTTCGTCGTCGTCGTCTCTCTCGTCGTCGTCGTCTCTTCGTCGTCGTCGTCGTCTCTTCGTCGTCGTCGTCTCTTCGTCGTCGTCGTCGTCGTCTTCGTCGTCGTCGTCTCGTCGTCGTCGTCGTCGTCGTCTCTTCGTCGTCGTCGTCTTCGTCGTCGTCTCTTCGTCGTCGTCTCTTCGTCGTCGTCGTCTCTTCGTCGTCGTCGTCTTCTTCGTCGTCGTCTCTTCGTCGTCGTCTCTTCGTCTCGTCGTCGTCGTCTCGTGGTCGTCGTCGTCTCTTCGTCGTCCTCTTCGTCGTCGTCTTCGTCGTCTCGTCGTCGTCGTCTCTGTCTCTTCGTCGTCGTCGTCTGTCTCTTCGTCGTCGTCTCTGTCTCGTCGTCGTTGTCTCTTCGTCGTCGTCTCTGTCTCTTCGTCGTCGTCGTCTTCGTCTCTTGGTCGTCGTCGTCGTCTCTTCGTCGTCTTGGTCGTCGTCGTCGTCTTCGTCGTCGTCGTCGTCGTCTTCGTCGTCGTCGTCTCTTCGTCGTCGTCTCTTCGTCGTCGTCTCTTCGTCGTCGTCGTCTTCTCTTGGTCGTCGTCGTCTCTTGGTCGTCGTCGTCTCTTGGTCGTCGTCGTCTCTTGGTCGTCGTCGTCTCTTGGTCGTCGTCGTCTCTTGGTCGTCGTCTCTTCGTCGTCGTCTCTTCGTCGTCGTCTTCTTCGTCGTCGTCGTCGTCTCTTCGTCGTCGTCGTCTCTTCGTCGTCGTCTCTTCGTCGTCGTTGTCGTCTCGTCGTCGTCGTCGTCTCTTCGTCGTCGTCTCTTCTTCGTCGTCGTCTCTTCGTCGTCGTCTCTTCGTCGTCGTCTCGTCGTCGTCGTCGTCGTCTCTTCGTCGTCGTATCTTCGTCGTCGTCTCTTCGTCGTCGTCGTCTCTTCGCCTTCGTCGTCGTCTCTTCGTCGTCGTCTCTTGGTCGTCGTCGTCTCTTGGTCGTCGTCGTCTCTTGGTCGTCGTCGTCTCTTGGTCGTCGTCGTCTCTTGGTCGTCGTCGTCTCTTGGTCGTCTCGTCGTCGTCGTCGTCGTCGTCGTCGTCTCGTCGTCGTCGTCGTCTCTTCGTCGTCGTCTCTTCGTCGTCGTCGTCGTCTCGTCGTCGTCGTCTCTTCGTCGCCGTCGTCTCTTCGTCGCCGTCGGCTCTTCGTCGTCGTCGTCTCTTCGTCGTCGTCTCTTCGTCGTCGTCTCTTCGTCGTCGTCTCTTCGTCGTCTCTTCGTCGTCGTCTTCTTCGTCGTCTTCGTCGTCGTCTCTTCGTCGTCTTCTTCGTCGTCGTCTTCTTCTCTTCGTCGTCGTCTCTTCGTCGTCGTCGTCTTCTCGTCGTCGTCGTCTCGTCGTCGTCGTCGTCGTCTCGTCGTCGTCGTCGTCTCGTCGTCGTCGTCGTCGTCTTCGTCGTCGTCGTCGTCGTCGTCGTCGTCGTCTCTCGTCGTCTCTTCGTCGTCGTCGTCTCTCGTCGTCGTCTTCGTCGTCGTCGTCGTCTCGTCGTCGTCGTCGTCGTCTCGTCGTCGTCTCGTCGTCGTCGTCGTCTCGTCGTCTCGTCGTCGTCTCTCGTCTCGTCGTCGTCGTCGTCTCTTCGTCGTCGTCGTCGTCTTCGTCGTCGTCGTCGTCGTCGTCGTCGTCGTCGTCGTCGTCTCTCGTCTCTCGTCGTCGTCGTCGTCTCTCGTCGTCGTCGTCTCTTCGTCGTCGTCTCTTCGTCGTCGTCGTCGTCGTCTCGTCGTCGTCGTCGTCGTCTCGTCGTCGTCGTCTCTTCGTCGTCGTCGTCGTCTCGTCGTCGTCGTCTCTTCGTCGTCGTCTCGTCGTCGTCGTCGTCGTCGTCGTCGTCGTCTCGTCGTCGTCGTCGTCGTCGTCGTCGTCGTCTCTGTCGTCGTCGTCGTCGTCGTCGTCGTCGTCGTCTCGTCGTCGTCGTCGTTCGTCGTCGTCGTCGTCGTCGTCGTCTCGTCGTCTCGTCGTCGTCGTCGTCGTCGTCTCGTCGTCGTCGTCGTCGTCGTCTCGTCGTCGTCGTCGTCGTCTTCTTCGTCGTCGTCGTCGTCGTCTTCTCTTCGTCGTCTCTTCGTCGTCTCTTCGTCGTCTCTTCGTCTCGTCGTCGTCTTCGTCGTCGTCGTCGTCGTCGTCGTCGTCGTCGTCGTCGTCTCTTCGTCGTCGTCTCTTCTTCGTCGTCGTCTCTTCGTCGTCGTCGTCTCGTCGTCGTCGTCGTCTTCGTCGTCGTCTCTTCGTCGTCGTCGTCTTCGTCGTCTCGTCGTCGTCGTCTCGTCGTCGTCGTCGTCTCGTCGTCGTCGTCGTCGTCGTCGTCGTCGTCGTCGTCGTCGTCGTCGTCGTCGTCGTCGTCGTCTCTTCGTCGTCGTCGTCTCTTCGTCGTCGTCGTCTCGTCGTCGTCGTCGTCGTCTTCTTCGTCGTCGTCTCTTCGTCGTCGTCGTCTCTCGTCGTCGTCGTCTCTTCGTCGTCGTCGTCGTCTCGTCGTCGTCGTCTTCGTCGTCGTCTCTCGTCGTCGTCGTCGTCGTCGTCTCGTCTCGTCGTCGTCGTCGTCGTCGTCGTCTTCGTCGTCGTCGTCGTTCGTCGTCGTCTCTCTCGTCGTCGTCGTCGTCTCTTCGTCGTCGTCGTTCGTCTCTTCGTCGTCTCGTCGTCGTCGTCTCGTCGTCGTCGTCGTCGTCGTCGTCGTCTCTTCGTCTCGTCGTCGTCGTCTTCGTCGTCTCTTCGTCTCTTCGTCGTCGTCTCGTCGTCTCTTCGTCGTCGTCTCTGTCTCGTCGTCGTCGTCTCGTCTCTTCGTCGTCGTCTCTGTCTCTTCGTCGTCGTCTCTGTCTCTTCGTCGTCGTCGTCTTCGTCGTCGTCGTCGTCGTCGTCGTCGTCTCGTTCGTCGTCGTCGTCTCGTCGTCGTCGTCGTCGTCTCGTCGTCGTCGTCGTCGTCGTCGTCTCTCTCGTCGTCTCTCGTCGTCGGTCGTCGTCGTCTTCTCTCGTCGTCGTCGTCTCTTCGTCGTCGTCGTCGTTCTCGTCGTCGTCGTCGTCTCTTCGTCGTCGTCGTCGTCTCTCGTCGTCGTCGTCGTCTCTTCGTCGTCGTCTCTCTTCGTCGTCGTCGTCGTCGTCGTCGTCTTCGTCGTCGTCGTCTCTGGTCGTCGTCGTCGTCGTCTCTTGGTCGTCGTCGTCGTCTCTTCGTCGTCGTCGTCTCTCTCGTCGTCGTCTCTTCGTCGTCGTCGTCGTCTCTTCGTCGTCGTCGTCTCTTCGTCGTCGTCGTCTCTTCGTCGTCGTCTCTTCGTCGTCGTCGTCGTCTTCGTCGTCGTCGTCGTCGTCTCTCGTCGTCGTCTCTCGTCGTCGTCTCTTCGTCGTCGTCGTCTCTTCGTCGTCGTCGTCGTCGGTCGTCGTCGTCTCTTCGTCGTCGTCTCTTCGTCGTCGTCGTCGTTGTCGTCGTCGTCTCGTCGTCGTCGTCGTCGTCGTCGTCGTCGTCGTCTCTTCGTCGTCGTCTCTTGGTCGTCGTCTCGTCGTCGTCGTCGTCGTCGTCGTCGTCGTCTCTTCGTCGTCGTCGTCGTCGTCGTCTCGTCTCGTCGTCGTCGTCTCGTCGTCGTCGTCGTCGTCGTCGTCGTCGTCGTCGTCGTCGTCGTCGTCGTCGTCTCGTCGTCGTCGTCGTCGTCGTCGTCGTCGTCGTCTCTTCGTCTCTTCGTCGTCGTCTTCGTCGTCGTCGTCGTCGTCTCGTCGTCGTCGTCGTCGTCGTCGTCGTCGTCGTCGTCTCGTTCGTCGTCGTCGTCGTCGTCGTCGTCGTCGTCGTCGTCGTCTCGTCGTCGTCGTCTCGTCGTCGTCGTCGTCTCGTCGTCTCGTCGTCGTCGTCGTCGTCGTCGTCTCGTCGTCGTCTCGTCGTCGTCGTCGTCGTCTTCGTCTCGTCGTCTCGTCGTCGTCGTCGTCGTCGTCGTCGTCGTCTCGTCGTCGTCGTCGTCGTCGTCGTCGTCGTCGTCTCGTCGTCGTCGTCGTCGTCGTCGTCGTCGTCGTCGTCTCGTCGTCGTCTCGTCGTCGTCGTCGTCTCGTCGTCGTCGTCGTCGTCGTCGTCGTCGTCGTCGTCGTCGTCTCTTCGTCGTCGTCGTCGTCGTCGACTCTCTTCGTCGTCGTCTTCGTCGTCGTCGTCGTCGTCGTCGTCGTCTCTTCGTCGTCTTCGTCGTCGTCGTCGTCTCGTCGTCGTCGTCGTCTTGTCGTCGTCGTCTCTTCGTCGTCGTCGTCGTCGTCGTCTCGTCGTCGTCGTCGTCGTCGTCGTCGTCGTCTCTCGTCGTCGTCGTCTCTCGTCGTCGTCGTCGTCTCTTCGTCGTCGTCGTCTCGTCGTCGTCGTCGTCGTCTCTTCGTCGTCTTCGTCGTCGTCTCGTCGTCTCTTCGTCGTCGTCGTCGTCGTCGTCGTCGTCTCGTCGTCGTCGTCTCTTCGTCGTCGTCGTCTCTTCGTCGTCGTCGTCTCTTCGTCGTCTCTTCGTCGTCGTCTCGTCTTCGTCGTCGTCTCTTAGTCGTCGTCGTCTCTTCGTCGTCTCGCGTCGTCGTCTCGTCGTCGTCGTCTTCGTCGTCGTCTCTTCGTCGTCGTCGTCTCTTCGTCGTCGTCTCTTCGTCGTCTCTTCGTCGTCGTCGTCGTCGTCTCGTCGTCGTCGTCGTCGTCGTCTTCGTCGTCGTCTCTTCGTCGTCGTCTCTTCGTCGTCGTCTCTTTCGTCGTCGTCTCTTCGTCGTCTGTCTCTTCGTCGTCGTCTCGTCGTCGTCGTCGTCGTCGTCGTCTTCTTCGTCGTCGTCTCTTGTTCGTCGTCGTCTCGTCGTCGTCTCTTCGTCGTCTCTTCGTCGTCGTCTCTTCGTCTTCGTCTCTTCGTCGTCGTCTCTTCGTCTCTTCGTCGTCGTCGTCTCGTCGTCGTCTCGTCGTCGTCGTCGTCTCTTCGTCGTCGTCTCTTCGTCGTCGTCTCTTCGTCGTCGTCGTCTCGTCGTCGTCGTCGTCTCTTCGTCGTCGTCGTCGTCTTCTCTTCGTCGTCGTCGTCGTCGTCTCGTCGTCGTCGTCGTCTCTTCGTCGTCGTCTCTTCGTCGTCGTCTCGTCGTCGTCGTCTTCGTCGTCGTCGTCGTCGTCGTCGTCGTCGTCGTCGTCGTCGTCGTCGTCGTCTCTTCGTCGTCGTCGTCTTCTCGTCGTCTCTTCGTCGTCGTCTCGTCGTCGTCGTCTCTTCGTCGTCGTCTCGTCGTCGTCGTCTCTTCGTCGTCGTCTCTTCGTCGTCGTCTCTTCGTCGTCGTCGTCTCTTCGTCGTCGTCTCTTCGTCGTCGTCTCTTCGTCGTCGTCGTCTTCGTCGTCGTCTCTTCGTCGTCGTCTCTTCGTCGTCGTCTCTTCGTCGTCGTCTTCTCGTCGTCTCTTCGTCGTCGTCTCTTCGTCGTCGTCTCTTCGTCGTCGTCGTCGTCGTCGTCTCTTCGTCGTCGTCTCTTCGTCGTCGTCGTCGTCGTCTCTTCGTCGTCGTCGTCGTCTCTTCGTCGTCGTCGTCTTCGTCGTCGTCGTCTCTTCGTCGTCGTCGTCTCGTCGTCGTCGTGTCGTCGTCGTCGTCGTCGTCGTCTTCTCGTCGTCTCTTCGTCGTCGTCGTCGTCGTCGTCGTCGTCTCTTCGTCGTCGTCTCGTCTTCTTCGTCGTCGTCTCTTCGTCTTCGTCTCGTCGTCGTCTTCGTCGTCGTCTCTTCGTCGTCGTCGTCTCTTCGTCTTCTCTTCGTCGTCGTCTCTTCTTCGTCGTCGTCTCTTCGTCGTCGTCTCTTCGTCGTCGTCGTCTCTTCGTCGTCGTCGTCGTCTCTTCGTCGTCGTCTCTTCGTCGTCGTCGTCTTCGTCGTCGTCTCTTCGTCGTCGTCTCTTCGTCGTCGTCTCTTCGTCGTCGTCTTCGTCTCGTCGTCTTCGTCGTCGTCTCTTCGTCGTCGTCTCTTCGTCGTCGTCGTCTTCGTCGTCGTCTCTTCGTCGTCGTCGTCGTCTCGTCGTCGTCGTCGGCGTCGTCGTCGTCTCTTCGTCGTCGTCGTCTCTTCGTCGTCGTCGTCTCTTCGTCGTCGTCGTCTCTTCGTCGTCGTCTCGTCTCTTCGTCGTCTTCGTCTCGTCGTCGTCGTCTCTTCGTCGTCGTCGTCTTCTCGTCGTCTCTTCGTCGTCTCTTCGTCGTCGTCTCTTCGTCGTCGTCTCGTCGTTCTTCGTCGTCGTCGTCTCTTCGTCGTCGTCGTCTCGTCGTCGTCGTCGTCTTCTTCGTCGTCTCTTCGTCGTCGTCGTCTCTTCGTCGTCGTCTCTTCGTCGTCTCTTCGTCGTCTCTTCTTCGTCGTCGTCTCTTCGTCGGCGTCTCTTCGTCGTCGTCTCTTCGTCGTCGTCTCTTCGTCGTCGTCTCTTCTTCGTCGTCGTCGTCTCTTCGTCGTCTCTTCGTCGTCGTCGTCGTCTCGTCGTCGTCGTCGTCGTCTTCGTCGTCGTCTTCGTCGTCGTCGTCGTCTCGTCTTCGTCGTCTCTTCGTCGTCGTCGTCTCTTCGTCGTCGTCGTCGTCTCGTCGTCGTCGTCGTCTCTTCGTCGTCGTCTCTTCGTCGTCGTCTCTTCGTCGTCTCTTCGTCGTCGTCTCTTCGTCGTCGTCTCTTCGTCGTCGTCTCTTCGTCGTCGTCGTCGTCTCTTCGTCGTCTCTTCGTCGTCGTCGTTTCGTCTTCGTCGTCGTCTCTTTGTCGTCGTCTCTTCGTCGTCTCTTCGTCGTCGTCTCTTCGTCGTCGTCTCTTCGTCGTCGTCTCTTCGTCGTCGTCTCTTCGTCGTCGTCTCTTCGTCGTCGTCTCTTCGTCGTCGTCTCTTCGTCGTCGTCTCTTCGTCTTCGTCTCTTCGTCGTCGTCTCTTCGTCGTCGTCGTCTTCGTCGTCGTCGTCTCTTCGTCGTCGTCTCTTCGTCGTCTTCTTCGTCGTCGTCTCTTCGTCGTCGTCTCGTCGTCGTCGTCGTCGTCGTCGTCTCTTCGTCGTCGTCGTCTCTTCGTCGTCGTCTCTTCGTCGTCTCTTCGTCGTCGTCGTCTCTTCGTCGTCGTCGTCGTCTCGTCGTCGTCGTCTCGTCGTCGTCGTCGTCTCTTCGTCGTCGTCTCTTCGTCGTCGTCTCTTCGTCGTCGTCTCTTCGTCGTCTTCTTCGTCGTCGTCGTCGTCGTTGTCTCTTCGTCGTCGTCTCTTCGTCGTCGTCTTCGTCGTCGTCTCTTCGTCGTCGTCTCTTCGTCGTCGTCTCTTGGTCGTCGTCGTCTCTTCGTCGTCGTCGTCTCTTCGTCGTCGTCTCTTCGTCGTCGTCTCTTCGTCTCTTGGTCGTCGTCGTCTCTTCATCGTCCTCTTCGTCGTCGTCTCTGTCTCGTCGTCGTCGTCTCTGTCTCTTCGTCGTCGTCTCTGTCTCTTCGTCGTCGTCTCTGTCTCTTCGTCGTTGTCTCTTCGTCTCTTGGTCGTCGTCTCTGTCTCTTCGTCGTCGTCTCTTCGTCTCTTGGTCGTCGTCTGTCTCTTCGTCGTCGTCTCTTGGTCGCCGTCGTCGTCGTCTCTTGGTCGTCGTCGTCGTCTCTTCGTCGTCGTCGTCTTGGTCGTCGTCGTCTCTTGGTCGTCGTCGTCTCTTGGTCGTCGTCGTCTCTTGGTCGTCGTCTCTTGGTCGTCGTCGTCGTCGTCTCTTGGTCGTCGTCGTCTCTTGGTCGTCGTCGTCGTCTCTTCGTCGTCGTCTCTTCGTCGTCGTTGTCGTCTCTTCGTCGTCGTCGTCTCTTCGTCGTCGTCGTCTCTTCGTCGTCGTCGTCGTCTCTTCGTCGTCGTCTCTTCGTCGTCGTCTCTTCGTCGTCGTCGTCGTCGTCTTCGTCGTCGTCTCTTCGTCGTCGTCTCTTCGTCGTCGTCTCTTCGTCGTCTCTTCGTCTTCGTCGTCGTCGTCGTCTTCGTCTTCGTCGTCGTCTCTTCGTCGTCGTCTCTTGGTCGTCGTCGTCTCTTGGTCGTCGTCGTCTCTTGGTCGTCGTCGTCTCTTGGTCGTCGTCGTCTCTTGGTCGTCGTCGTCTCTTGGTCGTCGTCGTCTCTTGGTCGTCGTCTCTTGGTCGTCGTCTCTTGGTCGTCGTCGTCGTCTCTTGGTCGTCGTCGTCGTCTTCGTCGTCGTCTCTTCGTCGTCGTCGTCGTCTCTTCGTTGTCGTCGTCTCTTCGTTGTCGTCGTCTCTTCGTCGTCGTCGTCTCTTCGTCGTCGTCTCTTTCGTCGTCGTCGTCGTCTCTTCGTCGTCGTCGTCTCTTCGTCGTCGTCGTCTCTTCGTCGTCGTCGTCTCTTCGTCGTCGTCGTCTCTGTCTCTTCGTCGTCGTCTGTCTCTTCGTCGTCGTCTGTCTCTTCGTCGTCGTCTGTCTCTTCGTCGTCGTCTCTTCGTCGTCGTCTCTTCGTCGTCGTCTCTGTCTCTTCGTCGTCGTCTCTGTCTCTTCGTCGTCGTCGTCGTCTCTTCGTCGTCTCTTCGTCTCTTCGTCGTCTCTTCGTCGTCGTCTCTTCGTCGTCTCTTCGTCGTCTCTTCGTCGTCGTCTCTGTCTCTGTCTCTTCGTCGTCTCTGTCTCTTCGTCGTCGTCGTCTTCGTCTTCGTCGTCGTCTCTTCGTGTCGTCGTCGTCTCTTCGTGTCGTCGTCGTCTCGTCGTCGTCGTCTCTTCGTCGTCGTCTCTTCGTCGTCGTCTCTTCGTCGTCGTCTCTTCGTCGTCTCTTCGTCGTCGTCTCTTCGTCGTCGTCTCTTCGTCGTCGTCGTCGTCTCTTCGTCGTCGTCGTCGTCTCTTCGTCGTCGTCGTCGTCTCTTCGTCGTCGTCGTCGTCTCTTCGTCTCTTCGTCGTCGTCGTCGTCGTCGTCTCTTCGTCGTCGTCGTCGTCGTCGTTGTCTCTTCGTCGTCGTCGTCGTCTCTTCGTCGTCGTCGTCTCTTCGTCGTCGTCGTCGTCGTCTCGTCGTCGTCGTCGTCTCTTCATCGTCGTCGTCTCTTCGTCGTCGTCTCTTCGTCGTCGTCTCTTCGTCGTCGTCTCTTCGTCGTCGTCGTCGTCTCTTCGTCGTCGTCGTCGTCTCGTCGTCGTCGTCGTCGTCGTCGTCGTCGTCGTCTCTTCGTCGTCGTCGTCTCTTCGTCGTCGTCGTCTCTTCGTCGTCGTCGTCTCTTCGTCGTCGCCGTCTCTTCGTCGTCGTCGTCTCGTCGTCGTCGTCGTCTCTTCGTCGTCGTCTCTTCGTCGTCTCTTCGTCGTCTCTTCGTCGTCGTCTCTTCGTCGTCGTCTCTTCGTCGTCGTCTCTTCGTCGTCGTCTCTTCGTCGTCGTCGTCGTCGTCGTCTCTTCGTCGTCGTCTCTTGGTCGTCTTCGTCGTCGTCTCTTCGTCGTCGTCGTCTCTTCGTCGTTGTCGTCTCGTCGTCGTCGTCGTCGTCTCTTCGTCGTCGTCTCTTCGTCGTCGTCTCTTCGTCGTCGTCTCTTCGTCGTCGTCTCTTCGTCGTCTCTTCGTCGTCGTCTCTTCGTCGTCGTCTCTTCGTCGTCGTCTCTTCGTCGTCGTCTCTTCGTCGTCGTCGTCGTCTCGTCGTCGTCGTCGTCGTCGTCTCTTCGTCATCGTCGTCGTCTCTTCGTCGTCGCCGTCGTCTCTTCGTCGTCGTCGTCTCTTCGTCGTCGTCGTCGTCTTCGTCGTCGTCTCTTCGTCGTCGTCGTCGTCTTCTCTTCGTCGTCGTCGTCTCTTCGTCGTCGTCGTCTCTTCGTCGTCGTCTCTTCGTCGTCGTCTCTTCGTCGTCGTCTCTTCGTAGTCTCTTCGTCGTCGTCTCTTCGTCGTCGTCTCTTCGTCGTCGTCTCTTCGTCGTCGTCTCTTCGTCGTCGTCTCTTCGTCGTCGTCTCTTCGTCGTCGTCGTCGTCGTCGTCGTCTCTTCGTCGTCGTCGTCTCTTCGTCGTCGTCTCTTGGTCGTCGTCGTCTCTTCGTCGTCGTCTCTTCGTCGTCGTCTCTTCGTCGTCGTCTCTTCGTCTCTTGGTCGTCGTCGTCTCTTCGTCGTCCTCTTCGTCGTCGTCTCTGTCTCGTCGTCGTCGTCTCTGTCTCTTCGTCGTCGTCTCTGTCTCTTCGTCGTCGTCTCTGTCTCTTCGTCGTTGTCTCTTCGTCTCTTGGTCGTCATCTCTGTCTCTTCGTCGTCGTCTCTTGGTCGTCGTCTGTCTCTTCGTCGTCGTCTCTTGGTCGCCGTCGTCGTCGTCTCTTGGTCGTCGTCGTCGTCTCTTCGTCGTCGTCTCTTGGTCGTCGTCGTCTCTTGGTCGTCGTCGTCTCTTGGTCGTCGTCGTCTCTTGGTCGTCGTCGTCTCTTGGTCGTCGTCTCTTCGTCGTCGTCGTCGTCGTCTTGGTCGTCGTCGTCTCTTGGTCGTCGTCGTCGTCTCTTCGTCGTCGTCTCTTCGTCGTCGTTGTCGTCTCTTCGTCGTCGTCGTCTCTTCGTCGTCGTCGTCGTCGTCTCTTCGTCGTCGTCGTCGTCTCTTCGTCGTCGTCTCTTCGTCGTCGTCTCTTCGTCGTCGTCGTCGTCTCTTCGTCGTCGTCTCTTCGTCGTCGTCTCTTCGTCGTCGTCTCTTCGTCGTCTCTTCGTCTTCGTCGTCGTCGTCTCTTCGTCTTCGTCGTCGTCTCTTCGTCGTCGTCTCTTGGTCGTCGTCGTCTCTTGGTCGTCGTCGTCTCTTGGTCGTCGTCGTCTCTTGGTCGTCGTCTCTTGGTCGTCGTCTCTTGGTCGTCGTCTCTTGGTCGTCGTCGTCCCTTGGTCGTCGTCGTCTCTTCGTCGTCGTCTCTTCGTCGTCGTCGTCGTCTCTTCGTTGTCGTCGTCTCTTCGTCGTCGTCGTCTCTTCGTCGTCGTCGTCTCTTCGTCGTCGTCTCTTCGTCGTCGTCGTCGTCGTCTCTTCGTCGTCGTCGTCGTCTCTTCGTCATCGTCGTCTCGTCGTCGTCGTCGTCTCTTCGTCGTCGTCGTCGTCTGTCTCTTCGTCGTCGTCTGTCTCTTCGTCGTCGTCTGTCTCTTCGTCGTCGTCTGTCTCTTCGTCGTCGTCTCTTCGTCGTCGTCTCTTCGTCGTCGTCTCTGTCTCTTTGTCGTCTCTGTCTCTTCGTCGTCGTCTCTGTCTCTTCGTCGTCGTCTCTTCCTCTTCGTCGTCTCTTCCTCTTCGTCGTCGTCTCTTCGTCTCTTCCTCTTCGTCGTCGTCTCTTCGTCGTCGTCTCTTCGTCGTCGTCGTCGTCGTCTTCATCGTCGTCGTCTTCATCGTCGTCGTCTCTTCGTCGTCGTCGTCGTCTCTTCGTCATCGTCGTCTCTTCGTCATCGTCGTCTCTTCGTCGTCGTCGTCTCTTGGTCGTCGTCTCTTGGTCGTCGTCTCTTCGTCGTCGTGTCGTCGTCGTCTCTTCGTCGTCTCTGTCTCTTCGTCGTCTCTGTCTCTTCGTCGTCTCTGTCTCTTCGTCGTCTCTGTCTCTTCGTCGTCTCTGTCTCTTCGTCGTCGTCGTCTCTTCGTTGTCTCTTCGTCTCTTCGTCGTCGTCTCTTCATCGTCGTCGTCGTCTCTTCGTCGTCTCTTCGTCTCTTCGTCGTCTCTTCGTCTCTTCGTCGTCGTCTCTTCGTCGTCTCTTCGTCGTCGTCGTCTCTGTCTCTTCGTCGTCTCTGTCTCTTCGTCGTCGTCTCTTCGTCTTCGTCGTCGTCTCTTCGTGTCGTCGTCGTCGTGTCGTCGTCGTCGTCTCTTCGTGTCGTCGTCGTCGTGTCGTCGTCGTCGTCGTCGTCGTCGTCGTCTCTTCGTCGTCGTCTCATCAATGCAGCCTGTTCAGTGCCCATCAGCTCAACCTTACCTGTGGTCATCAATGCAGTCTGACCAGTGCATAGCGATTAGAGGAGAGCAGACAGATTATACAGAGCTGGGATCTCCTGTTTACTCGGCGCAGCCGCTGTCCTCAGACAAAGTCCTGCTTCCTATGATAAACCTCACCATTGTGCTGCCTATCATAGGAACCGGCCCAGGAGGCGGGATTTTGTCTGACAGCCAGGTAAATGGGAGAGCCCGCTCGCCTCCCCCCCTCCCCGTCCTGAGACAGCCCAAGCCCTAATAGGCCCAGTGGGACCAATGGTAGAGCCAGCTCTGGGCAACCCCCCCCCCCCCCTCTGCCCCAGCTCACGGAGCACCCCCCCAGGATCAGCCCTGCAAAGCAGTGTCCTCAGTTTGGGGACTGTCCCTGGAAACCGGGAACATCTGTTCACTTTAGCCTATCAGGGCTACCTAATAAGTGCCCATCAGTAAAGAAAAACTTAATTAAAATTTAATAACATAAACTCACCTCCTCCTTGTCTGTGACCATTACACTCAGTCTGTCCATTCATTTTCAAGGCAATCCTGCCTCTCCTCTGGATTACATTACCCCTAATTCTTTGCAGTACAGGGGGAAGGAGGAAGGAGGAATAGCGTGCTCTGTTCTCTCCCCTAACCTATGTACAACCACTGCTGGGAGATTGGTGGGAGGAGGGAGCAGATGTAGGAGAGGGGCGGGATGCTGGAAGAGGGCAGCCATGTGTCCATGTGGATCGCAGCTGGCGGTTCTTTTTGACAGATGCAGAGGAGGAGTGGCAGCGCCGCTACAAGCAGCACACAGGCTGAAGTCGCTCCAGCTTCTCCTCTGTGAGTATAACTGCATAGAGCTGGCTTCTCTCATCTCACAGCCAATGCGGCCCCCACCCACCGGGAAACTGCCCGCCCAGAATCGGCCTTACAAAAGCAGGGACAGACTTCCTCCGGGGACAGGGTCTTCAATCCGAGGACTGTCCCTGTACTGATTGCTGAGGCTATCTCACTGATAGATGGACTGCACAATGTCGTGGCTAAGCCTTGTAGATTGTCCATTCCATTTTCTAGTGACGTAGCCTCCGTGGGCAGTAAGGGCATTCTCAATGGACTTGGACATGGGAATTGTTGGAGCTTAGCTATAAAGTCAAGGAAACGCCAACAGGCCAATAAGGCTAAAATAAAAATGTATCTAGAAGAGTCTGCTCTTAAAACCCCACTCTGGGTAAAACAAAAATGCTGTGCCCCCCCCCCCCCCTCACACTGCAAGGGTTACATATTCTTTAAAGTTGGATTTCTAACATGCAGTTTTTGCCTGCGGCTATAGCTGCAAGCAATAGTAATTTGGGTTGATTTACTAAAACTGGAGAGTGCAAAATCTGGTGCAGCTCTGCATAAAAACCAATCAGCTTCCAGGTTTTTTTTTTTTTTTGGCAAAGCCTAACTGAGTATGCGGAAGACAGAAGCTGATTGGCTACCATGCAGAGCCCCACCAGATTTTGCACTTTGCAGTTTTAGTAAATCCACCCCATTGTGTTCTCCCAGCAGGGACGGCTCCCCGCATGGAGAAAACAATGGTTCCATGGAAGAGATTCTCCCAGCTACACTGACTGTATTGATAGGGAAACTAAGTCTAGAGGTTGGGCATACTATTCCTTGCTCCAGCAAGCTACCTTGGTCTATTATAGCATTCTTGGTAAGCTATTCCCATCTGTGGTCACACTCCTAACTTCACCATGTACAATGCATAGTTAATAGCCCTGCATTGTATGTGATGATGCACATATCGGAGCTTCAAGGAGAAAATAGCTGTGGATGGAGTGGGAAAAGATTAGTACTCCTATCAGGGGCTCTGTTAGAGAGATATCCTCTCATTTCCAGTTCTTTTGACAACGGTTTCACCAGACTCCAGCTGCAAATTATATTTCTCATGCAATCTCATTTGGATAGAAAGAAATCATTACACATACTGCATAGACCGGATCTCCATATGCGATGACACTAACACCACTGCGTCGGTGACACATGGGGGCGAACATGCTCCATTGGTCTGTATCTGGGTTGTAGACTTCTGCTGTAAAGAGGTATTCTTGTCCACTGAATCCGCCACATATATAGATCTGTAAAAACATAATAAAAGTGATATTAAAGTCAAGTACTCTGCTTATACTGGTAATTTGCTTGTCTGTTTTGTGAATAAGAATTGTATAAAAAAAAAAAGGAATTACAAAAAAAAAGAATCCCATCCTTTCTTTACTACTTAGCAGGCCCCCCATGCCATTGCTGAGTTTTGTAGTAGCCCCAGTGGTCAGGGAATGCAAACCCTTCATGCTGCAGCGGACAAAGGCATCTGGTGCTCACAGAAGTGTTGAATGTTGAAGAAAGCGATGGAGGCTGCAGCTCTAGAATGTAGGGGTGTGTAAGACCATTTGGTTTTTAAGTGGGTGTCTATATCTTACCTTGCCATTAAGGGTGGTGGCTTTTGCATTGCTTCTTATATTGTTCATTGGAGCTATACGATCCCATTGATTGGTTTCTGGGTCGTAACATTCTGCAGATTTCAGGCAAATGTGACCATCAAACCCACCCATGGTGTAAATCCGGTTTTGCAGGACTGCTGTGCTAACAAAGCAGCGCTTATCATTCATTGGAGCAACTTGTTGCCAGATCTTCTTGACTGGGTTAAACCGTCTTACGCTATTGTAATTAAAATCCATGCCGTTAGTCCCTCCAACCAGGTATATATAACCATTAGGGATGAGCCGAACACCCCCCGGGTTCGGTTCGCACCAGAACCTTCGAACCGTCCGAAAGTTCGCGCGAATTTTCGAACCCTATACGTTATAATGGACGCGAACGTTCGAAATCAAAAGTGCTAATTACAACGGCCAATATGCATGTTAATGTCATAAAACAGGTTTGGGGACCCGGGTCCTGCCCCAGGGGACATATATCAATGCAAAAAGAACTTTTAAAAACTAACGTTTTTTTCGGGAGCAGTCATTTTAATGATGCATAAAGTGAAAAAAAAAAAAAAAGTGAAATTTTCCTTTAAATATGGTACCTGGGGGGTGTCTAAAGTATGCCTGTGAAGTGGCATGTGTTTCCCGTGTTTAGAACTGTCCTTGCACAAAATGACATTTTTAAAGGAAAAAAAGAAGCCATTTAAAACCACTTGCGGCTTTAGGTTTGTTCTTAAGTAGAATCTGAACAGGTACATTATGAAGTGTAGCTCCATCCCAAAAAAATCTATTTTTAAGCTTTTTGGAGAACATAGGGAGGGGTTATCACCCCTGTAACATTTGCTGTCTTTGCACATCTGTTCAGAACATGTCACCTCACTTTCCGTCCCAATGACAAATGTTTTTGGAAAAAGTGGGGTTTTAATTGAAACAAGGATTGGTGATAAAGTATCAGTAGAGAGGAGATACCTTTTTCCCAAATTAAATCTAACAGGATAGAATTTCCCTTCCTAGGGGTAGATTTCCTCTCACTTCCTGTTTTCTCTTTCCATTTGCAAGTAGGAGTCGTTTGTAAGTTGGATGTTTGAAAGTAGGGGCCTGGCGTATATACTCTGCAGAAATTTGCCCTATTAGATGTTGGTGTAGCCACAAGACTGGTGGGCACAGGAATGGGCCCTGCTGTGAGTTAATAGATCAAGATTTGTAATTGCATGCACCTGTTGAACAGGGCAGAAAAATTGGGGGTGGTGGTGGACGGTGTTGCCACAAGACTGTAAGCTCTCACAGTTACTCTTGGTGGGCGCAAGAATGGGCCCTGCTGTGAGTTATTAGATCAAGATTTGTAATTGCAAGCACCTGATGAACAGGGCAGAAAAATTGGGCCTTTGGCGGTGGTGGTGGACGGTGTTGCCACAAGACTGTAGGCCCTCGTAGTTACTCTTGGTGGGCGCAGGAATGGGCCCTGCTGTGAACTATTAGATCAAGATTTGTAATTACCCGCCCCTGTTAAACAGGGGCTGAAAAATTGTGCCTTAGGCACTGGTGCTGGTGCCACAACACTGCAACCCCTCACAGATACTGTACTTGGAGCACAGCAGTCACACGTGTTGCAAAGCATTTTTTAAAAAAATTGTAATTACCCGCCCCTGTTAAACAGGGGCTGAAAAATTGTGCCTTAGGCACTGGTGCTGGTGCCACAACACTGCAACCCCTCACAGATACTGTACTTGGAGCACAGCAGTCACACGTGTTGCAAAGCATTTTTTTAAAAAATTGTAATTACCCGCCCCTGTTAAACAGGGGCTGAAAAATTGTGCCTTAGGCACTGGTGCTGGTGCCACAACACTGCAACCCCTCACAGATACTGTACTTGGAGCACAGCAGTCACACGTGTTGCGAAGCATTTTTTTAAAAAATTGTAATTACCCGCCCCTGTTAAACAGGGGCTGAAAAATTGTGCCTTAGGCACTGGTGCTGGTGCCACAACACTGCAACCCCTCACAGATACTGTACTTGGAGCACAGCAGTCACACGTGTTGCGAAGCATTTTTTAAAAAAATTGTAATTACCCGCCCCTGTTAA
This sequence comes from Lithobates sylvaticus, assembly GCA_028564925.1. Taxonomy (NCBI): domain Eukaryota; kingdom Metazoa; phylum Chordata; class Amphibia; order Anura; family Ranidae; genus Lithobates; species Lithobates sylvaticus. The sequence continues at coordinate 106,939,553 of CM053026.1, forward strand.
ACAGGGGCTGAAAAATTGTGCCTTAGGCACTGGTGCTGGTGCCACAACACTGCAACCCCTCACAGATACTGTACTTGGAGCACAGCAGTCACACGTGTTGCGAAGCATTTTTTTATAAAAATTGTATGTACACGCCCCTGTTAAACGGGCTGAAAAATTGTGCCTTAGGCACTGGTGTGGTGGCATGGATCATTGAGGAGGAGGAAGAGGATAGTCAGTGAACATAAGAGGACAGTCACTCAGCATCAGCATAGGCAGTCTTGAAGGGATGTGATATTAAAAATTATTCGGTTATATCCGCCTCAGGTGCCTGGTAGCTGGTGGTGATCCAAGACTGATTCATTTTGATGAAGGTCAGTCGATCAACCGAGGCGGTGGACAGGCGCACCCTATGATCGGTGACAAATCCTCCAGCAGCACTGAATGTGCGTTCGGAAAGAACACTGGAGGCAGGACAGGCCAGTAGCTCAATTGCATACTGTGCAAGCTCTGGCCAGTGATCCATCCTCAGGACCCAGTAAGCCAGAGGATTTTCGGTGGGAAAGGTGTCCAAGTCTGACCTTGCCCCAAGGTATTCCTGCACCATGTATATCAGACGCTGGCGATGGTTGCTGGAACCGATCATACCTTGGGGCTGCGGACTAAAAAATTGTCTGAACGCATCGGTCAGACGTCCACCTTCCCCACCGCTCCTTCTGCTACTGACCGAAGCCTCAGCAACTCGTCGCCCAGGACCAGGAGTTTGTAGCCTCCCAGTTTCTGGGAACGCGTTGCACAGACCTTTCTGCAAGGCCTCCCTGAGATGTCTCATCCTCTGCTCCCTCTGCGACGGCAAGATAAGGTCCGCAACCTTACCCTTGTACCGCGGATCAAGGAGAGTGGCCAGCCAGTAATGGTCCCTCTCCTTGATCCGAAGAACACGAGGATCCTTCCGCAGGCTTTGCAGGATCAGGGAGGCCATGCAGCGTAGGTTAGCTGAGGCATTCGGTCCGGAGTCTTCTGGGTCACTGAGGATGACATGATCGCCAGCCACCTCCTCCCAGCCACGTACAAGTCCACTGGTTTGTTGGGACTGTACATCATCCCTAAAAGACTGCTGCTGCTGATGCTGAGTGCCAGGCTCCACCTCCATGCTCACACAATCCTCCTCCTCCTCCTCCTCCTCCTCCTCCTCCTCCTCCTCATCATCCTCTTCCTGTGTGATGGGTGGGACAGGAGGAACACTGTCCGGATAAAGGGGGCCTTGAGAGGCAAGGAAGTCCTCCTCTTCCTGCCTCTGTTCTGCCTCAAGTGCCCTGTCCATTATCCCACGCAGCGTATGCTCCAACAGGTGGACAAGAGGGACAGTGTCACTGATGCATGCACTGTCACTGCTCACCATCCTCGTGGCCTCCTCAAATGGTGAGAGGACAGTGCATGCATCCCTGATCATGCTCCACTGACGTGGGGAAAAAAAACCAAGCTCCCCTGACCCTGTCCTGGTGCCATAGTCGCAAAGGTACTCATTGATGGCCCTCTGCTGCGTGTGCAGTCGCTGCAGCATGGCCAACGTTGAGTTCCACCTGGTGGGCATGTCACATATTAGGCGGTTCTTGGGCAGGTTCAGCTCCTTTTGCAGCTCAGTCAGCCGAGCACTGGCATTATAAGATCGGCGGAAATGCACACAGACTTTCCTGGCCTGCCTCAGGACATCCTGTAAGCCTGGGAACCTGCCCAAGAACCGCTGCACCACCAGGTTGAGGACGTGAGCCATGCAGGGCACATGGGTGAGCTGCCCCTGTCGCAGGGCGGAGAGGAGGTTGGTGCCATTGTCAGAAACGACCATTCCTGGCTTAAGCTGACGTGGCGTCAACCACCTCTCGGCCTGCCCCTGCAGAGCTGCCAGAACCTCTGGCCCAGTGTGGCTCCTGTCCCCCAAACACACCAGCGCAAGCACGGCATGGCATCTTTTTGCCTGCGTACTTGCGTAGCCCCTTGTACGCCTACGGAGCACCGCTGGTTCCAAGGACAGAGCACTGGAGGAAGAAGAAGAGGAGGGGGTGGAGGAGAGAGGTGTGTCACAACCAGTAGCAGTAGTAGCGTTTTGGAGGCGTGGTGGCGGAACAACCTCCAACACTACTGCACCTTGTCCTGCATCCCTCCCAGCTGCCAATAGAGTGACCCAATGGGCCGTGAAAGAAAGGTACCGTCCCTGTCCATGCCTGCTGGACCATGAGTCAGCGGTAATATGCACCTTACCGCTGACCGCCCTGTCCAGCGAGGCATGGACATTGCCCTCCACATGCCGGTAGAGAGACGGAATCGCCTTCCGTGAGAAAAAGTGGCGTTTGGGAACCTGCCACTGAGGAACCGCACATTGAACAAACTCACGGAAGGGGGCCGAGTCTACCAACTGAAAAGGCAGCAGTTGAAGTGCTAGCAATTTAGCCAGGCTAGCATTCAACCGCTGGGCATGTGGATGGCTGGGAGTGTACTTCTTTCTACGGTCCAGCAGCTGGGGCAGGGAAATTTGCCTGCTGCAATCGGACGTCGGTGTACTGCAAGTACTTGGTTGTGACACACCTAATTCTACACCTTCAGTCCTCTCAGAGCAGCTTTCAGAGAGGACTGAAGGTGTAGTGGGGATGGAGATCCCAGCTGAGGAGGAGCAAGGAGAGGTCCGCTTAGTTCTTTGGTGTGGGTCTTTTATGTGTGCCTGCCAACGAGCTGCATGGCAGGTCGCCATATGTCTGGTCATGCTTGTGGTGCCCAAGCGGCTGATGTTTTGGCCACGCGAGATACGCTTGAGACAAATATTGCAAATAGCAGTGGTGCGATCTGCTGCACTCGTCTCAAAAAAGGCCCACACCAAAGAACTTTTCTGATAACGTGCATAGGCAGCGCCCTGCACAGGCGGAGCTCTGCGGTGTTGTACAGTTGCTGTGCTGGCCTCTACCTGGCCTCCAGGGGGCACCCTGCCTCGTTGGACATGTGACGCCGCATCCTCTCCTCCTCCTCGTCCTCCTCCTCATCCTCTCTCCCTTCAGGCACCCACGTGGAGTCAGTGACCTCATCATCCCCTCCCTCTTCACCACTAGAGCAAACCTGGCAGTAAGCTGCAGCTGGTGGAACAGTACTGCCAGATTCCTCAAGCTGGGTATCATCATCCGAGCCTTCGAATCGTTGGGCATCCTCCTGGAGCATGTACCCAACACTGTGCTCAAAGAGTTCGGGGGACTCCTCAGGAGGACATGGTGGGTCTAGGGAAGGGGTGGCTGATGATGCTCTGCCAATACCCTGAGCCTGGGTGAGAGAGGATGAGGAGGATGAGGAGGGCTTGGTCATCCATTCTACCAAGCCTTCAGCATGATGCGGCTCCACATGTCCAGCTGCCGAAAACAAAGACGCGCGTGTCCCATGGCCACGTGCTGATGACGATGCACGACCACGTCCACGGCCACGTCCACTAGAAACAGAGCCTGCCTGCCCTGTGTTCTTGGCTCTGCACGCTCTGCCTCCCCTTGGCGGTCTTCCAGCCATTGTAGTCGGTAGTCCTGTGGGTGCTGCTGAGAAGAATATATAGGAGCTCTGTGTGATGCCACTAACACACTAGAAGTCCTGTGGGTGCTGCTGAGAAGAAAATATAGGAGCTCTGTGTGATGCCACTAACACACTAGAAGTCCTGTGGGTGCTTCTGCAAAGAAAATAGAGGAGCTCTGTGTGATGCCACTAACACACTAGAAGTCCTGTGGGTGCTGCTGAGAAGAAAATATAGGAGCTCTGTGTGATGCCACTAACACACTAGAAGTCCTGTGGGTGCTTCTGCAAAGAAAATAGAGGAGCTCTGTGTGATGCCACTAACACACTAGAAGTCCTATGGGTGCTTCTGCAAAGAAAATAGAGGAGCTCTGTGTGATGCCACTAACACACTAGAAGTCCTGTGGGTGCTTCTGCAAAGAAAATAGAGGAGCTCTGTGTGATGCCACTAACACACTAGAAGTCCTGTGGGTGCTGCTGAGAAGAAAATATAGGAGCTCTGTGTGATGCCACTAACACACTAGAAGTCCTGTGGGTGCTGCTGAGAAGAAAATATAGGAGCTCTGTGTGATGCCACTAACACACTAGAAGTCCTATGGGTGCTTCTGCAAAGAAAATAGAGGAGCTCTGTGTGATGCCACTAACACACTAGAAGTCCTGTGGGTGCTGCTGAGAAGAAAATATAGGAGCTCTGTGTGATGCCACTAACACACTAGAAGTCCTATAGGTGCTTCTGGGAAGAAAATATAGGTCTGTGTGATGGGACTAACACACTTCAAGTCCTATAGGTGCTTCTGGGAACTAAATATAGGATCTCTGTGTGATGGGACTAACACACTTCAAGTCCTATGGGTGCTTCTGCGAAGAAAATATAGGTCTGTGTGATGGGACTAACACACTTCAAGTCCTATAGGTGCTTCTGGGAACAAAATATAGGATCTCTGTGTGATGGGACTAACACACTTCAAGTCCTATAGGTGCTTCTGGGAACAAAATATATGATCTCTGTGTGATGGGACTAACACACTTCAAGTCCTATGGGTGCTTCTGGGAACAAAATATAGGTCTGTGTGATGGGACTAACACACTTCAAGTCCTATAGGTGCTTCTGGGAACAAAATATATGATCTCTGTGTGATTGGACTAACACACTTCAAGTCCTATAGGTGCTTCTGGGAACAAAATATATGATCTCTGTGTGATGGGACTAACACACTTCAAGTCCTATAGGTGCCTCTGGGAAGAAAATATAGGTCTGTGTGATGGGACTAACACACTTCAAGTCCTATAGGTGCTTCTGGGAACAAAATATATGATCTCTGTGTGATTGGACTAACACACTTCAAGTCCTATAGGTGCTTCTGGGAACAAAATATATGATCTCTGTGTGATGGGACTAACACACTTCAAGTCCTATAGGTGCCTCTGGGAAGAAAATATAGGTCTGTGTGATGGGACTAACACACTTCAAGTCCTATAGGTGCTTCTGGGAACAAAATATATGATCTCTGTGTGATGGGACTAACACACTTCAAGTCCTATAGGTGCTTCTGGGAACAAAATATATGATCTCTGTGTGATTGGACTAACACACTTCAAGTCCTATAGGTGCTTCTGGGAACAAAATATATGATCTCTGTGTGATGGGACTAACACACTTCAAGTCCTATAGGTGCTTCTGGGATCAAAATATATGATCTCTGTGTGATGGGACTAACACACTTCAAGTCCTATAGGTGCTTCTGGGAACAAAATATATGATCTCTGTGTGATGGGACTAACACACTTCAAGTCCTATAGGTGCCTCTGGGAAGAAAATATAGGTCTGTGTGATGGGACTAACACACTACAAGTCCTATAGGTGCTTCTGGGAACAAAATATAGGATCTCTGTGTGATGGGACTAACACACTTCAAGTCCTATAGGTGCTTCTGGGAACAAAATATATGATCTCTGTGTGATGGGACTAACACACTTCAAGTCCTATGGGTGCTTCTGGGAACAAAATATAGGTCTGTGTGATGGGACTAACACACTTCAAGTCCTATAGGTGCTTCTGGGAACAAAATATATGATCTCTGTGTGATTGGACTAACACACTTCAAGTCCTATAGGTGCTTCTGGGAACAAAATATATGATCTCTGTGTGATGGGACTAACACACTTCAAGTCCTATAGGTGCCTCTGGGAAGAAAATATAGGTCTGTGTGATGGGACTAACACACTTCAAGTCCTATAGGTGCTTCTGGGAACAAAATATATGATCTCTGTGTCATAGGACTAACACACTTCAAGTCCTATAGGTGCTTCTGGGAACAAAATATATGATCTCTGTGTGATGGGACTAACACACTTCAAGTCCTATAGGTGCTTCTGGGATCAAAATATATGATCTCTGTGTGATGGGACTAACACACTTCAAGTCCTATAGGTGCTTCTGGGAACAAAATATATGATCTCTGTGTGATGGGACTAACACACTTCAAGTCCTATAGGTGCCTCTGGGAAGATAATATAGGTCTGTGTGATGGGGCTAACACACTTCAAGTCCTATAGGTGCTTCTGGGAACAAAATATATGATCTCTGTGTGATGGGACTAACACACTTCAAGTCCTATAGGTGCTTCTGGGAACAAAATATATGATCTCTGTGTGATGGGACTAACACACTTCAAGTCCTATAGGTGCTTCTGGGAACAAAATATATGATCTCTGTGTGATGAGACTAACACACTTCAAGTCCTATAGGTGCTTCTGGGAAGAAAATATATGATCTCTGTGTGATGGGACTAACACACTTCAAGTCCTATAGGTGCTTCTGGGAACAAAATATATGATCTCTGTGTGATGGGACTAACACACTTCAAGTCCTATAGGTGCTTCTGGGAACAAAATATATGATCTCTGTGTGATGGGACTAACACACTTCAAGTCCTATAGGTGCTTCTGGGAACAAAATATATGATCTCTGTGTGATTGGACTAACACACTTCAAGTCCTATAGGTGCTTCTGGGAACAAAATATAGGAGCTCTGCCTGCCTGCCACGAACACACTACAAGTCCTATAGGTGCTTCTGGGAACAAAATATAGGAGCTCTGCCTGCCTGCCAGGAACACACTACAAGTCCTATAGGTGCTTCTGGGAACAAAATATAGGAGCTCTGCCTGCCTGCCACGAACACACTACAAGTCCTATAGGTGCTTCTGGGAACAACATATAGGAGCTCTGCCTGCCTGCCAGGAACACACTACAAGTCCTATAGGTGCTTCTGGGAACAAAATATAGGAGCTCTGCCTGCCTGCCACGAACACACTACAAGTCCTATAGGTGCTTCTGGGAACAAAATATAGGAGCTCTGCCTGCCTGCCAGGAACACACTACAAGTCCTATAGGTGCTTCTGGGAACAAAATATAGGAGCTCTGCCTGCCTGCCACGAACACACTACAAGTCCTATAGGTGCTTCTGGGAACAAAATATAGGAGCTCTGCCTGCCTGCCACGAACACACTACAAGCCCCTCTTTCTAAATCAATCTTTGTAAATCAATCTATCTAACTCAATCTCTCTAAGTAAATCTCTCTAACTAACTAAATCCAGCAGAGTGTCACAGATCTATCCTGCTCTATCTGCGCCGGAACAGCATGTGACCGGCGCAGACGGCGTGGCGGCCTTTTATAGGGGGGGGCGTGTACTAAAGCCCCTGAGCTGTAATTGGCTACAGGCGTCCTGCCTGTAGCCAATTATGGCTCTTCGAGTTTCCGGGGCTGTGATTGGCCAAGCATGCGGGGTCACAGTGCATGCTTGGCCAATCATCAGCCAGCAATGCACTGCGCCGGCCGCGCCGGCCGCAATGCATTGCGGGGCCGCTCGCATCACACGAACGTGATGCGAGCGGCTAAAATAGTTCTGGGCTCGCCGAGCGAGCGAACGCCCGGTGCTCGATGCGAACGTGGGTTCGCATCGAGCACCGGGCCCATCCCTAATAACCATTTAGGTATGAGGTTCCATGGTAGGCCCTGGGTCTTTCCATATCACAGGTGATGTCAACCCAGCAGTCAACTCTGCAATCGTAGGCCTTCATGGTATTGGTAGGGTTACTAGGGATCCAGCCACCAACGGCGAGTAGAATTGCACTTGGCAGGCGTGGCCTTGTCAATGGGTTTTTGAAACCTAACCTGGAGGATCCATTTGCGTTTAAGTCATTCTTTATCTTTAGCACATTGGTGCAGATATTCATACATTCTTTGTTGTACTGTATGTGGATGTTAGTCATCACGATGTTCATTAAATACCTGGTGTCTATCAAGGCCATTCGAACCTGGAGAAGAAGAAGAGAAAAGGGGGTTTTATATTGTAGAGGTCAACAAAACTCAATAGACAATCATTGAGGTACAGCAGTCAAATACAATTTTGACACCACATAAGCTGTGAAATATACAGTTTCCTTACTTAAAGAATACTGGTAAGGAAGTAGACTTTACTCAGTGGTGTTACAAATTTTTATTTTAATTTTCACAGTCATAGAGGAGTGCTTCATTGGAGGGGTGGTGGCTCAATGACACTGGGTTCTACTAGGCCTCTGTGGTACATGATGGTCAGAAGCAGTCTGTCCAGGACTGGTGCAATGGAAACACCCTGAAAAGGAACCTACACATCCCTGCTCCTCCGGTATCTCTCCTTACATCTGCATTTGCGCTTTTCATAAGCAGTGGAGCTCTCTCCCTACCTTACTGCCTCAGTGTGGGTGGGGTAAATGGTTGGCCCCTAAACTTATAGGGACCTTTGTCAAGATGGCCACCCCAATCTTGCGTGACTTCAGTACCTCCAGCCAACCTGAAGATCTACCACAGTTCCACCTTCGGGTTGGAGGATGTACTGCAGCCTGCCCCTGCCTACATACTGGTTGGAGTTGGCAGAAATCCAGGGAATGTTGGCTATGGTCAAGGAGCCTATAGAAAAGAAAACATGATCTAGCCATAAATGGGTTGGGATAGCAAACATTCAGATATCGAAAAGTATCTTAGTATCTTTAAACTGTTCAGTTTAAAAAGGAGGTTCACTCTGGAAAAAAAATATTTAAGTCAGCAACTACAAGTCCTGTAGCTGCTGACTTTTAATAAAAGTACACTTACCTGTCCAGAGATCCAGCGCTGGCATCCTAAATGTGGGCAGCCGGCTATGCTGCTTTTAGCCTCACAGCCGGCTGCCCATTTCGCATTCGCAGGGCACAGCACTTTGTGAGTGGTCCCGCAGTCTTCTGGGACCTGTGACATGTTCCAAAAGACTGTGGGGAGGGAGAGGAGAACTGCTGCTCAGGTCACCTAGGAGATCTGAATGGAAGTGGAAGGGGGTACCTGTCAAAACTAGGTACCTGCTCCTACCCCCCCCCCCCCCCCCCCAAAAAAAATGAAGTGCCAAATGTGACAGGGGAGGAGGACTTAAAGAAGAACGTTCCCTTAGGGTAGAGTTCCACTTTAAGGTTACCTTTAACATTTTGCATACATTTGTACAAACTACAGAAGTTTAAAACCTTCACTATGTTTCTCAAAAAAGTTTGACAGGGGTGCTGATTGCACTGTGCGAGAATGCACATACAAAGCCATGCAAAAAATATGGAATATTTTTTTTCTTACAATGGGGTTGATTTGCTAAACCTGGAGAGTGCAAAATCTGGTGCATCCCTGCATAGAAACTTCCATTTTTTTTTTGTCAAAGCTTAATTGAACAAGCTGAAGTTAGAAGCTGATTGAACACCATGCACAGATGTACCAGATTTTGCTCTCTCCAGTTTTAGTAAATCAACCCCAATGGGTAAATGGAGTTCTCCGTCTTACCTTAGGCAGTAGGGTGGTGATGTATTGCCTACGATGGGTTGGGTGGTGCTCAATCCATTTGATGATGCTTTCAAAGATGACTTCCTCCCTGGTAACAAGAAGATCTTCTCTGTTGATGAGATCCTCAAACTCCGTTAGGCTTAGATTCAGAAGCTCCTCATAGGTCGATGCTATTTCGTGAAAGTGGTGAAGCATGTATGCATGGGTGTTTTCATGCAGCTTGGGGCAATTAAAGTGGCTGGAGAATCTGCCAATGCAGTTCTCGGGACATAGCTGGCCAATGATGAAATCCGCGCATCGCCATTGTAGACCCAAGATGATGAATTTGTCTGCGGCCATAAACAATGCTTGTACGTTCTCGAAATTGATGATTACTGCATTGGTGTAGATATACTGAAGGAGCAAGCTCATCATGTCTGGGGAATTTCCGTGTATATGGTACATATGATTTTCGGTCTCTGTCCATCTTCTATTAAACTGACACCCGGGATGAGGAGAAGAATTCTCGTTACACTGCTGTTTTTAAAATAAAGTTTTTCATCATTTAATATGTTTTTTTGGAGGGGGATTTACAGTAACACAAATGCTACATATAGGTCTTTAGTTGATGGTGTCCCAAATGAAGTGAATGTTTTATGCGCAAACTGCTGGCGCTATATAAATCCTGCATAATAATAGTAATAATATCAAGCAACCAGAGCCGATCGGCCCTATAGGCACACTATGCAAGCTGCTTAGGGCCCCACCGCTGTGGGGGGGGCACCAAGACCCAGCATCCCCCCCTGCACCTCGAGCTGGCCGTTTAGAGTACAGTGAGGAGAGGTGGGAGGAGGTGGAAGGCGGCGATCGGCAGCTCTATGGTCCCTGAGTGGGCAGCGGGATCTCCCTGGTGTTTGTAGTACTCTCAGTGTATACAGTGGAGAGGAGACCCAGGCAGGTATCAGTTTCACTTTCACTCTGCTTGAACACTGTTGCTGATGCCAGGGTCAGAGGCCCCTCTCCTCTCCACTGTATACATTTGGAGATAGAACTACTAGCCCCAGGGAGATACCCCTGCCTGTGGACACCATATAGCTGCCGATCGCCGCCTTCCACCTCTACCAGCCAGGTACAGGGGAACCTCTGCAAGGGGGGGAGTCAGCTGTTTGGGGGCCCAAATGTAAGAGGTGGGCTTTCTGGGGACACTAATGTAAGGAAGGGGGCCTCTGGGGACACTAATGTAAGAGGGAGGGCTCTCTGGGGACACTGATGTAAGGATGGGGCCCTCTGGGGACACTGATGTAAAGACGGGGCCCTCTGGGGACACTGATGTAAGAGGGGGCCCCCTGGGGACAATAATGTCAGAGGGGGAGGGGCTCTCTGGGGACTCTGTGTAAGGAGGGTCTCTCTGGGGACCCTGTGTAAGGAGGGGCTCTCTGGGGACACTAATGTAAGAGGGAAGGCTCTCTTGGGACACTAATGTAAGGGGAGGCTCTCTTGGGACCATGGTGTAAGGGGGGGCTCTCTGGGGACCCTGGTGTAAGGGGGGGGGCTCTCTGGGGACCCTGGTGTAAGGGGGGGGGGGCTCTCTGGGGACCCTGGTGTAAGGGGGGCTCTCTGGGGACCCTGATGTAAGGAGGGGCTCTCTGGGGAGCCTGGTGTAAGGGGAGGCTCTCTGGGGACCCTGGTGTAAGTGGAGGCTCTCTGAGGACCCTGATGTAAGGGGAGGCTCTCTGGGGACCCTGATGTAAGTAGGGAGGCTCACTGGGGACCCTGATGTAAGGGGGGCTTTCTGGGGACCCTGATGTAAGGAGGGGCTCTCTGGGGACTCTGATGTAAGGGGAGGCTCTCTGGGGACTCTGATGTAAGGGGAGGCTCTCTGGGAAACCTAATGTAGGGGGAGGCTCTCTGGGGACCCTGATGTAGGGGGAGACTCTCTGAGGGCACTGATTTAAGGGGGGCTCTCTGGGGACCCTGATGTAAGGGGAGGCTCTCTGGGGATCCTGATGTAAGGGGAGGCTCTCTGGGGATCCTGATGTAAGGGGAGGCTCTCTGGGGACCCTGATGTAAGGGGGGGGCTCTCTGGGGACCCTAATGTAGGGGGAGGCTCTATAGGGACCCTGATGTAAGGGGAGGCTCTCTGGGGACCCTAATGTAGGGGGAGGCTCTCTGGGGACCCTGATGTAGGGGGAGACTCTCTGATGACACTGATTTAAGGGGGACTCTCTGAGGACCCTGATGTAAGGGGGGCTCTCTGAGGACCTCATTCTGTTCTATATTGTTGTACTTATTCTTTGACTGTTTTGTTTAAAGGAGGGAGGATTGTTTTGGGAGCACTGAAGTGTCAGGTGTGACTGTGTGGCAATGGCAAATGGTTTACATAGCTCACGGCATCACGGGTCAGGTAGAGGGCCCCTTAGCAGAATTTTGCTTAGGGCCCAGGGAGGTCAGGATCGGCACTGCAAGCAACAACATTTATTATAAGCACAGTAAAGCCTTCTTGGAACAGAAGTTATTCACACGTCTTATTCCATCACATCTCCCAAAAATAAGAAGATTATTCCTCATTTCCGGACAGAAAGTGGAACCATGCAAATAATTGCCTTTCAGCAAACTGGCCAGATGCACATGCAAAACCAGTGTGCAAATATGGGCCAATATTATAGAGCCATTCATTCCAAATTGCATACAGCTTTCTTTTTTTCTGAGTCCGCAGTGCACAAAAAAACCCCACCAAAGTGAACCAAAAAACTGCATGTGAGCACACACACACAAAAAGTGGACTAGGGTGGGTCAAATAGTCCCCACGCGAAGAGAAAGACCCCCTCCCCAGCCCCCAGGAGTGCAAGACTCCTGAAAAGGGTACGGCACACTCAGGTCCCCTAGCCAAAACATCCGGCAGAACCCTCTCCCCATGATCAGCCAAAGCTAACCAATGAGTTGTGGGTGGGGGCTCTCCTGAAGAGATAACCCCCAAGGCTAGGGAGGAATGAACCTAAAGGCCAATAGTGAAACATTCCCAACCCCCACATTACCCAGTGGGCAGTTAATTTGGCTTTTTTTACACAGAGAAGATCCCTTTAGGGCCGTCATCATATCAGCAGGGATAATATATAGCCAGCCAATCTGCTTGATGGCAGGACACCCCTACTGGACATAAGATAAGAACAGATTAAAAAAATAAAAATAAATCAAAAACACCTAAGTATACACAAAAGTGCACTTAAGGGTGTGTCTCTTGTCCACCCCCCAAAGGAGAAGGACCTTCCCAACCCCCCCCCCCCTTTCCGCAGAGGAGCAAGGCTCCTGACAGGGGCAAGGCTTGAACATGGTCATGTGAAGGGCTCTCCCAAAGAGAGGTCCCTTCAGTTTCAGGGGAGGAAGTAACCTAATAACCATACTAAATAAATAAAGTGCTAGTGCAATAATCAACAAAAATAAAGCTATACAATAAAAACGTCCAATGTACACTCTGGATGAGAGTGTCTTGAGTATGTGAATACAGTCCAAGCAATACTGTGACAGTCTAAGCCCCCGTACACACGGTCGGAAATTCCGACCACAAAATCCGTCCGTTTTTTTCCGATGGATTTTGTCCGAAACTGGTGTTGCATACACATGGTTGGACAAACTTGTCGGAAAATCCGATAGTTCTGAACATGGTGACGTTCGATGCGTACGACGGAACTACGTAGAGGCTAGTAGCCAATAGCTTTGATCTCGTAATTTGGTCTGAGCATGCGTGGCACTTTGTCCATCGGAATTCTCGACACACGATCGGAAAAAGTCTGATTGGATTTTGTTGTCGTAAAATTTGAGCCCATGCTCTCAAATTTTTTCCGTCGGATATTCCGATGGAAAAAGTCCGCTAGAGCCCACACACGATCGGATTTTCCGACAACATAATCCAATCAGACTTTTTCCATCGGAATATCCGACTGTGTGTACGGGGCATAACTGTATTAAAGATGGGTAGTAAATCCCTCCACCGTGAATGAACAAAAAAGCCGATACTGGCCTGGCCAATCCTCTGCAGTAACATCTTTATGTGTACAAGCCGTTCACCTTACTGCTAAGGTTACAGCATATATAGATCACAAGCAACGGTCCTCAGGGGATCCCTCTTTGATGTTTACAGAGATGGCCTTCTTTACTAGAATGCTTGGTGTGGGGATATGAGAAAAATGAAGAAAGGTGCCAATAGCGTAATCCCATTTGAAAATTGATTAGAACAAACATATAGATACACTCACTTTTTTTTTTTTTTTTAAACGCAATACTCCACGAGCGCCACGCTCATCTGTTTCCGTCACTACTGGTTCCGCCTATTGCTCCAATCCTGACACGTATCGTCACATCACGTGTCACGTTGTTTGTGATCTATATATGCTGTGTATCCTTACAGCAGTAAGGTGAGTGGCTTGTACACATAAAGGTGTTACTGCAGAGGATTGGCCAGGCACCGGCTTTTTTGTTCATTCACGGTGGAGGGATTTACTAGATATCTTTTATACAGTTATGCCGCGTACACACAGTCGGAATTTCCGATGGAAACAGTCCGATGGGAGCTTTTCATCGGAATTTCCGACCGTGTGTATGCCCATCGGTCTTTTTCTGTCGGAATTTCCGACGAACTTTGGATTGAGAACCTGTTCTTAATTCTTCCGACTGAAAACCTTTCTATTGGATTTTCAGATCGTGTGTATGCAATTCCGACACGCAAAATTCCGACGCATGCTCGGAAACTATTAGACGCATGCTCAGAAGCATTAAACTTCCCTTTTATAGTGTAGTCGAACGTGTGGTATGCCGTGGTGTTATTGACCGTCGGAATTTGGTGTGACCGTGTGTAGACAAGACAGTTTGAGCGAAATTCCGTCGGAATTCCGACGGGAAAACCATCAGAGCTTTTTCCGACGAGAATTCCGACCGTGTGTACGCGGCATTAGACTGTATTGCTTTGACTGTATTCACGTACTCAAGACACTCTCATCCAGAGTGTACATTGGACTTTTACTCTTTCTATTTCGTGTATATACACCTTATACCACTTCAGCTTTTTTATTATATTTATTTATATGATTAGTTCCAAGCTGCTATTATTGATTATTGATGTTTTATTGCTTTTAGAAACTAAATGTGTTTCACTTTTCACTTGGCACTTTAGCATTTAGCAAGTTTTTATTGTTGATTATTGCACTAGCACTTCATTTATTTAACCACTAGGCATCCGCGCTATAGCCGAAAGACGGCTACAGTGCGGACTCCAATTGCCGGGAGGGCGTACCTGGACGTCCTCCTGTTTACTTCCGCGATGCGTGCGCCTACGTAAACATATGAGATCATCTCTCATTGCCGGCTCTTCCTCCTCACACAGAGACAGCGTGTGAGGAGGGAGAGCGAACGGCTGCAGCATCAGTGTAAAAAAAAAAAAAAGTAAAATAAAGATGTCAGTGCCATCTGTCCCCAGTGCCATGTATAAGTGCCATCTGTCATCAGTGCCACATCAGTGTCATGTGTCATCAGTGCCACCTATTAGTGCCATCTGTCATCAGCATGTTGGGCCTCTCTATGTGGCTAGTCTGTGAAAAAGTCCCACACATGTGGTATCGTAATATTCAGGAGGAGTAGAAGAATGTATTTTGGGGCATCATTTGTGGTATACACATGCCATGTGAGCAGTGATGTAAGTAACTGAGTTAAAATAAACAGAGTTACTTAACGCAGTTACTTTAGAGGGTAACGAGTAATCTAACTGATTACTTTTCCCCTCATGGTAACGCAGTTCCCATTACTTGAGCGGCATTACCGCAATTACATCTACCACCATTAGATGGCAGTAGTGTAATTCCGGTGTCCTGACGAAAAAGTTCCCCTGCCGGATAAGGACCCCCTGTACTGCGCAGGCGCAGCGCTTGCGCAGTACAAAGGACTATGGAGCGTACGAAAATTGCCGAACCTAAACAGCTCTGAGTGAACTCTACACCGTGCAGGCGCAGTTAACATGTAATTGTACAAGGCAATGCCGCACGCTCCCGATGCTCATGCTACTCTGCAAGGGGCATCTATCGTGTAACTAAGGGGCGGGTCTAGTATTACTGTAACCAAGGGGCGCATTTATTATTATTGTTATATATCGAGCTCTGCCCATTAATTTAACATTCGCCCTCTTCTGTAGCCATCTGCCCCTTACACGATATAATAATAATAGACCCGCCCCTTGCTTACACGCTATAACAGATCTGCCCCTTGGTTAGAGCAATAATAGAGCAGCCACTTGGTTACACGATATATAACAATAATAATAAATGCACCCCTTGCTTACAGTAATACTAGACCCGCCCTTAGTTACACGTATAGAATATAAAAAAAAAGTCACAGTTACTTTGCTGCGTAACTAATTACTTTTCCAATGTAGTAACTGAGTTACTAACGCAATTACTTTTTGGGAGAAGTAATTTGTAACTTAACTAATTACTTTTTTAAAGTAAGATGACCAACACCGCATGTGAGAGAAATAACCTATTACAATGACAATTTTGTGGGAAAAAAAAATCTTGATTTTGCAAAGAATTGTGGGAAAAAATGACAACATCAAAAACCTCACCATGCCTCTTACTAAATACCTTGGAATGTCTACTTTCAAAAAAGGGGTCATTGGGGGGTATTTGTACTTTCCTGGCTTGTTCGGGTCGCAAGAAATGAGATAGGCCACCAGTACATCAGGTGTGATCAATTTTGTATGATTTGCACCACAGCCTGTAGAATCTCTAACTTTCACAAAGATCAAATAATATCCACTAATTTGGGTTATTTTTACCAAAGATATGTAGCAGTATAAATTGTGGCCAAAATTTATGAAGAAAAATTTATAATTTGCAAAATTTATCACAGAAACTAAGAACAATTAGTTTTTTTTTCAAAATTTTCGGTCTTTTTTCATTTATAGCGCAAAAAATAAAAAAGCCCAGAGGTGATCAAATACCACCAAAAGAAAGCTCTATTTGTGGGAAAAAAAAGACAAAAAAATTATTTGGGTACAGTATTACATGACTGAGTAATTGTCATTCGAAGTGTGAGAGCTGAAAGCTTAAAATTTGTCTGGTCACGAGGGGGGTTTAGGTGCCCAGTTGTCAAGTGGTTAATATGTTCACAGCGCAACACCATTATTTATTCATTTACCTCTCTATCTGTTAAGGATCAGCTAATCAGGTGTCTGCTGCAGTGTATCCTTAGTTTTGTTTTTGACAGCGCAGAGTTATATACTTACAATAACCTAATAACCACACATCCTTCCCCTAGAGTTTAGGGTAGGCTCAAGGTCTCACACCCACCACCACCATCCAAGTAAAAGAAACAGAAGTGCAAAGTGACAAAACAGTGGAGAAAAATAAATAAAATAAATAGTGCCAGTGCAGATGCACGGGCAAGGCCTTGCAGCCTGGTAGTAAAAATTGCCCTGGTTTAGCCAAAAGGCCTAGCCTATAGAGGGGCTGTGCAGAAAAAAAGCAAGTGATGTGGCCATGTGCCGTTTCATACCATGGGGTTCCCAAACCCAAGATCTTAGCCAAGAAGATTTTGCAGACTATTTGGCCATCAGGGTAGTAAATGGAAACCATGGTCTATGGAGTAGGGCCTGGGACCCATCAAGACCACTGTATACAGTAGCCATACAATTTGTGTTGAGAAGGGACTAAAGCAATCAACTATCCCTCCAACTGAATCATTGCATGGCACAATAGCTATACATGTGTTTCATTCTATCACATATCCAAAAAACAGAGCCATGCAGATAATTGCTTTGCACCCCATTGGCCAGATGCACCATACACCAGCTGTTCTGGATTTGCAGCTTGCCAATAGGGCATAAAGGAGCTATTTTCATGGCTCTTTGGAGCAGAATTGTGTGTTTTCGACTCTATAAGCTATAATGGGAACGCTTAAACAACACGTGTTTTTATTTATCAGGCGCTATCACTTAACAATCTATGGGGCCAACAATGTGTAATTTTGCTTCTATACAGCAAGTTCTGAAAATGAGTACATGCAAGAGAAGCCTCTAGATGTTTGTGCTGTATGAATCCTGTAAAATACTTTTTTTATAAATCTGTTTTTATTGTAGAAGTAAAAGGTTTACAGTCTCCAAATGAAAGATACCCACAAAGGGGAGCGTAAATCCGGTATAATATTAATAATAAATCACATGGCTACGATCACACTCAGGTTTGAATGGGGCAAGACTGAGCCAATGTTGCATGAACCATCTGAACATGGTACTCTTGCAATCATTTGGATAGCGTCTGTAGTACCTATTGTATGCCACAAGATGTCAGTCTTCTGGGTTGAATAACACCCAGTGTCACTCAGCCCGGTCTCTGTGCTGGGAGTGCGCTGTGAACACAAACACAGAGGCGCTTATAAGTGTCCCCACGGATAAAGACCCACTTCTGTGAGGCTACATATTTGCATACAACCATCAGGAAGAAGTAATAAAATGTAGCAAAAAAAAGTACATTTATTAAATGTTTGCATTTAAGCCTGCAGGGCGTTTCATTCGCAATCAGTGCATCATGAGTGCAAAGAACAGGCTCTTGCATTGTTTAATCCCAGCTCCCGGACCGTACAGAGGTGTGGACCTTCTGATAGGGTTGGAGGATGGCACTTGTGTGTATATTAATTATTTATTTGTTTTTATTCATTTTTTATTAATATTTTCACATTAATAGGGCAGAGAAAGGAATAATAATAATAATAATAATAATAATAATAAATCATATGGCTATGATCACACTCAGGTTTGAATGGGGGAAAGACTGAGCCAATGTTTCATGAACCATTTGAACATGGTGCAATCATTTGGTCAACCTCTGCAGTACCTCTTGTAAGCCACAAGATGTCAGTCGTCTGGGCTAAATAATCCCCATTGTCACTCGGCCTAGAAGATTGAGGAAATACATTGAGTAAAGAGACTTTTTTAGCCTAATGTAACCACTATTGCAATCAGCAATCCTAAAAACAACCAAACAGATCGAAGCGCAGCCCCAAAATGTTATACCATTGCATGGCATTTATAAAACACTGTCAGTGGAGGGTTGTATTAATGTATTTGGATGTTTTTGGATGAAAGGCTGATTGAAAAGTTGGGCTAAGGCTTAGGAACACCAACCTAAGGAACATAGGCGTGCGCAGGGGGTGTGCCAGTGCAGTGCCGATTGCCCAGACTTCCCCCAATGTTGCCCCACAGTGCTGCTGGCTTCCCTTCTCTCCCCCCCCCCCCCCCCCAGGCTGCTGTGGGGGATGTTTCAGGATGGAGAGCAGGGGAAGGGGCTAGTAAATATTTGATTTACAGGCCCCTTTTTTTTTACAAACTTAACACAATGAACATACTTGCTCATTGTGTCCTAGGCCATTAAATTAAAACTGTCTCTGTGACCAGTGAAGGCCAACTGTCACCAGACAGGGGAAGGCAATTACGCCATGGAGGTCAATTCCCATTGAGTAATAATGTTGGCTGCAGTCCTTGGACAATGTTATAGCAGCTTGATTAGAGCTAAATGGGTCTAATTTTTGTGCCAGTAGTGACTTATCTACACTTACCTAAAATAAAGGCTGCATGCAGAGAGAATGATCTTATGGGCTTTGAACTCGACATCATCCACCTTTAGGGTAACATCACAAAATCCGTCCCCCAGCCGCAGCTCATGGAATGTGGTCCAGGCCATTCTTCTAATTGTCTGTTCCAGGATGTCAGTATTGGAACAGGCCAATAAAGCCGCCGAAATCCCAATCCATGGCCAGCCCTGGAGGTCCTACTGTGCTCATCCGTGACATGTCTCTGTCTCTACTGAACTGACAGTTGGCTGTACTGCTGAGGCTACCTGACTGATTTCAAAACTGACCAATCAAAAGCTGCTTTACTACTCTAGGTTACATTATAAAGTTTTGATGTCTGGCCATTACAGACAACGCTATTGGTTGTCCTTTGCATTGCTATCAAGTCATTACCAATATACAATATATCTGTCATTTTAAAGGGAAAGTCCACCCTAACACTAAAATCTCTAAATCTACTGGCATCCACAATCTAAGACTAACCTATTTAACCCTGTAAGGAAATCGCAATCAGCTCAGTAGTGACTCCTAAGCTCACACTGCAGGTCCTCCCTGTAGTGACCCAGGAGCTTAGTTCCCCTTTCCCAGCAGCGATTCAGCAGCTCTGCTCCCCTCTCCCAGCAGTGATATAGCTGCTGGGTTTTCCCTGTTCTGTCTTTCCATCATAGAAACTCAGTTTCCATCTTTCTGCAATGATTTAGCAGCTCAGCTCCCCCTCCCAGCAGTGACACCTCAGCTCACCCTGCCCCGCCTCCATGCAATAATCAGAAGCTCAGCTCCACTTTCCCAGAAGCTGCACAGCACAGCACAGCTCAGCCCGCCGCGACCTCCGTGAGTGTGATCACTGGTCCCGCGGACTTGATGTCTGCAGGGATACCCGCGATCGTCTCATCGAGAGGAGGAACGGGGAGATGCTAATGTAAACAAGCATTTCCCCATTCTGCCTTATCCTGCCCTGTGATCGGGAGCGGTGATCAGTGTCATGTCACATAGCCATGTCCCCCAGAGTTAGAATCACTCCCTAGGACACACTTAACCCCTTCACTGCCCCCTAGTGAATAACCCTTTCACTGCCAGTGTCGTTTACACAGGAATCAATGCATTTATATAGCACCAATTGCTGTATAAATGACAATGGTCCCAAAAATGTCCAATGTGTCTGCCATAATGTCGCAGTCACGATATAAGAGGGGGGCGCTAAGCTGTTAAGTCACTGCTGGGAGGGGGAAGCTAAACTGTTCAATCACTGCTGGGAGCTGATCTGTTCAGTCAATGCTGGGAGGGGGGAGCTAAGCTGTTCAGTCAATGCTGGGAGGGGGGAGCTAAGCTGTTCAGTCACTGCTGGGAGGGGAAGCTGATCTGTTCAGACACTGCTGGGGGAGGAGCTAAGCTGTTCAGACACTGCTGGGAGGGGGAGCTAAGCTGTTCAGACACTGCTGGGAGGGGGAGCTAAGCTGTTCAGACACTGCTGGGAGGGGGAGCTAAGCTGTTCAGACACTGCTGGGAGGGGGAGCTAAGCTGTTCAGACACTGCTGGGGGGGGGGGCTGTTCTGTTCAGACACTGCTGGGAGGGGGAGCTGATCTGTTCAGTCAATGCAGGGAGGGAGCTGAGCTGTTAAGTCACTGCCGAGAGGGGGAGCTGTCCTAGTGGAGCGGATCTATTCAATCATCACTGGGTGGGAGAGCTGAGCTGTTGAGTCACTATTGGGAGCAGGAGCTGAACTATTGAGTTAATGTTGGGAGGGGGAGGGGCTTGGAGGTCACTGCTGGGAGAAGGAGCTGAGCTGATATTTCACTGTTTGGAGGGGGCTCTGAGTAGGGCCCTGATTGGCTGGTAGGAGAATCAGTGTCACAATAGCGACAATCCATTCGCTATCGTCATACAACTGGGTGGGCTCGGAGCGCAGTGCTCTGGGCCCCAAACCCACCCTTTTTTGAGGCCTATTAGAGCCTCTGGCTCTTAACACGTGTTTAAAAAAAAAAAATCCCCCATTGGACTCCATGAATACGGCGCCCTGCATGTAGATCAGGGGGCGGCGCCCGTGCACCCGTAATGGACAGGCTGCCACTGTTCACTGCCCTACTGACACCAACCTCTGCCCTACTAGCACCGTTTTAAAAAAAATACATTTTAGGGTGCACACTCTAATGAAATAGGCTGCACACACCTATGGGCACAGATAATGGAAAAAATACAATTCAGATTTATTTATTTTTTTATTCTGTACTGACTGTCTTTAAAATTGCCTGGGCCCCTGTTTAAATCCAATCCAGGGACAAAACCGGGGACAGACTTGGTCCGGGGACAGTGTCCTCAATCCGGGGACTGTCCCCGGAAACCATCTGGTCACCCTACTCCAAGGGGACCCCAGGTCATGCAAGAGGACGCAATACAGAGAGCAAGCACGTGGGCTAAAATATATCAAAGTTATATGTGGGATGGGTAGTCCTCACTAGAATGAATCGGGTAGGTATTTAATCCCTAAGGCTCTCTGATATATCATTCGGAAACTGACCATCTACTAAGGGCATGCAAAGTTGGTGGAAGTCTAGGAAAACTTTAAAGTACAGTAAAACCTTGGTTTGAGAGTAACTTGGTTTGAGAGTATTTGAGAGAGCATTGTGTGCTTTTGTCATTATTAGAGCCTGCTGGAAGTGCGTTGTTTTCCCTCAGGCAGATGTGCAGTCATCTTATTCCCTTCATATCGCCTGGTACTGTTCAGCTTTTAATAGTCCATAGCCTACTCCATACCTCCCAACTTTTCGAGTGGGAATGAAGGACACCTATTAGCAAAAGTGTTCAGGCATAGGACACACCCCTTGCCACGCCCCTTAAAGGATAATTTTACAAAAAAACAAGATTGGTTAAACCCACAAGTGATTTTTTACCACTACTATTCCTTTATATTGGCTTTTGGAATTTACAAATGCAGCAATTTAGAAATCAGATGAAAGGTTTAGCGATGGGAAACACGTTTTGATAGATAAAAAGTGCATTTTATATACATCTATATAGATCAGACCAAAATAAGGGACAATGAGGAGGAAAGAGGGACAGAGGGACATTGCTTCAAATCAGGGACAGTCCCTTGAAATCAGGGACAGTTGTGTGTGGCTATTATTACCGCCCCTGCACTTTTCAGATTGTGTTTGATAGGCAATGAGGAGGTGATATGTCTTCCCCTCACTGCTTTTAACCCTAAAAAGGTCAACTTACTGCAAGCACATACATTGTATGTTGTGCCATGGCACTAATCACATGAATGGGCTGTGTTCAGTGTCAGTGCTTCCCTCTGAATGCAACATACTGTTTAACCATTTCCTGCCGACCACATATGCAGCCTCTCGCCGGGTGGGCTTTAACCACTTGCCTACCAGGCACGAACACCCCCTTCCTACCCAAGCCATTTTTCAGCTTTCAGCGCTGTCGCACTTTGAATGACAATTGCGCGGTCATGCTACACTGTACTTAAACAAATTTTTTATCATTTTCTTCACACAGCCGATCACATGGTTAAAGAGCCGCTGACACGGCTCTTTACACAGATCGGGGTCGCACAGTGTCCTAGCAACACGGTGCGGCCACGATCACCGCGCTGCGCGCCCCCGCGGGCTTGCAGGAGCAGCCGTTCCGTGCCGCCGTCATATGACGGCGGCCCAGAACAAGAGCTGCACCGCCCCGCCGTCATTTGACAGTGGGCGGGCGGAAAGCAGTTAAGGCTGCATCCACACCTGAGCGCAGCGTCTTTGAGAGCTTTTCCGGTGTTTGTGAGCATCATTTGTTGCTAGGTATTTCAGCTTTTTTAGCTTTTCCATTAGCTTTTATTTCTTCTTTTATTATCATTTTATATTTATTATAATGTTTTTTCGTTAGGGTAAGGGGTTCGAGTTCAGTTTAGGTTAGGGTTAGGATTAGAAGTTGGGGTTAGGATTATTTATTATTATTTTATTTCTTTATTATTATACAAATATTAATAAATAAATGTAAAATAAATACACAAATAAATAAAATTTAATGAAATAAATTAATACTAAAGTAACAATAAATAAATAATTAACCCTTAACTTTAACCCTTACCCCTTAAAAAAAGAAAATAATAATAAATAACTAAAGACCCTAACACAATCTTTTTATTATTAATAATGTCTTTTTTTGTTCGAGTTTGGGTGTTCTTAATAAAAATAATAATACATTTAATATTTTTTAAGGTTAATTATTATTTATTAATGTATTATTACATAATATTAATTTACTTATTTATGATGATTCTTAGTTACTTGTGTATTTGTTTTACATTTATTTATTCATATATGTTTCTATGGGAATACAAAGGCGCCAAAAAGGCCCAAATCTGCCTGATTCAAGCGACAAAAAAAAGCTCCAGAACTCGTTTGAGCTTCAGACATTTGGCTTCAGGCGACTTGGAGTGGAGATGTGAACCATCTCCATAGAGAATAATAGATTTTTTCTCCGGCGTTTTTGAGCTTCAAACTTCAAGCAGATAATCGCTCAGGTGTGAATGGGGCCTCAGGCCAAGAGGCCGCATACACGTGTCCTTCTGTAAACCATTTTCTGTGCTTAGAGTGTGCGCTCTGTGCGCTCCCAGCACAGTCACTGGCGGGGACCAGACGCATACTTGTGATGAGGAGCTTTCTAAAAGCCAATGACAGGTGGTCACATGACCTGAATGCCCACCTCCCGACATCTAGGCATGGTTCACACCTATGCACAGATGTGAAAGTGATCCATAGGAAACCATGTTAAATGGACTGTAGTGTGTTTCTGCGAAACTGAAAATGCACTAAAAAAATGTATAGGTGTGAACCAGGCCTTAGAAGCTTTTAAAGGGCCAGAAGGTGGCAGGAAGGATTTATTTTTGCAACAGCAGTGATATGTGTACAGCCCCGAGCGGCTGCTTTTCCCACCACCTGGCCACCCGTGTGAACAAACCATAACAATACATTTATATTATCTACTCCTTTTGGTCTATTATATCTGTTTGACAAGTGCCAAAAAAAACAAAAACAAAAGGGTGTTTGCATACCTCCCAACTTTTTGAGATGGGAATGAGGGACACCTATCAGCAAAAGTATGTAGGCATAGGACACACCCCTGAATACGCCCCCTTAAAGGAGATTGGTTAAACCCACAAGTGCTTTTTTTACCACTACTATTCCTTTATATTAGCTTTTGGAATTTACAGCTGCAGCAATTTAGAAATCAGATGAAAGGTTTAGTGCTGGAAAACACTTTTTGATAGATAAAAAGTGAATTTTATATACATCTATATAAATCAGACCAAAATGAGGGACAAATGAGGAGGAATGATGGACAGAGAGACGTTTCTCCAAATCAGGGACAGTCCCTTCAAATCAGGGACAGTTGGGAGCTATGTGTTTGTCATCTCACCAGGAATCTTTAGGAGCTGATAACTTCCCAGCCTGTTATCAGCAGTGCTTTATAATATAACAGGGGTCAGTACAATTACAACACAGTTCAATACAAAAGGAATAGAAGGGCCCTGCTATCTCCATGGACTACAAAACACCTCCCATTCTGGAGAAGATGTGCATGAACCACATTTGATTGGCTTTTAGTGCTGCTCTTCCTTTTCTTTTGTATGAGCACTACTGTGCATGGGCCTCCTGTCATCCCTTGTAAAGTTATTTTAGGCACTGAGAGGGAGGTGTTATTCCTAGAACATGGAGTGTGCTAGGACTACATAACACTGCTCAGTCCCCTTGTCACCCCAGGACAGGAATTGTAAGATTATTATCAGACAGTATTAGTGGCAGGATCACCAGGATAAAATAAATGTGAATAGAGATGGCAGCCACCACATCGAAGGAGCTGGAAGCTGCAATGCCATCATTTTATTCTTGGGTTTAAATTAGGGTTGCCACCTGTCCGGGATTCACTCGGACAGTACGGGTTTAGAGTAATTTTAAATCACGTGTCCGGGTCTCCTGCCGCCTGGAACCCGGACAACTGATTCAGACCGCACTGTGTCTCAGGGCTCCATGTGTTCAGCTGGGGGCTGGGGCAGGAACATTACTAGGTTTTCAGGCAGAGGTTCTTATGCTAATAGAGCAGTTCAGACAATTTAATCAGTCCCGACGCTGCTTCTATAGTATCCTGCCGACTTTCTCAGGCAATGCACAGGATCCTAGAAGAGGTACCCGGCAAACACTGAGGGTGAGGGCCTGGAAAACTTTACAGAGGAGGAGACCACTATAGAAGAAAGAGTCCGGCCAGCAGTTCCCTGTCAGTGTTCGGGTGTCAGTGGAGAATTAGAGGACAGCGTGCTGGATCGGGGATGGGAGCTCCATGATTGGCCGATCAGCATGTCATTTATCACACAGACAGCTGACCGGGAACAGACCGTACAGGAGACCAGCCGCAGAATCAGCTACATCCACAATACTTAGCTGGGTAAGAAGTCACTCTGCCTGCCCCCCTCCTGTCATCCTGCCCCCCTCCTGTCACACTGCCTGCCCCCTCTTGTCATTCTGCCCCCCTCTCTGTCACTCTGCCTGCCCCCTCCTGTCACTCTGCCTGCACAGGGGTTAAATAGGCCTGTTCCATCCCCTGGCCCCCAGCTGATTCCACAGAATATACTTGACCAGTGTAGCCTAGATAATACCCCCTTCTGTTGTAACCCCTTACTCACCACTATTTCTTACCCCTTAAAATAACAGACCACACCGTTCTTGTGGAGTAAATGGCCACAACAGCCTTTATTAAACATAAAACTCCATTTTATTCAAAATATAAATAACCAATTAAATACCATATAAAATAACCATAACATAAACACTGAACATCAGTAACCCTCGGTTACACCCACTATTGTTGGTCAGTGATGTTATCAAATAAAAGTGAATGCTGTGACTATAAATCTCCTTTAAGTGCTCTCTGACCCCTTCGCGTCGAAGCATGGTGCCATGTGTCTCCTGCCAAAGGTGCCCCAAAGTGCCGAAATAGCTCAGTTGGGAGAGCGTTAGACTGAAGATCTAAAGGTCCCTGGTTCAATCCCGGGTTTCGGCAACTGTTGTAGCTTTGACAAGGATCCCACTACATGTGATCATTTGTCTTTCCCGTTAAGCAGGCTAGTGCGCGTTTGATTCATTCACTTCTCATGTGCCTGTTGTTCATAACAGAGTGGTTGCTTAGTTTCACCTGGAACAAAGTCAAGGATCTTGCTGCGTGTTTTCTTCTCCGGCAACATGCATAGACATAAAAATGTCACTAATCAATAGCATCCCTTCACACCAGCACATGGTACCCCACAATTGTCGGCATGGATTAGCACAACAGGCCGAAATAGCTCAGTTGGGAGAGCTTTAGACTGAAGATCTAAAGGTCCCTGGTTCGATCCCGTGTTTCGGCAATTGCATCTGCTCCTTTTGGTGTACCGCTTCTGAGACAAGAAAAGGAAGACCAAGAGGAAGGTTTAGAAAGTTGTTGAGAGCAGATTAAGGTCTCGGGGGCAGCAGTTACGCAATTGTGCAGCATCCCGCAGTTTGTAACGCCAAAGATAGCCTTAGACAACTTGATGAAAGCAAGTAGAACTTTTTGGATGTGTAGTCCTTAGAAACTGAAAGTACACAGCAGAGTAGAAACTGCAAACTATGCTGGAAATCCAGGAAGTTGTGGAAATAGATGGCCAGCAGACAGGCATCAATCACAACATGAAAGGAGATTTTTGAACCCAGCTTATATTTGATTGTTAAAAATAACTATTGTTTTTACTGCGGGTACAATGCTGATGTTATCAAATAAAAGTGAATGCTGTGACTATAAATCTCCTTTAAGGGCTCTCTGACCCCTTCGCGTCGACGCATGGTGCCACGTGTCTCCTGCCAAAGGCGTCCCAAAGTGCCGAAATTGCTTAGTTGGGAGAGCGTTAGACTAAAGATCTAAAGGTCCCTGGTTTGATCCCGGGTTTTGGCAACTGTTGTAGCTTTGATAAGGATCCCACTACATATGATCATTTGTCTTTCCTGTTAAGCAGGCTAGTGCGTGTTTGCAGTGATGTAAGTAACTGAGTTAAAATAAACTGAGTTACCTAACGCAGTTACTTTAGAGGGTAACTAGTAATCTAACTGATTACTTTTCCCCTCATGGTAACTCAGTTCCCATTACTTTGGCTTAGTTACCCCAATTACATCTACCGCCACTAGATGGCAGTAGTCTAATTCCGGTGTCCTGCCGAAAAAGTTCCCCCGCCGGATAAGGACCCCCTGTACTGCGCAGGCACAGCGCTTGCACAGTACGAAGGACTACAGAGCTTCCGAAAATTGCTGAACCTAAACAGCTCTGAGTGAACTCTACACCGCGCAGGCGCAGTTAACATGTAATTGTACGAGGTGATGCCGCACGCTCCCGATGCTCGTGTTACTCTGCAAGGGGCGTCTATCGTGTAAGTAAGGGGCGGGTCTAGTATTACTGTAACCAAGGGGCGCATTTATTATTATTGTTATATATCGAGCTCTGCCCATTAATTTAACATTCGCCCTCTTCTGTAGCCATCCGCCCCTTACATGATATAATAATAATAGACCCGCCCCTTGCTTACACGCTATAACACATCTGCCCCTTGGTTAGAGTAATAGAGCAGCCCCTTGGTTACACGATATATAACAATAATAATAAATGCGCCCCTTGGTTACAGTAATACTAGACCCGCCCCTTAGTTACACGTATAGAATATTTAAAAAAAAAGTCAGTTACTTTGCTGCGTAACTAATTACTTTTCCAATGTAGTAACTGAGTTACTAACGCAATTACTTTTTGGTAGAAGTAATTTGTAACTTAACTAATTACTTTTTTTTTAAAGTAAGATGACCAACACTGCGTGTTTGATTCTTTCACTTCTCATGTGCCTGTTGTTCATAACAGAGTGGTTGCTTAGTTTCACCTGGAACAAAGTCGAGGATCTTGCTGCGTGTTTTCTTTTCCGGCAACATGCATAGACATAAAAATGTCACTAATCAATAGCATCCCTTCACACCAGCACATGGTACCCAGGGCCGCTGATAGAAATCATGGGGCCCCATACAGCCAACCTGACGGGGCCCCCTTCAGCTCCACCCCTGGCCCCGCCCCTGGTCCCTCCTTCAGCCATACCCCTGGCCCCTCCCCAGATCCCGCCTTGAAAAAAGTGCAGGTCTGTCTACAAGTGATATTTATTTTCTTTTGGTGGTATTTGGTCACCTCTGCGGTTTTTATTTTTTTTGCGTTTCTAAACAAAAAAATAAAAACAATTTTGAAAATAAAAAATTTATATTTTTTACTTTCTGCAATAAAAAATGTAACAAATAACATTTCTTCAGTAGTTTAGGCCAATATGTATTCTGCAACATATTTTTTGTAAAAAAAAAAAAAACGCAAAAAGCGTTTATTGATTGGTTTGCACAAAAGTTATAGCATCTACAAATACAATACAATACATGTGATATATTTATGTATTTTTAATTTATTTTTACTAGTAATGGTGGCGATCAGCGACTTAGCAGCGGGACATGCCAATGCCATAATGTACTGCAGAGACAGTGCCACCCATGCTGCCAATGCCATATTGTGCTGCAGACAGTGCCACCCATGTCGCCAATGGCATAACGCCATTGGCAGCATGGGTGGCACTGTCTGCAGCACATTATCGCATTGGCGGCATGGGTGGCACGGTCTGCAGCACATTACGGCATTGGCGGCATGGGTGGCACTGTCTCTGCAGCACATTACGGCATTGGTGGCATGGGTGGCACTGTCTCTGCAACACATTACGGCATTGGCGGCATGGGTGGCATTGTCTCTGCAGGCAGCACATGCGTTATGGGCCATAATGCATGTGCTACCTGCAGACAGTGCCACCCATGCCACCAATGCCATATTGTGCTGCAGAAAGTGCCACCCATGCTGCCATTTGCTGCAGACAGTGCCACCCATGACGCTAATGCCATAACGCATGTGCTGCCTGCTGACAGTGCCAACCATGCCGCCAATGCCATATTGTGCTGCAGACAGTGCCACCCATGCCGCCAATGGCATAATGCCATTGGCAGCATGGGTGGCACTGTCTGCAGCACATAATGCCATTGGCTGCATGGGTGGCACTGTCTCTGCAGGAAGCACATGCGTTTTGGCATTAGCGTCATGGGTGGCACGGTCTGCAGCACATTACGGCATTGGCGGCATGGGTGGCACTGTCTGCAGGCAGCACATGCGTTATGGCCCATAACACATGTGCTACCTGCAGACAGTGCCACCCATGCCGCCAATGATGTAATGTATAGATGCTGCTGCAGTACTAGTAGATCTGGAATCCCCCCCCCCCCCCCCATAGCAAGCACACACCTGTGTTAGTCGGGCCCCAGGAGGAGTCACTTCCTCCCTGATCATGCTGCTGCCTGGACTGGAGTACGAACTATTCAAATCAAATTCCAGCTGCTTCTTTTTTTTCTTCTGCTGCCGGCACCGCCGCACGCCTCACTGCTTCTTCTCTCGGGCCGAGTGAAGAACAGAGCAGAGGAGAGGAATCACTCCGCGGCGCCAGGGAAGGACGTGCTGGCCGGGACTTGAGCCAGTATGAGGAGCGGGCGCGGTAGAGACATTCTTCCGCGCCCGAAATAGAAAAAATAGTCCCTCCCCCTGTCGCCATGTGCAGTGCAGATATTGAGCAGGGGGGGTGGCTGGTGTATGACTCGGACAATGGTCATGGTGGCTGGACGATTTTTATTTTTATTTTTTACATTGATTAGTTCTGTGTTCAGGTTGCCTGGGCCCCCCTGCTGGCCGGGCCCGGTACAACAGGGCCAGTTGTACTGGCCTATCAGCGGCCCTGCCACCCATGCCGCCAATGCCGTAATGTGCTGCAGACCGTGCCACCCATGCCGCCAATGCGATAATGTGCTGCAGACAGTGCCACCCATGCTGCCACTGTCTCTGCAGTACATTATGGCATTGGCATGTCCCGCTGCTAAGTCGCTGATCGCCACCATTACTAGTAAAAATAAATTAAAAAATACATAAATATGTCACATGTATTGTATTGTATTTGTAGATGCTATAACTTTTGTGCAAACCAATCAATAAACGCTTTTTGCGATTTTTTTTTTTTTTACAAAAAATATGTTGCAGAATACATATTGGCCTAAACTACTGAAGAAATGTTATTTGTTACATTTTTTATTGCAGAAAGTAAAAAAAATTTATTTTTTATTTTCAAAATTGTTTTTATTTTTTTGTTTAGAAACGCAAAAAGTAAAAACCGCAGAGGTGACCAAATACCACCAAAAGAAAATAAATATCACTTGTAGACAGACCTGCACTTTTTTCAAGGCGGGATCTGGGGAGGGGCCAGGGGTGTGGCTGAAGGAGGGACCAGGGGCGGGGCCAGGGGTGGAGCTGAAGGGGGCCCCCGTCAGGTTGGCTGTATGGGGCCCCATGATTTCTATCAGCGGCCCTGCCTCCCAACATTTTGAGATGGGAATGAGGGACACCTACCAACAAATGTATGTAGGCATAGGACACTCCCCCTGCCACACCCCCTTAAAGGAGAATTAACCAAAAAAAAGGTTATTTAAATCCACAACGACTTTTTTTTACCACTACTATTCCTTTATATTGGCTTTTAAAATGTACAAATGCAGCAATTTAGAAATTGGATGAAAGGTTTAGCACTGGGAAACACTTTTTGAAAGATAAAAAGTGCATTTTATTATACAACTATATAGATCAGACCAAAATGAGGGACAAATTAGGAGGAAAGAGGGACATAGGGACATTGCTCCAAATCAAGGACAGTCCCTCCAAATCAGGGACAGCTGGGAGCCATGGGCCTGTGGTGGAGAACTTTGTAACATGATGTGAGGATAATCATCTGACACAAAATGCAGTTGCTCCAGAGCTTAGTAAATGAGGTAAAGTTTCATTTTGCAAAGAATACCCAATCACCTGCAAGGGAAAAACAAAAAAAAACATGTTTGCTTGCACATGATTGGATGATGGAAGTCAGCAGACCTTCTGCTTATTTACTGAGCTCTGGAGCAACTGCTCTTGCAGAGTGCAACTGCGCTTTACAAAGTGCACAGTCTATTTGTATTTAGTAAATCAACCTCACTATGTCTTGTTCCATGCGTTATTGTGATCTTGTGTTGTCTTTTTTGAATGTAACTGTATTTTAATAATTTCCCTTTGGGAATAATAAAGTATCCTGAATCTGAACTCCACTGTGAATTTAGCTGCGTTTTAGAATTCCATACATCCAGGGGCAGATCAGTTACTCTGAATGGGTCCTCACCGCATGTAAAGTCACGTAAGCGCAAGTACGTTTAAATGCAGGAGAACGTGATCTGGGAAGTATTAGGTTTGTTTACACTTCCCACATCATTTCCCCTGCATTTAAATAAACCAAACGCAGGAAGCCAGTGTGAGTGTAACCTAGGAGGTTGTGCGTATGAAGTGACAGTAGAGGATCTGCTGAATGACTATTTTAGAGGAGCGGTAAAGGAAAGGTTAATGAATGGAAGTGATGGGGTAGCGGCAGGGAGGGAGCTTTTCAGAGTGGACCTATTGTGACTGAGGGCTGATGATTGTCAGCAAAGCGCCTCCCTCTGTGATACAGTCTGCTCCTTTCAGTCCACAGACTGCTCTGCTGCAGGTGTGCATGGTAAGGGAGGCTGCTTCTGCTGCTACTATGCATTAGATGAGCTGTGCCCAGCATGCTGACAACCGATCAGGCCCGACACCCACTGCTAATACAGGCTCCTGGGATAATGGCTATTGCAGCATACATGATGGAGAGAGCCTTCTTCACATCCCAATTTTAATGATGCTATCAACAGCTGGTGTGAATGCATGCATGTGATTGGGAGTAGAGTAAGAGGAACTTGCTGAATGATGTCACCATTACAGTATACAGGTCCCTATCAAGGGGATTTAAGTTCTTAACGATAGTGATAAGCGGGGTGGTTGGCAGTGTTGTAAAGGGACTGTGCATTGCATAAGGGATGCTGTGTCCTAGTTCTCTGATGATGCATGTGCACTGGGAGAGAATGCAAAGTCCATGTACGATGGGATGAAGAATAGAATAGAATAGCTGTGTCATATGAAATGCTTGTGGCTGATGAAAGGTGCTCGTATAATATTGTATTCACATGCTGCTCTTCCCAGGCCAACATAACTCTGAATTGAGATGATCAGTTGATGGACTAGGGTTGTTCAGGTAGGGTAGGCAGACATTCATTGTTGTAGGACATGTAAAATATTTAGAAATATTTAGAACAGCTCTTGCAATAATCAGGTGGTGTATGCACTGAAAAGCAATGAGCACAGGCAATTGAATCCAGCAAATACCGTCGTTTTGTTTCCAGAAATATTCAGGCATGCTGGCCAGTATATGAACAGTCCATTCAGAAACAGAATCGTATGGCTCAGGACTGGAACTTACTGCTTTGTAATTGTGGCTTCAGGGCTATCAAGGGCCAAGAGCAATGATAACAATGTGTATTTGTATCCCAGCAGACGTTTGTGTCGAGTCTATATTATACGTATACTGTATGTTATTTATATTGTACATTCACAACAGTCCCTGCTCTCAAGGAACTTACAATCTAAAGCTGGCTGTACATGGATCGATAGGCTGATTGTACCCAACTCGATCCATTGATAGACTTGGGTACAACCAGCCTGTCAGATTTTTTACATTAGCCACTAGCAGTAATCATTGTGTTCTGCCGGCCAGTAAGGCCCCCCCCCCCCTGCCACCCCGCGGGCAGAACACAATGGTGCTGTGGGAGGCATTCCCTCATCATCACTGACTGTGATGATGGGAGATTCAAGTGATTTTCTTTCCTTCCGTCCATGGTGGAAGAAAAGAAAATCAAACCATCCACTTAAACACCCTACCTCACATGTATTCACACACATACTACAGCCAATTTAAAGCGGAGCTCTACCCAAAAGGGGAAGTTTCGCTCTGAGGTCTCCTCCCCGACTCATGTTTGTGAAATGGAGCTTTTGGGGAGGAGGAGGAGAGGGTACTCAATTTTGACAGGTACCCGTCCCCACTTCTGTTCCAACTGCCTAGGCGATCGGAAGCGGAAGTTCTCCTTCCCCCCTCCCTCCTGAAAGCGGAGTTACACCCAAAAGTGGAACTTCCGCTTTAAGCACTTCTCGCCCCTTACATGCCACATTTGGCATGTCATTTTTTGAGGGGGGGGGGGGAGTGGGTGCCTAGTTTTGTCAGGTACTTTCTGTCCCATTACCTTCCTTCGTCGCGTAGGTGACTCCTCCTCTCCCCCCTCCCTCTCTGCAATCTTCTGGGACACGTCACAGGTCCCAGAAGATTGCCTGGCCACTAAGAGCACAGCGCAACTCGCGCATGCGCAGTGTGCACCCGGCTGTGAAGCCACAAGCTGTCACAGCCGGTGCCCACACTTGCAATGACGGTGCCACGGAGAGGAGGGGGAGAGAAGCGAGGCTTCGGGCGGTCGCATTGCTGGACCGTGGGACAGGTGCGTGTCTGTTTATTAAAAGTCAGAAGCTACACTTTTTGTAGCTGCTGACTTTTAATAAACTTACAAACGCTTGAAGTCTTCTGGGACCCATGACAGGTCCCAGAAGACTGCGAGACCAGTCAGAGTGTGCAGCGCCGCTTGCACATGCGCAGTAGACACCCAGCTAGGAAGCCGCAAGCTGTCACAGCCAGGTGCCCATAGCAAAGGTGCCAGCGCCGGCGAGAGGGGACGCAGGGAGAAAACAGCTGGGGGGAGCACACCGCTGGATCGTGGGACAGGTGAGTGCCTCTTTATTAACAGTTAGCAACTACAGTTTTTGCAGCTGCTGACTTTTACTTTTCACTTAAGAGACTGGAGCTCCTCTTAAAGCAGCCCATACAGGATTATATAAGCTCTGGAGCAACTGCATTATGCAAAGTGCACAGTCTATTTGCCTTTAGTAAATCAACCCCTTAGGGTCATATTTACATGGTTGCATTTTAACGTGCTAAAACAATTGTTGTGGTTCCCAGCGTCAAACCTGGTGCCTGTTCTCATCTCAATGTTGCAGTGCAGTGTGTTTTAGAAAATACAGCATGTCTGTTTTTTTTTCTGCTTTTAGTGTGTTATGAGTAGGGTTGCCACCTGTCCGGGATTCACCCAGACAGTCCGGGTTTTGAATAATATGTCCAGGTTTCAGATTGTCTGAAGCCCAGACACATTATTCAGACGGGACTGCAACCCCCCCATCCAACTTAGGCGTGCCTGGGCACACCCTATTCACAGAGTGCGGTGCAGATTCCCCTTGTTGCCTGGGTTGCACACACCTATGCTCCCCATTAACCAAGTACTACAACCACCCAGTGCATAGGTCCCTTCCCTCCCTTCTCTATCCTGCCCCTGAGAAAATGAGTACACTAAGATAAGGGGGATTCAGATGTAAGGGGTGCTCTGTGGACTCTGATGTAAGGGGGAGCTTTGGGAACCCTGATTAATGGGGAATGCTGGGAATTCTGATATAAATGGGACTTTGGTAAGCTTACATCAGAGTTCCATTTTATACCACAGTCCATAGTGTTCCCCCATAAAAAAACAAAAATTGCTGTGTGCCGCTAAAGTGTTCGGGTTTGGCTTGAAGAAAAGGTGGCAACCTTAGTTATGAGGCCCATCATTATTATTATTATACAGGATTTATATAGTGCCAACAGTTTGTGCATCGCTTTACGAGGTCTATGGCAGCACATCAAAACACATTTACCTTGCATTTTGATACCTTGGCAACAGGTATTAACGAAGCTTGGTCAATGACTGTGAACCCTATCCACTTCAAATTCTAAGTTTAAAAACACATTGAAAGCGTGCATAAAAACGCAAGTCAACACACAAAAGAAAATTGACACATTATGATGCACCTGCCTAACCTTACAAAAATGCAGCTCCACACATGTATGAATAGAAAGGTAAGTACTATACAATAACACACTGATCCTATATGTTAACCCTTTACAGGATTGCTTTAAAATAGACTTATAGGCTGGGTTCACACTTGTGTGATCACAGACATCGCATGTGATTCACACTGCATTGCTATGCAGATCACATGCGATGTCTGTGCGATGCGACTTTAGCCATACTTTAGCCATACAAACTGTATGGCTGATGGCTGTATGGCTGAAATTGCAGCGCATTCGCACCAATTCTCAAAGCAGGAGATTGTGACCCGCTCTCTATGGAGCCAGTTCACACATCTCCGCAGTGGCTCAGGTGCGAATTGCACAGAAGTCCTGTGCATCTTTTGGTCCGTTTCAGGTCCGAATTCAGCCAAAAATTCAGGCTGAATCGGACCTGAAACAGTGAACTGAGACGCACCAGACTCCTGCTTTTAGCCGGAGCGTGCTGAAGTGTGAACCCAGCCTAACTCTTACGCTAGGTTCACACTGGCCACAGTGCTGCTGTATGTGTGATTTCTGTGCATTTTACAAGCATTTTAAAGTGGTTGTAAACCCTTACAGACCACTTTGACCTACAGGTAAGCCTAGATTAAGGCTTACCTGTAGGTCCAAGAAATATCTCCTAAACCTACATGGTTTAGGAGATATTTGCAAAAAGACAGTCAGCGGCGCGCAAGCGCACCTAGCTTGCCGCTGCTAACTGTGATATGCCGTTAGTGGCGACTCCATGCACAGGAGTGGTGTCATCACGGCTCCAGCCAGTCACAGCACCGGATCCGCAATACCCGGAAACAAAATGGACGCTCCATGGAAGAGGGGACATTGGTGACATCGCTGACTCCTGTATCAGGTAAGTGACACATAATGGGCTACTATGCGATGCATAGTAGCCCATTATGCTTTACCTTTGCAGGGAAACAAAGAGGAAGTAAACCCTATAATAAGGCTTACCTGTAGCTACCCCAGATATCTCCTCAACCTGCGCGGTTTAGGAGATATCCCGTGTATCTGCATGTGCCAACGTCATCGGCACATGCGCACTGAAGCAATGGCATGTACGTGCCGTTGCTTCAGTGAGTGTGCTGTTACCGGCGGCTCCCGCGCGCATGCGCATGGACAATCACAGCGCAATACCCGGAAGAAACTCCTGGAGCGATGTCGCCTCCAGAGCAGGGTACGAGGACCGATGCGGGGGCTTCGATCTAAGGTAAGTAATTCAAAATGAGCTAGTATGCTACGCATACTAGCTCATTGTGCCTTTGTCATGCAGGTTTTTTTTTGGGGGGGGGGGGGGGGGGTTCTAGGGTTTACAACCACTTTAAGCTGTTGTTAACCAACATGGAACACTGTGGACTATCCTTAACACGCCATCAGTGCTGGTTGCTCGCGGACCCACTCACTGTACCATACTATGGACACTCTTCGAGCGGCATCCTTTGCTGCCATTATTCCTTGTGATACAGCTTCACATCAAGGGAGGGAGCGGCAACGCGCTTCAAGGGAGTTCCTTTGGAAAAAAAGGAACACCCTCAAAACGCATTGCTGCCCCCTCCCTTGACGTGAGGCTCTTTCCCTAAGGATTAACAGTGCCGAAGAGTGTCCATAATATAGTACAGTGGGGGGTCTGCAAGCAGCCAGCATTGGGACTCTCCACCACTAAGCAAAGTGTTCTCTGGTGCTCTTTTTTGGTTTATATATCGATTCTCTATTCAATAAGGGCCCGTTCACATCTTTTGCGTTGGAAAGTGTTTTGGTTTGGGGCGAGCCTGCGTTGGACTGCCTCTTACATGCTGTGTGGTGCTCTGGGCTATCCCGGATATAGGCTCTTGAGCAGAAAGAGAATTTACGGCCCGGCAGGAAGGAGACACGACCCAGGGCCAGGCTGTGGCCCTAGAAGTTGAGAACTGCTGTTCTAAAGACCAGTATAGTGCCAAGGTATGTTCTGTCTTTTTATTAGTGACCTAGAATATGGACTAAAATAAAGACGGCAATTTACCAAAAGAAAATAGGGTTGATTTACTAAAGACAAATAGACTGTGCACTTTGCAAAGTGCAGTTGCTCCAGAGCTTAGTAAATGAGGTAAAGCTTTACTTTGCAAAGAATACCCAATCACGTCCAAGGAAAAGGAAAAAACAGCATTTTTCTTGCACATGATTGGATGATGGAAGTCAACAAAGCTCTGGAGCAACTGCTCTTGCAGAGTGCAACTGTACTTTCCAAAGTGCACAATCTATTTGCCTTTAGTAAATAAAGCCCAATGATATTTTATACAGGGGGAAAGGCTGTGGTCCTGAAGTAGTTTAGAACGTGTTACTTGTCGGTTATGAGCTAATTGTGATGTTTCCAGCTGACTGAAAAAATTTGGAAGTTTCTCCTGTCTAATAGGTAAAGTGGTTGTAAACCTCAGACACGAAATTTGAAAGCATTTCACTCTATAGTGTGTACTGTGCCTCTATTAAAAGCACTAAGGGGTTGATTTACTAAAACTGGAGAGTGCAAAATCTGGTGCAGCTCTGCATAGAAACCAATCAGCTTGCAGGTTTTATTGCCAAAGCTTAATTGAACAAGCTGAAGATAGAAGCTGATTGGCTACTATGCACAGCTGCACCAGATTTTGCACTCTTCAGCTTTAGTAAATCAACTCCTAAGTGTCATTTCTGTCTGCTGCTTCATTCCTCTACTATCAGCATGAATCACTTCTAACAAGTTTTCCTGACACCAAGAGAAAAAAGGTGACAAGCGGGGGAGCTTCAGCACACAGCCTGTGATTGACAGCCTTAGCTCTGTTCCTGTCTGCTGCGTGAAGGCGGGTGTGTGCCTCCTCTTCAATCAGCTGTCAAAACTCTCCCTATTGAGCTCTGCAGATGAAAATTTCAGCTCTCCATCCCCTGTTTTCTGACAGTTTAGACGAGCTTTATACATTCTGGACGTTGAATGGATGTGGAGAAAAGAAGGCTGCAGATAAACATGTGCTTCACTGGGTATATGTAAGGGTTTGCAACCACTTTAATAAATATTCAACAACAAATAATGTGCACGCTACAGTAACTAACAGCAACCAATCTTATTGTCTTACTGTTTTGATATTTGCTTGCTATGTATTACTGCAGTTTACACGATCATTGCCCTTTGCAATGCTTCATTCAATAAGGCCAACATTTTAGATGTGCAGGTCACAGCCTCTGCACTTACATACAGAATTTGGTTGCCAGCCGACTAATGTGTGTACAGCCTATTCTCTTCCAGAGTCAATCTGTTCTAATTTATATAAAGCAGATTATACTAATGTACTTCCCTTGGACATAACTCAAATATTATCTCAGGGGCCTCTTCAAATCTCTTCAAAACTGCCTCGAACACAGTCTCCTTAAAGTGATCGTGTCTCTAGAACAAAAACAAAAACTGCTACTGTGGAAAGCTTCTAAAAAGCCTTCGGATATGTCTGGATGATGGAACAATTATCTCCCAAACTTTTAAGTCCCTTTCACACGGGCACCTCCATCTAACTGAATCCATTTGCTCAGCGGGGGATCGCTCTACTGATCCCCGCTGACCAAGTGTGGATGACAGGTCCGTGTCCGCTCACTGTGCAGAGCAGACACAGACACAGTCCTGTCTCCTCTATGGGGAAATCAGATGGAAACGGACCGCCTGTCCATTTCCATCTGATCCGCCGGATGGATGGAAATCGGTGCAGCGACACAGATGCGGCATTGCATCTCCATTACATAGAGGGGAGTGCTTTCTACTTCATAGAAGGTAGCTGAGAAAGTTGATAACATTCTTTGAGATGAGTTCAGTGCACAGGAAATTAGAAGGACAAAGGGTTTCTGATAGGGTAAACAGGTATTTTTCTGTACATGTTCTTAGTTTGAAAAGAAATGCAGCTACAACATTTACATTTTCATTTGTAGGGTTAGATATCCTCATATGCTGCACTGTACTATCCAGGAGGCATTATATATTGGGTATACAATAATACCCCAGTGATGTGATGATAAAATGGGAGGTGGGGGATGTAATGGAATGTCCCACACTCCACTTGAGTGCTTCCATCATATATCGCTTCCTCCAGTCTGAATATAGATATTATAGCCGCATATTACAACCAAGAACTAGGCAGGACTTGTTTGACTACAAAGCTTGAACATGAACTGTTTATTTGAACACAGGTACAGAGATATACACTCAGAGGACAAACCCCTCTTCTTTGCATAATGAAACAAGGCGGGGAAGACTTTACCTCCACCAGTAGCATGAAACAGGTGTATTCAAACTTCTCATCAGTAGACTGTCTTTGGGAGGGGCTTCTGGATAAATAAGCCCCCCCCCCCTCACAGCTAATCCACAGAGACATATACATCACATAATAGGTTGCTCCCAAGGCAGATACAAACAATAGGACAATTGGATACAGCCACACCTCAAA
Source organism: Lithobates sylvaticus (assembly GCA_028564925.1). Lineage (NCBI taxonomy): Eukaryota > Metazoa > Chordata > Amphibia > Anura > Ranidae > Lithobates > Lithobates sylvaticus. Next base: position 106,978,876 of record CM053026.1, read on the forward strand.
CGATCTAGTAAAGAGTCTACAACAGTATATGAGACAATATACTATATATACGTAGCACTTACCCCCGAAAGAGCTGCTGGTATTTGATTGGGCTTACAGTTCCTTCACTGTTCCATCAATGTCTGTCGTAGAGGTCCCATTAAAGATTTTTTTGTATAGATTTCAGCTCCGACACATAGTCTCTTTCTCCAATGCTTTATTCACAAAAGACATTCCAATAGAGGGATGGAGGGTTTTAGGGGAATTCAGGTACCTTTTTCATTTCAAGTCAGGCATACTTCTTGATCCAGAGGACAACAGCTCCACAACTGGATCCAGCAACCACCGGATAGGCCTCTCTCACTGACCTAGCAGCCGATGCGATGCTTGGTCATAGTCTCTGCCACAGACTTTAAGATTTAGTAGAACCGTTACACAATCCTCTGCCACAGGATTGGGTACCAAACAACTTTTTGAAATGTTAAAGAACAATCACACAGTACCATTTTTTTTCAGCCGAAACCGGCGGTACTGTGTGGCAGGTGACCCGGGATGCGTCCTCAAACTGAGTCTCCAGGCTCTTCCAGAAGTACTGGCCTTGGTGCTCGGTCCTCTCTCTAAAAAGTCCTCCCCTGGATCCTACAGTCACTTGGCTTCTTCCCGCAGGCAAGACAGCACCGGACCACCCCTGGATCAGTAGGCCCCAGGACTTCTGGGCCTACCTGTCAGTAAAGAAGCCTTGGGCCAGCTGGCCCGAGACAATTTAGAAGGCCACAGCACACCTTAGGCCAGGAGGGCCATCAGGTCGGAACACATGCTGTCATGGGGTCTGCCCCTTAAGTACCCTCTCCCAGAAGGCACAGTAGGTAGACCACTCCCACTGACCGTTTCCAGGCAAAGAGGCACTCAATACACCCAACTTGTTGCAATTTCCAAGCCTTGGCGCCATCCCTAGGCCAAGGGAAAAATTACACAACCAGCCGAGCTGGAACAGAACCAGAATTTAAAACATAATCAGTCTGAGCTAAACTACAGCTTCAGACAAACTAAACAAATTAAATTTCTATTTATAGCGTCTGCCATTGAAAATACCAGTGCTACACATATTTATATATACACACACACACACACACACATACACACACACATACATACATATATATATATATATATATATATATATACACACACACACAATGTTCCAGTGTGGTTGTGCATTGAGTCTGAATAGTGAAGATCAGACTGGGGTTCTCGGTCACCCTGTCCCCCTAATATACACAGGGTAACTCACACATAGGAGGGGCTGGGGGAGCTGGACAAGGAGATTCCAGTGCTCTCCAAGGTTAGCTGGGTTCCACAAGCCCCCCCGCCCAAAGTGACTCCCGTCACAGGGGACTTGTGTGCTGAATCAACTACAGGCAAAGGGGTAAAGGTTTTGAAAGGCCCCTTTACCAATTTACAGAAGGCAGTGGCACAACATGCTTGTCCAATATGAAGTTTATGTGGGTTGCACATAAGCACATTCCTCCTCCTGGACACTGGGGGTGCCATAGTGCTTTGTGTACATCGCCATTATGCATCAATGCTATTGGTAGGAAGTCCATTTAAAAAAAAAAAAAAACATCTTGAAACCTCACTGAATGCTGAAGAGCCTGCAGACTGCTATTGGCAAGCACTGGTTAGTGTTATAAAAATGAAGAAAAGATATGGGATTCATTTTTTTCATGGAATTTGTCATCTATTGTTTTTTCAGGCCGGATTTGCACCATGCACATTAGTTGTGCTTACATCTGTTTTTTGTTTTTTTTACGAGTTTTGGTGATGTGTGTTTTTTTTCACAGCAGAAGCCAAAATACTTAATTTTGTTTACCGTTTTGCACTCTGCGGTGCGTTGTACTGTGTTGCACTGAGTTGAAACAAGGCATGTTCGATTATCACCCAGTGCATTGGTCTAAACTGAGCCTATTGGAAACAAAGGATTTTGGCTTGTCACTGCTTGGGCCTGCGTTGAGCAATCCAGTGCAAAGAATGTGGTGTGATTGGGTCCTCAGTAAATCTGTGTTTGTATTTTCACCAGCCTGGAATGATGAATCATATTTAATGTTATAGGAGTGCATACATTTTCTCTTTTTTTTTTTTTTTTTTCTCAAATTTTTCTGAATTCTATCCTTGTTACAGTGATTTAAGCATTGCCGATCCACTGAAACATGTCATCCGTCAAGCGTCTGGTGTATGCAATCATCCAATTCTTAAGAGAGCAGAGTCAGCGGGATGTGTACACGGCAGATGAACAAGAAAGTTTAGAAGGTAAATAATTAACATGGACAGTGAATTTTAAAGCCATACTAGAGCTTGCAAAGAAACACTTAAACCTTATAGTAAAAGGCTATACTTACTAAAAACATGATGACGCCTCTGCAATAATGGCTTTCCTGAAGGGTTCATGCATCAATGAAAAAAAGTGCTGATGTCATGATTTATAGTTTTGTTATGTTTGCATCATAAATGTAATTTAAACTGATATGTATACAATATATAAACCCAATCACTAAAATTTTGTATAAACTTTAAAAGAGAAGTATGAAGTTAAAAAAAAAAAAAATATATATATATATATATATATATATATATATATATATATATACTCGCTTAGGTGGATGGAGCATCAATCTTATGCTGCATCTGTCCCCTGCCGGCTCTGCACTGAGAACTGAGCGATCAAAGACCACTGATCGCTCAGTTCTTCCCTCCGCTCTGAGCAGAGATCGGTGTCTGTCATTCCAAAAGGAAAAGGAATAGGGAGCTTCTGGCAGGAAATGTCCTCCAGTGAACTGTACTAGATTATTGTCACATCAGCATCAGCTTCAACATCAAAGTTAAGGGGAGGAGGAAGGACTGGGGGAGCACTTGCAGCAGCACTTCAGGTAGAGGAAGCAACTCTGGAGGAAAAATAAAACAGTAGGCGCTTCTAAGTGCAGTATTAAGGAGTAGTTATTTATAAAAAGTGGTTAAAAACGCTTACAATGTAGTAGATCAAACGAGCATCTCAGTCAGCATAATAGGCATTCTTCGCCTCTAGGGAGAGTGAGAGCTGGCCCGCAACTGTGACAGGAGAGGGAAAAGCGAGAAAGCAAGATAGCCGATGGACTTTCGGAACCATGCTGGAACGTATAGACGGGAGATAATGTCAAGGGGCAGTAACGCGTTTTGAAGCATGAGCAATTTGCTCCTTCATCAGACCTATGCCCCTGTGTATGGAATCTATCAGTCACCAGCTCAGTGCTCACCCCCTTCAGCACCCACTGGAGTGCCAGGCTGTGCAGGGGGCCGAAGTGGCTGGCTCAGTCTCCCAACGGCTCACTGAGATGCTAAGTCAGCTACTGGTCCAGGCATCTGGGTGGATTCCGACTGTAAAGAGCCTGGACAGCAGGCTTAAGGAAAACGGGTCACAGGAGTGCAGAACAAAGTGCACTCCTGTGGTCCATAGGAGAAATAGGGCCAAAATAGCTTTGCCCATACTTCTTCTTTAAGCTGGGTTCACACTAGAGAATGTAGCGGCTCACAGCAGGAGCCAGGTGCGTCTTTATTCGCCTTTTCAGGTCCGATTTCAGCCCGAATTTTGGGCTGACTTCGGACCTGAAACGGACTAAAAGACACACAGGGCTCCGGTGCAATTTGCCCCGGAGCCGCTGCGGAGATATGTGAACCGCCTCCATATAGAGACGGTCACAATCTCCTGCTATGTGAATCAGAGAATCAGATGCAGGGAAACCTGCATCCAATTCGAAAATAGTGTGAATCCAGCCTTACTATCAATATAATTTAAAAAATAATTTTAAATATTTTTAAACCTGCAGCTTTCAGTACAAAAATACCTGCTTATCCTGCCATGAAGGTCATTCAGTTTCAAGTATTTCTTCTATATGGTGACAGCAGTCTGTCTCCCAATTATTATTATTATTATTATACAGGATTTATATAGCGCCAACAGTTTACGTATCGCTTTACAACTTGAATTGTGTTCCTGCATTGTGACATGAGTGTCACATGAGCTTTCAGATGGAGACTATAAGTAACTGTTTCAACACAAGTGGCATGGTCCACTCTTGTCAACATCAGGAAAGTTGCCATAATAATTGTCTTGCAGCCATCAGTGGAGTGCATGTAGACCCACACGAGTGCCCACCTCAGCAAGTGGCTTGCTATGGTGGCCACTCGGCAGAGGATAGAAGCCAGGAGCACCAACTGAGGACCTGAGAAGATGAGTATCGGGGCTGCTCTGTGTAAAACCATTGCACAGAGCAGGTAAGTATGTTGGTTATTAAAAAAAAAAAAAAAATATATATATATATATATATATATATATATATACAGTAAACCCCCGCTATATTGCGGTTCAGTTATTGCGGTCCCGGTATATCGCGGTATTTTAATTAGGACCTGTTATTCTGATATTGTGGTAATATTTCACCATTTTCGCAGTTATGTACTCTATTTTTTACTGTACTGTACAGTATACTGTACTGTTAAGACAATATTTTTGTGTTTTAAAAATCCTCTTGATCTCTCTCTCTATCTTGAATGTGTTTCTATTGCATTAAAGTGTGTTTAAAGACATTTAAATGCTATTAAAAAATTAACAAAACATGCCTAGGGTGTATTTAAATAGGGTCTTTCTATTTCGCGGTTTTTCACTTTTCGCGGGTGGGTCCGGAACATAACCCCAGCGATGGAGGGGGGTTTACTGTATACGTTTACAATCACTTTAAGCTGTAAAGCTTAGAAATGAGACATGAATGTACAGTATTTAATAATAGCTAGCTTTTCCCTCAGAAGGTTTTAAACTACTTGTATATCAGCTGTGTGAATGAAGAGATCTTAGGGCCCATTCACAATGTGTTGGCTTGTGTTGTCCATTTTTTCATGCATCAACGTACCTCTTGATAACAATTGCAGTGCATGAAATGCATTGCTGTTGATTATGCATGTAAAAAAGCACATGGAAAAGTGTGAATCAATCCTTTCTACTATATAACTGTTGTAAATTTGCAGGAGAAAGCACTTCCAGATTGTTTTGGCGTTTTTTTTTTTTGCCAAAGCCCCTGAACTCAACTCAATAAAAGCCTATGGGGTTGATTTACTAAAGGCAAATAGCCTGTGCACTTGCTCCAAAGCTTAGTAAACGAGGTAAAGATTCACATTGCAAAAAATACCCAATCACATGCAATCACATAATTGGATAATGGAAGTCAGCAGAGCTTCTTCTTCAAGCTCTGGAGTAACTGGTCTTGCAGAGAGCAACTGCTATTTGCCTTTAGTAAATCAACCCCATAGACTTTTAGCAGAGTTTAGGAGCAGCAGAGTTTAGGGGCAGTCTCTCCTGAACGCATAAGAATCGTGTTCAGGAGAGGAATGTTATGGCAAAAACCACAAGAGCGGCAAAAACATTTTTTTTTTGCTGTGTTTAGCGTTTTTTTGCAGCCAGGAGAGTTTCGTTTAGGGGTGGCCAGTGTACATGTAGCCTAATTACGGCTTACATTAACCGAGGCATGTAGGGGTTAATGAGTGAGCATGAGCAAGGGTGACCACCAAAAGCATTCAATTCTATTTCTTTCCCTTTCACTGTGCTTCATGAGTTTGATGGAGCAGCAATCGCATAGAAAGGTTTTTCCTATCAATATTAATGAAAGATGTCTACATATTGGGGGATGTTTATAAAAAGGAGTAGCGCATGTTCAATTTTCAAAGTGAATTTTAACTTCGCTTGGTAAATGAGCTGGAACTATGCGAAATTCATCCATCCAATCCATGTACTAGCAAAAACTCTGTTTATTTAAATTTGCTCTATAGTTAAAAAAAAAAAATTTAATTCAATACATTCCCTGTATTAAAGTGGTATTAAACCCCCCAAAAAAACTTCATATATTGCAGCTTACTAAATCCCCCTGCTGGCAGTCCTGTGAGTAGAGAGTGGGGGGCAAATCCTGTGAGAAGAGAGTGGGGGACATGACTGAGTCGTACCGTGTGTGTCTGTGGATGCACACAGCAGAGTCCAGCAGAGTCCGCGTGCTATGGGGTACACCTGCATGGGTACCCCATAGCACGCGGCTTGCCCCCATAAGAAGGAGGAGCAGAGAGTGCCAGCGGGGCACTGCTCTGTGTAATATACTTATACAGAGCAGGTAAGTATAACCTCTTTTTTATTTTAATTAAAAAAAAAGTTTACAATCCCTTTAATTTTCCTTCTATGTAGCGCTACCCCCACAGAAGCCGCTGGTGAATAAGGGATCACCCAGCCTGCACAACCAAGCACACAACATTTTCAGAAAACAGTCCTTGTAGCTTTGTTTTTATTTTTTTATTAGCAATATAGAACTTGGATGGAGATAGGGGTATTATATTATGGGGTACCCACTTGACTTTAACAGAACTTTCCAGGGACAACTTCTTCTGTACAGACTATTTACATACTCCTCAGCTCCTCCAGCACAACACTTGCTTGAAGCACTACAACTCCTAGGACCAGCTGGCACACTGTTAGGTGATTGGTAGCAAATTCCCTTTATAGGCAGGGGCCGCTGGCCCCTTGGTTGTGTAGCAAAGTCTAAATCCATCTCAGACTGCTCTCACCCATGTCCTCTCACGCTGGCTCTCAGTCCTCTCCGACCGTAACACTCACCAGCCCACCTGGCTGTTTTCTACTTTGAGATCTCCCGGACATGCTCTCTGGCTTCTGCTGTCCCCACACCTTCTCCCGTGCCACTGCACAGGATTCCTCCTTGGGTTTTCAGTGGATGCCTCCTGTACCCGAGCTTCCAGACCCGAGGTCACCCTCAAGGGTCCGCCAATAGCCTCCTAGCACTCCATCTCAAATCTTCCACTCAAACTCTCCTGCCCAGCTGGACTGACCCAGAATATTTGAGGGGGCCTGTCCCCTGCCAACCCATCTGTTCGGATTGGTCAGGGCCCTCGTGAATACTCCAGGCAGCTCCTACTGACCTTGCTCCCATTCTTCTGGAAGTTTCCAGCAAGTTCCAGAAGTAGGGGGAGGTACCAGAGATGCCGCTCGCTGAGTCATACCGGCCCTCCCTGGATCGCTCACCCAACCCAGATTTAACACAGGCTTGGCTGCCAACCTAACACTGCCTATTCTAGCACACTAGAGGGTGCTACATGTACCGTATGTGATTTTTACCTTGTACGGGTATTCTTTGCAAAGTAAATTATTACTTAGCTTTACCTCATTCACTAAACTAGGTAAAAATTCACTTACTCCTTCAGTAAATCAACCCCACTGTGCTTTTGTGTGTGTGTGTGTGGACATTTTTAGATTGGTTTTGAAAAAGAAACATTGGTGAAGTTGGAAAAATCTTGACTTTTTCTGAGGGCACTCTAGCGTGTGTAGTAGAACTAGGAGTTTTTTTGTCTTGATGTAATTTTTATGGCATGTCGAAGAAAATGAGTTAAAGAGGGAAAGAAAATGTTGTAAATACAATCATAATTTGGCCTGAATGCGGTTGTGCTACTGAAAATCCCCCTAGGAGTTCCTGTCCACCTCGCTGCTGCCATTATCTGACCTTGTGCCTTACGTGTAGTAATGAATAAAGGTTATAGGCTTGGCTTCCTACCACATTGCTGAGTTGTCCTTTTCCCTTACTGTTAAGGTGACCTCATTTATCATACAGCTCAATAGATTTATTTATACCAGACTGACTTGCGGAGATGTAAACAATTTTATAAATAAATCTCTGCATAGAATTAATGTCACACATGACAATATTATTAGGAAAAAAAATATATAAAGCGGAACTCCAACCAAAATATTTTTGGATAAAGTCTGTCAGTTTTTATTGCTGTCTGTGTCCTCTGACTTTGTTCTGTTTGACATTCAAAGAGAAGCATGGGAATCATACTTTCCTAGGTGGATGCAGCATTGGCTCGATACTGCATCTGTCCCCCTCCAGCTATTAAACTGAGAACTGAACGATCAAAGACTGCTGATCGCTTGGTTCTCAGTGCTTGGTGTCAGTCTGCTCCCTTCCCCTGCACTCACTGGAGCGCTGAGCTGTGGAGAGGGTGGGAGCTGCTGGCTCAGGCTCTCAACGGCTCACTGTGAGGCTGAGCCTGGAATGGCTCTGTGATGTAAACTGACAGCGGGCTTCCGCTGTCTGCTGAAAACGGGTCAAATGAGTGCAGAACGAACTGCATTGCAGTGATCCACAGGAGAAGTACAGTCAAACGAGCTTTGGGTTTATTTCTCCTTTAATTACTAAGACAAGAATTTGTCTTAGTAATTAAAGGAGAAGAACAAGTCTTTCAGAGACACAAGCAGCATTAAACACCTGGCAGAACCCTTCTTCGCTGTACTAAAAATGTCTTAGCTAAAGTTGGGCTTTAAAGTAGAATTCCAGCTTAACACTAACTAAGTCTTACAACTGTTCTCTCCCCCCTCCTTCTACATATACTGCATTACCTGTGTAAAAAAGATCTATATACTTACCTATTTTTATATTTCCCCTATGTCAGTGAGCGGCAGCTGCAGGGAAAACATACAGGCCCGGATTTGGTGGCACAGTCCCACTTTTTAGTCACCTGTCCCTTGAAGTCTATGTCTGAGGCTTTGTCCTGAGACTACACCATGAAGCTTGAGACCTTCGCTACCTCTGTCTTGCCCAGTGGTTCTTAACCTGGGTTTGATCAAACACCAGGGGTTCGGTGAGTCAGTCTCGCGGGTTCGGCGGAGGTCAAGACACACACCCGACTCATATGATTCGTGATGACACGCCCCGCTTGTCCATCATTGGCTGCAGGTGATAACGCCACATCGCTTGGCCTATCTGTGCTGCAGGGAATTTGGTGCGCCCAGTAGTCGAATTGTAACTGTCGTGATGGTACGTCGTGTGATTTCTTTCTTTATATTTTAATACCTTCATAGTAACTGTCGAGAAAAAAAAGAAAGTGGTCGGACGAATATGTACAATATGGATTCACATGTATAACGGAACGTGATGGGAGTCAGCGTCCTAACTGCAGGATTTGCAATGCCAAGTTGAGCAATTCTAGTCTAGCACCGGCAAAACTAAGAGAACACTTCCTTAATCTGCATGGAAAACACAAGAGCACAACGCTCGCTGAATTCAAGGTGAAGAGAGCTAGATTCGATGAAAAGGCTACTCTACCTGTTCTCGGCTTTGTACCCATCAACAAACCGATCCTCACAGCATCGTAAGAAGTTGCTTACCTGATCGCAAAGCAGGGCAAACCACACACCATTGCTGAAACACTCATAAAACCAGCTGTGTTGACGATGGCGAATATCATGCTGGGAAAAGCGGCTGAAGTTAAGTTATCCCAAATTCCTCTTTCAAATGACACCATCAGCGACAGAATAGAGGACATGCAAAGACATCTTGGCTCAAGTAGTTGCAGATCTGATTTCAAGCCCGGCAAAATTCAGCCTTCAACTCGACGAGACCACAGACGTTTCCAATCTAAGCCAGCTTGCAGTATTCGTGCGCTATGTGAAAGACGACGTGATAAAGGAAGATTTTTTATTTTGTAAGCCTCTTACAAGAACAACTAAGGCAGCCGATGTGAAGAAACTTGTGGATGACTTCTTCAAAGACAACAATCTTTCGTGGGATATGGTTTCTGCAGTTTGTTCGGACGGAGCTTCAGCCATGCTGGGAAAAAAGTCTGGTTTTGGTGCGCTAGTGAAAGCCGATGCACCACACATCATTGTTACGCATTGTATTCTGCACAGGCATGTGTTGGCAACAAAAACCTTGCCTCCAAAACTGGCAGAAGTATTAAAAATTGTAGTGGAATGCGTGAACTATGTGCAAAATAGTGCTCTGAGGCACCGCATGTTCAGGGAGCTGTGTAAAGAAATGGGATCTGAATTCGAGGTACTTCTGTACAGCGCCACACGACCGCACAATTGTCAGTTAAAGTAATGCAGTGCCGTATCGCAAAAAATGGCCTGGTCATTAAGGGGGTAAATCCTATTGGGGCTGAAGTGATTAAATAGAATGGCTAAATTAGACAGATTTCAAGAACTGTCCAAGTTAAGATTAATCTTACTAAACTAGTAATACAGATACTAATGTTTTTTTTTCTTCTTCTTTTAGTTGCAGTACAGTGTTTGGAGACTGTTTTTAAAATCAGTCCTGGTGATATACATCTTTCTGCACCCAACTCCTTGGAAGAATTATTTTCACAAGCACATTTTAAGGTATTTTGTTTAAACTGAATATTTCAATATTTCTGTGCATTTGCATTTTTGTAAAACCAAAGTTATACTATTTACATGAAGTAGTGTGTCTCAAAGATTGTTATCATTATTATGGGCCAAAACTCGCTGTCTAGAAAATCTGGGCTGGTCTGAGCTCCGGTTGGATGTATAGCAGCAATCAACTACACGTTTGTTGTAGTCTAGACAAAACATGCTAGATTCCACCCTGTTCCCCTCTACTGGCCACGATACTCTAGTTTTAGTGCAAAGACACAAATGTTATATTGTTCCATTTGGTTAGGAAACTTTGGTTGTGAAATTAAACATGGATTAGTGTGTTTTTTGTGCTAGAGTTGATTTTATGTCCATTTTGGTTCAGCTAGTCCATTCTGGTTCAGCTAGTCCATTCTGGCTCAGTTAGTCTGAAATTTCTCACTGTGTATTTTGCACCAAATTGTTATTTATTTTAGGGAACATAGGCGTGCACACAGGGTGTGCCAAGTGTGCCTGGGCACGCCCTAATCACCCATAATTGTCAACTATATTGCCAACTGGTATGGCGGCTGGTGCTCAAAATCATTAATTGCAGCCACTGTGCCATCAAACGCTGCCACTGTGCCATCGATTGCAGCCACTGTGCTTAAAAACTGCCACTGTGCCCATTAAACGCTGCCACTGTGCCATCAAATGCTGCCACTGTGCCATCGATTGCAGCCACTGTGCTAAAAAACTGCCACTGTGCCCATTAAATGCTGCCACTGTGCCATCAAATACTGCCACTGTGCCCATCAAACGCTGCCACTGTGCCATCAAACGCTGCCACTGTGCCATCAAACGCTGCCACTGTGCCCTCAAACGCTGCCACTGTGCCCATCAAATGCTGCCACTGTGTCCTTCAAATGCTGCCAGTGTGACCATTATATGCTGCCAGTTTTCCCTTGAATGTCCCCAGTGTAACCCTCGCCCGGTCGCTGTCTGCCCAGCACTTACCCTGTCTTGGTGGGGCAGCGGGTGACGGCGACGAGCGGGGTCCTCCATGCGTTTCCTGCCGCCCTCATCACCCATCCTCTCCTCCTGATAGGCGTCCAATAGCGGTGCCTGTCGTTTCAGGCAATCAGGTGACAGGTAACAGACCCGAGCACCTGGCGGAGAGGCGGTTTAGTCTTAGGAAAGTGAATAGTCGGGCATTGCAGACTATTCCACTTCTTTTTCTTCAAAAGATCCTGGGTTGCTTTTGCAGTGTGTTTTGGATCATTGCCCATCTGTACTGTGAAGCTCTGTCCAATGAACTTTGCTGCATTTGGCCAAATCTGGGCTGACAGTATATCTCAAAACACTGAACAATTCATCCGGCTACTTCTGTCTTCTGTCACATCATCAATAAACACCAATGACCCAATGCCACAGGAAGCCATGCATGCTCAATGCCATCACACTGCCTCCACCATGTTTTACAGATGATGTGTGCTTTGGATCATGAGCTGTTCCAAGCCTTCTACCCACTTTTTTCCGCCTGTCATTCTGGTACAGATTAATCTTAGTTTCATCCATCCAAAGAATGTTTTTCCAGAACTGATCTGGCTTTTTTAGATGTTTTTTGGCAACGTCTAGTCTGGCTTTTTTATTCTTCAGGCTTATGAATGGTTTGCACCTTGTGGTGAACCCTCTGTATTTGCTCGTGAAGTCTTCTCCTGATTGTAGACTTTGACAATGATACGCCCACCTCCTGGAGAGTGTCCTTCACTTGTCTAGATGTTGTGAATGGGTTTTTCTTTACCATAGAGAGGATCCTGCCATCACCCACCACTGTTGTCTTCCCTGGATGTCCAGGCCTTTTTATGTTGCTGAACTCACCAGTGCATTCTTCTTTTCTCATAATGTATAAAACTGTTGATTTGGCCACTGCTAATGTTGCTGCTATCTCTCTGATGGATTTATTTAGTTTTTGAAGCCTTACAATGGACTGTTTCACTTGCATGGACGGCTCCTTTGAACGCATTGTAGGTTCACAGCAGTAGATTCCATTTGCAAATACCCCACTTAGAATCAACTCCAGACCTTTCACCTGCTTGATTGAAGAAGAAATAAACACCTGGCCATGAAACAGCTTTTGATTCAACTGTCCAATTACTTTTGGTCCCTTGAAAAAGGGAGATAGCTATTCTTAATATTCTGTAATCCTGAATATGTTTTGGTAAATACCTGAAAAAAAAATTGTGCCTGTGTCCAAATATATATGGACCTAACATTATGTCACCTAATTTGAATAAAACTGTGTTGCTGTTATGTGAAGGCATCATGAATGACCAAACAAACAGTGATGTGCAACTTGAAGTTAATTCTATGAACACATGATAAACCGACAATGCCAAAAATTGGTAAAGGGGTATGTAACAAGCATGATAACAGGCAGTACAACTGTTGTAATACAGGGCTGCCTAGGGGTAGTTCCCACAAAGGCAATAGGTGGCAGCACAATACAGAATAACATTATGTAAGAGAACAGAGTATAAAAACAAACTACTAGCAATAAACAGCACAGTACAGTTTAATATAGTGCAGTGATCTCCAAACTGAGGCCCGTGGCCAGGTGTGACCCTTTGCATACCTTTATCTAGCCCTTGGGGCACTATTCAACCAACTGGCACCAATGATGGGGCACCATTCCCCCTACTGACACCATCAATGGGGTACTGTTAGAAAGTTTCTAATCTAATATCTAATATTTATCAATTAACAAATATTAACGAATGAATGGATTGGGTCTTTATAGCATGATTGAATTTAATATATTTATTTCTAGATATGAAAAAGTGAAATTATATAGACTCTTATACTTATAAAGGTTTACATATTGTTATAGGCTTCATAAGAATTCCTATGGAGAACCAAACATGTGTTAGTAATTAGGAATCTTGAGTTTGTTTCCCTCACCTTCCCTTATCACATGAGAAGAAAGGTTTCACATTTCTTAAGATGTAAAAGTTTCAGTGTGTTAGTTAGGAATTTAAGTTCTATATACTACAATATTTCTTGACTAGGATATTAATAAGAACATTGGGTTTTCAATTAATATAATGTGTGTATATATATATATATATATATATATATATATATATATTAGTATATGTAGTATTTGATTTAGATGTTAAAGCGGAGTTCCAGGCTTTTTTTTTAATTAAAAGTCAGCAGCTACAAAAAGTTTAGCTGCTGACTTTTAATAAACAGACACTTACCTGTTCCATGGTCCAGCGATGTGGCCGCACGGAGCCCCGCTCCTCCCCCCCTCTCCTCGGCGCATCCATTGGAACTGTGGGCACCTGGTCGTGACAGCTTGTGGCTTCACGGCCGGGCGTGCACTGTGCATGCAAGAGTCGCGCTGCACTCTCCCAGTGGACAGGCAATCTTCTGGGACCCATCCCAGAAGATTCCCGAGAGGTGGCATGCAAGGGGGGAGGAGTGCTTAAAGTGGAAGTTCCACTTTTGGGTGGAACTCCGCTTTAAAGAAGTTATATCCTATACTTGTAGTGGGGTATTCCTGCGCTACAGTGGAAGGGGGAGGGTAAGGGCGGGTGGTGGGGACTGACTGTGGGGGGACTGCTGCAGGCACCTGGTGTAGGTCAAACCGTACCTACCAAACTAGATATATAAAAGTGGGGGTGGTGCTGCGCTGTTCCCCAGGGAGGTGGCCAAATCTACCACAAGGTGGCAGTAATGGGATAAAGACGTAAACCCTTTAAGTGTAGCAATCGTATGAGACAATAATAGTTGATGATGCGACTATTAAGTCGAAGTAATGCGAGTTGAGATAGATAATTCCCTTACTATACAAGATAAGGGGTATGGTGTGACCAATACAGGTTAATAAAAATTGCTATTGGTGAACCCAGGTAAAAATATATATAATAGAGTTGTAAATAGTACTGAGGTGCGAGAGTGTAAATTGAACTAATAGCACCTAAATAAAACTACTAATAAAACACCATAAGCAGGTAATAAAAAAAATCAGATATACATATAAAATCATATAAGTGAACATATGGTAAAAATGTGTCTATAGATAAACAATTCCAAAGTGCATAGTAGATGGTGAACAAAATATAAAATCCTTAAAGTGCTAGTGCAAGTGTGCACAGGCTAAAAAATGCGACTGAGTGATTGAGTGACGGGTAAAACGATAAATATAATCGCATTGGAGATATGTGATGAGTAGAGGTATGTGCAGAGAAGTTGTACTGGAGTGAACAGTAGAACAATAAATATAAAGTGCAAAGTATGCGAGCATACAAAATAATGTATAAGCTGGATGAGACTAGTCAGCGTGACTATAGATGAAAAAATCCCTGGCAAAATATAAAGCTACCAGTAAACAAAGTGGAATAAAGTTTGAAATATAAAATATAACGAAATGCTAGGTGCAGACGCAAAGTGCACACACAGATATCCTATAGGTAAAATCGCATAATGCAGGATGCGTAAAAAATAGTCATATGCGACTAAAATCGCATAGTCACATGCGACTAAAATCGCATAGTGCAGGATGCGTATAAAATAGTCATCTGCGACTATGTTGCATGCATATAAGTCTGTGATAAATAAGTCAATCCTCAATAGTTTATAAGTATATAATAATTTCTTGTGGTAAGAAGGTGAGGGTAGTGATGTGATTCTTGGGTCACAGGTGATATCCGTGCAGTGGCTCGTTTCAAGCAGTGGGGGGTCACTCCTCTTCGTGTGGGGTACACTAAAGTGAGCAATGGACCCTTACCTTGCGGCAAAGGGTTAACCGCATATAAATGATGTAAAGGGGTCTGCTTTCTTCTCCTTCCCTCACGGTGGTCTGCCTGGGTAGGTGCGTATTCCTTTTCCCTGGTTCCAGGTATATCTAGCCTTTGTAGCTCACGGCAGATGCCGGAGTGATAGGTAAGAAATGAGGGGGGGACCGTATAGTGTAGTATGTTTAAAATTTATTTGCTCAATAAAAACAGTTTAATATAGTACCTAGTACTCACAATAGAACTCACAGAATAAAAATAAATATTTTCTCTTATCTTAGACGAGCGCCGAGCTCGTTCCATTTGCTTCCTTGTTTGTATTGAATGCCTCTCCTGTCCCTACGCGTGGCGTCATGTGACTTCATCAGGTGAAGTCACATGACGCCACGCGTAGGGACAGGAGAGGCATTCAATACAAACAAGGAAGCAAATGGAACGAGCTCGGCGCTCGTCTAAGATAAGAGAAAATATTTATTTTTATTCTGTGAGTTCTATTGTGAGTACTAGGTACTATATTAAACTGTTTTTATTGAGCAAATAAATTTTAAACATACTACACTATACGGTCCCCCCCTCATTTCTTACCTATCACTCCGGCATCTGCCGTGAGCTACAAAGGCTAGATATACCTGGAACCAGGGAAAAGGAATACGCACCTACCCAGGCAGACCACCGTGAGGGAAGGAGAAGAAAGCAGACCCCTTTACATCATTTATATGCGGTTAACCCTTTGCCGCAAGGTAAGGGTCCATTGCTCACTTTAGTGTACCCCACACGAAGAGGAGTGACCCCCCACTGCTTGAAACGAGCCACTGCACGGATATCACCTGTGACCCAAGAATCACATCACTACCCTCACCTTCTTACCACAAGAAATTATTATATACTTATAAACTATTGAGGATTGACTTATTTATCACAGACTTATATGCATGCAACATAGTCGCAGATGACTATTTTATACGCATCCTGCACTATGCGATTTTAGTCGCATGTGACTATGCGATTTTAGTCGCATATGACTATTTTTTACGCATCCTGCATTATGCGATTTTACCTATAGGATATCTGTGTGTGCACTTTGCGTCTGCACCTAGCATTTCGTTATATTTTATATTTCAAACTTTATTCCACTTTGTTTACTGGTAGCTTTATATTTTGCCAGGGATTTTTTCATCTATAGTCACGCTGACTAGTCTCATCCAGCTTATACATTATTTTGTATGCTCGCATACTTTGCACTTTATATTTATTGTTCTACTGTTCACTCCAGTACAACTTCTCTGCACATACCTCTACTCATCACATATCTCCAATGCGATTATATTTATCGTTTTACCCGTCACTCAATCACTCAGTCGCATTTTTTAGCCTGTGCACACTTGCACTAGCACTTTAAGGATTTTATATTTTGTTCACCATCTACTATGCACTTTGGAATTGTTTATCTATAGACACATTTTTACCATATGTTCACTTATATGATTTTATATGTATATCTGATTTTTTTTATTACCTGCTTATGGTGTTTTATTAGTAGTTTTATTTAGGTGCTATTAGTTCAATTTACACTCTCGCACCTCAGTACTATTTACAACTCTATTATATATATTTTTACCTGGGTTCACCAATAGCAATTTTTATTAACCTGTATTGGTCACACCATACCCCTTATCTTGTATAGTAAGGGAATTATCTATCTCAACTCGCATTACTTCGACTTAATAGTCGCATCATCAACTATTATTGTCTCATACGATTGCTACACTTAAAGGGTTTACGTCTTTATCCCATTACTGCCACCTTGTGGTAGATTTGGCCACCTCCCTGGGGAACAGCGCAGCACCACCCCCACTTTTATATATCCTATACTTAAAATAGTTTCACACATTGTTCTTGCCCACTCCTCAGGAATGTCAATGCATAGAGACTGAACAACCCCCATCCTTGCCTGAAAGGTGGGAGGGAAGCTATGTCTCATTAGAAGAGTCTGTAGGACAATAAGGCTCAGAGGAACTTTAAACCAGCCCCTTTAAAGATAAAGTGGGGGTCAGATTTTAGGAGTAAAAGCTAGAAACAGAAACACAGTTGGGCTGACTGATTCAGGCAGACATTGAAGGAAGCTGCCACAGCTTCACACATTCAATCTTCATCTTAAGAAATAATTACATTATTGATGTTATTTTTACATTTTACATTTTGATATTGTTCTTGTAATATTTTGCTATTTTATTATTAAATCCATTTTTGAGTTTTTACATGAGAACTGATTTTCTTGGAACTCATCAATATAATTTACAAAATATCAATATTAATACCATAATAACTGTATTTTAATGGGTACTATTCTTTTCATTGATATCAACAATGGGGCACTATTCCTCCCATTAAAACCAATGACGTGCTGGGTATTTTCTACTCCCATGCAAATAATTATAGTTACAAGTCCATCTAGTTCAACCAATGAACAGCCTGAATATTACCTGGGGAGGTGTGCCCAGATGATGGCTAGGGGGAGCTGATAAATAGTCTGAAAACCTGGATAGGGGGTCTTTCCCTGTGGAGGAGAGTGTCCAGCCTCAGGGGGGGTATAGGCCTTTAAGGCAACCTATGGACTGTGTTGCTGATCTGAAGGGTCTCAGGGTGGCATAGCTGAGATCTGTGAGTAATCTGAAACTAGCTGCAGGACTCCACCAAAGAAAATGGTTCTGTAGAAGGATTATCTGACCAACTGGGAGGTGTGAAATTAAGCTGGTAGCTGTTCTGGGGACTTTTGAGTAGTATCTTTGGGATCTAATTGCCAGAGGCTGCTTGGACTGAGATAGCTCTCATAAGTGTAGCGGTGCCCCTGTGGGGTTGCTGAGTGTAGTAGTTCCACACGTCACCCTGCTCAGCCAGCTATTCACTTCCAGACACACATCGCCAGACAATGAACAGTCCTTCAGCTTGTTTTTGTTTTTATTTAGGGGATTTAACTTGGATTTGGAAAGGGGAAATGGGATGCCCAGATAATAGATCTTGTAATTTGAACAAATGATTTTGGATCTATATTGGCAGGCTCTAAAGCTCCTTACTCCTCCAGCACATCACTTGAGTCAGCTCCACTTCCTCTACTGCGCAACCCTAGAACCCTGCCACAGTTAGCACATGCTTAGGCCTCACTCTGAATAAGTTCCAACTGTCCAATAGCTCAGCAGCAGCGGCTGCTTCTGTTAGCACCAGATTTGCGGATTTAGCTCTTCTGCCTTGCACCCAGCTGCCACCATACTGGCGGGACTCTCCATGACAAGGGGTTCAACTTAGCAGTTGCTTTGGGTCCCATGAGCACCAGGCGTGGAGGAGGAGGAAGTTTAATCCTCCTCCGCTTTGAATGCTGGGCAGGGCCAGGGAATCGCAGCCGTGACGTCACTGGTTGCTCGACGCCAGGCCTAGGCAGGTCCTTTGACCCATGTTAACCACCAGAAGATTACCACTGTGGAGTAGGGCGATCAGAAACATGGGCTTTAAAAGATCATTGAGGTTAATTCTATTGTTAGAAATAGTGGGGAAGATTGGCTGCCCTAAACACTACCTGACATATTTTTCATATTGTATTTTTTATGAAATCTAAATATTTACTTAATGATTGGTCTTGAATAGGTACAGTTTATCGTAGTCAAGTCTGAAGATATAATTCACCCCATTATCTACAGTATATGTGTATTTTCTAAAATAGGATGCTCTGGGAAGACAAAGAGTAATAGGCCTGGTATTCAATATTTTATTGTAGGGACCCAATTGTCTGGGACAGTTTTATTTGGTCATCTCTTTTATATAAAGTCCTTGTGTAACTTACAGTTCTCTTCTTTTTTGTGTAACTATGCATAAAAACATAGATATGTCCTTTTAGATCTTTACCTATTACAAATATGGCCAAGCTGTGGGAGTCTAATTAAAACTGCCTTATTCCAACAGGAATAAGTTGGAAACATTTCACAGTTAGTCAAACATCTAATTTTAACGTTTGATTATCTAATTAATCTTGATCACATCCACAGAGCCCCAGGTTTTCTTGTTGGCGACCTCCAGGGAAATCTTAAGATGTCAAAGCTTGTTCCTTTATTTAAAAGGATAAGATTTTGCCCTCTTAACTGCTAGAAGCAAATTCATTCTGAAAGATTTAATGTATTAGGTTCAATTTTTATGGGCTTTGACGTTTTTCTCCTTGGACCCCATGTACAATATGTTGAATCTATTATTCTTATGGCTAAAAAAATCTTAAACCATTATTAACTTATTTAAAACCTTGCAAGCTCGAAATTATCTGTATCTGTACTTAATTCAGTTATTAAATTCAAATATTGAAAGTGGTTGTAAAGGCTGAAGGTTTTTTTTATCTTCATGCATTCTATGCATGAAGGTAAAAAAACCTTCTGTGTGTAGCATACTTACCCGAGCCCCATCTTGATCCAGTGATGTGCACGAGAGCGGCGGCTCTCTGGGGTCTTTCCCTCTGCATTGGCTGAGACACAGCAGCGGGAGGCCATTGGCTGCTGTCAATCACAGCCAGTGAGGAGGGAACAGGGGAAGGGGCCGAGCCGCAACACTGTGTGTCTTATGAACACACAGAGGCGGCTCGGGAGCAAGTACACACGAGTGCACTCGACAAGGGGAAGGGACCAGGAGCATCGGGGGACCCGAGAAGAGGAGGATTGGGGCTGCCCTGTGCAAAACCATTACACAGAGCAGGTAAGTATGAAATGTTTATTATTTTTTTAAAACCCATGAGCTTTTAATATCATTTGAATTCTCTAATACACAAAGTATGGGCAGGGGTAATTGCTAGAAGTTAACTGCCATGTTAAAGTATAACTAAAGGCAAAACTTTTCTTTTTAGATTTGGACAGAGTGGAGAGGGATTAGAACACCTGTCAGGTTTTTATTGCTGTCTGTACTCCTGTTAGGGAAATTCACCCTCTCTATTTGTCCTGTTTACCATTATCATTGAAAGTTAAAGTAAATTTGGGCTGTCTCAATATACCCATCCGTTTCCTCAGAGTGTTGGAGGTGCTCTGCCGCCTCAGCGGACGCACATCACGTGTTCTGGAACTGTCCCCAGATCCGTCAATTCTGGTCTGGGGTCACCTCCTGTATAGCAGGGGTATTGCAAGTGCCGGTGCCCCTGACTATTGATGTGTGTCTTTTGGGGTTGGTGGATGAAGTAGTCCCATCTAGAGCACATAGAACTTTACTTACGATACTACTATTTTATGGGAAGAAGTCCATTTTACTCAAGTGGAAAAAAGTGGGGGCTCCGGAAGTAACATTTTGGAAAGGCTTGGTGAACGCAATGCTCCCGTATTACAAAGCTACATATAGGGATAGAGGATGCAGTAAAAAATTCGAAAAAGTCTGGAGAGCTTGGTATGAGTCTGACCAAACGGTGTGATGGGATGATCCTAGGCGGAAGAATGGGAGGGTCCTAAAAGTAGCCATCAGATATCTTATGCAGGGTGAAGAGCAAAACGACATATACTCTGGGTGATTAGAGATGTGAAATGGCTGTTATTCCTCAAATAATACAATTTTTGCTGGGGGTATGGGAACTGAGTACAGGGAGGGGGAGGGGGAAAGGGGGGGGGGGTTATATCTGTTGTTGCAGCTGTCGGTTGATGGCATTGTAAATGTTGTTTGATGTATGTCAAAAAATTTCAATAAAAAGAATTTTCAAAAAAAAAAAAAATTTGGGCTGTCTCTATAACAGGAATAGGGGGGGAATTTTCCAATGGATCAGGTCCATGATCCATGATAGCCTGCGCTCAGAAGAAGTGGGTTGAATGATGCTAGCTGTCAGACTGATGACATCTGGTAACAGACAAAATTACAGCAAAGGCTGCTTTTATTTATTCATTTAATAAGATATTTCTTTTTATATTGTCCCAATGACCCTTGTTTTCTCCTTAGAGGTGTCAGAGTGATAAAAGTGATTGGATAACCTCCCAATAGGGCAACAAACAGCACAGGTCCTAATGCTTCCTCCCTTTAAAGAAGTTTAGACTGAAGTTAGGCTTTAAAAACAAAAACAGGTTCCACCTGCTCCTTCTCTTGTTCTCTTTTGTTTGGGTTTGTGAAATGAAGATCTTTTTATGCATTTTGTTCTTTCTGTTGGAGCCAAATGTTAAATGTATTGTTTTCTGCAGAACAATGAATTGACACCAGCAGAATCCCCTTCAGTCTCCCCAGCCGACATAGAAAAGGCTGAACAGCTAAAAGATGAAGGTAGGTTGTTTATGTAAAGCACTGTGTCCAAAAAAAGGCAAGCAGTGAGCAAAGGACTAACCACCAGTGGGATGAGCTTGGTCATGTTTGAATCCTAGTCTGAACTCATGTGAGTGAGCCCACCTAGAAGTTGTCACCTTTACTGTGCCAATTATACGTCCTCGCATTCCTCGAACTCCTCGCGATGGCAGCTGCAGGTATACAAGGTGTGTGTATAGGGAAAAGGGGAAAATGCCTCAGTCGTTTATGCAGTGGCGGGGCGCAAACAAACTAAAATATTCTGAGCATCAATTGCAGCCACACTGTGCCCATCAAATGCAGCCACTGTGCCCATCAATTGCAGCCACTGTGCCATCAATTGCAGCCACTGTTCCCATCAATTGCAGCCACTGTTCCCATCAATTGCAGCCACTATTCCCATCAATTGCAGCCACTGTTCCCATCAATTGCAGCCACTGTTCCCATCAATTGCAGCCACTGTTCTTATCAAATGCAGCCACTGTGCCTATCAAATGCAGCCACTGTGCCCATCAAATGCAGCCACTGTGCCAATCTAATGCAGCCACTGTGACCCCCCAGCCCGCCCACGCTTCCTGATTGGCAGAGAGGCGGTTCAGTGTTAGAAAAGCATATATTCATTTGCTTTTCTAACACACCTGGTTGGATTCTGAGTACAATGCTCTACGCTCTGAGTCCACCCTATTTTGAAGCCATTTAGAGCATATAGCTCTAATCAGGTGCTCAAAAAAACATCCCTGCCGCTGTAATTCAGGCGCCCGGCATCCTAAAAGGGGCCGGACGCCTGAATAGGGGGTGGCCACGGCAGCCATGGATAGATTCATGCTATGCTATGATATGATACATATAGGGGGGTGGCGTGACAGAGGGGGGTGGCGCCCGTGCGCCCTTAATGGATGGGCTGCCACTGTGTTTATGACTAGCCCAGTACAGTGACTGCTTACTGGTGGGCTCACTCATATGGGTTTGGAATAGAATCCAAACATGCCTGAGCTCATTCCTGGTTACCAGTATTGCACATAGGTACTCTGCAGCCGATCTTTCCTCATTACTGACTTACCGTGCCTTGTTCTGCACTCTGACTGTGTTCTGTGACTGTGTGAAGGCAGCAATCTTGGTGAAGGCAGGGCTTTGCTTCCTCATGTCACACTCCAATAAGGAGAACAGTAGTGATATCAACAAATCTCACTCCCTATCTCCTGAGACTAGCAGTCAGTGGTTGCAGTGCCTTAGATCTTACACTGCAGATATACAACTATGAGTCTGTAAGCACAAGATTACCTAGGTACCCTCAAATATCAGTCCCCCTATTTTTCAGACAAAAGATGCCCTTTCAGTGTACTGCAATAGCACAACTAAATAAAATTTTCCTTATAACATGGGAAATCTTTACTTTTTGAGTTCAGTTTCACTTTACAAAAGTCGCAAAGAGGAAATGCTTCTAAGATCCATAGTCCAAAATGAAATTTCAATGTTTAATAGACGATACACAATAAATAGTGTTTTTTTTTTTTTTTTCTGTACCACAAATAATCCTTGTGAAATGTGTATTGAAAAACACAAAATGCATCTGGAATATGCAAGCTGCATAGGTGTGGACCAGGCCTGAGTGAGCTTTAGAGAGAAAAAATTGTTAGAAACAAAATTTCCCTTTTTTCTAACTGAAGCATATTTCTGATTCAGGTAACAATTACATGAAGGAACAGAACTATGAAGCTGCTGTAGAGTGTTACTCACAGGCAGTTGAGTTGGATCCAAACAATGCAGTATATTACTGCAACAGGTACTATTTCCTTATTAAATATGTTCTACTTTTTTTCAGTGTGTTCTTATCTCAGAATATCAATATTTTGTGAACTGTGATACTTAATGTGTTTTTTTTTTCTTTTAATTTACACACCGTTCACACTGAATGCGCCTTTAAAATTGTGCTACTTCAGTGTGATTTTAAAGTCGCTGGTCAGTGCGATTTCATGTACGGCTTGCCAACATCTGTGAGCCTTCATGCACAGATGTCTATGCAAGTCGGGCATGAAATCGCCAAAAATAGTGCAGGAACCTTTTTCAAATTACAAGTCAGAGTCGCACCGATTTTAACGGTTCCATAGGCACAAAAAAGTGTGCGACTTGTCATGTGATTTTAGATGTCAAATTGTATATCAAGTCGCACCGGTTTGAACGGGGGCTTATTGATCTAATTAAACTGGTTTATACGTTTTGGGAAATTATTGACCTCCGAGATAAAATGTGCTAATTCTTATATATTTTGAGTAGATGAATTAGAAAACAGGTGATAAAGGTGCTGGTTGGTTAATAAAGATTTATACACAGGCGAGTATATTTGCCTACAAAGGAGGGAGGTGTCTGATGATCATGATGCCTTGTAACTTGCAAGACTGCTGGTTGGAAGCTAAACAGTGGGGACCATGAATGGAGAGTGAACAAGTCTTGCTTTTTGACTGCTGGTGATTGCTCGGTTGCATTTTTAGGTTCTTTTTGGGGCTTTTCCTTGTAGCTTTTTAACACCTTTTTCTGACACATTTTAAACAGCTTTTTTTTTTCTTTTTGCTTCCTTCAGCCTACTAATTAAGGGGAGTGGTTAATTGATCACAGGTGCTTGAGGTTTATATAACCTTCGGTAGAACTCATTGTGAGCCTGGTCATCTTTGAGCTTGCTGGAACTTAGACCAAGTGGAACTGGTCTAAGTGGTGAGTTAAAAACCAGAGTTAGTGGAACTGGTCTAAGTGGTGAATTAAAAACCAGAGTTAGTGGAACTGGTCTAAGTGGTGAGTTAAAAACCAGAGTTAGTGGAACTGGTCTAAGTGGTGAGTTAAAAACCAGAGTTGAAAACAGGAGGTTATAACAGGGGTCATAGTACCTGTGTAGTGTGAGTACCTGAGTGTTGTCTGAGTAGTGTGTGTGGATCGTTAGTACGTGTGTATTGTGTACTGTGTATTGCGAGTGCACGTAATTCTACGAGTGGTCTGCGAGTGCACGTAGGTCTGCGAGTGCACGTAGGTCTGTGAGTGCACGTAGGTCTGCGAGTGGTCTGCGAGTACCTGTGTATTGTCTTGTTGAGTACCTGTGTATTGTATTGTTGAGTACCTGTGTATTATCTTGTTGAGTACCTGTGTATTAGTGTCAGGAAGCTAGTTATTAGGGAATTTGGACAGGGTATTGTGACAGACCTGGCCGGGACAGGGGCTGTTGGAGGGGACTGAATGCGAGCCTATTGCCTTGCGATTATGGGCCCTGGCATTTGGGGGAACGGTGCTCTTTGGGCTGCAAGCCTGGGACCCCTGAGCTGGTGTTACTTGGATTCAGGTCCATGCTGGCCCCCCAATACACATAGAATCTGTATGTGTATTTGGCATATTAGCAAGAGATGCTAATGACATGAACTCCAGACAGCCTGTCTGTTATGTAATTGAGTATAGTCTGGCTTGTAGGAGTGTTTCACCTATTGTGTGTGCTAATTAACCCTGCAATTGAATGAAGGAGTCCAGTGTTGATTAAGATAATTAGCTCATAATTAGGTTAGGTGTGAGTCATCTGGCTGTATATATGTGTGACATGTCAAATAAAGATAAATTCCTGATGTACCCTACACTGGTGTTGTCTGGTGACTGGGTGAGCTAAGGGGTCTTGGATTGTGTGGTACCGGACAGAGGAAGCATTTACGGCGGACATCTTGAATACGGGGTCCGTCACAATTGGCTGGCAGCGGTGGGATCGTGCTTCCTTGTCGTGAACACATCCAAACCATCACCTGGATCCAAGGCCCGGATAGCAGAGGTACAGATACGTCGTCATGGAAGAGGAATTCGGAAGGAGGTTGCGAGAGATGCAGATACAGCACAGAGGACCAGTATCGGTGCAGGTCCTGCTGGGATGGTATGATTCTGTTCGCCTACAACTCTGGAAAGAAGCGCTAGCCTGTGAGCAGCGACACCAGGGAAAAGTTCTCCCCTCCATCCATGTAAGGTACTGGTTGCAGTATGAAGTACGAATGCTGTTATTGGGGGAACAACCGAAGCAGGAGTGGACAGCTGAGTTAAGCAGGCTGATGCGTTTGGACGAGAGCTACAGAGCCCTCCGGTGGTATGTAGCCCAAGTGTGCCCGTGGACAGCGGATGACAGGCCCACGGAAGGCTTTGATTATAATGGCCTGGGATTGTTGTACTGGAGGCTGTCCGAGGACCCCGACTTTGGGAGTGATCTGGAGTGGCGTTTGGAGGAAATAATGGAGCACAGAGAGCAAAGATTGAATGTCTCGGAAGTGCTCTGGGCACAGGAAGATTTGGAGTTCCTGGCCGCTCAGGAATGGGAGCTGGAGATCGCCTACATAGAGCTGCTAGACTCTGCTCAGCAGCAGGGTGGGGCTCCCTTTGCCTGGGACTATCAGGAAATACCAGCAGACAGCTCTGAAATCCTGGCTGAAGAGTCAGCAATGTGGCATAGTAACGGAGTGCTTTGCCCACCTGCCCCCGCAGCTATGGACGCGGAGGTCTTATGGCGGATGCAGCAAGTGCTGACTGACCTTGACAAACCTGTTACTGCACAAAACGAGGTTGGATGGAGGAATATGCCTGTCCAGCAGCATGCAAGAGAATCGGCAGTGGAAACTCTGGAGATTGCCGTCCCCAAACCTGAAGTGCTGACAACAGGGCAGAGCTCTGCTAACTTCTGCCCAGCATCAACAGCAGTATCTGGGGAGTTACAAGGAACTTCCCCAGCTGAAGCGCTGGTCACCGGACAGAGGGTCCAAGACCTCTTCCCCACACCTGTGTCAGTTTTGGAGGCTCAGGGTGAGAAGGTGGCGATCACTTCCCAGCAGCAGATACAGGGGGAGAAGGGAGAGGAGGTGTTTGTTGTCCCTCCTCAACAGTCGACCAGGGTGGAGAAAGCGGTCTTTCCTCCCCACCACCAGCAAAGATCCGTGCACCTGGGAGACAATACCACAGACATGTCATCCCAGCAGCCAGATGAGGGAATGGAAAAGGAAGCAGCCGGCTCCCCTTCCCAATGGCAGCTACACAATTTGGGAGTGGAGGAAGCCAGCCTCCTGCCCCAACGGTTAACCAGAGGGGAGGATGTGGAGTCCCCAGCAGAAGTGCTGGCAACAGGGCAGAGTGCTACCCACCTCTGTCCAGCACCAGCAACAGCTGCGGAGTTCCAGGGAGCTGGGGCAGTCGGCCTCTCTCCCCAACAGTTAGCTGGAGGAGATGATGTAGGGAAGCTCCTACACCCAGCTGAACTGCTGGCAACGGAACAAAGTGCTGCTGGCCTCTGCCCACAACTAACAGAGGGCAGATTTCCTGTAAAGGGGGATGGGACTGCAGTCCCCACCTGTATACCCCCGGGATGCTGGGCGGTCGGGCCAAATCCCCAACACCATGACGGAGTGATCCCAGTCACCCTGTCTTCTCACCAGCGGCTGAAAAGACTCCAGGGAGAAGGACCAGTCCGGGCCTCTCCCCAGCGGCGGATATGTTCTCTGAGAGAGGCAGAGGTTGGCTGGCTGAGGAATACTCAGTTTGGAACTATTTGTTTGGGGTACTGTGTGGATCCCAGCATTAGAGGACTGGAACCACTGACTAACTTCGGAGTCAACCCGTCTGGGGTCTCCTCCTGTGTTAGTCTCCTGCCGAAAGGGGAGAAATGTGACAGACCTGGCCGGGACAGGGGCTGTTGGAGGGGACTGAATGCGAGCCTATTGCCTTGCAATTATGGGCCCTGGCATTTGGGGGAACGGTGCTCTTTGGGCTGCAAGCCTGGGACCCCTGAGCTGGTGTTACTTGGATTCAGGTCCATGCTGGCCCCCCAATACACATAGAATCTGTATGTGTATTTGGCATATTAGCAAGAGATGCTAATGTCATGAACTCCAGACAGCCTGTCTGTTATGTAATTGAGTATAGTCTGGCTTGTAGGAGTGTTTCACCTATTGTGTGTGCTAATTAACCCTGCAATTGAATGAAGGAGTCCAGTGTTGATTAAGATAATTAGCTCATGCTAATTAGGTTAGGTGTGAGTCATCTGGCTGTATATATGTGTGACATGTCAAATAAAGATAAATTCCTGATGTACCCTACACTGGTGTTGTCTGGTGACTGGGTGAGCTAAGGGGTCTTGGATTGTGTGGTACCGGACAGAGGAAGGCTCACCAGTTCCTAAACGTCTTGCAGGACAATTTTATGGGTCAGATGATAGATGCACCAACTAGAAATAAAGTGTTACTGGATCTACTGATTACCAACAATACAGACCTGAACACGGATGTGGAAATACGGGGGAATTTAGGTAACAGCGATCACAGAACAATTGGCTTCTGTATAAATCCAT
This sequence comes from Lithobates sylvaticus, assembly GCA_028564925.1. Lineage (NCBI taxonomy): Eukaryota > Metazoa > Chordata > Amphibia > Anura > Ranidae > Lithobates > Lithobates sylvaticus. The sequence goes on from CM053026.1 coordinate 107,006,486, forward strand.
AAACTATGAGCCTTGCTAGAAGGCATAAATTGGGATAAAATCTTAGGAACAAAGAACACGGAGGAGAGATGGGTTGGCTTTAAGAGCATATTAAATAAGGGCATTAGCTAATGCATCCCATTGGGTAATAAATTTAAAAGAGCAAACAAAAGTCCTGGATGGCTTAACTCCAATGTAAAAATGCATATAAAAGCAAAGGAGAAGGCCTTCAAAAAATACAAGGTTGAGGGATCATCATCAGCATTCAGATGTTATAAAGAATGCAACAAGAAATGTAAGGGTGCAATAAGGACGGCTAATATAGAACATGAAAGACACATAGCGGAGGAGAGAAAAAACATCCTCAAAAAATTCTTTAAGTATGTAAACAGTAAAAAAGGAGGACAGACCATATTGGCCCCAAAAAAATGAGGAAGGACATCTGGTTACAAAGGATGGGGAAATAGCGAAGGTATTGAATTTATTCTTCTCCTCTGCCTTCACGAGGGAATCGGGGGGCTTCAGTAACCAAAACTGCAGGGTTTATCCTCATGACACATCACAGGAAGCACCTCCATGGTTAACAGAGGACAGAATTAAAATTAGACTTGGGGAACTTAACATTAATAAATCACTGGGACCAGATGACTTGCACCCGAGGGTACTTAGGGAACTCAGTCAAGTAATTGCCAGACCATTGTTTCTAATTTTTACTGACAGTCTACTGACTGGAATGGTAACAGCTGATTGGAGAAAAGCCAATGTAGCACCAATATTTAAAAAGGGCCCAAAATACATCCCTGGGAATTACAGACCAGTTAGCCTACCATCAATAGTATGTAAACTCTTGGAGGGGATGATAAGGGACTACATACAAGATTTTAGTAATGAGAATGGTATCATTAGCAGTAATCAGTATGGATTCATGAAGAATCGTTCTTGCCAAACCAATCTATTAATCTTCTATGAGGAGGTGAGTTGCCATTTAGATAAAGAAAGGCCCATGGACGTGGTGTATCTGGATTTTGCAAAAGCATTTGACACAGTTCCCCATAAACGTTTACTGTACAAAATAAGGTCCGTTGGCATGGACCATAGGGTGAGTAAATGGATTGAAAACTGGCTACAAGGGCGAGTTCAGAGGTTGGTGATAAATGGGGAGTACTCAGAATGGTCAGAGGTAGGTAGTGGGGTCCTCCAGGGTTCCGTGTTGGGACCAATCCTATTTAATTTGTTCATAAACAACCTGGAGGATGGGGTAAACAGTTCAATCTCTGTATTTGCAGACGATACTAAGCTAAGCAGGGCAATAACTTCTCCACAGGATGTGGAAACCTTGCAAAAAGATCTGAACAAATTAACGGGGTGGGCAACTACATGGCAAATGAGGTTCAATGTAGAAAAATGTAAAATAATGCATTTGGGTGGCAAAAATATGAATGCAATCTATACACTGGGGGGAGAACCTCTGGGGGAATCAAGGATGGAAAAGGACCTGGGGGTCCTAGTAGATGACAGGCTCAGCAATGGCATGCAATGCCAAGCTGCTGCTAACAAAGCAAACAGAATATTGGCATGCATTAAAAAGGGGATCAACTCCATAGATAAAGCGATAGTTCTCCCGCTCTACAAGACTCTGGTCTGGCCGCACCTAGAGTATGCTGTCCAGTTCTGGGCACCGGTCCTCAGGAAGGATGTACTGGAAATGGAGCGAGTACAAAGAAGGGCAACAAAGCTAATAAAGGTCTGGAGGATATTAGTTATGAGGAAATTATGCGAGCACGGAACTTATTCTCTCTGGAGAAGAGACGATTGAGAGGGGATATGATTTCAATATACAAATACCATACTGGTGACCCCACAATAGGGGTAAAACATTTTTGCAGAAGGGAGTTTAACAGTGGCCACTCATTAAAATTAGAAGAAAAGAGGTTTAACCTTAAACTATGTAGAGGGCTCTTTATTGTAAGAGCGTCAAGGATGTGGAATTCCCTTCCACAGGCAGTGGTCTCAGCGGGGAGCATCGATAGTTTCAAGAAACTATTAGATAAGCACCTGAACAAGCGCAACATACAGGGATATACAATGTAATACTGACATATAATCACACACATGGGTTGGACTTGATGAACTTGTGTTTTTTTTTTTCAACCTCACCTACTATGTAACTTCTCAACAAAGTATGGTAGAACAATGAAAATGGTACCACATGGAAGTATATACATTTATCTTCACTTTGAGACTGAAGATTACTACCTAACTGTATTTTATTGTTCTTTTATTGCAAGGTACATTTCTTTTGGTTACATCTGGTTGCTTGTGAAAGTGTCATTGCCTAACATTTCCAAGGAACAGTTGCATGATATTTTTCCTCAGAAGCCAAGATGTCTTGTGTAAACAACGCAGATAACTTCTGCTACATTTGTGACGAGGTTATATTTGCATCTCAAAAGTGCAGTATGACATCAGTGGTAAAAAAGAGATACCACCTATAATTTGGATGCAAACTAGGGGATCAGGACAAGAGTTGGGCCCCTCATTATTGTTGCATTACATGTGCAATTTATCTGTGTCATTGGCTAAACAAGAAGAAAAAGTCCATGCCTTTCACAGTCCCAATGGTGTGGAGGAAGAATGAAAATGTTACATGAAAAAACAATAAATGAATGGAAAGTTATGTTATTGGTATCAATAAAAAGATACATTTATAATGATTGATGTAGCACCATTCTCATTGCCATATCCCCTTTTTTTTTCCTCAAACAAAAGATGTTTATTGAGCATGGAAAAAAAAAACATACAAAATCCAGAACACATTGGATATATAAGATCGCAATAAACAACACATGGAAAACAATGTACCCCGAGCCACATATATTGGTGTACAGTTTCCTAAAAAAGAAGGACAATGAAGTGTCATTGTGGAACAATTGTTACACAGTCATCCTGTTCATAGTACAACATCAGCATAACTATTGAAGTAAATGGTCCATGACCAGGTCCGCTGGAGCTAACACAAAGATATCTAGCCACGAGGACCACAATTTGTCAAATTTTCCCCTGCTACCTCTGTGTTGGTAATTTAACTTCTCAAGTCTGATGGTATACCCCATTTGTGTAATCCATTACTTCACAGTAGGCAGTTCTGTGCACTTACAATGCCTCAAAATTTAGTTTGTGGGCCTGAAAAAGGGCTCTTGCAAAAGCCTGCATAGGAATGTCTTTAACCGGAAGGTCATCTAATATACCCAACAAACAATATTTAGGGTCTTCTGGAATCTGGACTTGAAAAACCGTATTAAGTGGATCAATGACCTTCTTTCAAAATAAGTGCAACTTTGGGCACCTCCATAGGAGATGTATCAAATCTCTGCAACACCTAGTGCATGTGGGATCTGATCGCACCCCTATGCGAGACAGTCTGTCCGGCGTATAATGCACCCTCAGAACTATATATAATTGGGAAAGGCATTGGGCCACATTTAGTGAGCACTGGGTAACAGAATGTAGGGCCTCTTCCCATTGTTACTCCTCAAAGGCCTCAACGTCCTGCTCCCACTGGGACACTACTTTAAGAGGTGAATCTGGAAGAAATGTATTTAGTAACATAGCATAACTGCTGGAGATAAACCCTTTGTAATTGGAAACCTCAAACATATAATTAAAGATAGGGGTAAGTTTAGACACCCATTGATCCCCCCCCCTTTGGGCCTTGAATGCATGATGAAGCTGCAAATAATAAAAATGCATAGAGGAAGGGAGCGAAAATGCAGAATGGAGCTCAGAAAAGGCTCGTAATTTCCCATTACGAAAAATATGAGGCATGTGAGTGATACCATACTGTAATTTAGCCACCTCCTGGTAGTAATTATTATCCCAAATAGAGGTGTATCTAGTAAAGCCAGTGACATTTTGTAACATTCTGACCTTGTTCCAAATCTTTTGCATGAGGACATAAGTGGGATAGAGCTTGTTGGATTTGCTGAAATGTAATGCTTCCAAGCCATCTCCAAGCCATAATGCTTCCAAGCCACCCCTACAACTATTGTAAAGCTAAGAAGCTGAGTGGATGAATCTAACAGGTTCATTTCCAGTTCCGTCAGTCGATATAAAGCCCTTGCTATATGCTGCAATTGAGAGGCTAAGTAATACAGCCATGGGTTTGGTAATGCCATACCACCAGCGTCTTTTGGGCGCTGTAACTGCTCCAATTTTATTCTAGCAGGTTTAGAGTGCCAGATGAGGGATCTAAAGATGGAATTGATTATGCAAAACTTTTACAAGGGAATAACCATAGGTGAATTGGGAAGCACATACAATAATTATGGCATTAGGATCATTTTGATAAGATTGATCCTACCCACTGGATAATTTAAATTTAGTCCACACCTTGACATGGTCACAACAGAGGTAAATCAAAGGTGTCAAGTTCAGGCTAATATAGTCCAAAGGGCGCGGAGTAATCTGTATGCCCAGATATTGAAAAGATGCAGAGACGGGAATGTTATGTATCTCCAATAGTGAGGGGTCCAGTGTCCTATCAAGGGGCATCAGGGAGGATTTAGTCCAATTTATAACCAGACCTGAGTACTTTCCAAACTTCTGTATAACTACCATAGCCTCCCGCAAAGATGTAGAGGTATCACCCAGGAACAGCATGGTACCATCTGTGTTCCCTACCTCGTATCTCTGTGCAAGTTAAAGCTCAGAGAAACCTTTCCCCCTTCCGTAATAGTCGCTATGGGGGCATTGTATAGCAAGTGGACTCATGAAATAAACCCCTCTCCAAACACGAACCTACGCATGACTGCCCAAAGGTATTCCCATTCAATGCTATCAAAATCCTTATGGGCATCTAGGGACAGCAATGCTCGGTCACCTGAGTTGTCTGCTGGCGATTGAATATCAAGTAATAGTCAGGGGAGCATCCAACTGTCCTTTGGAGGAGCTAAACATACTGGGCAATGAAATAGTGTCAAGATAGGAATTTAAGGACTGTTGAATAAGTTTGTTTGGACCTGCATAAGGTTGAATAATAACCCACTAGTTCTGACATTATAAGAACGGGTGAGTTAGTCTCCTGTCCAGAATGCATTCTCAAAGCTCCAATGGATAGGGATATTTGTTGCGTTGTGTTCACCCTCCTTATAGAAGGCCAGCCTACTAAAAAAACGTTTCTGCTCTGCCGCCGAAGCGGTATTATGACTCAATGCATCAATAAATTTCACCTCCAAGTCACTCGCTAACCATTCCATTCCCTCCCTCTGGGCACCTGTGTTCCACTTAATAGCCTGAACTTCTGTGATAAAAACCCCCCTAAGGAAGGCCTTAAAGGCCTCCCAGGTAGTGCCTGCACTCGTGACTTTAGCCTGAGTACTCCAAAGATCAGTAATTATAGCCACTATGCGCTCATGGGAAAGGAAGAGGTTTAACCAAAAGGCATTAAGCTTCCAGGTAGCCTTTGCTAAGGTAAAGGGAGGGCGCACCTCTAATTGCACAATTAGTGGGGAGTGATCAGAAATACTCCTGATGGCATATTGAATATCTAACACATACCGTTCTGTCGTAAGTGAACATAAGCATAGGTCTATGCATGACAGGGAGGAATAGGCCTTGGAAAAACAAGAAAATTGTTTTGTTTTTGGGTGTTTTGCCCGCCAAAGGTCTAGCCACTCTACTTCAGCCATTAACTTTTTCAGGGCAGTGTGATGAGTCCCCCTCCCCGTAGTAACAGGGGGCCATATCACATTTTGCAGAAAAGTTATGGAGCATAATTGCACAGGAAAGATATGGAGCATAATCACACATCCACCTAGTAATTTTGAATTATTTTGATGCAAATTTGACCTGAAGCTGTATCTTGGAAACTGGAGCCAATTAATATTCAGGACTTAATTTTCCTTTTATTAGTGACCCAATGCTGGCAACATTTAGCTACTTTCATTTACAAGGCTTTCTCCTTGCAGACCAGTGTAACCCTTTAACCTGTTGGTAGACTATAAAGTGGTTGTAAACCCACATGAAAAAAAAAAAAGACGTGCAAGACAAAGGCATAATGAGCTAGTATGCATAGCATACTAGCTCATTATGTAATACTCACCTGAGATCGAAGCCCCTGCTGCGCTGCCCGTACACAGCACCGGCTGGCGACATTTCTCCCTGGAGTTACTCCGGCGCTGTGATTGGCCGGCATGCACGCGGGAGCCGCTGGTAATGACACACTCACTAAAGCAGGTTTAGGTTTAGGCACAGGTTTAGGAGATATCCGGGGTAGCTACAGGTAAGCCTTATTATAGGCTTACCTGTAGCAAAAAGTGGTTGTCAAGGGTTTACAACCACTTTAAAGTTGCCAGTTTCTGTTTGATTTGGGTTTTGTTGTGGAATGGCTCTAATCCTTTTTTGTTTCCTCTTGGTGCTGGTGTGAAGTTTAGTCAGGCACAGCATTCAGCAGCACCGAATGTTCTCCTTCACCAGGAACATGGACCGCTAGAGCAGCGTTGTATGTCAGTTGAGATCTTGTTGTATGGAGCCAATCAGGGTCAGTCCCAAGGCTACAGATAACAAGAAATAGCCCTCAAGGTGTAATTCATATTATATATTCTTATAGGTAAATACTGAATCTTACCTTCTGAAAATATGAGCCATTACTCATAATCGATCAGTAACAGCGCTCAGAAGCCATAGTGCATACATTAATGACATTAGGGAATTGAACCCCAGTCCGCAAGATAGCAGTGAAAATATATATAAGGCAGTTTTTCCATTCAATAATTTGTTAATCTTTACTTCCATTAAAATGTATTACAAAACAGCATTTTTTTATGTCTGTTTTTTATTTATTAATTTTTTTGCATATATTCAAGGGCTGCTGCACATAGTCAGTTAGGTCATCATGAAGATGCAATAACAGACTGTGAAAAAGCCATATCAATTGATGAAAAATACAGCAAAGCCTACGGGAGAATGGGGTAAGATACCACCTAACATTTGTTTTTCCGTTCCATGGTAGTGTTATGTGAATGCACATTGCTTTTAAGTCGTTCACATTGTTTTGTTCTGTTTTTTTTTTATTTTTTTTTAGCCAGCAGCTTCAGTTTAATTTAGAATATTGTTTTCACAAAGTCCGCTTACTGCACATTTTTTTAACATTCAGTACATAAAATTCCACATGCATTGATACCACTAAATCTGCATTAAGAGCGCTGCATAGCATCCACATATATGTGGTAATGAAAAGTAGGGCATCTGTTCCATGGGCAAAAATATGGGTAAAGGTCTAAAGCAAACCTGTATTTTGTTTATGTTAGGCAAAGCAACAGGTTTACATTATTGGCTGCATTAATCTGCTGCAGGACGCACCTTATCCTTCACTCCCTGCCACTCTGTATAGTGCTAGGAGAGAATAAATTACCAAGTACTTTGGGTATTAAAGAGGAAGTAAATCCTAACAACAACAAAAAAAAAAAAAATAGACCCTGCAAGGCAAAGGCATAATGAGCTAGTATGCATTGCATACTAGCTCATTATGAATAACTTACTTGAGATGGAAGCCCCTGAAGCGACCCTCGTTGTCCTCCTTCGACGCCGACATGATACCCAGAGTGACTTCTGGGTATCGCGGCTGTGACTGGCCGGAGCCGCGATGACGTCACCCCCGCGCATGCATGTTTGCCGTTACCAGCGGCATGCTCAGTGCGCCTGCGCACAGCTGTCTACGGCGCCTGTCTTTTGCAAATAACTCCTAAACCGTGTAGGCTTAGGAGATATTTCTTGGACCTACAGGTAAGCTTTAATCTAGTTCTAGGAGCAAGTTCTACTAGTATTTGGCTAATCACTAAGCTCCAGCACCGTTGCATGAGGAGTGTGTAAGCAATATATTTACTTGAACCTGATTACAGTTTTATTATATGTGTATTGTATGAAATATAATTAAGTTTATAATTTTCTACACACTGATGTGGTTGTAAAGTATGCAATAAGCCTTTCTAAATCTACCCATTCTTTTATATTTAGGCCTCATGCAAACTGGACGTTTTTAACGCTGCTTCTAGGGGTGTTTTTTCAAATGCCCCTGCATGTTAGCCAGTGTGTGGCGTGTTGGCAGAAAAAAATGCTTGACTCCTATAAACGTGTCTAAATGCGTGTAAATGCTTCTAAATGTGTCTAATCGCTGGATGCATTTAGCTCTAGAGTGTTAATTAATTCAATGTCCAGAATAAAATTTTATTCTGGCCAATGAAATGAATTAATCCCCAAGTGCTTGACGTGCCTAAACATGTTACATGCGCTTACAGGCATCAATCATTTTTTTTGTTGCCAAAACACCAAACTCCCAAGAGGAACGGCATCTGGGAGAGAGAGCAAGACGTCCAGTGTACATGAGGCCTAATAGCATGTATGAAGCCAAATTTTGTTTGGTAAGTTTTGGATGAAGTATGAAACAGTAAAAATCCCATCAAGTCAGGTGTTTTTTTTTTTTTTTTTTGCTGTTTGTGTCCCATAGAAGAGATTTTGCTTCACTTCCTGTCCCAGAGGCAGAACAGGAGGTGAGATAAATTCTCTTCAGAGTGAAGGGGGATCCCATGTTTGACCGTTTTCACCAATCAGATGTCTTTATTGGAAGATTTTTTTTTTTCAAATATAACTCTTTATTATTATTTTCCGGTAAAACAAGGAGATAACAAAAAATAGAATAAAAAGAAAACAGAAAATCAACAGATACAGTTCAATTCCCATCCCAGTAATTAATGTCCACCAGCGGGTACATGACATATTGTCAACAATAGTATCTGTATTTGTGGTTGGATATTCAGCATCCAAAATAAATTTCCATTAATATAGCCAGCTTTCATGAAAAATATACACTATTGTGTTCTTGAAAACTTGTGTCTGGCTGGGTCGTGAAGTCTCTGGGTTTAGATGCAGCGATAACAAGTCTCCGAATCAACTGGCTAGGGTGAATAAATTCTGCAGATGATAGAGAAAGAAACATGAGAATGAAGTAAGAAAGAGGAAAGAAGGAGTAGAGGGAAGGGGAGGGGGGGGAGGGAGGAAGGGCCTGAGGATGGTGGGTCCAGGTGAGACGTCTTCCAAAGTGTTTCACTGTTCTATGTGGTAAGCATGGCGATTCCTTCATCAGAGTTCATTGGAAGATTTTACCTCTACTTCTGTTGTGGTGACAACCATAACATGTTTGATATTCCATCGCTTCCTGCACTGGTAATCATTGTCACCAAGACAAACGGAGAATATGAATCTCCTCAGCAAGGACACACACATCAATAAAAATCTTACTGGAGTCTTCATACTTCTGTGCTCTGTCCAGAGCTACATATAATTTTGGCTCTAGGTATATTTTATTAATACAGTCAAGGTTAAAGCAGAACTCTGAGATTTTCAAGAAAATCCCCCATTAGTACCCCCCCCCCCCCCCCACACACACACACACGCAAAACACTAACCAGTTATTATATTTGTGAAACATTTCTTACCGTTTAAGAGAGATTTGAGATTGAAATTTCAGGAAGTCAGCTTTGTGATTCAAAAAGTGCATCATCTTTTCTGGCAGGGAGGATCTCTTAGAACAGTGATTACATCGTATCCTCTTCTCTCTCTCTAACTGTAATCAGACTACATTTCCCATGAATCCTTGGGATGGGCGTGAATGTGGGAGGGTACACCAGGCTTGTACATGTAAATGTGAACTCGCCCACTTCAACATAAATCACACCCCTCATTCTGCAGCCAGCAAGACATACATAACACATGGTATGATAGGTTACAGCCTTATAAATGCAAAGCATTTTAATATAAATGCATATTGACCACTAGCTGACTAGCGCGTGACGATGTACGTCGGCACAATGGCACGGCTGGGCAAATGGGCGTACAGGTACATCCCCTTTAAATCGCGACATTGTGGGGCATGCACCCGCTGCATACTCTGTGACCATGCCCGCGGGTCCCATGGACTTGATGTCCACCGGGGTCCGCAATCATGTCACGGAGCGGAAGAACGGGGAGATGCCTTTGTAAACAAGGCATTTCCTTGTTCTGCCTTGTGACATGACAGAAATCACTGCTCCCTGTGATTGGGAGCTGTGATCGCTGTCATGTCAGTGGTAGCCCATCCCCCCCACAGTTAGAACACCTCCCTAGGAACACACTTAACCCCTTGATCGCCCCCTAGTGATTAACCACTTCCCTGCCAGTGTCATTTACACAGTAATCAGTGCATTTTTATAGCACTTATCGCTGTATATTTTTTTTTTTTTTTTTTTTTTCCACTTCAGAAAGAATACTCGTGGGTGAATATCAGCTACGCCCGCATCTCCATCCCGCCATTTATCTTAGCATCATTAGTGGATTGTTTCATTCTCCCCTTTCCCCCCCCCCCCCCCCCCCTAGGGTTGGGGGGGGATAGGGGTCCTGGGTTAGGTATCCATAAAGTTTACATAGTCCAAGAAAACATGTATACATCTGAGATCCCGCCCAGCCTCCACTACCCCTCCGCTTCCGTTCCATCTCTATACCTATTCCTCCCCCTGGGGTTTTTTTTTTTTTTTTTTTTTTAATTATTTCCCCCCCCGCCCTCCCCATCCCCATCCGCTGTTTTGTTGTTATATAGTGGCCCTTTCTCCCCAGTGTCTGCTCCCGCCCTTAGCAACTGCCTTTCCACGGCAGGATCTCTTTCGGCTTTGCCCCCTAGGGGTCATCAGTTGTCACGTCTGCACTCTCAACGCCTCCCTATAGCTCCAAGACCTCTTAAATTTTCTCCAGCTCTCCCATCTAGTCCTCGTGGCCTCTCTGTCCTCCTCCCTGGTGTGCAACACACATTCCATCATGTAAGTGGACTCCACCGCGTCGACCCATTCCCATACGGGTGGGCTTTCCCTGTCCTTCCACCTCCTTGGAATTACCTTTTTGGCCGCATTAAGCAGATGGGGGATCAATGAGCCTTTGTATTTCTTAATTTCCTTGGATGTAGCATGCATAAGTACCACCCAAGGATCATTTTTTACCTCGATCGTTGTTATTTCTTTTATATATTTTAGGATGGTCTCCCAAAATTTTTTGATTTTAACACACTCCCACCATAAATGACCCATTGTGCCCCTTTGATCACACCCCCTCCAACAGTTCGCTGATGTATCCACCTGGAAATTGCTGACCCTGTCCGGGGTTCTATACCACCTAGCCATGCACTTATAATTTGTTTCCGCAGTTTTCGCATCTACCACTGATCGCTGTATAAATGACAATGGTCCCAAAATGGTGTCGAAAGTGTCCGATGTGTCGGCCATAATGTCGCAGTCACGATAAAAATTGCAGATCGCCGCCATTACTGATAAAAAAATTTTTTTTATAATAAAAATGCCATAAATCTATCCCCTATTTTGTAGACATTAATGTACGCTTATTGAGATTTTTTTTACCAAAAATATGTAGAAGAATACATATCGGCCTAAACTTTTTCAAAATTGTCGCTCTTTTTTTGTTTATACCACAAAAAATAAAAAACCGCAGAGGTGATCAAATGCCACCAAAAGAAAGCTCTATTTATGGGGAAAAAAGGACATAAATTTTGTTTGGGTGCAACGTTGCGCAATTGTCAGTTAAAGCGACGCAGTGCTGTATCGCAAAAAGTGCTCTGGTCAGAAAGGGGGTGAAGTGGTTAATATAATATTAATTTAATGCATTTAATAAATAAATGTAAATGAAATGAATATATTTAATGCATTTAATATAAATGCAAACCAAATATAAATGCAAATCAGTGTCCACCAGTGCCGCATGTCAGAGACCACCAGAGACGAATGTCAGGGACCACCATGTCAGGGACCACCAGTGCCGCTTGTCAGGGACCACCATGTCAGGGACCACCAGTGCCGCATGTCAGGGACTACCATGTCAGGGACCACCAGTGCCGAATGTCAGGGACCACCAGTGCCGCTTGTCAGGGACCACCAGTGCCGCTTGTCAGGGACCACCATGGGACCACCATGGGGCCACCATGTCAGGGACCACCAGTGTAAAGCCGGGATTATTATCAGAAATCACTTGTATGACACAGTGGGGATCTCCCGCAGTGTTGGGTATTGTATATGAGAACACTAATGGCTGATGCCCAGCTTACCGCCGTTATTATGATTATACAGGCGGGAAGCAGACATCAGCGATCGGTGTTCTCCTATACAATACCTGACACAGTGGGAGATCCCCACTGTGTCATACAAGTAATTTTTGATAATCCTCGCTCTGCATGGAGATAGCAGGTGGGCGGCGGTGGGGGAAGGCAGGGACGGAGTGGGGGGTGCAGCAGGGATGGAGTGGGGGGGGCCGTGACTGACAGGAGCAGAGGAAGGAGGAGAAGGAGGACACCTCCTTCATGGGCGGCACAGACCGGGGGCTGTGAGACCCCTTCTGCCCACAACATGTCTGCCTGTTGTCACTGGGCTATAACGCTTTTTCAGCAAGTTAAGCAGCCTATTACAGAGGAACTAAAGAGCTCAGAAGAACATGGATGGCAAAGTTGGTGAAGGTAGAAGATCAGCAACAAGGACATGGAAAAAAAAATTTGGCCGGAGTTCTGCTTTAAATGGTTGGGTTGTAAAGTGTGAAATAAACCTTTTCTTAAGCATATTAAATAATGTCTTATGGTGCCATTTGTGTACAGACGAGCCCTGGCAGCCTTAAATAAATACAAAGAAGCAATCAGCAGCTACCAGAAAGCCTTGGATCTAGATCCCGAAAATGAATCCTATAAGACCTATCTGAAGATTGCAGAACAGAAAGTCAGACAAGTCCCCAGTCCTGTAAGTGCAATATTTTACTGTTTTATTGGTGTAATAAAAGAAAATGTTATTTATCTAATGATACTATCCTTCCTTGTATACTGTACCAGTAACTTAACATTTGTATAAAGCAAGTGCCTTAAAGCGGTTGTTAACCCATACATATATCTTAAAGCGTTTGTTAACCCAAAAAATAAATAAAAAAAAACACAGATCCTGTTCCCTTAAAGCATGTTATACAGCACAGTGCTTGTGCTGTGTCATTTGGCCCCCTGTATCACCTGTAATACCTGGCTGATCCTGCCAGGTTCTACCTTCCCCCTGTACACTGACTCTGATATATCAGGGCTTCTGAGCCCTGACATCGGAGTCAGTACATGCCTTCGTCATCCGCAGCCCTGCTCTGTCTCCTGTGTCCTCTCCCCCCCCTCCCCTCTCTGAGTGTTTGCTTGTGTCAGTACCCGCTAGCCCCCCGCTCCTGCTGCTCTCAAAAAAAGCCCCCATCCCCCCCTGTATTAGAACTAGAAGTTCCCCTTTGTGTGTGTTATATCCTAAATATCCTAAATATGCTTATCTGTACTGATAACAAAGCATCTTCCTGTGATCGTGTAACTCCTCGGCTCTGTCTCTGCTCTCTCCTCTCCGGCTGATATCAGCTGCAGTGCTCGGCCACGCCCACTTGAACTGTCAGCTAGGCAGAGGACAGGAGAGAGGAGAGACAGAGCCGAGGAGTCATATGATCACAGGAAGACGCTGTGTTATCAGTACAGATAAGCATATTTATGATGTAACACAGACACAGGGGAACTTATTGTTATAATACAGAGGGGATAGGAACATTTTATAGAAGTGGCTTAACAACCACGTTAATAGAATCCTGCTTGTTTCTTAATGACAGGTGCTCCTGTCTCTGTTTTATAAAAATAAATGCAGTTTATACCTTATTTGCTAGAGCCGATCGGCGCTCACATGACCCACCACCTCTCTCCTCTGCCCAGCTGAAAACTGTGGCAGGCGGGGCTGAGATTCCCCCGCTGATGTTAGCCGGGACGAAAGAAGGAAAGGAGAGAGAGGGACAGTGGGTCACGTGAGCCCTGATCGGCTCTCTAGCAAAAAAGGTATAAACACATTTTTTTTATAAACCAGAGTCAGGAGCACCTGCTATTAAGAAACAAGCAGGATTATATGAGACTTTAAGTGCCGGGGGGGGGGGGGGGTGGTGCGGGCACTGACAGGAGCAGACAGGCAGGGAGGGGAGGGGGGAGAAGGACAGAGCAGGGCTGCGGATGGCGGAGGCACGTAAACTGACCACAGTGTTAGGGCTCAGCAGCCATGATATACCCTGGTCAGTTTACAGAGGGGAGGGCATAGCCAGGCAGGATCAGCCAGATATTACAGGTGATAAAAAGGGCCTAATGACACAGCACAAGCACTGTGCTGTATAACATGCTTTAAGGGAGCAGGATCTTTTTTCTTTTTTTTCTTTTTTTTTAAGGTTAACAAACACTTTAAGTAAAGTGTCTAGAAGCATGTACAAAAAAAGGCAATGAAGCTGATTTGCTATAGTAGTAGAATATGTTCACTTTTCAGAGTGAATTTAGCTTGTGTTGGTGAATGAGGCAAAGATGTGCTGTGAATACTCAATCATGTGCAAGGAAAAAAAGCATAATTTTTACTTGAAAAAAAAAAAAAGTCCCCCTGGCTCCCGTTTATTATTATTATTATTAATATACAGGATTTAAATAGCACTGGCAGTTTGTTTAGTGCTTTACAAATAAAGGGGGACAGTATAAATACAATGCATTTCAATACAGAATGAATAGGAGGGTCCTGCTCATGGAGCTTCCACTCTAAAGGGAGGGGGGAGGTGGTACAAAAAGTGATAGCTGAAGGGATGATCTGATGGAGGTGGGCCAAGTACAGCTTTTAGGGGAAGATGGGGTAGGCTTCCCTGAATAAATTAGTTTTCAAGGATCACTTAAAGGCCAACTGGGTAGGGGCTAACCGGACATACTAGGGTAGAGAGTTCCAGAGGATGGGAGAGGTTCTGGAGAACTCCTGCAGGCGAGCATGGGGAAGAAACAAGGGAGCTAGAGAGCAAGATGTCTTGGGATCCTTGTACATCTCTGATTGTTAATGGAGAGCTTGCTGAGGTCGATATGCACAAGTGAAGAGGTGACAGTGATGCCTTTTTTCATATAACTTTGTAGGATAAGATATCCTGTAATAAAGGGAACCATGAAGAACTGTTCATGAACAAAGTATAGTTTCTTAAGGCAAACCAATCATATTGACTGTAAAAGGGACTATCAGTTGTGGAGGGAGGCCAATTGAATTAAATGAAATCAAACGTTTTCTTTATTCTGTGAAGAGATTGCGTTCAAGTGAAAGGTCGTTAAAGCATTAAAATCTGTGATCGTTTCTTGTTACTTGTGTGCCCAGAAATAAGTACAGCAGGAGAAAACCTGCTAACCTGCTTGATTTACCTGGGCATTTAAAAGTGGATTAAAAGTGCAGTTAGGCTCTGTTCACACCTGTGCGTCTGCGTTTTTTATGCACTTATGCGCAGAGTGTTTAGGGCATCCCTTTTTTATTCAATGAGCTTTCCTACGCTCTAAAAATCACACAAACCTTTTTATAAATTGTACTACACTAAAAAGCATAGTGCTTTGTTACTATACATTTTGGCTCACAGTTACTTACACACTTCAACAAAAGGTGATTTGGGGTGACATTAAGGATGAATGGAATCACAACGCACCTGTAAAAAAGGATGCATTTTTTTGTGTGCCGCACAAACATGCACAATTTTGCCTGTGTTCCTGCTCTAGCACAAATGTGACCTTTGACCATTGATTAGATAGATGGTTATAAATAAACTTCCATTGATAATGGCCGACATCCAAGCAAGGCAGAAGCGGGGGAGGACCTGACCGAGGTAGGTCTAGTTTAATTAAAAACAAACAAATGGCAACCACCCCAACCTATAACTAGACATGTGCAATTTGTTTGTTTAACAAATTTTTTCGAAATTCTAAAATTCGGAAATTAAATCTAAAAATTCTAAATTCGAAAATCTGAATATTAAAAAATTTGGAAATTAAATCTCAAATTCGTAAATCCGAAATTTCAAAAATTCGGAAATGCAAAAATAAGAACGAAAATCCAAAAATAAGAAAGAAAATCCGAAATAATAACTAACTAATAATAACTATTACTAATTATTAAATTATAGGTATTGGAATTTCGTTTCAAATTTGGCTGTTAGTGAACATAATGAATACGATTACGATTCATCTGAAAATAACGAATGCCGCATCTAAACGAATGGAATGTAATGAAATGATAATTAATAATAATAATAAAAACATTTTATTATTATTATTATTATTAATTAGTTACGTTGCATTCGTTATTTTGGATAATTCGTAACTTTGGCTAAATTCTAATTCATTACATTCACTAACAGCCAAATTTGAAATGAAATTCCAATACCTATAATTTAAGTTAGTTAGTTATTATTTTGGATTTTCAATTTTTTTTTCAGGTTTTTCATTCTTATTTTCGTTCTTTCGAAAATTTCCGAAAATCCAGAAATTCGAGAATTTGAAAATCCGATAATTCGGAAATGAGAAAATCCGAAAATAAGAAAGAAAATCAGAAAATCCGGAAATTTGGAATTTCAAATTTTAGGTTTTCAAATTTACAAATTTACAAAATTATTCAAAATAAAGAATTTCGATCATATTGAATGACCCAAAAAATAAAAAAAATAAAATAAAAATGAATGAAACGAAAACTAAAACAAACTAGTTTTTTTGGCAGTGCACATGTCTACCTATAACTGGCCTTTGCAGCAAGAAGCACTTTAAAGGGTGACGCGTGTCAAAAAACGAAAATTCCAAGCTCACTTACCAGCCAGCCTGTAACAAACCGAATTGACCCTGTCTAACAGTTCACATTAAAACCAAGGATTTTCGTTCGCACACATTTGCAAATACACGGGCAAGCTGCAGCGGGCACGTCACAGTGCCCCAGTGTACTGTGGTCCTAACGCTATAATTTTGAGAGTCTCCTAAGTTGGAGCACATATATAATAATGAATAGATTAAGAGCAGGTATGCCTGGAGGGAGCCCACCCCTCCTTACAGACACAGAGGCACTGGACACCCAACAATAGCACAATGGCAGCGAAGGTATCCTGTGCATCACCTCACCAATTCACCAGCAGTACAAACAAATGGCAACTTATAACTGGCCTTTACAGCAAGGAGCACATGGTTTAGTTAATACCATGGGCTGGGTGAAATTTAATGGTTCGATATGTTTATAGGTATTATTGGAGATGCAGGCATTTTAGAAGATTAAAGGCTGTCTTGCATGCCTTCCCGAAAATGGGCCTTTTTTAGGTTGTGTCTGTAATACAGGACTGCTAATAATAGTTAACATAGATAAATAGGTTACAACAGAATAAATAGGTTACAAAAGACACATGCCCATCAATTCAACCGAAGGACACAAATAAATAAATGTAATCTGTATCCACAGAATCCGAAACCCTCAGATAAACCAGAGGAAGGCAAAAAAAATGCTTAAAAATCCTGTTCCGATTTACTCCAACAGGGGGAAAAAATTCTCCCTGATCCTCCAAGGCAATCAGATACTCCCTGGATCAGCAATCTACAGTGTTCTTTCTTATAAATATTATTATCCAGATGTATTAAATGCATTCTTGTATAATTCACCTCTGCTTTTCCTATAGACAAGTGCTGGATTTGATATGGCAAGTCTCATGAATAACCCAGCCTTCGTGAGCATGGTGAGATGTTCCTGTACTTTACATTTATGCTCTGGAACAATTATAGTTGATCCTTGTTAATTAAAGTCAACTAAAGCCAAACAAAATGACTAAATTGGATGTCATGGTAGTTGGTTGTTATTTTGCTGGAGATCCTGTATATCACCCGTTTTCCTAACACAAAGAAGTCCAAAAAAAAGTCAGATAACTGGTTGGCAGGCATTGGTCTTTAGGTGATGAAATGTTAAAATTGAGCATAGATTTTTTTTTTTTTGGGCCACCACCATAGAATTAAAACTGAACTCAAGGCAAGCAGCTAAATAACTTCCGGAAATACATGTATGGGAACTGCTTTACGTGCTGAAGGATTTGTAATTCTCAACTCAGCTCACTTTGGTCTTTACTTCTGTCCATATGTTCACTATCAGCAAATATTTATTAGATGTGCCTGATTGTCTCCGATTTCTGCCCCTCCTTCTTCCAGCGCTGTTGCATAGAAGATTATATTTGGATGATATCAAGACAAATTTAGAATGCATAATTAGTGTTATTTTTATGTCTGCCATAAGTTCAAGTGACTCTAAACGATATCCTTATCATCTAAAAATAATCCATACACATTTACTAGTTAGTGGTCAGGTAATCTATTTTTCATGAAATCTTTTCTTACTGTGTTTTAGTGCCTCTTTCTAGTGTCCTCCTTGAGATCCCAGTCCTCTTTATTTGCCCCCTCACTTCCATTTGTTTGGAATGAGCAGCGCAGTTGTGGTCATGTGCACTGGTCTATACATACTACAAATCCCATTGTCCATAGCCTCTAGTCCATCTCTGGAACGAGCAAGAGAGGGTGTGGCTACATTCAGTGGGATGATGGAAAGCAAATGTAGCCACCCTCTAACAGGAAGTTTGATCACAGCAGCAAAAAAAAACAAAAACGTGAATTTGGAGATTTGGTGGAGGCTGATAGCAAGAGAATGTACTTTCAAGCAGTGGTGGCCCGTCCATAAGGAGCGCAGGGGCGCCGCCCTCTTAATCCATGAGCCCAGCCTCTAATCTACATGCAGGGTGCAAGACGCATGGATTTCAATGGGTTCTTTTTTTCCGAAGCACATGAGCTCTAATTGGCTTCAAAAAAGGGTGGGCTCAGGGCACACAGAACTGCGCCCCAAGCCCACCCAGTTGTGTGACTATAGAGAATTAATTTTTGCTATTGTCTTCCTGATTCTCCTTCCGGCCAATCAGAAACCGATCGTATTGGCCGCCAAGGAGGAAATGCAGGGTGAAGCTGGCGTGAAGCCGATTAGGAGGAGACGCAGGGTGAAGCTGGCGTGAAGCCGATTAAGGGGAAACGCAGGGTGAAGCTGGCGTGAAGCCCAGGAGGAGGAGATGCAGGTTGAAGCTGGCATGAAGCCGAGGAGGAGGAGACGCAGGGTGAAGCTGGCATTAAGCAGAGGAGGAGGAGACGCAGGGTGAAGCTGGCGTGAAGCCGAGGAGGAGGAGACGCAGGGTGAAGCTGGCATGCAGCCGAGGAGGAGGAGACGCAGGGTGAAGCTGCCGTGCAGCCGAGGAGGAGGAGACGCAGGGTGAAGCTGGCGTGAAGCAGAGGAGGAGGAGACGCAGAGGTGAAGCTGGCATGAAGCAGAGGAGACGCAGGGTGAAACTGGCATGAAGCAGAGGAGGAGGAGACGCAGAGTGAAGCTGGCGTGAAGCAGAGGAGGAGGAGATGCAGGGTGAAACTGGCGTGAAGCCGAGGAGGAGGGGACGCAGGGTGAAGCCGCCACGGAGAAAGCGATGCCCGCGATCTAGATGGGGTAAGTTCAGGGCTGGCAGGCTGAAAAGCGAGTGACTGGGGGGGTTTGATCGACGACCGAACATGGGGGGTGTCAGGAGGTTTGTTTGCGCCCCCCCCCCCAAAAAAAAAGCACCAGCTGCCACTGCTTCCAAGTATGTTTTTGCGCTTAAAATAAGTTTGTAAATGGAATAGAATGGAATTTTAAGAGTTTTTCTTACGAACCACTCGCCACTTTTTTTTTTAACCTTCCACTCACTTGACTCGTACAAAGTGTGAACAGGCTGAGAAATCACAGTCTGGAGGGAGCATACATCATTTGGGTCATATCTTATCCCTTGACACCTCCTATACAAGTGACAGAATGCCATCAGTAGTGACTGGGGCAAGGAAGTGGTTAAGCTGAATGTACTGTAACACAATAAATTTATCAATTGACTGTAGCAGTTTGTAACTGTTCATTGATATATATATATATATAATGTGCCTGTATGTTTTTATTTCCCACTCCTCTTCCAGGCAGCCAGCTTGATGCAGGATCCACAAGTGCAACGACTGTAAGCCCTATACCTTGTCATCTATTTTATGTAGATTACCATACTAGTTTTAATTAATGCATAAAATTGTGCATAGATTATTATTTGTTTTGCCTTTACTGGATGTCATCAAGATCACCCTTAGGAATGATCCCAGAATGTAAAATTACTAAGAACACAGGGTTCTTAGTAATGGTTCCAGGAATATGGGGCTCCTTGTGCAGCCTGTCAGAAGCTACATATAGAGCGGCCAGCTTAAATACAAGCTGGCACACTCTGTTTGCAGCAGACTGAGAGGATGAGCTCACAGTGCCTCTCCTCACTTCTTGTCAGAGGCACTAAGCTTAACCACTAGACATCCGGCCATAGCCGAATGACGGCCTCGGCGCGGATGTCAATTCCCGGGAGGACGTCACATGACGTCCTCCCCTTTCCTCGAAATTCTGGGGAAATTCTGTGTTGGCCGTGTCCCTTGGACACAGCCAATCACAGATCGCTGTAAACGGCCAATCACAGCGGCCGTTTACAGCGCGATTGGCGTGTTCAATGGGAGATGATCTCATATGTAAACATATGAGATCATCTCTCAGCGCCACTCTCCCTCCTCACACAGAGACAGCGTGTGAGGAGGGAGAGATGAACGGCTGCAGCGGCCGTAAGTAGAAAAAAATAATAATAAAATAAAGTGCCATCTGCCCCCACTGCCATCTGTCCCCACTGCCACTCTGTCCCCACTGCCACCTGTCCCCAGTGCCATCTGCCAGTGCCATCTGTCCCCAGTGCCACCTGTCCCCAGTGCCATTTGTCCCCAGTGCCACCTGTCCCCAGTGCCATGTATAAGTGCCATCTGTCATCAGTGCCACATAGTGCCATCTGTCATCAGTGCCATATCAGTGTCACGTGTCATCAGTGCCACATATTAGTGCCATCTGTCATCAGTGCCACGTATCAGTGCCATCTGTCATCAGTGCCACCTGTCAGTGTCACGTGCCATCTGTTATCAATGCCACGTATCGGTGCCATCTGTCATCAGTGTCACAAGAAATTAGATAGGTCACCAGTACATCAGGTGTGATAAATTTTGTATGATTCGCACAACGGTTTGTGGACTCTCTAACTTTCACAAAGACCAAATAATATCCACTAATTTGGGTTATTTTTACTAAAGATATGTGGCAGTATAAATTGTGGCCAAAATTAATAATTTCCTAAATTTTATCACAGAAACAAAGAAAAATGCGTTTTTTTTTTTTCAAAATTTTCGTTTTTTTTTCATTTATAGCGCAAAAAATAAAAAACCCAGAGGTGATCAAATACCACCAAAAGAAAGCTCTATTTGTGGGGAAAAAAGGACAAAAAATGAATTTGGGTACAGTGTTGCATGACTGAGTAATTGTCATTCAAAGTGTTAGAGCACCGAAATCTGAAAATTGGTCTGGATAGGAGGGGGGTTTAAGTGCCCGGTA
Source organism: Lithobates sylvaticus (assembly GCA_028564925.1). Taxonomy (NCBI): domain Eukaryota; kingdom Metazoa; phylum Chordata; class Amphibia; order Anura; family Ranidae; genus Lithobates; species Lithobates sylvaticus. The sequence goes on from CM053026.1 coordinate 107,027,848, forward strand.
AGCAAGTGGTTAATGGACAGCTTGGAGCCTGCAGAGTTTGACAGGCAGCACCGCCTGTCAAACTCGCCTATTGATTTCAATGTGGCCACTCATACCCTCCACATTCCTCTCCAGTGCATACTGCCCACTGTCATACCCTCCACACTCATCTCCTGTACATACTGCCCACTGTCATACCCTCCACACTCATCTCCTGTACATACTGCCCGCTGTCATACCCTCTACACTCATCTCCTGTACATACTGCTCACTGTCATACCCTCCACATTCCTCTCCTGTACATACTGCCCACTGTCATACCACCCACACTCTTCTCCTGTACATACTGCTCACGCTCTTACCCTCCACACCCATCTCCTGTACATACTGCTCACTGTCTTACCCTCCACACTCATCTCCTGTACATACTGCTTAGTATCATACTGTCCACACTCCTCTCCTGTACATACTGCCCACTGTTATACCCTTTACACTCCTCTCCTGTACATACTGCCCACTTTCATAAACTCCTCTACTGTACATAGTGCCGGTGTTCTGTCGATTTGTGCCCTCCATTGAAAAGTGCCTGCGCATGCGAAAAATGGAAGGGCACTCCAGCTGATTTCCCAATCAGCTGGAGTGACGTCACCATAGTGCAAGCGCACATCGTAGGAGGCTTTTTTCGATGGGAGATACCATTTGTTGAACACAATTGAATGCTATGCAAACAGTGGAGGAACACCATAATAGTCATATTGTGCCTCGCTGTTGCAGGGCAGGTTGTGGGTGTGTTGAAGGGCAGGTTTTGTCTGTGTTGCAACCCGCCCTTAGACACAGGCAAAACCCGCCATTCAACACACCAAACCTGTCCTGCAACACAGACAAAACACTACCTTGAGCACACTGTAAACCCGCAGCGCAATAACGAGGTACAATATGACAAATACGGTGTCCCTCCACTATTTGCATAGCATTCAATTGTGTTCATCAAATGGTATCTCCCGTCGAAAAAAGCCTCCTATGATGTGCTCATGCACTATGGCGACGTCATTCCAGCTGATCGGGAAATTGGCTGGAGTGCCCTTCCTTTCTGCGCATGCGCGTCCACTTTTCGACGGAGGGCACAAATCGACAGAACACCGGCTATCATACCATCCACATTCCTCTCCTGTGCATACTGCCCACTATCTTACCATCCACACTCTTCTCCTGTACATACTGCTCATGGTCTTACCCTCCACACTCGTCTCCTGTACATACTGCTCACTGTCTTACCCTCCACACTCCTCTCCTGTACATACTGCCCCATCATACCCTCCACACTCCTCTCCTGTACATACTGCCAACTGTCATACCCTCCACACTCCTCTGCTGTACATACTGCCAACTGTCTTTCTCTCCACACTCCTCTCCTGTACATACTGCCCCCATAATACCTTCCACACTCCTCTTCTGTACATACTGCCCCTATCATACCCTCGACACTCCTCTCCTGTACATACTGCCCCCATCATACCCTCCACACTCCTCTCCTGTACATTCTGCCCACTGACATACCCTCCACACTCCTCTCCTGTACATACCGCCCACTGTGATACCCTCCACACGCCTCTCCTGTACCTAATGCTCTATCATACCTCCACACTCCTCTCCTGTACATACTGCCAACTGTAATACCCTCCACAATCCTCTGCTGTACATACTGCCAACTGTCTTTCTCTCCACACTCCTCTCCTGTACATACTGCCCCATAATACCTTCCACACTCCTCTCCTGTACATACTGCCCCTATCATACCCTTCAAACTCCTCTCCTGTACATACTGCCCCTATCATACCCTCAACACTCCTTTCCTGTACATTCTGCCCACTGACATACCCTCCACACTCCTCTGCTGTGCATACTGTCCACTGTCATACCCCCTACACTCCTCTTCTGTACATAGTGCCCACTTCCATACCCTCCACACTCCTCTCCTATACATACTGCCCACTGTCATACCCTTCACACTCCTCTCCTGTACATACTGCCCACAGTCATATCCGTCACACTCCTCTCCTGTACATACAACCTACTGTCATCCCCTCCACACTCCTCTTCTGTACACAGGGCCCACTGGCATACCCTCCACACTCCTCTGCTGTGCATCCTGCCCACTGTCATACCTCCCCCCAAACTCCTCTCCTGTAAATAGTGCCCACTGTTATACCCTCCACATTCCTCTCCCTCACCTGCACATACTTCCCACTTGTATACCATCCATACTACTTCCCTATGCCTCTTACCCACAAAAAAATGTTATTTAAAATTATATTGTATATCCTCAATGTTACCAGCTCTAGAATAAGCACATTTTTGTTAGTTCAACTAAAGGAAATCTTCTCAGTCTTCATATTTGTTCTGCCCATTATTAGTACTCATGTAATTTTGTGATTACTACTGTGATGTATAGAGGAACAAAGGGGATGTCCGCTACTCTAAATATACCACTGGTAAAAAAAAGTGTCCCTGAAAATATTTTTGAAATGTTGGCAACTATGCACTTGGGCACTGCCCAAGGGCCACCGGGTCAGTAGGGGGCCCCATGAGAGGCTCCGGGGATCTTGTGGTATTAAAGTGGTAGTAAACTTTGCTAACAGTGGGGTTGATTTACTAAAGGCAATGAGACTCGGGTGATCACAGATCCGAGTAAAGGGGCCGATCCCAGCCCCTTACCACGTGATCAGCTGTCAGCCAATGACAGCTGATCATGTGATGTAAACAGAGGATCGGTAATCAGTGTGAGAAGAAAAAAAGCTGATAGCCGGCTTCTGTTTTAAGGTACATCGGTCTCGAAAAGGAAGAGCCTCTGTGTCCACCAGTGCCAGCAATCAGTGCCACGAATCAGTGCCCACCAATCAGTGCCCACAGTACATCAGTGCCACCTATCAATGCCCACCAGTGGTGCCAATCAGTGCCTCATTAGTGCCACCTAGCAGTGCTTCCTATAAGTGTTACCTACCAGTGCCGATCAGTGCCCATCACTGCCACCCATTAGTGCCCATCCGTGCCAGCTATCAGTGCCACCTATCAATGCCCTTCAGTGCCGCCCATCAGTGCCACCCATCAGTACCCACAGTGCCACCTATTAGTGCCCATCAGTGCAGCCTTATCAGTGCCCATCAGTGTAGTCTCATCAGCGTACATCAATGAAGGAGAGAAATTACCTGTTTGCAAAATTTATTAACAAAATATAAAACGGTTTTGTATTTTATTTATTTTTTAAATCGATCTTTTAAAAAAATTTTAAACAAAAAATGAAAAACCCAGAGGTGATCAAATACCACCAAAAGAAAGCTCTATTTGTCGTTCAAAGAGTGACAGCGCTGAAAATTGGTCTGGGCAGGAGGGGGGTTTAGGGTTCCCAGTAAGCAAGTGGTTAAAGTAAACAAAGAGCCAGCTGGCAAGTGACATAACCTGTATGTACACACTGCCCCCTCACTTTACACACTGCCCACCGCCTCCCTTGTCTGTTGTACACACTGCCCCCTCACTGTACTGTAAATTCCAAATTGAAAACAGATCTCTGAAAATTGATTTTGATAAACATATATCCTTTGCAGTGCAGCTGTAGCCGTGACCACAATGAATGCTGCAAATCCCTTCACAGCAATAACGTCCTCTATTATAGGAACATGGCTATTTTTAGATTATCTGTTGTATATTCACCTACTGTGGATTAAACCTTAAACCAGGGGTGCTCAACCTTTTAAAGAGCAAGGGCCACTTAAGTGATTTGGTAGCCGGTCACGGGCCACAATGAACTATGGGGTTTTACCGCCTCCCCCCCAAACCGCAAATGTAAATGAGCCCTTACTGTCCCGAGCCCCCTATAAGGCTGCTTTCACACTGATATGCTGCAGTTTGCCCACACCGTGGGTGCAGCGCAGTGCACCTACAGCTTTCCCGTGGGTAGGAGTTTTGGTGGATTGTCAGAAAGTGCACCAAACCTGCAGGATATAATAGAAGGCTTTGGCTTTCAGTGTGAAAGCAGCCTAATAACCCTTTTTTTTTCATAAGTGCTAATATGCCCATTACAAAAGTGCAATGTTTCATACACTGAAAACTCTTCCAGCTTCTGCTGGCTTCACTCTCCAGGCTGCTAGAAAGGTCAGAAGCGAAGTACACAGTGGCGACTGGTGCTCAATACTTTGGGGATGGAAAACTAACTCCACTCCCTCCTCCCGTGGGAGACGGACGGACAGGGATTCGGCGATCAGAGGCCTCCTTACCTTAGGAGGCAAATGACAAGTCCCGGGATGACACTCTGATCTCCCCTCCTCCTTACTCCACTGTCTGAACTGGGGAGTGCTGGATGTGGCTGCGGGTGCCATCTCTGAAAGAGGGAGCCGAGTCCCGGCTGGAGGGGACCACTGACTGAACTGCTCCCTGACTATTCCAAGCTCTGGGGCCGTTGCTTCTCCTCCCGGCCGAACAGAAAGTGGGTCCTGAGACCCCTGGCTAATCGGGTCTCAGGGCACGCTTCCTGAGGATAGACAATAGCGAATATTAATTTGCTATTGTCACACAACTGGGTGGGCTCAGGGCGTAGTGCTCTGCGCCCCGAGCCCAGTCTTTTTTTTGAAGCCACAGCTCAGGCTCTAATTATGTGCTTCCAAAAAAAAAAAACCCCATTGGAATCCATGCATCCAGCATGTAGATTAGGGGCTGGATGCATTAATTAAGGGAGCGGCGCCCCTGCGCCCCTTGTGGACTTGCCACCACTGTAAGTACTTTTGGTGTCACTCCCTTTGCCTGCTTGCTTGCCTGCTTCCTCCGCTGCCGGCTCCATGCACTCTGATGGTCTGCGATGGCAGGTCAACAACCCATTGATCACGATTAGGGCTTGCCGACAGGCCATCCCAGGGCATGGCTATGAACTTCCCTGGTTTGAGTTTGCAGGCCACATCAGAGGGCTCCATGGGCCACAGGTTGAGCACCCCTGCCTTCAACCATCTCTACAGGTAAATTTATAGCCACAGTTGTCATTAGTATTCTTCTGCAAACCTGTTCCTGTAGCCCCATCTAGTGGATTCTGAGATTTATATTCAGCTCATTGCTTAAAGAGAAATTATATTAGTTTTTTTATTTTCATTAAAATAGTCAGGGAATGCTTAGCAGCCAGCAACTATTGAGACAATTAACACTTTTATATCATGTATAATATAGTGTGTATCGTGCAGTAGTCTGTAACACACAGAGTTTAGGGGTCAGGAATGTATAACCCACAGACTACAGTGGCTAGGAGTAGTACATAATGCACAAAATGCTTGGATTAGGTGTGTGTAATGTGCAGAGGTCAGAATTACAAAATGAAGAGAGTGTAGGCATCCGGTTGTATAACCTCTTAGCACAAATTCCCTCCACATTTCACCTCAGCATTGATCCTTCCCTTTACTCCCAATCTTATTTCTCCTTAAATATTCCCGTCTTAGCACAAATACCTCTCCCTCCACCAAAATTCCACCTTCTGACACAAATCGTCTCCTCACAAATCTCCCCACCAAACATCCCCCCCCAGCACAAATCCTTTCCTTCCCCAGCACAAACTGGCTCACCCAACCCTCCACAGCACTAACTCACTCCCCCAGATCCTTTCTCCCCAGCACAAATTCTTTCCCCAACCACTAATCCTCTCCTCCCACAAATGCCCTCAGCACAAACATCTCACCCCCAACCCCCCCCCCCCCCCCCATAGCATAAATCCTCCTCCCATCCCCCTCCTTAGCACAAATACCCCCCCCCCCCCCAGCACAAATCCTCTTCTTCCCTTAAGCCCCCTAGGTACTAATTCTCAAGGCGCGCAATTCCTCCCCACCATGTCCCTCCTCTTAGCACAATTCCTCCCCCGTCCTCTTCAATTTACCTCCCCTCCCAATACCCCCCAGGTCAGTCTGTCCCCAGACCCAGTATAACCTCCCCTCCGAACATACATACCTCAGATACAGCGCCGCAAGGGAGATGCTGTTACTCCTCCTCATGTATGTCATGTGACATGTCGAGGAGCCTTGGGGGAAGCCTCCTTCGGCTCTCAATTTACTCTGATAGGCAGTCGGTGGGGAGAAATGTCAGCTGCTTTAGTGGTTCAACAAACTTGCAATAAGCATTTATCTTGCACCAGTGGGATCACTGCGCTGAGGACCCAGTGCATACCACAGGAGATGCGGTGCATGTGCCCTGGTTGCCCGGTCCTGCCTCTCGTCCAACATCATTATGGGGCCGTGTATCTTCTTTAGAGTCCTTAGGGTCATTTTTTTCTAATGCAAAAAGTCACCATTTAAATATTTGTATGTCCTTATCAGATCCCCAGAGCGCCTTCTTCCGCAAAGAGAATATGATTAATGTTTGTAATCGTTTCTCATAACTAAGGTCCTCAGGCCCCTTTTTAGCTTTGTTACCCTTCTCACCAGTTCAGGCATTGCTGCCCAAAAGTGGACCACATACTCAAGATGTGCCCTTGAGTTTTGTGGAAGTGGAATTATAATATTTTCTCTTGAGTAAATACTCTTTTTTTAATGCACGATAACAGTCTGCTAGCCTTGCTTGCTGCAGCTTGGTATTACATGCTATTGCAGAGTCTGTCATCTACCAGGACCCCCGATCCCTTTCCATCCTTGATTCCCCCCAAAAGGTTTTCCTCCTAGCGAGTAGCTTTAGCTCCCAAGTGCATTACTTTATATTTTTCAATATTAAGCCTCATCTGCCATATAGCTGCCCACCCCTCTATTTTGATTAGGTCTTCTTGTTAAGTTGCTATATTGTGTTGTGAAGTTATTACCCTGCTTAGCTTTGTATCATTACGGCTCATTATTAGCCAGCAATTTTATCTATTGTTAATATATACACATATATAAACAGTGGCGAGAAAAAGTATGTGAAACCCTTGGAGTTAAAGGCGTAATACAACCAAAGCTTTGGCTCAGTGGCGTACCTAGAACCTTCAGGGCCCCGGTGCAAGAAACCATGAAGGGCCCCCCTGAACCCCAGCCGAGGCCCTTTCCTCCGAGTCTGGTGGTGGAACTCCAGGGCTCGGTCACAGATACGACTTTTGTGAGCCCTGTAGTTCCACCACTGGTATCAGCAGTTTTTTTAATTATTTTTTACAATTTTTTAGGAGTCCCGTTGGGGGACTTTGGTGAGATATCAGAGGTCTAAACAGACCTATGATGTTACACCTTTGAGACAAAGAGGAAGAAGGGACAGGAAAATTGGGACCCTGTCCTCTGGGGAGAAGTGGGCCCTGTCCCCAGGAGAGATTGGGTCCTTGTCCTTAGGGGAGATGGGGTCCCTGTCCCTAAGGGAAATGGGGTACCTGTCCTCTGGGGGGAAGTGGGCCCTGTCCCCAGGGGAGAGATGGGGTTCCTGACCTTAGGGGAGGGGGCCTTGTCCTCAGGTGAGAAGGTAAGTTTTGTCGGCGGACCTGAATGGGTGCTCCATGTCAGTCTATGGAGCGACGGATGTCAGCGGTGACATGTCCGCTGACATCCGACCCGGTCCGATCCAAAACCGCTAAAATCAGACGGATGGCCCTACGTTCTGATCTGTCCCTGGCAGATCGGATCGGGTGAGCTCGGATGAAAATGGACATGCTGACCGTTTTTGTCTAATCTCTCCATAGCAACCAGCGGCGCTCGACAAGCTCCTCCCCACTCAGTGAGCAGAGAGGGACCTGTCATCCGCCGGCTCAGCGGAGATCAACAGAGAGATCTACCGCTGAGCTGGCGGACAGAGGTGGACTCCGTGGCAGCAGATCTGCCTCGTGTGAATGAGGCCTAAGAGCCTGAGCAGGCCGCCCCCTCCACAGCCCAGCACTCCAGCAAGCACGGGGGGCAGAGCACAAAGCTGCTGACTGCCACTCACCAACTCTCTGCTCAGGGAGCTCTGAGAACTGATCGATCAGCAATGTTTGAGTGCTCGGTTCTCAGTGTTAGAGCCGGAGGGGGATAGATCTATCTAGGCAAGTACAATTTAGGAAACAACCCAAACCCCATACTTCTCTTTTAACCCCTTCATGACCATGAAACACATATATGCGGCATCTAGGAAGTGGGCTTTAATCTTTTACGCTACATATACGTGTTCCTGTGTTTGTGCTGGAAGCACGCTTTATTGCACGCTCCCAGCACTGACAGCCTTGGGTCTTGTGCTAACAATCAGGACCCAGGGGAACTGGATCATGATCACTGTGATTGCCTCTGATTGGCTTTCACAGTGATTATTCATTCTGTAGCCCACCAATGTTGTTCCACCTTTGCGAAGAGGAGAAACAGCAGACGCCTCTACTAGCGAGTAGGCAAATTACTGCAGAAAAACTGTTAATTTCAAGGGGTTCACATACTTTTTACTGCCACTGTATGAAAACTACTACATTGTTACTGTGTAGCACTTACTTTATTTGTTTAACCTCTTGCAGGATGTCTGGAATGATGTCCAATGCTGGAGGGGGTCCCGCAGCTGGTGTTGGAGGGCTAACAGACCTCTCAGGTCTTATACAAGCGTAAGTATGTAATGTCTTTGGACTTTGTGATTGTTCATAAAACTCAATAAAAACAGGTTTATAAAAAAGAAAATAGAAATCTACATACAGTAACAATAATGGTGATAAACCGTTACATCCATGTTTTGTAGTGGACAACAGTTTGCACAACAGATTCAGCAGCAAAACCCTGAACTGATACAACAACTTAGAAACCATGTGCGAAGTCGATCTTTCAGTGGGACCACCGAGGAGCATTCATGACACTGCACAGGTTTGTACCAGATATACATATTTACACAATGGCAATGTATAGGTACAGCGAGGCTCTGCCTGGGTTCATTCTGAAACTTTTGTTCTATGTAATTCCATTTCTTCCAAAGTTCTGTTTTAGCATCTGACATTCTCTTTGTTAAATGAAACCTGTCAGCATAGGTTAAGGTCTAATAGAATAGACTGCATACCTACCTTTCTGGCAGCTCATTTAATATGGCACTTCTTGCTGGCTGCTACAAATATTCAGCTGGCTAGATGGATCAAATACCCCATGGCATGCAGTTGTTTTTTCCGTTTGCTCAAATGGTACTGTAGGATATACACGCTGGCAGTACGTACCATTGTTTTGTAATGGAGGTATTCGACCTATCCATCCAGTCGAATACTTGTGGTCTTTTCTCCCTTTTCTAACATACAAAGTGACCCTGTACCAACAAGTCTTTGAATCAGCACTAAGGAGCCTGTCGGCTCTCCACTGGACACAGTAGTTGTTTATGTGTGTTTATTTATTACATAGTGCATATTATTATTATACAGGATTTATATAGCACCAGCAGTTTGCGCAGCGCTTTAAAACATGAGGGCAGACAGTACAGTTACAATACAGGAGGATCAGAGGGCCCTGCTTGTTAGAGCTTACCCTCTAGAAGTATTTTTATTACATATTATATAGTGCTGTCAATATACGCAGTGCTTTACATACAGTGCCTTAAAAAAGTATTCATACCCCTTGAAATTTTCCACATTTTGCCATGTTGCAACCAAAAACATAAATGCATTTTATTTGGATTTTATGTGATAGACCAACACAAAGTGGCACATAATTGTAAAATGGGTGTGCATTTGTATTCAGCCCCCCGGAGTCATTACTTTGTAGAACCACCTTTTGCTGCAATTACAGCTGCAAGTCTTTTTGGGGATGTCTCTACCAGCTTTGCACATCTAGAGTGACATTGTTGCCCATTCTTCTTTGCAAAATAGCTAAAGCTCTGTCAGATTGACAGCAATTTTCAAGTCTTGCCACATATTCTCAATTGGAATTAGGTCTGGACTTTGACTGGGTCATTCTAAAACATGACTATGCTTTGATCTAAACCATTACATTGTAGCTCTGGCTGTATGTTTAGGGTCGTTGTCCTGCTGGAAGGTGAACCTCTGCCCCAGTCTCAAGTCTTTTGCAGACTCTAACAGGTTTTCTTCTAAGATTGCCATGTATTTGGCTCCATCTATCTTCCCATCAACTCTGACCAGCTTCCCTGTCCCTGCTGAAGAAAAGCATCCCCACAACATGATGCTGCTACCACCATGTTTAACGGTGGGGATGGTGTGTTCAGGGTGATGTGCAGTGTTAGTTTTCCGCCACACATAGCGTTTTGCTTTTAGGTCAAAAAGTTACATTTTGGTCTCATCTGACCAGAGCACCTTCTTCCACGTTTGCTGTGTCCCCCACATGGCTTCTCGCAAACAGAAGTGTGGGAGGAAACCCCAGCAAGCACATGGAGAACATGCAAACATCAGTGTAGCTATACTGTATATCCTAATGTTAGTGAATTAATTTGTCTGAGTTTTATTTCAGGTGGTTATTCATACATGGGACACTAAGCGACCACTGCACACGTTAACAAAAGTGGCTGACAGAGCTAAGCTTCCGTCGGGCAGCATCCCAGAGTACGCTCCATTGTCACACACATGCAGCTACAGCAGAGCATGGGAACCTGTAGTACATCATATGGCGAGATCCGTATAGGAGAGGAATCTGCCAAACCTCCATACTATCTTCATTTTTATGTATATTTTGTTGTAAATGAAATATTGATATATAGTATGTTCAAATTTCTTTTTTTCTTGTAACAAACAGATCATGAAGTAACTAAAGATGAAAAGCTTCCAGTGTATTTTGTACTGTTGTCATTCTTATTTACAATGGACAGACAATAGCGGTTGATCTGAATTTTATTGTACTGTACATCATCTCCACTCTCCCAGTGTCAGAACGGAACTGTAATTGTAACAATTGCTGTTTAAGAACTATTTCTATTCAGTATTATGCTGCTAATTTTATTTTATGTCAATCAGCATTCAGGCCTGATTCACATCTATGCAGGTTGCAGTTTGCATATTGCAGGTGCATTTTGCATTTTTCAATACACGTTTTTGATCCATTGAAGTCTATGGAACCAAAAAACAGAAAAAAATCCATAAAATGCACAGATAAGAACTACTGTACAGCCATAGAAAACCATGTTAAATGGACTGTAGTGTGTTTCTGCAAAACTGAAAACGCACTAAAAAATGCAAAGGTGTGAACCAGGCCTAAGGGTACACATAGCCTTAGAATTTTACTGTAATTTCTATGTGGTTTCATTAGCTATTTCATGAAAATCCAGTCTTTAAACACATAAGGATCAAGTCCTTGAAATGTATGAATTATTTAATTTATGTTCATTGTTTTATTTCAAAATAATTCTCAATAAACAATTTGATTAACATAGATAAATACTAAAATTGTTGTGGAAAATATGATGGCAAAACTAATAGTTGAACCCTAGGTAAGCAGCAAAATAAACAATTGAAATATTATTTATATAGCCAAAGGTTTGTGGAAACCTGACCATGTCACACCTCTATGAGCTTGTTGCACATCCAGTTCTCCAATTCCATATCCATTGCCATGAAGTCGGCCCCTTTTTTGTGTCAATAACGGCCTCCACAAGATTTTGGAGTGTGTCTGTGGGAAATTGCTCATTAAGCCAAAAGAACAAAATCGGGGCTCTACTACAATCCAAGTTCAGTAAGGCTGAGGTCAGGGCTCTGTACAGGCCACTTGAGTAAGTGAGGACCATACATGATATTTGATGTGTATGGGGAAATTGTTCCCACTAAGTTTTTGTATTCTCCCGGCAAGGAGTCTTGCCCACTGCCAAAATACAGTGATCGGTGTTGTCACTGATTGTTTAGGAAGAACCTGACAGGCTGGTTGTACACAAGTTAACCAATAGATCAGCATGTATACCACCAGCTGCCTGCTGAACCAGCTGAGTTTCTTTCCATGTATGGCCGGCTTTACTCCAAACCAAAGCTTTTTTGGCACTACGTTTCCTATGGATCGCAAGAGTGCAGTTCATTCTGAACTTCTGTGACCTGTTTTCAGCCCACAGCGGGATAAAGCCCGCTGTCGGCTGACGTCCCTCGGCCAGTCCAAGCTGGGAAAACATCGCAACTGTACAATCGGGATCCACCCAGATCCCTGGACCAGCAGCTGGCTCGGCCTCTCAGATGCACCGCTGGGAGACCTAGCCAGCCCCTCCACTCAAGCGAGCACAGAGCAGAGAGCCATGCCTGACAGTCATGGCTCTCTGCTCAGAGCGAAGGGGAGAACTGAGCGATCAGCGGTGTTTGATTGCTCAGTTCTCAGTGCAGAGGTGGCAGGGGTCAGATGGAGCATCAGATTGATGCTGCATTCATCTAGGTGAGTATAAGTTTTTTTTTTTTTTTTTTTTTTTATACAATGCTGTGAAAAAGTATTTGCCCCCCTTTGATTTTTTTTTTGGTTGCATATTTGTCACACTTAAATTACTTAAATCATCAAACAATTTTTATTATTACACAAAGATAACCAGAGTAAATACAAAATGCAGTTTTTAAATGATGGTTTCATTTATTAAGGCAAATAAGCTGTCCAAACCTGCCTGGCTTTATGTGAAAAAGTAATTGCCCTCTAAACCTAATAACTGGTTGTGCCATCCTTGCCGGCAACAACTGCAATCAAGCGTTTGCGATAACTGGCAATGAGTCTTTCACATTGCTGTGGAGCAATTTTGGGCCACTCTTCTTTGCAGTTTTAATTAAGCCACATTGGAGGGGTTTCCAGCATGAACGGCCTGTGTAAGGTCATGATAAAGCATCTCAATTGGATTTAAGTCCGGGCTTTGACTAGGCCACCCCAAAACCTAAATTTTGCTTTGTTTGAACCATTTAGAGGTGGACTTGCTGTTGTGTTTCGGATCATTGTCCTGCTGCATAACCCAAGTGCACTTGGCCGGACATTTTCTATTAGGATTTTTTGGTAGAGCTCAGAATTCATGGTTCCATCAATTATGGTAAGTTGTCCAGCTCCTGAAGCTGCAAAGCAGCCCCAGACCATCACGCTACCACCACCATGTCTGACTGTTGGTATTATGTTCGTGTTATGAAATGCTGTATTAGTTTTATGCCAGATGTAACGGGATGCACACCTTCCAAAACTTAACATTTTTGTCTCATCAGTCCACAGAATATTTGCCTAAAAGTCTTGGGGATAATCAAGATGTTTTTTGGTAAATGTGAGATGAGCCTTTGTGTTATTTTTGGTCAGCAGTGGCTTTGGCCTTGAAACTCTCCCATGGATGCCATTTTTGCCCAGTCTTTCTTATTGTTGAATCATGAACACTGTTCTTACCTGAGGCAAGTGAGGCGTGCAGTTCTTTTGATGATGTTCTGGGTTCTTTAATGACCTCCTGGATGAGTCGTCGTCATACTCTTGTAATAATTTTTGTAGGCCGGCCACTCCTGGGAAGGCTCACCGCTGTTCCAAGTTATCCCCATTTGTGGATAATGGCTCTCCCCGTGGTTCACTGGAGTTCCAAAGCCTTAGAAATAGCTTTTAAACCCTTCCTAGACCGATACGTGTTTGTTTCTAATCTGTTCTTAAATTTTTTTTAGATTGTGGCATGATGTGTGGCTTTTTGTGATCTGTTAGTGTGCTTCACTTTGTCAGACAGTTTGTATTTATGTGATTTCTTGATTCAACAGGTCTAGAGGTAATCAGACCTGGGTGTGGCAAGTGAAATTTAACTCAGCTTTCCAAAAAATTGTGGTTAATCACAGTTCAATCATGATTCAGCATGGGAGGTGGCAATTACTTTTTCACAAAAGGCCATTGTATTGCGGAAATACAAGTCCCATCATGCCTCTGCCTGTGGGAGTAATGCTTGCAACTGTCAGCCTTGCAATGCCTCATGGGACTTGTAGTTTCACAACAGCTGGAGGGTCACCAGTTTAAGACCCCTGCGTTAAAGCCTTTCCAGGTTATCAGTTTACAGTTAACCCTCAATGATGGCCCTAAAATGATTGCTCTCACTCTGATATGTCGTGCTGCAAAAGCATTCGATACAGCTCCCCATAAACTCTTAATCTACAAACTAAAGAAATGTAGCAGTATACATGGCGAAAATTTATGAAGAAAAAGCGAGCCGCGCTGTGACTGGCCGGGCAATCACCTGGGTTATATTGATATTTTTAAAAGACTCTTGGACGTGCATCTTAGTGAACACAACATACAGGGATATGGGAAATGATTATCGACAATGACACACATACATCTACACAGGTTGAACTGGATGGAATATTGGCTTTATTTAACCTTACCTACTATGTAACGTGTAGTGCAGTTGTTGTTTTCCTATGCACTTCATTCTGCACTCCTGTGACCCATATTCAGATGATGACAGTCACTCAGCCACAGCCATGCGTCCGAGCCAAGAGATTGTGTAGTGTCTCCATTTAGCCAAAAGGGCTCTGATAGACGCAGAGGGGCTTAAAATTTGCATCATAGTGGGAGTCATATTGGGGGGTGAGTTGCACCCCTAAATATTTAATGGTGTGGGTCTTCCATGAATATGGGAACATTTTTCAGAAGTGGCGCACTCCCAAGGGAGGCATATTGAGTGGGAGGGCTTCCGATTTGTCTGGATTCACCTTATAGCCAGATAGGGCAACCAAATTCCTCTAGTAGTTTGTGGAGGTTGGGAAGAGTCACCCGTGGTGGTGTCAGGGTAAGCAATATGTCGTCAGCGAATAAGGAGATTTTAAACTTGCCTCCCCTAACCAATACTCCGCTAATGATAGGGTCCTGATGGATCTGAGGCTCAACACAGAGGACAAAAAGAAGGGGAGAGAGTGGGCATCACTGCCTCTTTGCATTCAAAATGGTGAAGGAAGGGGATGCCGCAAAAATAGGATTTTTGTTACAGCTTACCTGTAAAATCCTTTTCTTGGGAGTACATCTTGGGACACAGAGCCTTAAGTAATTACCTAATGGATTATAGGCTACCTTCAGGTGTTGACACTGGTAAACCCAATCAAGGAAGTTTACTCCCTATATAACCCCTCCTCCTTCCAGGAGCGCATCAGTTTTTGTAGCAAAGCAATATACTTATTCCCAAAAAAGGGGCGGGACCTCTGTGTCCCATGATGTACTCCAAGAAAAGGATTTTACAGGTAAGCTGTAACAAAAATCCTATTTTTCTTCCCTGTAACATGGTTTTGGAAAAAACAATGGCAGGACAATATCTTGGTTCAGGTGAAATCTGAAACCACGTCTGAAAAAAAAGTCTGGACGAGGGCGTAACACCACTCTGTCCCCATGACAAATCAAATATGGCTCTTTACAAGAAAGAGCAGCCAATTCCGAAACGCTCCTTGCTGAGGATATAGCAACCAAAAATACCAACTTCCTTGTCAGAAGGACTAGGGGAATATGTTGTATTGGTTCAAATGGCTGTTTTTTTGTAACACAGACAAAACTAAGTTCAAGTCCCAAGGGTTAAAGGGAGGTTTGACGGGTGGAATAAGCCAAGTCACCCCTTGTATAAAACCCCAGACTACAGAATGAGTAGCAAGTAGTCTTTTGAAATAAGATCGATAAAGCTGAGACTTGGCCTTTAATAGTACTCAAGGCCAATTTCATTTCTTTTTTTAATTCAAAAATCTTTTTTAAATGAAAATATAGCACATACAAAAATAAAAAGATATCAAAACTTTGACAAACATGTGTTGCATTTTTTTCTTAACATAGTTGTAGATTGTCACCTGCAGAGGATGCATACATACGTAAGTGAACTATATCGTAGTTGGTATAATTTACACATATACCATTCTAAACATTAACTTATTGTGCCGCTTGGGATCCCTCCACATTCTTCTCCTCCCTTCCCTCTGTAGTTTCCAAGGCTGCATTAAGGAGCCTATCCAGGGCCTATTTCTCTATATAAACGTTTCGGGGTTCTTGAGCCACCTGTCCCAAATTTTTTCATACTTGGAGGGGCAACCTCTATGGGTATATATAAGCTTCTTGTATGGCAGTACATTGTTAACCTCCGTGACCCCATGTGAGAAATTTGGGGGGTCTGGTCTCATCCATATAGTAAAGTGATTCAGTGCATAAAATTAAAACACAGATCTAAAAATATATATACACATATAAAATGTGACACCACTGGTGACAGTAAATAAATAACAAATACAAATATGTGTATGTAAAAGATATTTGTAGTAAGCAACACCAAAAAAAATGTGTTAAATATATAATGGCGTGGGTGGTCTCTAATAATCACTATAGGTAAAGTCGCTGATCATAGAATCCAATGAACAAACAGTCCGAGCAGAGAATAACCTTTAGTGACAACCCATAAGTCAATGGTTCAAAAATAAACGTGAGGGTAAATTGGGGAATGTATCAGCAAATGTTCTACGCTGGGTGCTTTTCTTTTGGATGTCACTGAAATGATGAAACGACTGTCAGCAGACTAGGTATGAATAATCCAAAAACAGGCTCTCTAGCCTCTCACCTCACATATTCTTTAGTTCAGCGTATTGTGCAGGCTGTTGTGGTCTTTCTCCACCATCCAGGTACTTCTCCTCGTTTAGGGAACTTTATCCCGATGCAGTATACTGGAAGCTATCACTGGGATCACTGTCCTCTATGAGCTGTTTAGCTGGTATGCATCTAGATAGGATCAGTTAACAACTCTCCGATCCCATATATATTAAACGGGGAAAAGAGAAAAAAGAAAACGGATGCCTCCAATGGTGAAGTACATAGGTACAAGGAGACTTTATTGACAAATAAAACATATAAATTGGACTCTTACAGTGTAAAAAAATAAAATCAAGCAGATAGCAAAAATGGCGTCAGAACGCCAGTCTCACATCACTTCCGGTTCACAAGTTGACTGTTTCCGATCCCTCCCTACGCGTTACGTCATGTGACTTCATCAGGGGAATTTTTTTGTGTGCTCTGAACACTATTAGGTTTGGCTGCTATTTTTATTCCAAGTAAGATATTCTATCTACATTGGATAACACATATATTGTTTATTTTATTATATTACACTTTGTATATTTATTTCACGTTTTGATTGCATATAAGGGATATTTTATGCACATGCACTTATTTGTTTAATTGTTCACGTGTGGACCACTGAGTTCCACTATCCATTAGCAAAGCGCGGAGGTCACTTTTTATTTTTTATCTGGTCTCATCCATACTCTAGCAATTACCTTTCTCGCGGAGAACAGTGTTTCATGCAAGAACAGTTTAGTAGGTTTGTCGGAGTCTGGATCTGGAAAGATTCCCAGAAGGCACGGTTTTGCCTGGAGTGTTATAGGGGAGCCCATCGTGTCATGCAGGAATCTCACCACTTGTGACCAGTACGTCTGTATTTTGGGACATTTCCACAGGAGGTGGAAGAAGGTGTCTGTTTCTTGGGTGCACATAGGACATACATTTGAGAAGTTGTTTTTATATTTTGAGATTCTAAGTGGTGTGAGATATGCCCTGTGTGTTATGAAAATTTGCGTCAATTGATCACAAAGTTTGGGGGATACCATTTTACACGTATCTAAAGCATCACTCCATTCATCATCTTCTATAGGGCCTATCTCTCCTTCCCACCTGGTCTTTAATGCATATCACTTTAAAATGCTTAAGGACTAGGTATACTGGGGAGTGCCAGACCATATACAAAATTTTGGGAAGTACAGCCATTTTAATAAGATTTATATGTCCCATGACTCCAAGGGGAAGACGTGCCCATGTCTGTGTTTTTTGCTTAATCATATCAAACAGTGGTATTATGTTGAGTGAAACATAATCAGTCGGGGCTCTAGTAGTCCAGATTCCTAAGTACTTAATATTGTCAACTCTCTATAGAGGGAGCAGGGCCCTGTCTCTAGGTGGGGGGAAACTGTCCAGGGGAAGAATCTGGGACTTGTCCCAGTTAATCTTTAGACGGAAAATGTGCCAAACCTTTCTATTATGGTTAGGGCCAGCGGTAGGGAGTTAGCAGGGTCATCTAGATACAACAAGGTATTGTCCGCATAGGTGCTTATCTTCTCTTCAACTCCTCCCCTGTGGAGGCCCACTATCCCCATATGTGTGTGAATCGCTATGGCGAGTGGCTCTGCCACCAGAGCGTAAAGCAACGGCGAAAGAGGGCACCCTTGTCTAGTTCCCCTAGAGAGGACCAACCATTCGCCAGTACCTTAGCCACCGGTTTCTGGTAAAGCAGCTGGATCCATTTTACGAATCTTGGCCCCAGCCTGAACTTAGACAGACAGGTCCAGAGATATTGCCACTCAACAAAGTCGAACGCCTTGGCAGTATCCAAGGCGACCACTATTCTGGACCCTGGTCTATCATGGATAGTTTGAAGGTTAATAAACAGTCTATGTAGGTTAAACGGCGTGTTCCTGCCCGGCATGAAGCCCGTCTGGTCTCCATGGATCAGCGACAGGACCACAGGCAGATGGCAAGGACTTTTGCAAGTATCTTGACATCCACCTGCAACAAGGAAATGGGACGGTAATTTTCTGGGGAGGTGAGCATCCTTACCCGGTTTGGGAATTAGCACTATGGTTGCTTCCCTCATGGATGCTGGGAGTTCAGAATTTTCAACAGTCTTAAATGAAGCTGGGCATAGGGAACTGCTTCGAATGAAGCCACCATAGTTCCTAGCAACCTCATGCAAAGGCAAATGGAGGGATCGCCATTTGATCTGACCATCCGTACCCACTCTCTTATGGAGTTGATTTTTGCCTGAGGCAAGAACACCCTTTCCTGGGTCTATGATCAGACATAAGTACTCTAGCTTTTTTAGCGGTATTAAGGAAGATTTATCTAGGTTGAGAATCCAACCCAACTTTTTAGATAGATGGTTGTAGTACATACGCTTTGCTCCAAATGAGCCACCAACTGATCTATTAGCAATAGATCGTCTAGGTATGCTACGACTGTTATGCCCTGTGCCCTTAACCTTGCTAGAGGTGGGGCCAGCACTTCGGTGAACACCCGGGGTGCTGTGGCTAGCCCGAAGGGCAGGGATACAAACTGTAAATGCTGCTGTTCTAACTCGAACCGCAGAAACGTTTGATGAGCGGGAAATATAGGGACATGCAGATATTCATCCCTGATGTCGATTGATGCCAGAAGTTCGGATAGAAACTACTGACCTGATCGTCTCCATGTGAAAGGAGCGGATCTTCAGGAACCGATTTCGATTTCTTAGATCTAGAATGGGTCTGATATCTCTATTTGGTTTTAGTACCATGAAAAGATTTGAATAAAAACCCCAGACCTTGCTCCTTTGTGGGGATCTGTCTGATCACCCTTTGAGATATTAATCGGTCTTGTGCTTGAAACAGAGATTGTCCTCTCTCTGGATCTTTGGGAACGCTTGACCTCAGGAAGCAAGACAGTATTACCGTGGAGATGACCCATCTGTCCTGATCTTTTCAGACTTCTGAAAACTGCAAAAAGTCTTCCCTTGGTGAGGTGGGTTGCCTCTTCATAATGAAGCTTTAGGATTCTGGCTTGCAGGTTTCCGACCCCAGGACTTTTTTTCAGCCTGGGTCTGACTCTGAGATCTTCCTCTAGAGTGTGACGGCGGAGGCCATTGCCCCTGCCTAGAGGCGGAAGCCCCTGGTAAGAGTCTGTTTAAATGAAGGGTATTTATACTTTCTTTTGACTGGCAAAAGAGTACTTTTCCCACTAGAAATTGTTTGGATATATTAGTCTAATATTTCTCCAAATAGTCGCTCCCCATGAAAAGGGAGCCCAGTTAGGAGATCTTTACATGGTGCTTGAGCTGACAAATTTTTTTTCTCTTGGATCCTTTAAGCATCTGTGCATTGTCTACTAGACAAGTTAGGCCTTTATTCACATTGGAAATCGCCAATTGCTGGTATTTTCCATCTTTTGGAGAATGTCTCCTCCAGGGGATAGAGGATTGCAATTTTCTTAAGAGGGACAAAATGTTTATCTGGGTGATCCCATTCAGCAAAAAAAAAAAAAAAAAAAGCTGTTCTAGTAATGCATGCACAGGAAACGCATGCAAAGGTTGAGAGGGTTTTAAGGAACCCAAGGAAGAAACCACACTTTCAGGAGACTCCATTAGGGGTAGCATGAAAGTAGAAGAACGATCTTCGTAAGAGATTGTATCAGCAATTCCTCAGACTTGAGAGGCTGAAAAAGGCTCATCTACCGTTGTTTCCTCCGCAGAGGAATCATCGTTTTGTTTTTGCTCCTGATCATCTGAGGGTAACACCTCATGGATCTAGCACGCTTCCTATCCATTTGAATGGAGGATGCGATTAAAGCCGCTAATCTTTCTTCCAGAAACTGCAGGGAGGAGGAAAGGACATCTTCAGTCACAAATACAGGGGCTGAGATGTGAGCAGCAGTTGCACCATCAATTTGTTCCAAATGGCTCACCCTAGCTTGCCATAACTGGTAATTCAGGCGAAAATGACAGCACGGAAATGCGACTCGGGATCTTAGCGCCTGGGGGGTGAAATCTTTATGTGGTGTCTTTTTTGGTAGGCATAGTTCTAATTACAAAAACAGAGGCACTATACAAATTGCACTTAATCGCTGAAAATAGTCATGACATTTAAAGCTGCTATAAAATTCAGCCTAGTGCTGGGGAAAAGGGTGTCGTTCCTGTATCAGGAAATGGCAGTTTGCAGCCCTCACATGTCCCACAGCTCGTGTGTCCTTGTGTTGCAGGCTGCTTGTCAGCCAAGGAAAGACTGTCACAGCTGTGTTGTATTTTATTTTTTAGCCTGCCGTGTGTCATCGCGCTTAGGCCATACCACTCCGAGAAAAGATTCTGCCCCTTTTTACTTTTAAAATGTTCCTGCGCTTATGCGCAGCGTTTTTCAGGTAAGATCAGCCACAGTTAAAACAATAAGCGGTATGGGGGGGGGGGGGTAATGTAAGGGGAGTACAGTACCCCTAACCCTCTGGTCCCATCAGGGAGAAGGTATGTGCATAGACTCCCTCTAGTGGAGATTTAAGGCACAACATCATTTTTTTCCCTAATGGAAGAAATACATAGATGTTTTTAATACCTAAGTTTCTTCCCTTACCTTATCCTCGCCGCAGGATTTGCTGAACTAACAAACAATCCAACCTTCACCCATGACGGTGGGCTGCGTAACAAACCTTCAGGGACTGGGTCCCTAAAACGGGTTCCAACTGCCCTGGACCCTTAAAGCACCCCATCAGGAAGTTTAGGTAAAGTAGCAAGACCCAAGCCCTGGGTTTCTGGGGTCCAGCCCTACAAAGAGAGGCGTTACAGGCAAAACCTTGTTCTTCGGATACGAGGCCCTAGGTACCATCCCTTTAGGCCTCAATGGCCCTTTGGATGGATCTGGTCTGTAGAGGCTATTTAAATCCAGCTTGGATCCCTCTCGGAGCTCCTCAGAGCACATCTTCACTCGTGACCAATACCTTTAGACACTGGCGAAAAAACTGATGTGCTCCTGGAAGGAGGAGGGGTTATATAGGGAGTAAACTGACTTGATTGGGTTTACCAGTGTCAACACCTGAAGGTAGCTTATAGCCCATTAAGTAATTACTTAAGGCTCTGTGTCCGATGATGTGCGATAAAGAAAGGTGTTTCAATAGAGGCAGATGGCGTTGCATACAGCTGTCAGATTGCCCTAAGGCAGTGATGGCGAACCTTTTTGAGCCCGAGTGCCCAAACTGCAAACCAAAACGACTTATTTTTTTCAAAGTGCCAACACGGCAAATAAACCAGAATAACGAGGTTTTAGTTTAGAAAAAACAATTCGTACAGTTTTTCAAACTAACTAACAGCAGAGTATTGCACAGCATGGGCAGAGTATTGCATAGTATGGGCAGAGTATTGCACAGCATTGCATTTCTCTCTTTTCCCCTCTCCCCTCGCACTGTAGGGCGCACGGGAGCAAGATTCTCTGGGAGGACATCCATGGACGCCCTCCCAGAATAAGCCGACCGTGCTGTAGCAATCTTTTGGCTATGGCCCGGTCGGCAATTAGTTATAAAACTCACTTGAATTGCTGAAATCGGTGTGGGGTCAGTCCCCAGTTGCGCCGTTCGCTCCGGTGGTGTCCTTGTGTCAGGTGATTTCCCACGCAGGTGCGACAGATGTTTGATAGCGGGGGGCGTGGCTTCAGTGTTCGCTGGGGAGGGTTCTCCCCAGAGAACTGTGGGAGATGTAGTCCGCAGGAGCAGACGCCGTGACTACAGTGTATGACTGTAGTCACGGCGTGCCCACAGAGACAGCTCGGCGTGCCGGCAGCGGCACGCGTTCGCCATCACTGCCCTAAGGAATGGCCCCCGGAAGCCCAGATATTCAAGGGTTGCAAACAGAAAAGGCCAGGCTAGCCTGTCGAAGGCCTTTTCAGCAGCCAAACTAAGTAACAGTGCCTTCTTATTCTATCTGTTTACAATATCTATTAAATTGATGACTCTTCTGGTATTGTCACCTGTTTGACGCCTGGGGACAAAACCCACCTGATCTTTATTAATAAGGGAAGGGAAGACTTCGATGAGAGGGAGGGACAGTAATTTCGTAAAGATTTTCAAATCTGAGTTTAGTAGAGCAATGGGTCTGTAACTCCCACAAAGTGTGTGGTCCTTGTCGGGCTTAGGTATCAGCGTCAGGTGAGAGGCCTGCATGTCCCTCTGAATTTCATCTCTGCTCATAAACCCATTAAATAATTGAGTTACATATGGTAGTAGGAAAATCGGAAAAGTCTTATAGTATTCATACGGGGCCTTATTGTTTGGCAATTGCTTCAGTGTCTGTCACCTCCTCTATAGTTATCGGAGAGTTGAGAGACAATAAAGCCTTCGCTGGCAGGGTGGGCACTCCACTACTCACAAAGGTAAGCTCGTACGTGGTCAAGGAAATGTTCCTGGGTGGGTAAATTTGTTATGGATGGATTGTTGTAAATATAAAGTAATTTCAAAATAAATGGCCAATTCGGTCAGGGTGGGAATGCAAGGTCCCAGTAGGGTCCCGTAAGGCCTGGGGGACTGAAGTGAGAGTATGTTCTCGCAGTTTACGTGCTAGTAAGGTACATGGGCCTTGTTCCCCTTGTCATAATAAACCTGTCGTAATCTTTGGAGGGCCTTTTCAACTTTGCCTACTTCAATACTTTTCAAAACAGCCTGGAGGCGTATAAGTTCCCTCAGGAGACGGATAGAGGATGGAGAGGAAAGTCAGGATTCCAGGTCTCGCAGTCTCTCTACAGTCTGCGGTCGTAACTGTCTAGTGTCTTTCTTCCATGCAGTGGGGATAGATATACATTGTCCACGTATTACTGATTTATGTGCCTCCCATAGAGTCGCTGAGGAGATATCTGGAGTTATATTCTCAACAAAGTATAGGTTTAGGGATGTCCCCAGATCTGCTTTGGTACTGATATTTTTAAGAAGGAAGTCATTAAGTTGCCAGTGACCGCGTTTGAGCTTGGAGTCTGCTAGATTGAATTTAAAAAAGGATTGGAGCATGTCCACTGTGTTGAGCGCACACACAGAGGAGCACATTTATGAAGAAGTAATCTAACCTTGTGCAGAATGGGTGAGAGTAGTAGGAGTATTGTCGTTCCATCAGGTGGGCGACACGCCATGCGTCGAACAGAGCAACCCTACGAGTAGTCTGTCGGAACTGTTGGGATTGTTGGGAGAGGCGTGGGGAAGTGGGTTTTTTTACAGAGACGTCCTGTCCGACGTTGGTGAAAATGGGAGATTAAAGTCCACTCCCACCACCAAAAATAAATGTGGGGTTCTAAATAAGCGGTTATACACCTTAGTGACAAAGACACCTGATTCGCGTTTGGGGCATAGATGTTACAGAAGGTTATATGGGATTGTTGCCATTTGCCTTTTAAGAATTAGTTACCACCCCTGAGGGTCAGAGTAATAGGACATAGGTGTGAATTGGGACCCCTTTTTAATGCGAATGGCCACTCCTGGTTTCTTTTTAGAGCTAGAAGCTAAAAACCCCAAAAGGGAAAAATCTAGATGCTAACACCAAAGTACCTTTTTTTTTATCAAACTGTATCTCCTGTACGAACATCACCTCCGCTCCTGAGTCTCTGAAGCTCCATAGCGCCAACTGCCTCCTAAAATTTGAGTTAAGTCTGTTAACATTATGTGAATATACCTGTACCATGGTGGAGTTGGGGGGTGCGCAAATGATACTGTAGAAATATACAATGTCGTGTACAATACTTATCCAGCCCAGGATAACCAGCCCTGGTATAGCCGATCGCCATCAGTGAACAGTAGAGCCATGAGCCCAGGAGTGTAGAGACAAGAGAGAAAGAACAAAAAGAAAAAACGAATTAAACCGGAGTTCCACCCAAAAGTGTAACTTCCGCTCATTGTACTCCTCCCCCCTCCGGTGCCACATTTGGCACCTTTCGGGGGAGGGGGGACAGCATACCAGTCTTTCACAGGTATGCTTTCCCCACTTCCGGGAGCCTCAGCCACGGGTATCGACATCACGGCTGGGGCTCCCTCCTCCTCCCCCTGTTGGCGGGCCAGTAGGAGAGAGGAGCAGAGCCTCGCGCATGTGCAGTAGGGTTCCTGGCGTGAAGCCGAATGGCTACACTGCCAGGTTCCCCTACTCGCAATGGAGGCGACATGCACCCGACAGCTGATGGAAACATCAGCTGCGGTGCCGACATCGCTGGACTCCAGGACAGGCAAGTGTCCGATTATTAAAAA
The DNA here is from genome assembly GCA_028564925.1 of Lithobates sylvaticus. Lineage (NCBI taxonomy): Eukaryota > Metazoa > Chordata > Amphibia > Anura > Ranidae > Lithobates > Lithobates sylvaticus. The sequence goes on from CM053026.1 coordinate 107,052,441, forward strand.
TCAGCAGCTGCAGTATGTGCAGCTGCTGGCTTTTAATTTTTTCAGTGGTGGGCGGACCTCCACTTTAAAACAAAAACAGACCACAAAACAGGTAGTAGAGGTCCACCAATAAACCAAAACGTTCCGTATTACCACCATCGTCCAATTCAAGGGTGAGGGGGGTAAAGAATAGGAAATAAGGAACTTGAAATCACTACGTTAAATGAGGGAGGGTAGTGTCAGAAACTAAGCTGCACCTGCTGCCTAAAAACAGGGACCTGCTGCCAAGCTATATAAAGCTAGGGGGAAATCCAAAGGAAAGGATAACATCTATAACATAGATTTGGCAGTTTGAATATCATAAGGTATAATCAGGTAGGTGCCCGGGACTGGGGTGAGGAGCCAGGGAAGAAAAGGAAACTTCCAGACCGCACCCGGCCCCCAGCAGCCCCCCCAATAGATCCTTCAACCCAGAAAGATGAAGTCAATTTAAATCTGCAAGGTTGCATCTGTTAGGGAAAATTTTAGTGCAGCCTGCAAAGATGCGTAACTCCGCTGTGACGGAGTATAGCAAGTCAGAAAGTTCTTCCCGTTGAACAGTTTGTGAGCCACGGGAATAAAAAAGGAGGGAAAAAAAGGTGGTGAGGTTATTACCACACATGAGGGACACTCAGGCTGGTCGCTGCTTGGGGCTCTTGTGGGGGGGGAGTCAGGAGGTCTCCCTCGCTTCTTCATAGAGACTCTTTGCCATGCCGTTGGTGGGGGGGGAATATCATCCCATCCAGGAAGGTCCAGTAGTGGGATCTCCAGATTGTCACAGAACAAGCGTAGGTCTTCAGGAACCCGGAGAACTGCTGTCTTCCCGCTGTGTGTAGCAGATAGGCTGAAGAGGAAGCCCCATCACACGATAGCACTGTCCTGCAAGGTGTGGAGAAGTGGTTGAAGTGTTCTGCGCGTCTGGAGTGTAACCCAGGAAAGATCAAGAAATAAGTGGATTGGAGTATCATCAAACCGTATTGGCTTAGTCACTCTGGCTTCATGCATAATATCTTCTTTTAGAGAGAATGAGTTAACTCTACAGTTGACATCTCTAGGACTGGATGCTGGGCCATTCGGTTTTTAAGAGGAAGTAAACCCTTCCAAACCACTTTGACCTACAGGTAAGCCTAGATTAAGGCTTACCTGTAGGTCCAATAAAAATCTCTTAAACCTACATGGTTTAGGAGATATTTAGAAAAGAAAAGGCACCGCTATCTACGGCGCATGCGCCGTAGACAGCGGCGCGCAGGCACACTGCGCATGCCGAGATCACAGCGATATGCTGCTCTCGTGCGCATGCGCGGGAGTGACGTCATCGCCGCTTCAGCGAATGACAGCGCTGGATCGGCGAGACCCGGAAGTCACTCCGGGTTTGATGGCGGCGCAGAAGATCGTGGATGAGGACCGATTCGGGGGCTCCGTTCTCAGGTAAGTCATTCATAATGAGCTAGTATGCTATGCATACTAGCTCATTATGCCTTTGCCTTGCAGGTTCCGTTTTTTTTTTTTCAAAATCGGCTTTACTTCCTTTTTAAAGCTCTGTGGGCCCTGTCCATTTCAATCGGTGTGGAGGCAGGGACCCCCAATAGATTGTTGAAAATGGTTTGGGAGGACTGTTCTCAAATCCTCTGAACCTTTGGATTCCGGGAGGCCCCGAACCCTGATGTTGCGACGGTTGCGATTATCCAAGTCTTCCAGATGACATAACATGTCCCGGAGAAGTGATCATCCACCTTTTGGGATTGAACATGGTGGATCATGAGCTTAGTGGATTTCAAGTCTTCCTCCAAGTCTTTAACTTGGGTAGCCAGCTGGTGAAAGTCCCTTTGTAGCATTTTGATCTCACTGTGGCAGGCCTCCTTAACTTCAGAGATCAGTAGTTTAAAATCATCTTTGCTAGGGAGGGCGTGAAGTTGTTCATGCCATGAGTCCAGTTTATCCACAGTGAGGATGGATGGTATCCTGGAAATACGGTGGCAGGCAGCTGCCTGTGGAGGCGAGTCCCATGGTTCAAACCATTGCCTCCGTGCATCCATTTGTGTGGACGTCATGGGGAGCAAAGGGGGTTTGTTTGGGGGTGCAGGGGAGGGGAGTTGCAGTTAGGGAAGTGATGCTTGGTTTCCCGCGAGCGCAGCCCTCTTTGTGGCTTTGGGGAGCCAGGGAGGGAAGATGGAGTCCCATCAGTGATAGGGGTGTGCTGCAGCAGAGGAGGGAGTCACTGTCAGGTTCCCTAGGGGGGGTGAAGGAGCAGATGGTGTGCTCTTTTGCGGAGGCCTCCCTGAGGTCACCCAGCAAGATGGTACAGGCAGATGCACATGGGTTGGAGGGGGCGGCCCGTGCAGCTGTAGAGAAGCTGAAGTATCCACAGAGGGTCCGGGCCTGCCGCAGGTGGATATGCTGCTGGGGAAGCTGTCGGTGATCTCCGGTGGGGCCGCCTGTGTGGATCCCGAAGACTGGGGTAAAGGAGGAGGATGAGGAGGAGGAGGTGGTGGTGTCTGTGAGGCATGCAACGTCACCATATTGCTGGTCTCCAGAGCGGAGGGTCCAGGTACCTGGTGGAAGTATGAGTGGATTGGGGGAGCCGGCGGGAGAGTTTGTCCCGAGGTTCCCCCCTATTTTTGGGATCGGGTGGTGCGGTTTTTGCCCATGTGGCTGGATTAGTTCCCTCGTATGGAGCGCAAGAGCAGGTCTGTGGAGAGCAGGAAGATTAGATGTCCATCTTGCTCAGCTTCTACCCCCCCCCCCCCCCCTGTCCAAACTTTTTTCAAAGAGGGCAAGATTTGATAAAGTGAACATGCGTGAGGGCTGACAATTTTACCTGACATTGTTTGAACCATTAAAATTCGGTCTAACCGTGTTCGTCCTAGTACTAATACACTGCCCAACAAGCATTATCTTGCCTTTATGTCTGTGTGCAGTGAAAAGAAGAGCTTGGGCGTGTTATTTGGATAGATATAGAAAGATAGAGATAGATATCTATCGATCTCTTTTGTGGCCCCAACAAATCACCGAGCGCCACTCAGGACTAACGATGAGCTTGGGCGTGTTATTTGGATATACTGTATAACAAGCACCTTCACTTTAAGAGGGAAGTTTCAGGAAAAATTTTAAATAAAAAGAACTGTGAAGCAAAATAAGGGTCAGTGCCCATCAATGCAGCCTAATCAGTGCCCATCTGCAGTCCCACCATTGCCATGAATGCAGCCTCACTATTGCCATGAATGCAGCTTGAACCATGCCCATCTGCAGCCTTGGAGGGGACAGGGACGGGGGCGGGACAAGCGCTGACCGATTACATACAGGACAATCTCCTGTTTACTCGGTGGCCTCTTTAATACAAAGTCCCACCTCCTATGATAGACAGAATGCCAGCCAGCCCAGGAGATGGGACTTCCTATTACAGACGCTGCCGAATAAACAGGAGATTCTCCTGTATGTAATCTGACGACACTCATCCCGCCCCCCCTCCAAGGCAGCGCCGATAAATACGGTATATATTTTTTGTGGGGGCGATATATACATCTCTATAGCTATATACACACATACAAAAATTACCAGAGGGGCTGTATTAAACCAAAACGCTGGCTACAATTGGTCCGTGGGCCAGACTTTGGACATGCCCGAGATAGGCTGAGGGTAACTTCAATAAATACTACACGTCTAAATTGCTCAGTAGATGCAAAGATATCGACCGCAGAAGTTGCATGCAAATCTTGACCTACCTGTAAAACTAGGATCTGGCTTGTCCAAACGCTATATTGGTCCTTTAATGCAATGAGCAGCATTATGGACTAAAAGAGATGCAGCACGAGCTTTGCAAGCTTGGCTATTACAGGGAAATTCAATATTTGCATTCAGCTGACTAGGTCTCTGGATTTACTCCTTATTTTGACTCTGCTTCTGTATTTGTTCTTTATGTATTCAGTTTGAATTACCTAGTTACAAGCTTACCTTAAGTAAATGTTTTTTAGAGGTCAAATAACAAATAGTTTTTATTAAAGTAAAATGTTATGTTACAGTGCAAGGCAAGTTGAAAAGGTTTATATCAAATAAATACATTTATATTTACATTTTATTTTTGATGTGTTAGATAAAATATGGTGCTTTAAAACACTGCATATTACATTTAAAAATAAAAGGCATTTGCTGACGGAAGGAAGAACATTAAACAATAAAACATGCCATTCTTGCTTCATCTGTAAACGGGTCATCAGTTTGAACTGTGTGCGTCTGTTCTGGGGACATTGGTCTTGGTGGATTATGTTGCAAAATCTCAGTGACTACCTTCAGATGAGACTGTATTTATGCCTGAACTTTTGAAGACACAACGCAGACTTGAGCAATATCATCGTATTCATAAGTTCTCTTTAAAAATGTGTCAGTCAGTCTTAATCCAGAAACACTCTGGGGAAATAAAACAAAAATGATTTCTAATTTACAGAAACACTACGAAAGAATACTTGCTCTTGGTTGGCTTTGATTAAATCCACGTATAACTTTTTGTTAATATTCTTCTTGAAATGCAAGTCCCCCCTTGGCAGAGGTGGATAGTGCAGCGTAATTGTAAACATTTTATTACCAAGATTTCTATACATTTCAAAATTCATCTGCAGTTTCAGTTTATAAAAGTGCTAATGATGTTCCTTATATGTAGTCCTGATGTGGAGCCAATGCATTTTTTTTTTCTCCCAAGAACCCTTTTACACTGAGGCGCTTTACAGGCATTTTAGCGCTAAAAATAGCACCTGTAAAGCGCCTCTCCTGTCACTCCAGTGTGAAAGCAGAGTACTTTCACACTGGAGCAGTGCGCTTCCGGGACGCTAAAAAATGTCCTGCAAGCAGCATCTTTGGGGCGGTTTAGGAGCGGTGAATACAGCGCTCCTAAAACACCCCTGCCCATTAAAATCAATGGGCACCGCTGCCGGAGCACCTGCAAAAGCACTTTGACAGCAGTGATACGCGGGCGCTATTAACCCCTTCTTCGGTCGCCAGCGGAGGTTAAAAGTGCCCCACTAGCCGTGCTTTACCACCCACACCCTCACCGCCCCCCCATGTGAAAGTAGCACAAAGGGATAAAAATAGCGTCTGTAAAGCGCCTGAAAAATGCCTCCCCTGCAGCCACAGTGTGAAAGCCAGAGTGCTTTCACACTGGGGCTCTGTGCTGGTAGGACATTAAAAAAAGTCCTGCAAGCAGCATCTTTGGGGCAGTGGAGGAGCAGTGTGTATACAAAGCTCCTAAACCACCCTGCACATTGAAATGAATGGGCATGAAGTGCCTGCAAAGTGATTTGGCAGCAGCGATTTTAGGACGCGTTTAACCCTTTCTTCGGCAGCTAGCGGGGGTTAAAAGCTCCCCGCTAACGGCTGAATAGCACCGCTAAAACTAGCAACGCTTTACCGCTAATATGGCGCAGTGCGAAAGGGCTCAAACGGTATGATGGAGCACCCAGTGCTGGGGCAGTACTCACCTGCAAGCCCTGTACAGATGACAGAAGTGTCAGAGTGAGGAAGAGTGAGGAGCTGGGGTGCAATTTGCCGAGCTGTCTTCCCGATACTCCACACCAGTGAATAGAATTAGTGTTACACATTTCTAGACCCAGATCCATTGTCCTTTCACTGCTAGGAACAAAAAGGAGAGAAAGCATTACAATTCCAGACAGTACTATACAGAGCCGAATGTCTGTTCCTGACCCACATCACCTTAGAAATGAGATCTAGTGCTTTCAGCAAATACAGAAACCCCAAAAATTAAAAAAACTAAATGTGCAACCATCAAAAAACTGTGAAAATTATATAAAATAGGTAGTAGCCAGCCTTGACATGTGTTCCCACATGTGTTCCCATACAGAAAACCCACTGCAATCTGGCTACATATTCATTCAGAAATCAAAAAAAAATTTTAACTGATCTTAGCTGTTTTTTAAATCTATCTTTGTATTAAAGGTACATGGTCACTGGAAAATATGAAAACAGCCATTACCTAGCACTGAGAATGCCAGTTTCCTGGCTGTCATGCTAATGCTTTGTCTTCAAAAACACAGAAGATATTCTGACACTCATGCATGTTTTTTTGGATCTGTAACTCAAATTTCATACCAGACAGGCAAGCAACTAGCATGTTAAAAACAGGCTAAACAGCAGCACAAGTAATACTTTTCTCATGAAAGTCACATTAGTGACCCATTGTCCCTTGCAAACGGCAAGATAAGCTGAGGGGAAGAGTGTTATAGAGAGAACCAAGCTTTTCTACATAGCATTGTGCTATTGTTCTATTATGTTTTATTCTAAAGAATTCCATAAATATTTTGGCCACAAGGTTGGATTTAGGTTTGATCTTTTTAAGTTAATGAGAGGGCTGCTTTAAATCCATCTATTTATTTAGACCAACATAAAAAAGGTCACAAACCATTTAAAGTTCCTGCAATTGTGCTTCTCAAGACAATACGTGGATTAGAGAGTGTTCTGCCCCAGTACACTCGGGTGTGTCTCTAGTTCATGAGAAAGAAAAAAAATTGTGTGGAAAACATCACTGTAAGCTTTCACATTCTCTACTTGTCCTCAATTACTGCGATGAAAACTGATATTCCGTTCACATCTAGACGTATGGGGGCAACTTTTGCGGTAAAAATGTGCAAATAGAATCACGGGACACCCATTGCCCAAAAGAAGCTCCTGAATTTCTTTTGGGCGACAGGCGTCCTGCGGTCCTGTTCATGCGTTTTTACCGCAATTGTCACCTGACAAATCGCGGGAAAAAACGCGCCGCGTTTGGGTCGCTATTGAAATCGATGGGCAACACACTGAGAAAGCACAGGCGTCTCGAGATTTACCGATATTGCGATTTGCCGCGATTCCACACGCAATTCGGAATGCAGAGATGTGAACGGAGCCTAAAAAAGGAGTAGAAAAAATAAAAAACAAAATATGTTTTTTAATTTTTCACTATTTAATCCACTGACAACTGATATAAAGGAAAGTAGAAGAGCTATAGAACAGGAGCCACATGGCAGTTGCCACTGGAAATGGCGCAGTGCGATTTACCCTACCAATATTCTGATGTCACATTTCTTCCTTTGCATAATGTTGCCCTATGATTTAACGCCTTTTGCTTATAACAAACGTATTTTTGTGTAATAACGCAAAAAGGTCCTCATCACTCGTTATTTAGGCTTAATGTACACAGGACCTTTTAAAACCTATACTGAGCGATTTAACTTGACAGATAGTAACCGATGTCCGTTTTGCCGCATTTAGAAGCTTTTTTTCACACCAAATAGTCAAAAATGTATCTCCATTAAAAACACCTGTAAAATGAAACGTGGCTAAACGCGAGTTACAGCGTTTAAACGCCATTACAGGCATTTGGCGTTTCTAATGCCTCTGAACATCCATCCTGAATGCATTTGTTTACTTTCCTAAAATTGCCTCTAAACTCAACTGCCTAGAAACAACTATAAACGACCCTGTGTACATTTACTGATAAGATAACATAAGAGTTCAGGGGCAGCTGAAAAAAATGCCCAACTGCTCGTAAACGTTCGTTTACCAGCAGCAGTGTACATGAGGCCTAACAGTTCTTTGAATAGCAGCAGATGGCATGGGGCTCATAGAAGACTGCATCCATAAAATAATGTGACAATACCTGTGCTAAAGGTCACCAAATGCAGCTTCAGGTAAACGCCAGGGGGCTGTGTGAGGGAAAATCCCTCAGTGTTCCCAGTGATCATAAATTGACTCTGTCATGGGAAAAGGCTGCCATTACCGACCTACTTTTGAAAATGCTATTTGCTTATGTCTGGCTTGGAGCATGCATGCCAAAAGTGTCAATTTATTATCTATATATTTGTTCCGGGTCAGAGACTCAAAGTCACTTCCAACACAGTACATTTTTTAATTAAATGGATAGATAAGTATTGTTAAAACAGACATCTCACTAAGGGCCCATTCATACTATGTGCAGGTACCTGCGTTTTAACTCACGGATAAAAGCAGGCAACTGCAAGGACACAGATGACAATCGTTTTTCTGTGTCATGTTCAGACCAGAATGCAGTGTTTTACTGCTCCAGAGCTGTGTGATAGACACAACTCGTTTGCATATTATACAACAACACTCTGGATGGCCCTGTATGTCACTGCACTGCAACTTCATTGCTGTGCAGTAATATGAAATGTGAAATTGTACACTTCACATAAAGTTATAAAAAAATAAAAATAATGAAAGAGTTGTGCGATGCAATAAAATAGCCATCACACCACCCTGCACCGCACGGCTCTGCAGCTCAAAATGCTGGTTCCCGCACACTGGTTTATTGTGTGGGCAGCAGTGTTTTGAGCCGTGAATACGTTTGAATGGGCTGCAAGGGTCCCTTCAGATCACTGTGCATGTAACATGCCTTGGTGAGCTGCAGTGCCATTCATTGTGAATGGCAACCCCAGCGTACCTCCAATATGCATGGAACGCAGCACAGCAAAATCCTCAGTGCCCTCTATTGAGCTATGATAAAATGCAACCTGCCCCATTTCATGTGGGTTGCTGTGTGTTTTAGCCCATTCATTTTCTGCAAAAATAAATTTTTCAAGATTCCAGCATAAAAACAAAAAGCAAAAAATTTTTTTGCAATTCCCAGCAATCACGTGACCAGTCAGCTCTTTCCTCTGCACGGTTGACAAATGCAGCGGGCGGGGCCGACATTCCCCCACTGACGTCAGCTGGGAAGCGAGGAGGAGGAGAGAGACCTAGTGGGCCACGTGATCCTGGGAACGGCTCTAAAATACGGTAAATAAGGCATTAAAAAAAAAAAAAAAAAACAGAAACAGGAGCTCCTGTCATTAGGCAACAAGGAGGATTAAGTAAGATTTTAACAGTTATGAGAGCAGCAGGAGTTGCGGGGGTGGGCACTGTCACAGGAGCCGACAGGGAGGGAGGGGGAGAGAGAACATAGGAGAGACAGGAGAGCTGTGGGATGACAGAGGGACGTAAGCTGACTACCCGGTCAGGGCTCAGCAGCCACGGTATACCATGGTCCACTTACAGGGGGGAGGGCAGAAACTGTCAGGATCAGCCAGGTATTTCAGGTGTTACAGGGGGCCAAAAGACAGCACAAGCACTGTGCTGTGTAACATGTTTTAAAGGGACAAGATCTATTTTTATTTTTTTCTCAGGTTAACAAACGCTTTAACTTTTACTCCATCTACATGTGGATATACTCCAAGCCATGGAGAAATCATCAAACCTATGCTTATATGACAGACCCCCACAAAAGACATACATCAACTTAAAGAGTAATTCCTCTTTTGTTGAGAAAAAAAAAAAAAAACCTTACTCTCTGGGTGATCTAGGTACATTGCAGGGATTTTACCAAACATGGTTGCAGATTCCTACCTTTTGTTATTCTGATGGAATAGTTGTTTTTCTGTGTCCATGTGTAGAGTGAATCTGTATGGGAGTGGTTTTATAATTATCAAATCAGCGGCTGCCCCTGCAGGTCTCTAATGAGGAAATTGGCAGGGTCTGCATCCCTTTAGATGTGATTTTCATTTGAGAGCATCACCAAAAATAAAATTTTGTTGCAGGGGGATGTCCAAAATCTGATTGGTATCTTAGTGCAGACTTCTGGGAAAATCAGTGAGCCAATCACACAAGCAGGAAATTACATTTTCAGGGTGGCGTTCTGAACACAGTCTGTGTACCCACTTGAACCCCCTTCCTAACCAGACCAAATTTTCAGATTTCGGTGCTCTCACAATTTGAATGACAATTACTCAGTCATATGAAAAGTTTGTCTTTTTTCACACAAATAGAGCTTTCTTTTGGTGGTATTTAATCACCGCTGGGTTTTTTATTTTTTGCGCTATAAATCAAAAAAGACAGAAAATTTGGTAAAATAAATAAATAAAATAAAAAAAGATCTTTGTTTCTGTTAAAATGTATTGGCGAGTATTGGCAGAGTATTACACAGTACTGGCACTGAGCAGTGCTGTGGGCTGGATCTGTAGTGCCCACAGCGCTGCAAACGATCTCTCTGTCATGACGCCGGTTTGTTTACAAGTGATGCTCTGTCATTTGACGGAGCGATCACGTGGTAAACGGCCAATATCAGTGGCCATTTACCGTGATGCGGTCATGGATGTTCCCGGGTGCGCGCCCAAGGTGGTGCGATTCTGTGAGGACGTCCCATGGACGTCCACCCAGAATAAGCAGACCGCGCTGTAGTCGTCTTTCGGGTATGGCCCGGACGGCATGTGGGTACACAACACCTCCAGGTAGCCATCTTGCTTTGCATTTTACAGAAAAATTACAGAGCTGCAGATTGAAAAGGAAAGGTAATGTTTAATAACATTCAATTACAATATGATTTGAATCGCAATTGTATACGCCATATTATTTATATGCAAATTTTTTTCCCCACGAAAGTGGAGTTACCCATTAAACAAAATACAGATGGTACTTTCCAGCAGACCTATATGTAAATCAAGTAATGAGATTACCTGCAGTTAGTTATTTTACATGTGATATCAAAGGGTTCCTCCAGACTGACAGTATCAGGGATGGTCTCTAAGGAAAGCCTCACATCCCCATATCCTGGAGCCTGAAAAAAATAAAAAATAAAGCAGCCGTTTTATTGCTAGAAAAAAAAAAAGTGCACATGAAATTATATATTTTAGTTTTTGTGCATCAACAACAACCATTGCATAATGTTTAAGTGGGTAAGGTGGTGTGAAATGTTTAAAGAAGAATTCCAGGTATGAATAATGTATACATAGTTAAACTGGTTCAGCTTGGAACAATCTTACTATGTATATACCACTACAGTGATTTCCAGCTTACAGAGGCATCCACCAGGTACGGCAAATACCTAGTTAAATTAGTCCAAGCTAGACCAATATAACTATGTATAAAATACTTATACCTGGAATTCTTCTTTAAGAATCACTTTAACCTCTGGGCTTGAACTTTTTCTTCAATCTGCATTGTTGACCTTGGCTTAATATGGAACCATTCTCCTTGCCTGTGAACAACGAAAAACTAAATAAAGACCCACATATACATATAATAAAGGAAATACCAAGAATGCAGGCACAGGCACAGTACAAGGTAAATGCATCAAAGAACATGTTTATCCATGCCATATTACCAGATTTTATTTGCAAAGATACAGTATATTAGTATGAATCTCAGGGTAACTGTATGGCAGTTTGGTTGGTGGGGTCAGTGGAATGAGAAGATGATCACACCAACTCAGTAGACACATAAAATGTTAGGAATCGTAAGGAAGCTGAAGCAAGTGCTTCAGGACTCGCGGACTTGTCTGTACCATTCTCTGCAGCTGGCTGGTTTGTAGTCGGCCCCTTTCTCCCAGGTTGGTTTTCCATACAATGTCCAATTTGCCGATCACTGTGACTCCTTTGATGACACCGGCTTTTTCAGCAAATTCTGGCTTTGGCTTCAAGCAGTACAAGTACTGTCGTGTGTCCAGTGGCTGTAAGTAAGTCTTTGTTCCAAACGTAGACAACCTACAGGACAAAAGCTTTCAGTTAATGCCCATTTCCTATTACTGCAGGCTTTAGAGAAAATGTTCATTACTACTGCTTTCTTACAATAGCTAATTTGGGTTTTAACATTTATGACTATGGGCCCCTTTTAGCCAGTCTTTTCTCAGCCAGAAGGGGCAATTAATTAAAAGATAAAGCCCTATTGCCAAGGATTTCCATCTCAGAGAAAAAAAAAAAAAGGAAAAACACTCACATGATAAGATTATTGGAGACAAAGCTGCTCTGTTTGCTACTACTGCTCATATCTTTGAATGGCAGCAAGTGACCTGTGACTCCTGACTCCCAAGGTGAAGAATTAAATACAAAGTAAAACGAGCTAGTTAGAAGAAACCTTGGTCTAGTCACAATAAAGCTCCAGTTCCATATACAGTATGCCCCAGGAATGTCTTGTGTGAATGGCCTGCTTCAGACCATCACACCACAGCATTTCAATGAAACTGGGATCAGGCCTCGATCTTTCCAACATAAAAAAGTTTCAAAAGGTTTCTGCCAATAGCAAGATATCCAGAAATAAAAAAATAATTCTAGACTAACTAGACTTCGTGTCTTAAACAGGCTCCCTCCACCATCTTAACCTATATTAACTTTAAAAAAATAAAAATAAAGAAGAAAAACCGGACGGTTACTTACTGATAACGGTGTTTCTACGAAAACCTTCCGGGGCGGCAACATAATCAAATCACAGCTGTTTATAAGGCCCCACCTTACCCCTTGTCCCTCAGTAATACTCCCAACTGATTCACAAGGGTTATTCCAACATTTAGGCACTTGCCACCTAGTGTGTACCCACCCATAACAGGGTAGTAGGCATGCCATTCTGGAAGGTTTTGTAGAAACACAGTTATAGGTAAGTAACCGTCGGTTTTCTCACCTCACCTTCCAGGACGGCAACACATGAGAGGATAATAAAGAAATCCACAGGCCTATCTTAGGGTGGGACCACTGCCTGTAACACTTTGACGGAAGGCTAGGTCTTGCTGCGATAGGACGTTCGCTCGGTAGTGCTTCAGGAAGGTGTATTGACTGGACCAGGTGGCTGCACTACGAATTTGCTCCCAAGAGGCTCCTGCTTTTTCGGCCCAGGAGGTTGCTAGGGCTCTAGTTGAGTGTGCTTTCAACTTTGCTGGTGCAGGCATGCCTGAGCTTTCGTATGCTATAGTAATGGCTTGCCTTATCCACCTAGAGACTGAAGATTTTGAGGCTTGGAGTCCCTTTCTAGGTCCAGAGAAGAGGATTAAAAGATGATTAGATCTCCTAAATTATTTTACCCTCTGTAGATAAGTAAGGAGGCATCTCCTGACATCTAAACAATGAAAATGTATTCTTAGGGTTCTCGCAAAAGGAAGACAAGGTTATTACCCGAGTCCTATAGAAGGCTGAAGACACCTTAGGCAGATAGAATCATCCTCAAGCCAGATCCATTATATCTAGTAGGATCAGCAAAAAAGGTTCTTTAATGGAAAGACCCTGTAAGTCCCCTACCCTCCTAGCAGTAGTAATTGCTAGGAGAAAGGCTAGTTTTATGGTCAAAAACTTAAATGAAACTTCTTCTAAAGGTTCAAAAGGGTGTCTAGATATAATGCCTCTAGAACCCTCGTTAGGTCCCAAGATGGGAACCTATCTTTCTTGCCAGGGGTAGCCCTATTCCTGGCTAACAAAAATCTTTTAATTAAAGGTTCCTTCTCTACTCTAGCGTCAAGAAAAACTGAAAGAGCTGCCACTTGTACTCAAAGAGTGTTTACAGCCACACCCTTCTCTACCCCATCCTAGAGGAATTACAGGATTACCGGAATAGAAGTGGAAACTACTTGTTTTCGTTTACACCAAGTACAAAAAAAACTTTCCAAATCTTAAAACGTACATTTTTCTTGTCACCAGCTTCCTACTCAAGAGGAGAGTGTCTATAATTCAGTCTGAGCAACTTTTGCTCTTAAGGATCTAGCGATCACTAACCAGGCCATCAGGGATGAAAAAATCCCGGTCTGGGGTGCAGGACTGGACCCTGCAAGAGCTTCCAGGGAGGTGCTACTGATAGTGCCTTCAGGGTCGCAAACCAAGCCCTTCTTGGCCACCATGAGGACACGGCCTGAAACCTGGCTGAGTTTCTGAATGACTTGCGGAATCAGTGCCAGAGGGGGGGAAGCGTAAGCCAACTGAAAGGTTCAGTTTTGTGCTAGAGCATCCAAGCCCTCGGACTCTTTCCTGAGAGAGAGAAAAGAACTTCTTTACTTTCCTGTTCTTTTGATTGGCAAAGAGGTCTATCTCGGGGCAGCAAAAAGTTTGAACTAGTACTTGGAATACTTTCGGGTTCAGTTCCCACTCTCTTTGACAGGTTGGCGACTGAGGAAGTCTGCTTCCTGGTTGTCTGTGCCCCTTATGTGGACCGCTGACAAAGACGACCCAGTGCTCGGCCGAGGTCAGGATATCCTTCGCTAAGACTAGAAGGGTTTGGGACCTGGTTCCCCCCTGATTGTTCAGATAAGCTACAGCCGTAGCATTGTCTGAGCAGACCAGGACTTCTTTCCCTGTGACCATCTTTTCGAAGGCTTTTAGGGCTTTGCTCACTGCTCTGAGTTCCCTGAGATTGGAAGAGGATCGGGCTACTTCCTTCTGCCAGGAGCCCTGTGCATTGTCTTTCCCTAGGTGGGCTCCCCATCCCAAGGCACTTGGGTCTGTTGTGACTTTTAGTAGATCCCACTGATCCCAAGGTCTGCCTATTTCCAAATTGCCTGGGACTGACCACCACATCAAGGAGGATGTTACCTGGCGGGTAAGGATTAGACTTTCATCTAGGGATTCTTTATTTTTGTCCCAAGAGGATAGATGGCAGATCCCTTGAGTGCAGTTGCGCCCAGACGACTGCTGGAATGCTGGCTGACACAAGACCCAGGAGCCTGAGGATCTCCCTTCTGGAGTACACAGGGGGTCCTATCAGCCTTTTGACGTCTGACAACTTTTTCCACCTTTTCCCTTGGTAGGAAAAGCCTTTGAGCCCAAGAGTCCACCAGGAAACCCAGGTAGGTCGGGACCTGCGATGGTTCCAGGGAGGATTTTTCCAAGTTTACCAACCAGCCCAGACTTCTCAGGACAGAGATCACTTTCTGGGTATCTGTTTCCACCTGAGCAGCTGATGGACCAGAAATGAGCAAGTCCAGGAAGGGTATAGAACTGTTATCCCCTGGAAGAGGAGATGGGCTGCTGCCTTCGCTAGAATCTTTGTGAAGATTCTTGGACTTGCCGCTAGCCCAAAACAAAGTGCCTTGAACTGCCAGTGGAAAACTCCTTCCTGGGTTACTACCCCAAGTCTCAGGAAAGCCTGGTGTTCTGGCAAAATCGGAACATGTAGATAGGCATCCCTGAGATCCAGGGTGGTCATAAAGACATTCTTTAGTAGGTTTTTCCACACTAAATACTCTCCATAGAAAACCTTTTGTATTCTAGGAATATGTTTAAGTTCCTGAGATTTATAATAACGCAATACTTCCCTGAAGGCTTGGGTACCAAAAAAACGTGGGAGTAAAAGCCTTGGTAAAGCTGGCTTTTTGGGACCTACCACCTGCCCTACTATTTCCTGAATCCCATCCAATAGGGCTTTCTTTTTTGATGCATCCTTGGGAAGATGTGTTAACCTGTTTATAGGTGGGGGCTCTGATGAGAATTCTACGTGGTAGCCTTCCCTGATCAGACTGATGATGTAAGGACTGTTTGAAATCTCCTCCCAATGAGACAGTCTGCTCCCTACCCAGATTCTGGCATCACTTGGGATATTTTGTGTTTTGGCCCGGTGAGGAAAAGAACAAAAATTACCTTTTTGCCTGCTTCTACCATAATCCCATCTTCTGTTGGGTTCCTTCTTGGACCTTTGTCGATTTTGTCTCGAGGGGACTTTGAAAAATATTTCTGTACTTTTCCCGTTTGGGTTTGACAGAATGTTTTTCCCCTTTTTCTAAGGACCTAGACAAAACATCATAAAGGCCTGAGCCAAACAAAGATCCTTCGAAGGGCAACCCACACAGTTTGGGCTTAGAGGTAAGATCACATTTGCAGGCTTTAAGCCACATATCCCTCCTGGCCGAGTTAATCAGTGCTCCTGTTTTTGCAGAGGCTTTAACGGAATCCACCGCTGTGTCAGCCAGGAATGCTTCAGCCTTCCCCATCACTGAAAGAGAATCTAGAGTATCCTGAGACTTATTTCCTTGGGAGAAGTGTCTACTAAGCTTCTATATCCAGAAGTCTGCATTGCTGCTAATGCAGGGGCCATAGCTCTTTTTCAGGAGGAACTGACTTTCAGTCCATTGCGTCCAGGATGTTCCCAGAGTCCTCAAAGGAGAGGCCAGACTTATTTTTCACCTGGGAAAGGGCGGAATCCAACTTTGGGACCCTCCTCCTTGAAGGAGAACCTGCTCTTCCAGATTTTAGGACTGACCAAACCCCTTTCAGGAAATTTCCACTCCTGAAGAACCACGTCTTTTAGAGACTGGTGTAGGGGAAATACCCTAGCCTGGCTTATCCTGTGCTGAGGTTTCCTTAACTGGTTCAGGAAATTCCTCAGTGGCATAGAGGACTTTGAGGGACTCCTCCAGGCTAAGCCAAAGAGGTGACTACTTAACTTGATGTCTTCTACATCTCTATCCGGACCTAAGCCGGCCTCCTCTTCTGAAGAGAGCTCAGATATCACCTGGCTTTCTGCTTCCTCTATCTCATCCTCTTCCCTGGACTGAGCCGGCGGAAGCCCTGAGCGAAAGGTAAAGAGATACTTGGTCAGTAAACTCTCCTGTGATGAGGAGTGAGTTCCTCTGAATCTACTACTAGGGGTGTGCGAGTAGAGGTGCGGAAGGATTGTATAGTGGCCAACATTTTCTCTTGTACAGACTTGAGAAAATCTTTCATTAATCCTGAGGCCTATTTCCCAGCCAGTTACATAATAACACATTAATACACCTATAACAAAAAGGCTTGGTGTGGGATTTTGACAATCTTTCCCCACAATTACGGCACTTTGTACTGGCACGGGTGCTAGCAGATGAGGAAGGTGGTTTGTCAAAGACCTCCTGTGCTCCGCTTGAAGAATCTGCAAGAAAAGAGGGAACAAGCCATAGTCGCTCTTCTTGCCCCCTGTATCATGGTTGCAGGCCCCTTTCCCTGGCAGAGAAAGCATGGGGGATTACCAGTGATCCTTCTAATCTGGTGTCAACCCCCAAGTAGGTAAGAAAAACTGCACTTACCCGATCCCAGCTGGCTCTTGCCTGCAGCCACCTGTGCTGTCTTTCCATCCTTCTTGTCCATGAGGTGGACTCTTTTAGCTCCTTACAGCTCACTGAGCCCTGCTGTGAGCAGGAATGCTTCAGTCTCCACAGCCAAGCCGGTACGGCGTCTTCACGCTTTAAACCCACTTCCTGGGTCGCATTGGGCTTGTTCCACCCTCTTCCTGCTGTGACAGGAAGTTGTAGCCTGAGAGTGAGGCTTGGAGCACACGAGTCCTCCCCTTGGTGCTTAGATCCTTTGGACTCTGGCAAAATGGCATCCGCTGCACCAGAGGAAGACCAAGGAGGAGACCTGGGCTGCTGAGCGGGGGGATTGAAACGCCTGGACCGCTTGCACAAATGCTGTTTTTTGGGGGCGACCTGTGAGAAGCTCTAAAGCAGCAGGCTAGTGCAGCCCTCCCCGGCATTCCTAAACCTTGCTCACAGGGGAACCATCCAACTTTTTTTAATCTGCAGGTCAAAGAAAGAAGAAGAAAAAAAAAACAAAAAAAAAAAACAACAAGTTTCGCTGTGGGAGAAACACAATCAATACTGGAGGGACAAGGGGTAACGTAGGGCCTTATAAACAGCTGTGAATTGATTGAGTTTCCTGTAGGGAGGAGCCTATCATCTCTCGCATGTGTTGCCGTCCTGGAAGGGGAGGTGAGAAAAGATGTATATACTTACCTATTTTCAGCCCAGTTCAGGTCACATGATCTGCCTTCTGTGTCAGCCAGTGGTGGGTGCAGAGGAGAGGAAGGACCACCAAAGAAAAAAAAAAAAAAAAAAAGGCGACTTCATCGCTCCTGGATTTCACAGCCGTCACCCCTCCCCTGCAGCCGCCACTGGTTGACATAGGGGAATCACCAGTGTGTGTGTGTGTGTGTGTGTGGGTGTGTGTGTGTGTGTGTGTGTGTGTGTGTGTGTGTGTGTGTGTGTGTGTGTGTGTGTATGTCTGTGTGGGTGTGTGTGTGTGTTTGTGTGTGTGTAATTTCTGCTTTGGAGGCATTTGTCCAATGAAGATTGATGATCATAACTGCAAATGCTTCATATATGCTAGTTAAATACAACGGTCTTTATTCATTAGGTCTTAAATAAATATCACATTTTAACCACTTGCCGCCAGCCATATAGCAGAATGACGGTGGCAAAGTGGTTGCGATATCCCGACCGGACGTCATATGGACGTGCCCAGGATAGCACAGCCGGCGCGCAGCGATCGGAGGTGCTGAGTGTCAGTCTGACAAACCGCAACTCTAATTGTAGTAAGAAGCTTCTGACAGAGGCTTCTTACCACATGATAAGCCGTGACCAACCACAACTGATCATCGCGTGAACCAGGAAGTGCGGGTAAACTGCTTTCCTCGGTTCACGCTGACGCGGAGAAGTGAGCGGCGGCTCTCCCCATCATAGGGGGGGGGGGGTCTGTGCTGATAATCAGCACATTGATTATCAGGACAGCCCCCGATCAAAAGGTGCCCATCAGCTGCCAATCAGTGCCCCACACCTGCCAGTGTGTCCCCATAATAAACACCTGTCAGTGCCCACAACAGTGCCAATCAGTGCCCACAACAGTGCCACCTATCAGTTTGTTTTTTTAATTGTTGGTCTTTTTTCGTTTATAGTGCAAAAATTTTAAAACTGCAAAGGTGATCAAATACTACCAAAAGAAAGCTCTATTTATGGGAAGAAAATGATAAAAATGTAGTTTGGGTACAGTGTTGCATGACCGCGCAATTGTCATTCAAATTGTGACATTGCTGAAAGCTAAAAATTGTCCTGGCCAGGAAGGGGGGGGGGGGGGGGGGGGCCTGGTATGGAAGTGGTTAAGAACCATTCATACAGAAATAAAAGTCAAATATTATAGCAAATTCATACAACTTTTCTCACAACAGTAAGCCAAAGTAGACCTAAAAAACACCTGCTGTGACCTCCAAGATAACACACAGCTCATCACAGTGTTATCCTAGGTTTACACCCATTTAAGTTTTTAGTGCGTTAAGCAGTTTTCATAAATGCACTACAATCCATTTAACATGGTTTCCTATGGTACAAGTTAAAATCTATGCGTTTTGAGATGCATTTTTTGAAAGGTTCAAGAACTTTTTTTCCCACGATATGCGGGTAATAGACTTCAATGGAACCGCACCAGAAACACAAATGTTGCGTTTGTGATGCATTTTTGCTGTGTTTTGCGTTTATCTCAACACTGTATATAGCCGATTGCTAAGCAGGGGGCCGGGAAGCCGGTCGCAGCATCCTTAACCGATGAGTCATCAGCTGTCAGTGTTTTTACAGTGCGTTTAAAAGATTTAAAAAAAAAATACATAAAAAACATACAAACGCAAAATGCATGAAAACTGCATGCAAAAACACAAGTGCAGCCGCATGTGAACCTAGACTTAAGTGATACAAGCTTATCTTTGGTGCTAGATTAAGGCTGATCATCATCAACTAAAATGTGAGAAGCAGGCAGCTTAGGAGACTTAAAATGTGTGTAGGAGCAAAGATAACATTATCTGCAATACATTCTCATTTCCCTGTGCTTTAATAATTTAAAGATGCTTTAAGTACAGATATATAGCTGATGATCTGCCAGGAATGCACTTTAACTCCTAAGTCCTGTTGTGGGATGCCAACACAGCATTTTGTGTGGACTGATTGGTGTCAGCCCTGCCCAGTTATCACTTTCCAAACTACTCAGACCCACCCACTCTTCCATCTGCACAAGATAAAGGCTAATCATTCTATAGTCCCAAGATAAGGACTGGGGGGCAAATACTCTCCTTGAGATAACACAGGAAGTGTGCACTGGACACAAAACAGCTCTGAATTTCTGACACAATTAATGGTGCCTTTTTCACTGATTAAACAGATAGAACGATACCTTCTTTCAACTGTATATTTAACAGACAAAACTGGAGTAAATAATTTAATTCTTAGAGTTAACATATATTCTGAAGATCTCAGTGTGTCCTTACCCCTCACCATTGGTGACCACACTGTTCAGCTCTGTCACATTGTACATTATGGATGGTTCTAGTGACACCTTCTCCATGAACATGGGTGAAGTGGTGATATTTTGGATCTGGGCTTCCAGAAACACTTCATCTGTCTGCAAAGCCACACAGAGGATTAGGAGGACAAGCTCTGAATATAACAGAGGAGGACAAAATGCATCTTACAGATTATTACTGATGATTAGTGTCATGCCTGGAAATCAAAGTTACCACAATTAATGGATGTTCCAACCGGCATCCCAAACTTAAGAATCAGAAGCAAAGTTAGTCAAATGGCATACAGGGCAAGCAATGGACATGGGATAGGTTCCAATTAATACAATGAGCTCTGGTACTTTTCTTTTGCTTCATTTTTTTTTTTTTTAAAAGACACAAAGGATAAACATACAAAGTTATAGTAACCTACAAAAGGGCAACTGAGCTTTGTAATTCTCACTAAGGACACTGTTGGGGTGATTTACTAAAATTGGAGAATGCAAAATCAGGTGCAGCTTGGCAAAGAAACCAATCAGCTTCCAGATTTTTGTTTGTCAAAGCTTAAGGGCCCTTTCACACGGACGTGTCCGTGTACAAGCTCCGCTTTGCTCAGTGGGGGATCGCTCTGTCGATCCCCGCTGAGCAGGCAGACGATAGGTCTGTCTCTGCACACTGTGCAGGGACTGACCTGTCAGAGCGCCGCTCTCCTCTTTGGGGGATCGGATGAAGATGGACCATAGAGTGTTTAAATCCGATCTGCCAGGCGGATGGAAAAATAGGGTTTCCATCCATCACACTTTGGCGTATCGGATGTCAGCGGACATGTCACCACTGACATCCGTCGCTCCATAGACCTGTATGGAGCGTCCGTTCCGGTCCGCCTAAAAAAACTGACAGGTGGACCTGAACGGTCCGCCTGTGTGAAAGGTGCCTAACTGAACAAGCTGAAGTTAGCAAATGATTGGCTACCATGCACAGCTGCACCAGATTTTGCACTCTCCAGTTTTAGTAGCCCAAAAGAGTGCTCCCCAAATTGGTTGTTTAGTGAGAAAGCGCCATAACCACAGGGCTATCTTGACTCCTGAACTGTTTTAGCCACTCACACACACTACCAACATGTTGTCTACAACAAAAAGTATAAGCATTAGGAGTTGCTGGGCAAAATCTGATGAAAGAGCTAGTTTAAGAGCTGTGTTGTGGTAAAATGAAGACCTGGTGGAATTATAACTAGCCATTTAAGAATAGCAAGGTCTCTCCACATGTTCCAGGACTAATTGACAAACTTCTATAACTACCGTTCTGCACAGGTAGCAAAAAGAATGTTTACAAAGCATTTCAAACTAAATAACATTTTATAAAAAAAGTAGATCTTTAGTTTTAATTGAAGCCAATCTACTACTCAGGAAATTAAGATCAAATTTGGTCAGTGATGCCCCTATCCCATTAGTCCATTGCTCTCTTTTTACTGTAGAATCAATTTCTGCATACTGGTAAATATCAATGAGGCAATTGTCAGCAGAAAGTGAAAGGCTTAGTGGAGCTTGAGAAGGTTATAAAATAAGCAACAAAATAGAAAAGCAAGTTCATCAACAAAATATTTAGGTGTGACTGGTTCTCAGGTGTCTGCCATGAGATAACTGGCTATTATATAGCTATTCTGGCATATTCAGTAAGGCATACAGTTTTCAACAGTCTGATCAATGAAACAGGTCTTCTGAATGGTTCAAATGGGATACTGCAGTTTGCTGCATTGACAACACACAGCTCAGGCCGATTCAGGCCAGTGACCTCACAGCTGTATGCGCAGGGTAGTTTTTGGACTAAATGAGGCACTGGGCAGTTACAAAGTGGGCGCCCAAATGAACAGCACTCCAGATACCACACCTGCTGTCATTCTGCCAGCTGGGGTCCTGGAAATTTCCAGCCCTGAACATGCAATTAAAAGGGGCAATTTTATGGCACATATAATATTCCGCACTATCTATTCAATATTTTTAGAAGGCGTAGCAAATGACACCACAAAAGTGACTTGTGCCATATTAAACCAGAACTTTACTCTCCCAATCAAGACTATTTTTATTCCTTATGCTGCCAGCATTAGTAAATATGTATATTATATTCACTTATTTTAAAGTGTCTATTATTTTAAAGAGTATAGTATATTCACTTACATTTCTTAAGTTGTCTCCTGGTATCTGCCCTAGGCCAAAATGCTGTCATACACCTCAGTGAGTGTTCATGGGCATTTTTTGGAGGAGGAAAGGATCAGCCAAGCACACCCGCCTGTCTTTTCAATCAAGGAAGACGCCACTTCAGGTGAGCAGTCACTACAGTCCAAATGTGCTGGGTGCAAGCCACGGCTCGATGATCAATAGAAAGAAAAGAACAGCTGCAAATCTGGTTTGAAGAAGCACAGAGGTCAGTGCGAAACACACGCGTCACCTTCTGGGTTCGAACACTCTGTCTTTGTTGGCTGTCATTTGCTATATTTGGAATAAAATCGTTGGAACGTTCCTGTGATGTGCAGCCGTTCTTTTATTTCTATTGTACACCCTTCCTGCCTTCAGGCCAGATCTTGCAAAAGTGTACCGACAGCCTGTGTACATATATTGTACTGCACATGATTTTCTAGGGTGCCACAGTAATGCTGGTTTCACAAGGGCGGTCTCCGTAATGTGCATCCACCTAAAGAGCAGGTGATCTCTCGGCTGATCACCGCTGAGCAAGCAGACGACAGGTCTGTGTTCACTCCGCTATGCAGAGCGGACACAGCCCCGCTGCTCTCTATGGGGCTTTCAGATGGAAACAGACCACCTGTCCGTTTTTATCCAACTGGCATGCGATCCGCTGGATGGATGGGGAACATCCGTCTGTTTTTGGTGGACAGGATTGGATGCCAGCGGGTGTCAGCTATGGATGGTCTCATCAGGTTTGCCTGAAAAACCAACAGGTGGACCTGATCAGACAGCCTGTGTGAAACCAACTTAAGGGCAGATGGATTCCAGGAAGTAAATGCTACATGAATCATCTGTCATTAAAAGATGACTTTTCTCCTTCTGCCTCCAAAATTTGTTCTGTCAATAGCAACAAAATACTAACCTAGCTAAGCCTGAAAATGTAAGGCAAGTGGACACAGTGATAGTCTCCAGAGCATTGTACTCTGGCATTACCATTCTCTGCTGTAATGTATGATTGGCACTATAAAGATCTTATATGGCTCCCCCACAAAAAAAAAAAATTGTATTGGGTTTTATTTTGTAATGTTTTTGCATGTTTTTAAATATAAACATTACATGGAAATAAGCCCATACTTGTTAATTTCAAATACTGTCATAATGCAATATGGTGTCCTGAACTCTGACAAACATTACACTAATGACATACAGAACCCAAACACTGGGTTGTGATCATGCTTTTCTATAATGCTTTGAATTCGGAATGAAATTAACTGATTAACGGGCACAAATGCCAAAATTGAACAGTGCTTTAGAATTAAATAAAATGATGAAAAAATTACCACAGAACTGAGGTCACTCTAACGGGAAAAAAATAAAACAAAAAATTAGAGAAAGAAATGAGGGTTAAATGTTAAAAAATAGGAACGCTAGAACAAAATACATGTATTAAATTGCTGTCTAATTTAGCATTAGTAAAAGCTACATACTCATGACATTTGTACAATTAAATCCAAAAACGAATCGGCATTAAAGGGGTGTCCAGCCACAGCAAGTAACAGGAACATTATACGTTTTCATAGAGGATTGATTAAACGATCTGTCCTAAAGCAGACATTTCAGTTGGGAGTTGACACTAGGGTGTTGAGATACACCTTGGTTTCTTATACCTCTGAAAGTTCACACCAGTGAAATCTCCATAACCACCTTAAAAAAACAGGAAAGACATTGGTACCCTCTACTGATTCATTCTCCCCGATACGTTAAAAAAAAATAAAAAAAGGAGAGAAAAAGTGGAGATTCAATGGTGACAGCTGGATCCTCCCTGCCACTGGAAAATGGGATTAACTGGAAACTAGACAACAAGATTGCTCCAAGATTTAATAGAGAAAATGACAAGTCACCCAACACTGAAGGTGGTCAGGAGTCCTCTAGTGCCATAAAGGCTTGACCTCTTAAGCACAGTTATTGGGAATATATACATTTTCAGTTCTTGTAGAGCAGTGTTTCTCAAATGCTGGGCAGCAGCTTCCCTCCTGCTGACTTGCCAGGTGCTTACACAGCAAGGGGTTATGGTTTAGGTGTGTGCCCGTCTGCCTTGTAGGTATGGTTGGGAGTGCTTTCCTTCCTGACAGGCCGCAGCCTAACATCTACTGTTTCCACAATCATATTGATGGCTTTTTACCAACTGGGCTCAGTTCTCCAGCTTTCTCAGGACTGAGCAACACTAAATCAAGCATCACCTCTCCCACAGCTCCATAGTTCTTCCCAGCACCTTGTGCACAGCTCGTGGCTTCAGGTCAGTTTCTGCTGGTGAAAACAGAGCCAAGAAGGAGCCGCTAAGAGAAGTGGAAGCCACAGTGGATAGGTGTAAAGAGGAGGTACTTCAGGATTTCCTGATTAGCTGTCCTTTCCCTTAGTTGCAAGAACAAAGAGCCACTAGCAGCTGCAGGTACTGACTATTAGGCCCCTTTCACACTGTGGTGGGAGTGGCGTCGGCAGTAAAGCGTTGTTTTAGTGGCGGTATTCAGTCGCTAGCGATGCAGTTTTAACCCCCGCTAGCGGCCGAAAAAAAGGGTTAAAACCGCCCGCAAAGCGCCACTGCAGTGGCGCTTTGCCGGCGGTATAGCGGCGCTGCCCCATTGATTTCAATGGGTAGGAGCGGTTTAGGAGTGGTGAATACACCCTCTCCTTCACCGCTCCAAAGATACTGCTAGCAGGACTTTTTTGAGCGCCCTGCTAGCGCACCGCTCCAATGTGAAAGCCCTCCAGCTTTCACCCTGGAGTGAATGGGGCTGTATTTTTTCAGGAGCTATTTTTAGCACTGTAGCGCCTGAAAAACGCCTCAGTGTGAAAGGGGCCTTAGAGTTACTTTCTCTTGAGAGAACACTGCAAGTGCTGGTCTCCTGTCTGTGAGCAATTAAAAAGCTGCAGCCGGCACCCAGCTATGACAATGAAAGCAGGTCAGGCTTTCAGGCACCCTTGACATGGGTTTCTTGTAGAGGCATAATGGTGCACTGAATGAAGGCAAGAGAAGGAGGTCAGTAGGGGTAGTATTCGTTGCAGTTATCACTGTGTTAAGCTTCTGAACATTATAAAATCCCAAAGCCACTGCTGCTATAAGGGCTTTGCTCACTCCCTGGAGGGGCTTCAAGCCTGGATTAGCAACATCTTTTGTTTCTGGCTTAACTCGGTGCTATCTTGTCACTTCTGCTCTTTACATCCCAGCCTGTCAGGACTTCCTCATTTTCTGTCTTGCATGCTACACTGCATGGAGCTGGAGGGGATCATAAAACCAAGAAAGCATCAGGAGGGGGCTATGTTAACACAGCACTTGGTCCACCCATGAACCTAGGAGGTTATTCAACCTATATTCAGAATATTGAGTAAGAGGTGAAAAGGATATGCGTTTTCACAGGTTATAGTATAGCAATAAGCTCATATTGGTTTATATTTGATAAAGAGCAAGTAGTCCTAACACAAATGTGTAGGAGAAAAATAAACCTTTTTAATTTTTTTAATGTTTGGGAGGACATTACATGGCCCTGGGCTCCCTAAGGTTGAGAACCACTGTCAGAGATTATACACAGCTGCAGAGGATTTTTGTGGTGACTGGTGGACACCCACTTTAATTTGTAACAGTAACAAAGGAACAAAAACACAACTTGAAGATGACAGCTTTGATACATTAGTATTTCCCCAACCACCACACGTAAAACAAAGGGCATGTTACAAAAAGTGATTTAGTCTTTTACATACCCCAGCTGCCAAAGAAGATGTGGCTACTCTATTAGTAAAAAGACAAGCATGCATTTGGCTTATAGTATAAGCAATATAATATTTCAACAATCACTTGTGCCCTGACAACTAATATACTTCCACTACTTACCCATGTTACCGACAGGTAAATAATGCATACATAGGACACCTAAGTATTTCTTATAAAGCTTGTTTGTATACCATCAACTTTTATTTTTTTTATTTAATTTTAAAGCAAATTTTGCTTTGCCCATTTAGATATGTTTTCTTTATTTCCTCCTTCTTAGCAGCATCTTACTTACCAGTCGCTCCTTTCATACCTGGTATTCATGGTTATGGGAAACATGTTATAGTACTGAGTTGATGAGTTAATTAGGAGGAAACTTTCTTTGCTGTGACAGAAGGAGGCTATCCCTATAATAATGATAAAGAACAGGAATACATGGCATACGTGTCTGAATGTTAGGAAAGGGGCCCAATTCAGAAAGCTTTGATGGCACTAAAAGACACCTCTGCTGAAAGAAATACACGTATAAAAATTGGCATTTGTGACCTTTGATAATTCTAGTTCTTTGGCTGTTGACTATCGATCCTATCATTTCTATACTTTGATATAATGACTCTGGAGTTCCGACTACGATGGTTAAGGGCTTCATTCTGACCTAGCCTAAAGCTAGACTTTTTAAGAGGTTGTCAGAAAAGTTATTTGGGGCTTATATCTGCATTACATTAAGGCTACTTTCACACTGAAGTGCTTTTCAGGTGTTTTAGTGCTAAATATAGCGCCTGTAAAGCACCTGCAAGCAGCATTTTTGGGTTGATGCAGGAGCAGTGTATACACCGCTCCTAAACCACCCCTGCCATTTAAATCAATGGGCAGCGCTGCCAAAGCTCCTGCAAAGTGCTTAGGCAGCGGCGCTTTGTGGGCGGTTTTAACCCCTTCTTTGGGGTTAAAAGCACCCCGCACCAGCCTGCACAGGGCTGGTAAACTGCTGCTAAAACGAGCAGCAATTTACTGCCAGCATGGGGTGGGATACAGTGTGAAAGGGGTCAAAGGCAGCCCATTGAAATGAAGCTGCCAACAAACCCTCATGCATCAAAAAACAGATATACACCAGTTTTGGCAATGCAACAAACTTCAATGGATTACTCTGCATTGTGGTAAGCTGCAATGCAGGTGCGTTGCCTAAGAGCATTTGTGTGCAATTCAAAATAAATGGGGCTGCAGATAATGTAATGTGCGCTGACATGTGTTACTGCAACACAGAACTGGGCCCTTAAGATTTGCTAAAGTGGACTCTCTAGCAATATTAGGATATGGCTGGAGGGGCCAACTGCATGCCTTAAAGTAAATCTGGTCATCAGAGAAACATTGAGGTAGAGCTGCACGATTAATCGTTATCACAATTTTTTTTTCCCCCTTGCGATCTTGACAAAGTATTTCCAAATTCTATGTAGAGAATTCTCTCTGCTCTGCTGAAGCAGACAAAAAAAAAAAAAACAACAGGCAGTCTGCCAAGAATCACAACATTCTTTAGCAGTGGAACTTAAGTATAAACATTGTAACGATTTGTCCTTTAGATCAAAGGAATACACTTTGGTGTGTAAATGAGGGAAGTGTAGCCACTTAAACACTAAACCTTTTTCTGACATTTGTTGGTTTCAAGCTAAAATCATTTTTTTTTTTTGCTAGAAAATTAATTAGAACACATATACATATATACACACACACACACACACACACACACACACACACACACACACATACATACATACATATATATATATATATATATATATATATACACACATATACACACACACACACACACACACACACACACACACATATATATATACATACACACACACACACACACACACACACACACACATATATATATTTTATTTTTTTTTTTTTTTAGTAGAAACCCTAGAGAATAAAATGGTGGTTGTTGCAATATTTTATGTCACACTGTATTTGCGCAGCAGTCGATTAAATGCAATTTTTGGGGGAAAAATTACACTTTAAAATGAATAAAAAAAAAAACAAAACAAAAAAAAACAACACTAACCAGTAAAGTTAGCCCAATTTTTTTGGATAATGTGAAAGATTTTACACCGCGAGAATTGTGATCTTTTTATTCTAAGCAAGAAAATTGTGATTCTCATTTTGGCCAGAATCATGCAGCTCTACATTGAGGATACCATGGCATCCCTTGAAAATTGCTAATTGCCTGGCTCTTTTGATCATTCCTGGTTTTTGATACTTTGGGGGCAATTTACTAAAACTGGAGAGTGCAAAATCTGTTGCAACCGTGCATAGAAATCAATCAGCTTCCAGTTTTTTGTTAAAGCGTTAATTGAGCAAGCTGGAGTTAAATGCTGATTGGCTACCATGCACAGCTGCAACAGATTGTGCACTCTCCAGTTTTAGTAAACCATTAGTCAGAGATCCAAAATATGTATGCAGCTCGGTAAAGGCAGGGAGATTTGCATGCTTGCTTGGGATCAGAGACTCAAAGTACTGAAGTCTGTGGGTGAATATGACAGATAGCATATTCATATTCAGGAGAAGAGGACAGCAATGGCAGGCTCTATGTTCTTTTCTTTTTTTTATCATAGGCTTAGTTTAAGTGCCATTATAATTGTATGAATTAGGCCTAGAGGGCAGCTAGTAAGAGCCAACAATTGTACATGTCTGTCCCAAAGTCCTTGTAGATGTAGTTCTTACATTTTTGGGAAAATAAACAAAAGCAACCCTAGACTGTAGTTTTACCAGCAGATCTCCAGGTACACTACCTTAAGCCTCTTAATTTTGGTAAACTCTGTCAGTGTCACAAAGACATAGTACTGAGGAACCTCTGCTTATATCTGTGGTAAAACAGCAAGCACACTCTACAAAATGTAGATTTCTACAAAAACACTTTACTACGGCACATGTAAAGAACAACGACTCACCTCTGCATTATAAAATTTGGTCTTCACATCGAGAGGTTTGAGGACCTGCATTAAGACAGAAGGCATGTGTATTACCGAACTAGTAAAGCTCAGTCTATTCCGTTTTTTTTTTTTAACTGCTGGGCACAGAGGCAACACTTAATGCATGTTTTCTTATGACAGGAGTGAGAGTGGAATACTGAACTCTGTTGCTACGTCTGTCAGCGATTTCACAAACAAGATCACTCTAAACTCTGAATACTACCATGTTCCTACGTCAAAATATAAGAGATATATGCATATGTATTTTCAAGCTTTAAAAAAAAGAAAAAACAACCCTGAAGGGCTCCAGATGCCAGTTACTGCTGCATGGATTGGTCCTGCTTGTCCCCATACCAATATCTTATGTCAGTACTGAAAAAGGACACTTAGCATTCCACCAGCCCCAGCAAGTTCCTGGTCCTCCATAGCTTCAGGCTGGATAGAACACAATGCTAGGCAGTGGTTTTACATTAAAGCTAATGCTACCTTGTGGGAACAAATGGGAAATGCTAAATATGCACCAGCAACTTTGTAAAGGCTTTTTGTACGCATGTTAGGCTTTTTAAAGTTGAATGCCAGCAAAATAGCTAAATACAAAACCAAAATATCAGTCCTGTTATATGAATAAGGGCCTATAACTCTACCCGCTTGCTGGAAAAAATAAATAAGAAATATTAATATGCAATTTTATTTATATTCCTAAACAGAACAAATTAGGAAAATATATACACAACGCTATACATTGCTTTTAAGCAGAAATAAGCCAGCAGCCATCTGTACTGCTAATAAGGGGTAGCAAAGAGCTACTGCACAATGCTGATCAAGTGACAAGGCATCGCTATAGGGTTATAGCATTTAAAAATGGTCCGCTTCCCGCAAGCATGGCCACTTAGGGTGCGAATAAAATACTGTCACTTGCTTTATCATGACAAATTTAAAACTGCTTACAGACGGTGCCTTCATGAACCTTTCAGACGTGTCCAATGCAAAATGACAAGGTCAAATAAATGGCAAGCAGCTAATCAAAACATTACAACTGTCTGTCCGCAATGAATATAAAATTATTTTGAGCCAGAAAAAAACAAAACAAAACAAACAACTCTGGATATGAGCCCAATGCGTGGCTCTCTTGTGTATGGCTCACATCTCAAAAAAATTTTAAAGGAAATCTGAACTCAACCGTGGATGCCATTGTGGACTTTCCTTCTCAAAATAATAAATACCTGGATACTGTGCTGACCAGCAGTGCAGTTGTTTTCGTACTTCACGGTCTCAAAGCAGATTCACAGTTCATTCACTTTCTTGATCTGTATGTTTGTTAGGTTACTATCTCAGAGTATTGAAGTCAGAAAACTAAGCAACTAGCACCTGAGATGCCAGGTATCACTGTTGCGCCCTCTGGAGACATAATGGGCTTATCAATGAAACATCAAAGAAAGAGGGTGTCAATCTGATGACCCCAATGATGTACATTCCCTCCCCCATCTCCCAACGCCAATAGTACCAGCTTACCATAAGGATTAAAACATTAAAGCGGAGGTGCGCCGACCATTCATTATTTTTTTTTTTTTCAGCCTTTAAGACACTTGTATAATGACAATAGAACACTCACCTTTTAGGTGTAATATCTCCCCCGATGTCCGGTTTCAAATTGAAAATGAAGTTATAAAAATTGATGATGGCCGGTTCCATCTTGCTTGTGGGCATGTGAAGCCCACAAGCATTAATTTCCTGGATGCGCTGAATGCTGAGCTCCCAGCATTCACTGCTCGTTCCCGCGCATGCTCAGTGTTAACGGCGCGGGATCACAACAGGCGGCGTTGTCGGAAGTTCCCACCCCATTGTGATAGCAACACAACGAGATTTCACGGCAGCGTTCCACACTGACTCCTGGTAGGCCTGACACTTAGCTCCCAGGAGACAGTGCGCCGCAGGGGAAAAAGATTATACACTCCTACTCCCGCGGGAGTGACAAACAGGAAGTGCTACTATAAAGACCAATACAAAAGGTAAATACAGCACCAAAAACATTTTTTTTGTTCATTTGCACATCTGTGCATAGCGCTGATAGGGTTAAGATTAGAGGTCGACCGATATATCGGCCGGCCGATATATCGGCCGATATTTGGCTGTTTTTAAGAAATCGGCATCGGCCGATTATTGTTTAAACCAGGCCGATTTGCGCCCGCAACGCTATACCCGGCCGCCTGCAGTGTAGCATGTGACATCTTCCCCTGCGCGGCCGGATGGGAAGAAAGTTTACAAGCACAGGACCGCTCCACCCCGCCCCCCTTCGGCCGCTCCGCCCCCCTCCGGCCGCTCCGCCCCTCCCCCCTCCGGCGCGCTGTAAGAGACGAGCCTCCGCAGGAGATCGTGGCAAGCACCAGCTAAGCTTCCCTGCTAAGGCGGAGCCTGCTGGATGCTGCCATTTCTCCTGCTCTGTGATTGGCTGGTCAGCATCTATCTGCATACACCTAGCCCTATCAGGTGCATGCAGATAGATACCAGCATGTATGGAGGGTAAGTGAGAAAAAGTGTGCTACTGTGCCCCCCTGCAGACTTTATTTAATGTCCTCCACAGCCACCTCTGTACCCCCCCTCCTCCACTCACCTCTCTGTACCCCCCCTCCACCAGTCACCTCTCTGTACCCCCCCCCCTCCTCCACAGTCACCTCTCTGTACCCCCCCCCCTCCTCCTCCAGTCACCTCTCTGTACCCCCCCCCTCCTCCAGTCACCTCTCTGTACCCCCCCCCCTCCAGTCACCTCTCTGTACTCCCCCCTCCTCCAGTCACCTCTCTGTACCCCCCCCCCCCCTCCTCCACAGCCACCTCTGTACCCCCCCCTCCTCCACCGCTACCTCTCTGTACCCCCCCTCCTCCACCGCTACCTCTCTGTACCCCCCCCTCCTCCACCGCTACCTCTCTGTACCCCCCCTCCTCCACCGCTACCTCTCTGTACCCCCCCTCCTCCACAGTCACCTCTCTGTACCCCCCCTCCTCCACAGTCCCCTCTCTTTACCCCCCTCCTCCACAGTCACCTCTCTGTACCCACCCTCCTCCACAGTCACCTCTCTGTACCCCCCCCCCCCCCCCTCCTCCACAGTCACCTCTCTGTAACCCCCCCTCCTCCACCGCTACCTCTCTGTAACCCCCCTCCTCCACCGCTACCTCTCTGTAACCCCCCTCCTCCACCGCTACCTCTCTGTAACCCCCCTCCTCCACCGCTACCTCTCTGTAACCCCCCTCCTCCACCGCTACCTCTCTGTAACCCCCCTCCTCCACCGCTACCTCTCTGTAACCCCCCTCCTCCACCGCTACCTCTCTGTAACCCCCCTCCTCCACCGCTACCTCTCTGTAACCTCCCTCCTCCACAGTCACCTCTCTGTAACCCCCCCTCCTCCACAGTCACCTCTCTGTACCCCCCCTCCTCCACAGTCACCTCTCTGTACCCCCCCCTCCTCCAGTCACCTCTCTGTACCCCCCCTCCTCCACCGCTACCTCTCTGTAACCCCCCCTCCTCCTCCACCGTCACCTCTCTGTAACCCCCCTCCTCCACCTCCACCGCCACCTCTCTGTAACCCCCCTCCTCCACCACCTCTCTGTAACCCCCCTCCTCCACCGCCACCTCTCTGCAACCCCCCTCCTCCACCGTCACCTCTCTGTAACCCCCCTCCTCCACCGTCACCTCTCTGTAACCCCCCTCCTCCACCGTCACCTCTCTGTAACCCCCTCCTCCACCGTCACCTCTCTGTAACCCCCCTCCTCCACCGTCACCTCTCTGTAACCCCCCTCCTCCACAGTCACCTCTCTGTAACCCCCCTCCTCCACAGTAACCTCTCAGTCTGTACCCCCCCCCTCCTCCACAGTCACCTCTCTGTAACCCCCCTCATCCACAGCCACCTCTCTGTAACCCCCCTCCTCCACAGTCACCTCTCTGTAACCCCCCTCCTCCACAGTCACCTCTCTGTAACCTCCCTCCTCCACAGTCACCTCTCTGTAACCTCCCTCCTCCACAGTCACCTCTCTGTAACCCCCCTCCTCCACAGTCACCTCTCTGTAACCCCCTCCTCCACAGTCACCTCTCTGTAACCCCCCTCCTCCACAGTCACCTCTCTGTAACCCCCCTCCTCCACAGCCACCTCTCAGTCTGTACCCCCCCCCCCCCTCCTCCACAGTCACCTCTCTGTAACCCCCCTCATCCACAGCCACCTCTCTGTAACCCCCCTCCTCCACAGTCACCTCTCTGTAACCCCCCTCCTCCACAGTCACCTCTCTGTAACCCCCCTCCTCCACAGTCACCTCTCTGTAACCCCAGTGGTGGTGCGTCCATAAGGGGCGCACGGGCGCCACCACCTCTCTCCTGTCACGTCTCTTTTACCATAGATAGGTTCGTGCATGGTATTTTTTGTAATCACCTGATTGGAGTCATAGGCTCTAATAGGCGTCCAAAAAGGTAGTACTGGGCGCTCGCTGTTCACTCAGCGCTGTGTTAGGAAAGCGAATGAATCGCTTTCCTAACACTGAACCGCCTCTCAGCCAATCAGGTGCTCGGATCTGTTACCTGTCACCTGATTGGCTGAAACGACAGGCACTGTGATTGGACGCCTATACAGAGGACAGGAGAAGACCGAGGGTTGTGGAGCACACCGCCGCCGTGACCCGATACTTTACCGAGACAGGGTAAGGCCCCTTTCACACTGGGGCGGTTTTCAGGCGGTACAGCGCTAAAAATAGCGCCTGTACACCGCCTGAAAAAAACGGCCCCATTCACTCCAGTGTGAAAGCCGGCGGGCTTTCACACTGGAGCGGTGCGCTAGCAGGACCGCAACAAAAGTCCTGCTAGCTGCATCTTTGGAGCGGTGAAGGAGCGGTGTATTAACCGCTCCTTCCCATTGAAATCAATGGGAAACCGCGGGGATACCGCCCGCAAACCCCCGCTGCAGCGGCGCTTTGCGGAGGTTTTTAACCCTTTTGCGGCCACTAGCGGGGGTTAAAACCACCCCGCTAGCGGCCGCATACCGCGGGTAAAACGATGGTAAAGCAGCGCTAAATATAGCGCTGCTTTACCGTCGCCGCCCCCGCACCGCCCCAGTGTGAAAGCAGCCTAAGTGCAGAGCGGGCAGGGGATGCACACTTGCCGCATTTGATGGGGCACAGTGGCTGCAATTGATGGGCACAGTGGCTGCAATTGATGGGGGTTTTTTTTTCCGTTTGTTTACGCCCTCCTAAAAAGTTTGAGCACCAGCCGCCACCGCTGTACCCCCTCCCTCCACAGCCACCTCTGTACCCCCTCCCTCCACAGCCACCTCTGTACCCCCTCCCTCCACAGCCACCTCTGTACCCCCTCCCTCCACAGCCACCTCTGTACCCCCTCCCTCCACAGCCACCTCTGTACCCCCCTACTTTAAAATGACTAAGATTGTCATTTGTATTTTTTAATAATTACAGTCTGATGATGGCTGAAAAGAAATCAAACCCAGTATGGCAGTATTTCAGTGAGCCAACATCAGGGAAGGCCAAGTGCAATATCTGCCAGAAATTGCTGAGCATGGGAGCAGAAAAAGGAAAGACTAAAAATACCACAAATATCTGGAATCATCTGAAAGTCCACCACCTCCAAGCTTATAAAGACGCACAGAGGGAGAAAGAAGCTATAGCTTCTTCTTCAGCCAACTTTCAGCCCACTGTAGTACAGATGTTTGATTCTAAAAGAAAATGGCAAAATACTGATCCCCGGTCCAAGAAAATTGATACCCTAATCACAGAAATGATTGCCACAGACAACCAGCCCTTTACAGTTGTTGCAGATATTGGTTTCCAACGCTTGCTGGCAACAATAGAACCAAGATATTCAATCAAAAGTGAAAAATACTATCGCACAGACATGCTGGACAGTGTGTACAAAAAGGTTACACAGCGAATTAAGACACTAATTGCAACAGAGAATGCTGGCCCCTATTTGTCCTTCACAACAGACTGTTGGTCTGGTGAAACAGAATCACTTATGAGCCTAACATGTCATTTTATAGACAGTAACTGGGAAAGGAAACAGGTAATTCTAAATGTCAAGGCCATGTCTGGCTCCCATACTGGGGACTATATCAAGGAGATGTTCCTTGGCATGCTCAATGATTGGGATATCAACCAAGACAGAGTGGTGCTTGTGCTGCGAGACAGTGGTGCTAACATGATTAAAGGCCTCAGACTGGCAGATATACCAGACTTAAGCTGCAGTGCACACACATTGCAGCTTGTGGTGAAAGAGGGCATCAGCAGTCAGCGAGTAGTGGGGGACATCATTGCCAAATTAAAGACCTGTGCTACACACTTTAGCCACTCTGTGCTTGCAAAGCAGCGTCTTGGAGCCATCCAAAAAGAGCTTGGCCTCCCCCAGCACAGTATCATTCAGGATGTTCCCACCCGCTGGAACTCCACATTACATATGTTGCAGAGGATGCTGGAGCAGAAGCGTGCCCTGAATCTCTATGTAGCAGAACATGGCAAGGTTACCACACCTCCAGCAGAACAATGGGATATCATCTCAAATTTGATAGATACACTGGGCCCTATTGAGGAAGTGACTTTGGATATCAGCAAGGCAGAGGCCTCCATCTCCTGCATCATCCCATGCATTGCTGTGCTGAAGATGGTGCTTCAGGCAGAGGGTCACTCCACAAGGGGGATCAAAACACTTAGGGAAATCATGTGGCAAAGTTTGGAGAGACGATTCACAAAGTTGGAAGATACCAAATGTTTGGTGCTGGCAACACTGCTTGATCCTCGGTACAAGGGTCATGTATTTGCAGGGGACACACTAAGCAAAGCAAAAACTTGGCTGCGAGAAGAGCACGCTAGTGTGTCCGAGCAACAAAAAAGAGCCACCAGTGGAAACGAAGGACCAGAACCAAAACGGACCAGGACAAGGGTAGAAGAGGAGGAGGAACCCAGTCCCTCTGGTCTTCTGGAAAAAATGTATGCGAACATTTTGGGGGCTCATGGAACTCCTGCTGAAGAGAGTGATGAGCACTTAATTTCTGAGCAATTGGAAAAGTACCTCCGAGAGCCACTGATAGACAGACGGACTGGTCTGCCACTGGAGTGGTGGAAACAGAATGCATCCCGCCTGTGCCACCTTGCACCACTGGCAAGAAAATTTCTCTGTCCACCTGCCTCTTCTGTTCCCAGTGAAAGGGTATTTAGTGAGATTGGGATCATTTATGACAAGAAGAGGAGCAGGCTCACAGGAGAAAATGCCGAGAGACTGTGTTTCCTGAACTATAACCTGAAGCTCTTAAACTGGGAGTACCAAGAGAACTGTTAAGTGATGGATGCGGGTGAAGAAGAGAATCGGGGACTGGAACTGAACCAAAAACCCTAAAACTAAAGAAAAATTGCACTTTTTTATTGTTTACAAACTTACTTCAGTAATGGCCATTATCTATTGCTGTTGATTTTCAAAAGTTTTTGTTACCTGTTTTTGTGTATTTTTAAGATACATAGTTGTGTTCTTATCTAACTGACATACATGTGCACTGCCTGGAGGCTTGTTGTGTACTTCTGTTAAATAAATGGTTAATTTAAGCAATTTTCTGTATCCCTTCTTTATTATTTAACTATACTGTTAGATTTTATGAAAAGAAAAAAAAAAAAAAAAAAAAAAAAAAATCGGCCTAAAAAATCGGCATCATATATCGGCCATCGGCTGCCCCAATTTCTAAATATCGGCATCGGCCAGAGAAAAACCCATATCGGTCGACCTCTAGTTAAGATTAAGTTAATAATTTGTGTGGCCCTCCGCTTTAAAGCGGAAGTAAACCCATCGATTTAACAGTTTAAAAAAAAAGGCATGCCGGGAATGCCAACTGCACATTGGCTGTGCTCTCAACCAAACAGTCAAACCATCCAATGGCTGGGGTCATAACGGATCACATGTGCAGCACCGTGGCAGTTGAAGATTAAACAGAGGCAAAGATGGCAGCTTCCTTGGCTGAAAATGATAGGGGGGCTTTAATTCCAATTAGCTCTACTAAGAAGGAAGTCAACAAGCACCGTTTTCATCTTTCTCACATAATGGGTTTCATTTAAAAGGTTGACTCGTATTTAGATTACACCTGAAAGTGGCTAGCTTAACAAAGATAGGCTTTCAAACAATAACACACAACAAGAAATCTGAATTTAGTTATGTCTGCACATGGGGGCTGCCATATTTGTCCATTACATGTGAAGCCGGCTCTGCTTCTTGCCTAGTAATACTGCACAGTGGTTGTGCTCTACTGTTCCTCTTCCCCAATGGAAGTCTATAAGTCAGTGAACTGACAGAAAACAATGCACTCTCTATGTGGCCATTGCTTATTTCAGCAGTTGTTAATCAAGAAAACTGGAGCGATTGAAGTAAACAGATAGCCAGTAGAGGCAAAACCACCAGTCATCATAATACATAATCATAAATGAAGACAGTCAGATAAAGATTATGTTAAACATTACAAATACGATTCAATGCAAGATCCCTTTATATCAGGGGTAGACAACCTGGGGCCCTCCAGCTGTTGCAGAACTACAAGTCCCATCATGCCTCTGGGAGTAATTGTAATGCAATGCCTCATGGAAAATGTAGTTCCACAACAGCTGGAGGGCCCCAGGTTGCCTACCCCCGCTTAATATGCTCAAAATATTGTAATTTGTAAACCTCACCTGGAATTTGAAGAATTTTCTGAAGTACATCTTCTCGCCTGTCTGCGTGGTGTAACTTACAGCACACACCAATCTGGAACAAAGAAATGTGAATTTTTATTAGCAGTGTTCTCACTACAAGAATGGTACTCATATCCCACCGTCTCTGTACTGACCCAATACACTACATTATTCTGAAAACACACTGAAAATAACAGAGAGGGAAATTTACCAAGACTGGAGCAGTCAGAATCTAGAGCAGCTGTGCAACCTTTCAAATTTAAAGCTTAAAACTGAGAAGTACAGCCAAAACGTGTTTGGCTGTACTTCTCCTGTGGATCACAGGCGTGCAGTTCGTTCTGCACTCTTATGACCCGTTTTCAGCAGACAGCTATAGGCTAACATCACTCCAGTCCAGGCTGGGAAAAGATCTCAACCATATGGTCGAGATACATGCAGATGCCTGGACTGGTACCTGGCTCAGCAAGCTGCCGAGAGCCTGAGCCAACGCTCCCACCCCCTCCACAGCCCAGAGCTCTAGCGAGCGCTGGGAGGCAGAGCAGAAAGCCAAATGACTGACAGTCACCAGCTCTCTGCTCACAGAGCACTGAGAGCCGAGCGATCAGCGGTGTTTGATCACTTGGTTCCCAGTCTTTGAGCTGGCGGGGGACAGATGCAGCATAGGTACGATTACCCCCCCCTCAACTTCTCTTTAAAAAGGGACCTTTCACATGGGAATTCAGTCTGGATCAGCGTGTCACTTTTTGAAGGATTCAGACTGAACCACAATGTATCTCGCTGGGCAGACAGATGTAAACGGCATATGTCCGTTTGCATTCGCTCACATTCAAATCAGTTTATGCCTGCATAAAAAAAATGTCTGCACATTTTTGTTTGGACATCAATGGATGTAAACTGAACAAAGACATATTTGCATAATGGTGTAAACTGAACTAAAGACGGATGTGCAAACACAACCCCGATGCACCACGGCACAGAGTCGCACAGCAAATCATTTTTTCTTGTGGCCATCAAAATTATAAAAAAAATTCTCTGTGAATGCTGGAGGTGAGGATTTAATTTGGCTTATGATCCAGATTTTTATGTAGTTTTAGATTTTCTTGGTATTAGGCTATTGGTAATGATTTGGGGTAATCTTAGAGAAAGTGGTGTAATAATTGCATTTTGGTAGTTTGATTTTCTGTTATTTTTTCAAATCGGTGTTATTAATTCTATGTAGTATTTTAATAGGATGGTATGGTTGATTACAGTACAGTATTAGTTTAGTTTTATTTGGTATAAATTGCGGTTATTGGTAATTTTATTGTGGTGTCTTGTTATTATGATTTTTGTGTAGCCTTTGTTGAATGTAATTGTAGCTTTGCAAGTCCCCTTTTGGACTCAAAGTATTCTGAATCTGAACAGGAGACAGACATACAAATGTAAAACTACTGTAAGCTGAATCAGTATTCATCATTAATTTCTTAGGGCATGCCATCTAGATCAATCTATCAGTTTTTAAAACCGATACAGAACTGAACCATAAATGAAAGTCTGTTAACATCCGCCTACTCCTAGAGCTGCACCCGCTGATGCCCGCTGAGGTCTGTCTCTGCTCACTGTGCTGAAATGGACCTGTCAGAGCCCCGCTCTCCTCTATGGGGAGATCAAATGAAAACAGACTGCCGGTCCGTTTTCATCCGATCCGCCAGACAGATGGAAAATAGGGTCACCATCTGTCTGTCTGGATTTCACAGACATTACTTGATCGGATAGCAGCGGACATGTCACCACTTACATCCTTGCACTTGAAATACAGTGAATCGGGAAAATCGCCAATTTGATCACTTTCGATTCACCTGAATATCCTGAATGTGTCTTTTCATATATTTTTTCACGAGCATCAGAAAATGAGCACTGAAATTAACTAATCACTGGTTTAAACTGTATCATTTTCCTAAAAAAAAAAAATGGAATCCTATTGCTTACATGTGTGTGCCAATCTCTTTAACT
Source organism: Lithobates sylvaticus (assembly GCA_028564925.1). Taxonomy (NCBI): domain Eukaryota; kingdom Metazoa; phylum Chordata; class Amphibia; order Anura; family Ranidae; genus Lithobates; species Lithobates sylvaticus. The sequence goes on from CM053026.1 coordinate 107,091,851, forward strand.
TCGTGATGAATGACATCATCTATACAGCTGTCTGGTCTCAGTTCAGCCACCACAGCACTGGATGCAGACAGGTTGAGCCGCTGGGAACTTGTCTGCAGGTCTGCCTGTAGAAAGCATGCAATACATTCATGAGTACCATACATTGGTATTTGCACACTGCAATTTACCACCCTAACCCAGTGGTCACATTAAAAGGATGACCGTTTTAATGCCAAAGCACAAAAAACTGTTATGACTAGAAATGATTTACCTTGACCTGTATGTCTTTGACTGGTTGATTGCTGTCATTGTGAACACTGATGTAGCTAGAGAATGTTTCACCTAGGAAGATGTTTCTTCATTTCCATGTGCAATAAAATGTAAATGTAAAAGAAAGAAAAAAAAGTTATGCTTGCATTATAAGACTTACCCTTGGTTCCAAGAACACAGAACATTTTAGGCCTATAAGGATAAATCACATCTACCAGTTTTTAAGGCTGCATTCACACATGATCGCAGGTCGAGATTCCGCCCCACAATTTCAAATGGCTGCAAAACGCAGGATGCATTTGCAATACCACTACTTCTAATGGCACCCCAATTATGCCGCGATTTTGTCGCAGTTGTTGAGCGGCATTTGGCAACGCTCGCCGCTGTCACCCAAAAAAAGCTCATGTTCCTTTTTGAGCGTCAAGCGTTGCGATTGCAGCGCTATTTACGGCGCGGCAAAATCGTGGTGCCATTAGAAGTAATGGCATCACAAACTAGTCCCGCATTTTGCAACCATTTGAAATGGGGGGGGGGGGGGGCGGAATCGTGGCCATTGCGCCTGCGATCACATGTGCGTGCAGCCTAAAGTTGCTGATCGGAATAGAGTGTAAATTTTCCTTTCACATGTAGCAAACCAGCACTGATTTCACAGAATTAAACGGAAAGCATGCCTGAGGGCAGGAGTGTGACTAATCCCGATTTTGAGTGTTATGCGATGCTGCTAAATAGTCACTGCAACTGTAAAGAGAAGTCTCATACCCAAAATTCTGTGGTAATGTTAACATTTCTCCCAGCATTAATATTTCTGCTCCTTTCACTGTAGAAGGGTCATCTTTCATGAGGTTGTTAAACAAGTCACCTATACAGAGAACAAAATAACTATTAAGGGACATTTTCTAAGAACAAAAACTGCATCATTTATGTCATCAAATTGCTTCTCCAAGAGGGAGTCTTGTACACATACAAGGGAGTCAAGTGCTGAAATTACACTAAGCACAATGCTTCCTGCTGTCTAAAATGGTACATTTCTCGTTCAACATGAAACAGCCCAGGCTGCTTGTCAATCAATAGGTATAGACACTTTATAGGAATCCTTTTTATGTTGATCCTCTGGCTTCAACACTTTGGGGTTAATTTACTAACAATGCAGAGTGTAGCTGTGCTCGTTAGCCAATCAGCCTCCAATTTTAGCTTGTTCAATTAAGCTTTGACAAAATAACTGGAAGATGATTGGTTTCTATGAAGCGCTGCACCAGATTTAGAATAAAGGCTCGGTTCACACTAGCCCAACTCCAAAGTCACGTGACTTTCAGTGCAACTTTGGAATCTGACTTTGATGTGAGATTTTACACTCTGTGGCATTGAAGTCGTATCAAAGTACTGCAGGGACCTTTCCAAAAGTCAGAGCGGGTTGTGTCAGATCAGAAAGGACGGCTCTCATAGGGAAACATTTAAATTTGACATGTCATGCGACTTGAGTTCTCACAAGTCGGATCCCATGTCACACCAGTGTGACTCAAGCCTTAATCAAACTCTTTAAGTCACTGACCCAAAGCAAGTATGCACAAAAGTCCTTAGCTCAGGGGTCAGCAACCTTTTCCAAACCAAGGGGTTTATCAAAAGTTTGCATAGCGATTTGCCCAGTGAAAGTGCACATACAATTGTTCTGTGAGAATGTATAGGTTTTTCAAATACCACATTTAAGTATCATCATTTTAAATCAATGAAAAAAATAAATAAAAATAAAAGTCGACAGGCACAGGAAATAGCCTAAAAACCCTTTATTTTTTGCCTTATTCGCACAGAAGGAATGTATGTGCACTTTTACTGGGCAAATTGCTATGCAACTTTTTTATTTATTTGTGATACAACCCTAGGTCCTGGATCACGCCTAATTCGACATTGAAATTGTGCGACTTCACTTGAAATTGCACGATTTCAAAGGCACAAAACCGCCAAAAGTAGTGCAGAAACTACTTTTTTTTTTTAAATCGGTGCGGCACCGCAAAGTTGGTGTCACACTGATTTGAACAGTTCCATTGTCAACAATAGGGTGCGACTTGTCTTGCAGTTTGTAACTTTCAAATTGCATCACAAGTCACACTGGTGTGAACGGAGGCTTAGTATCAATTTACACATTATACACAAGCAGAGCGTAGTACACATTTTGGCAAGTTAAACTTTATTATATTAACAAGGTGCACACACAACATTCACATTCATGTTTTAGTGGTGCTATATCTGGCCACCTTTTTCAAATATTAGAATTGGTCTAGTTAACTCACTCCACTAAAGACTAAAAAATATTTAAACCCATTTTACTACAGTGATGTTTTAATTAGAAAATCTAAATATTTTTTAGCCATAAGGCTGTTTCCAGGTGCCAGTGAAAATAGCATTGCATTCCCACCTTGGCGTATGTGCCTTAGGTTGCTGGCTGCTGCATTAGCCGCATACCATTGTATGGGTTTGGGCTCAAAGTATTAATGCCGTACGGTCAATCTGAAAGCCAAGCAACTATCATTTGCTGAATCAAGGTAAGCTGTGGAAGCCCCAGTGTTTGTCAGGAAAGGTTTTCTTGCATGAGCAACACAGTCATAGTAATAGACTAGCAGCTCAGAAAATAAAGCCTCTTTTTCCAGCCCCTCTGATGAAAAACTTTGGACTGAGCCATTAAGACAAAAAGGCGTAAGAAGTATATAAGAAAAGGCAGTACCATTCGTCATTCCACATTAATTTGGGGTTTTAAAATGCAAGTTTTTGGAGGTAAACAAAGTGTGTTTTTTTTTTCCTTCTACTTGGGTGCCTGCGGAGCATTGCACCTGCAATCCGTGGAACGCGGGTGCAATGTCAGGCTCCTGCATGCACTACCTCCTGTTTTTTGCCTGCATCTCCTTATGGACTTTGAGTTACATAGCTGGAGGAAGAGTGTATGAACTACGAGGGATCCATTGAACACTGCAAACTGTCTGTCGTGCTGGCAGACAGGACTTGTAGTTTCTTCATCCACAGATTCCTGTAAATGAATGACGCAGCTGTGACTGATGCAGGGAGAAGAATCACTGTTACAGGCAAGGGCGGGGGTACTGAATATGTTGCATCCTACATAGAGGTGTAAAATGTAAACTTATCTTTAAAGTGTAAGTCTAGGCAAAATCTATAGCCTTGCCAGAGTTCTGTTGCTGGATTATGTCAGTATATCCTTCTCTTCATTTTTATAACTAAGCACTTTTTCCCCTCCCATACCGGCTGCCTTTTGTTTCTCCCACTCGCCTGCTTTCAGTGCAGAAGAGGCAGCATTGTGAGCTCAGTGCAGGATGTTAGGAGCTTCCTGAATATCTGTGTCATCAGGTATTTTTCTCTATACCTGAAGCATTTTAGAAGCCAAAACAGGGGTAAATGTGCATGTATTGCTGAGATGTACTGAATGTGTTTATAAATTTTGCCCACTTTATGGGCCTGTGTTGGCGGTCTTTGGGCTTGTGTAAATGGCATCAGTTTGGGGTGCTTCAGCGATCATTTAAAATTCATTTTCAGGTACATTTAACATCTTTCTAACCGGCTTAAAGCCTCTCCTACAGACATGGGCATGTAAAACCCAATTTAAGTGAATTAAGGTCAAAGTCAGTCGACAAGGAAAATCCAACACTTGTTTTAATTGAATTCACTCATTGAGGTTTGTTCTTTTTCAGTTTAATGCAGAAAACATTTTACCTGGAAGGTCTCGTTCTTCACATGTTACTGGGATATTGGTAAATAAAGTTGGTTTTGTGAGGCGCATCACTAGAAGGAGAAAAAAAAACTTAGTACTTATGTTGGATATTGGAAAATTGCCTTTTCAGTCATTGTTTTTTTCTTCTACTTACAAAGCGCAACATTTCAAGCAGCGCTTCACATAATACACTGCACCATTCTTGTCACTAAATGATATATTGCTCAAACATGCCATGGTTATATGTGAAATTGCACCCAAAATACATTCTGCTGCTTCTCCCAAGTACGACGATAACACATGTGGGACTTTTTGGGAGCCTAACAGTGCAGGACCCCGAAAACCAATCAGCACCTTCAGGATCCCCGTACTCAGGAGAAGCAGCAGAATGTATTTTTGGGGTGTCATTTCACATATGCCCATGGCATGTTTAAGCAATATATCATTTCAGTGACAACTTTGTGTAAATTTATTTTTTTTGTCATTTTTCAATCACTTATGACAAAAAAAAAAAAAAAAAAACATTCAATGTGCTCAACATGCCTCTCAGCAAATTCCTTGGGGTGTCTACTTTCCAATAAGTCATTTGGGGGGGGTTGTACTGCCTTGCCATTTTAGCACCTCAAGAACCGAGATGGGCAGTCAAACTAAAAGCTGCGTAAATTCCAGAAAATGTACCCTTAGTTTGGACGCTATAACCAGACAGTTTTTGCGCAAACCAATATACGCTTATTGAATATTATTTTACCCAAGACATGTAGCTGAATACATTTTGGCCTAAAATGTATGACTAAAAATAGTTTTTTTTCCCCTTTATATAAACAAAAAGTAGTAAAAAAATTTCCTCCAAAATTTTTGGTCTTTTTTCGTTTACATTGCAAAAAATAAAAACCGCAGGGGTGATCAAATACCACCAAAAGAAAGCTCTATTTGTGGGGAAAAAAAAGGATGCAAATTTTGTTTGGGTACAGCATTGCATGATCGTGAAATTACCAGTTAAAGCAACGCACTGCCAAATTGTAAAAAGTGCTCTGGTCAGAAAGGGGGGGTAAAACCTTCCGGGGCTGAAGTGGTTAAGAGTTTTAGCAGGCGCGTGGCCACGAGAGCCAGAACGGGGATCTGTGTGTGTAAACACACAAATCCCGATTCTGTCAGGGGAGGAGAGACAGATTGTCGGCTCCTAAAGATTAGGAACAGCAATCTGTCTCCTCCTCCAGTGAGTCCCATCCCCCCACAGTTAGAAACACCTAGCAGGGAACACATTTAACCCCTTGATCGCCCCCTAGTGTTAACCCCTTCCCTGCCAGTGACATTTACACAGTAATGAGTGCATTTATAGCACTGATTGCTGTGTAAAATGGCAACAGTCCCAAAAAAGTGTCCGATCTGTCCGCCTGAAATGTTGCAGTCCCAAAAAAAAAAAAAAAAAAAAAGCCATAAATCTATCCCCTATTTTGCAGACACTATAACTTTTGCGAAAACCAATCAATATACACACTTATTGTGATTTTGTTTACCAAAAATATGTAGAAGAATATATATTGACCTAAACTGATGAATTATTATTTTTTGGGGGGATATTTATTATTAGGAAAATACAAACTGTGACCAAATACCACCAAAAGAAAGCTCTATTTGTGGGGGGGGGGGGGGTGGGGAATGTCAATTTTGTTTGGGTAAAGCGTCGCACGACCACGCGATTGTCAGTTAAAGCGACGCAGTGCCATATCGCAAAAAATGGCCTGGTCATTAAGGAGGCAAAAAATTAAGCAAAATGTTCTAATTTACAGATAACATGCAAATCCATATGCAGTAATGTAACTTTACAATATAAAATGTACAAAGGCAAACAATGAGAGTCATCCTTTTTATTAAAAAAATAAATCAATGTTTTAAATCATCCAAAAACAAAAAAAAAATTATATAAATGTCAATTAATGTGGTATTACAAAAACACAATTAAAAATAATGGTCAGTTAAATGCAGTCTTCACACCCCCACACAGCCTCCCTCCACCAATACTGGGTGTCTGCCCCTTCAGATCCCACCAAAAGACTACCAGCATATTAGCTGCATGTATTCAATAGCAATTGGTGCTCTTTGGTCTTTTACTTACTAAAAACAAGGCAAAAAAATTAATCCATTCTAATGGCTACAAATAAAGGGAAGTGCAGAAGTTCAATATTTACATCCATTTTTTTTTTTAAACTTGAGCAAAAAAAGTAAAATCCAACTTTAAAATTGTAAGATAATATTAAAAAAAAAAAATAAAAAAAAAGAAGGATATTAAAAACTACTCACACACTTATTAAAAATCTAATTTAAAAAAAAAAAGCAAATTTATATATATATATATATATATATATATATATATATATATATATATATATATATATATATATATATATATATATATAAAAAAAAATTATATTATATTGAGAAAAAAAGTCAGTGTGAAACTATTTATTGCATCAAAATTCCTTCCAAGCTCTATTCCAGTGAATATCAATACAAATAATTGCAAAAAAAATAAAAATTCAGAATGTGGTTTACCACATTTTGCCTATTAAGCCAATATGTAAGTTTTAAAATTAAATGAAAATAAATAAAGCTCAAAAACCATGTAAAAATGAGGTATCAAATATTTCTATTTTAGAAATACATCAATTTATATTATGGGGTTAATTTACTAATAAACAGGAGCGTGCAGCTCTGCATAGAAACCAATAAGCTTCCAGGTTTTATTGTCAAAGCTTCATTGAAGAAGGTGGCGTTAGAAGCGGTGTGGCTACCATGCACAGCTGCACCAGGTTTTGCACTCTCCAGTTTTAGTAAATCAACCCCTAAGCTTTTAAGACAACACAAATTATAATATTTTATATTGCGATTGCAAATAATAATCCTTAAACTGGCCACACACCTAATTACACAATAAATCCCTAGGATTTGCGTAGATTTATTTTATAACCAAGCAGGCGGGCACTTGCACTAAATAGCCGACAGCAAATCTACAGTAATCCAAATTCTACAATCACATTTTAAATGGATAAGTTCACCTTTACAACAACAAAAAAAAAAAAAATGCATTTTTTTTTGGTAATGGACCTGTAAAGCATTGCATCCACAATTAGTAGATAGTGGGTGTAATTCCACGATCCTGCAGACTGTCTGTATCTGTCTAGATGTACCTCAAATATTTTTGGGAAAATAGTATAATTGGTGGGTTTAAAGACCCCCCCCACCCCACGCCCTTATTGATGAAAATACTTCGGTTTGTCCTCGATCCAGCAATCTTCCCTGTGCAGCCCTTCATGAGCCGCACAGCCATGCTTCAGAAGTGCCCCCTGCCTTTTTCATTACCCTTTTTCCCCCAGCAAGCTCCTGCACAGTACAGCTTTCCCCCTAGGAATGAATCTGGTAATGGCACACATGCATTAAATGAAAAGGATATGGCTGGAATGGGGTTTGAAGCAAGGCTCTTCAGCATTGTGCGAAGATCATTGGATTGAGGACAAAGGGTTTCTTTAACTGGAATTTATCAAGGAGGTAGAGACCTGCTATAAAAGGGCACCTATAGCCAAAACATTTTAGTTTTGGAAAGAGTGGGAAGAAGGTTAGATCTCTGGTCACCCAAAAGCTCCATTGGTTAGATTCCTTCACTTTGTCTGGTAAAAAGGCTGTCCACAGGACAGGAAGGATATCTAACCACAGTAGTAAAAATGTTTTTTTGGATGGCCAAAGCTTTTTTGGCCCTATTTTCTTGCGCTCTCCTGTGGCCCAGAATCAGCCAACTCCAGGCCACAGCTCACTGTTAGCTGATGTTACAGAGTCACTCCAGGCTCAGGAAGGATCCTGACCATGTCAGGGTCCACTTGGATGCCGATTGGCAGCTGGCTCAGCGCGTGGATGAGATCCTGACCACTCCCACTCCCTCCCCAGTGGAGGGGAAGCTGCAGCATCGGTCCCACACTTTTCCTTTAAAATAGAGAAATTCTAGAACATCTGTCAGCTTTTCTTGTTTCCCCTGTCTGGTAATAGGTAGTCATTAGAACATAAAGTGAACGGAATTCCCTCTAATCAAGCCCTTGAGATCAGAAAAACCTCACAGGGGGTTCTAATCTTTTTTTCTTTTTTATAAAATGGACAAATAAAAAAAAAAAGTCCTGAGCAAAGATACAATTTAATGAACAACTTGTACCAAAGGCACAGTTGTCCTTTAATGTGTGATAGGGACTTTATCCCAATGTTGTCAATTCTCTCAAGAGGATAAAGTAGACTTAGGAGGTGATGGTAACAGGTTTTCTGTGAAGGATAAATAAAACGTAATAGGACTGAAGTGTATCTCTTCTACAGGCTCCATGCATGGTAGGTTACGTGTGTGAAAGCCTAGGCCAGTGATGGCTAACCTTGGCACCCCAGATGTTTTGGAACTACAGTTCCCATGATGCTCATGCACTCTGCAGTGTAGTGAGCATCATGGGAAATGTAGTTCCAAAACATCTGGGGTGCCAAGGTTCACCATCACTGGCCTAGGCCCTTGGTCAAATCTCGTTGCTGCAGAGAAAGATCAGAGCTCAGACCGGCTGATGCATGTTCTTTAGCAGTAATCACCAAGCCTAGTGGCTTAGACAAATGGCTATTACCTTTGCAAAAAGTTAACAATTTCTACTTGTATGGTTTTTTTTTTTAAATCAACCCCATCATTTGGGGCATTACAAACTAAAAATTGTCCCATGTTTCCGTACAGAAAAATCGATTTTACCAGAGAGCGTCAGTTCTGACATAACCAAGGTGCCAATATGCTCACAATAACGCAAGTCACAGAATATCCATATCTGGTTTATATCTCTTTGAATTGTGGCATTACAGCTTGGAAGAATTCTATCTCTTAGCAATCGGCTCAGTTTTCTCCAAACCTCTTCCAGAGTTCGAGTTCCACAGACCGATGGTAAAATTGTCCATCTTCCTCGGTGGAAGATATTCAAATTAAGTTTATCCAAGATGGTTTTTAGTTGTTCAGATGGTTGGATATTGGTGTCTCCACTCCTGGCTCTCTGAGTACATATACTCCAAGTCCTGAACTGTGCATTTCCACCAGAAACATGGTCATCCACAGCCTGAGGACAGCCGGCGATTTCTTCAGATGAAACAATCTGCTGGTTATTTTCTGCATAAACATTGGTTTTGAACTCTAACAGACCAGGTGTTGGATCACAGTACAAAAAGGTCTCCACACGGAAAGGGTCAAAAGGACTATGATCTATCTTTGAACAGAAATCACTTGGCACAGGAGGACATCTTTGAGGCTTTAGAATAAAGCTGGTTATGTACTGTGGAAACCACGGTGCAAACTTTGGCAGGTGTCGGGCAGGAAATTCTTCCAATGAGCCAGCACATAATTTATGTAATTTCTCTGGTGTAGTTTCTGATGGACGATAGTGCAATACAACTTCCATTTCCTAGAAAGCAAAAACTCCAGCATCCCAAGACTCTTCCACCGGCTAGTAAATGCCAATTATGCAGGCTGTCAGAGAGCACAGGTACTGCTGTACTCAGGTCATGAGCCGGCTTAGTCCGATCCACATTATATGTCGTTTTGTAGCAGATTCTTTGGATACAGCTTCAATATTACTCTCCCCAGCCATTAAATTAGTAGAAGCAACATCTGATCTTCATGCCGCAGGTTGCAGTAATTTCCAGAAAATTCACTTCACATATATTTTTCACAGTGACCATCTCATAGAAACGTAGAAGGATCGATTTGAATCGCCAATATTCTGAATTCCACATCATCCAATTTTATGTCGACCTAAAGTAGAAGTATTGTACATAACTGTTGGGATGATGAATATCTTAGTTGCATATTACTACGGTCAAGAACTTACTGCCAGAACTCAAACACACAATTAGTCCAGGTTCACATCTGTGCAGGCGGTGCACAGGCACAGCAGCCCATTCACCTAAACTGGCTGCTGTACCTGCGTTTCCCCACAAGGAAAAATGCCCTGACCTTTCTATAAAAACTTTAGAGCTTTGGAACCATGTGGTTTCATGCGCCGCATTTTATGCCATTTAGAATTATCAGCAACTGGCGCATCTGAGAGCTAAAAAGCGTGTTTTGGGTGCGCCCCCAGCCTGAGCCGCTCGCATCGGTTGTCACAATCCTGGACACCGGCATTTACACGCATTCCCGCACCCACAATAGTGTGAACCTTAAGCCATCTTTCTTTTATCAAGATTCATGCAAATACAATTCATGTGCATGAATATTCTTATTAAAAAAAATAATTCTTAACACGCTTAAATTTCTGAAGAAGAAAAAAAAAAAGTAAAAATTCTGAATCTCCGGTAGGTGATGGAGACATTCAGAGGCTTCAAATTCAGGATGAGCCTGAATTTCCCTGAAGGTAGGAAATAGTGCAAGTCATCTATGGTGTAAGAGCTACTTTGAATAAAGTTTGAATAAAGAATACAAATAAAACTGCTTAAAGGCCAAGAAGTACCCATTAAAAAAAAAAAAAAAAAAAAAGTTTCTAATCGCAGGCAGTGAGACAAATTAAAGGGCATGATCAGCAGGTGGTACTGCCACCGAAAATAATCCATTCTACAGATCAGTGGACGTGGAGTGAAGAGGGGCAGGACCTGCCTTTTTTACAACGAATTGCAGTTCACTTTTATTTTTTTTAATTGACTGAATCATCACAAAATATTTAATTCGATATTTCATACATTGTCCATTATGTACTGCAGCAAGTTACGACAAGCTGGCATGCAGTGCAGTGAGTTGTGTGGCATTTGTATGCAGAGCACTGCAACTCAATGCTGTGTTATGGTGTGAACAATTGTTTTCTAGTTACCCTGCTGTTTAGCTATGTCGATCCTCAATGCCCAACCTGTAAACCAATTGCACTTTTTTGAAGCCCTCTGGGCCCCTGCAGACAAGGTTGTCCCCAGTCTACAACTCCTGAATCATGGTCACAGTCTGGCAGTCTCCTGCAGCCTCTTGTATGGTGCGCACAGTCTCTAGCCATCTCTGGCATCATGCCCACAGTCTCTAACCATCTCGGGGATCCTGCAGTTTCTGATCATTTATGGCCTTTTGATGATGTTGGGGAGGTCACATTTAAGGCCCCCCATATCATGAAAGTTTAACACTGATGTAAATCAACACAGCTCAGTAAATATGATGTGAATAAGTCCTGTGTCATGATGGTACACTGGCAGCCCATGAAAAATGCAAATATATGTATATATACACTACAATAGGGTTCTTTTACACCATACTGCACATAGAAAATGCACTACAACACACTGATAATGCTTGTGCATTAGTGTGCAATTGCATGCATTTTTATGCATGTTGTATTTAGATGCGTTGGCATGCATTTTATTGTTCATCTGTTAATGAGCATTTTCTTTATTTCCTTTTATATCATTCCCAGTTCCCTGAAAGACTCGTCCATGAGCAGAGAGCTGGTGACTGTCAGTCACCGCAGTCTGCTCCGCCCCATGCTCACTGAGAGGCTGAGCCAGGTGCCGATCCAGGGTGGTGGGCAGATCCCGAACGTATTGTGGCGATCTTACCTCAGCCTGGACCGGCTCTGTGATGTCAGCTGAAAACAGGTCACAGGAGTGTAGAACAAACTGCACTCCTGTAATCCACAGGAGAAGTACAGCCAAACAAGCTTTGGCTGTACTTCTACTTTAAAGTGGTTCTAAAGTCTAAATGTTTTTTTACCTAAATGCATTCTAGTCAGAATATAATCCTTTTATTTCACAAGGCACAAAAATGTCACATGATATAAGCTAAATGAAAATTTCCATTTGATAAACTATCAAATGGAAATTTTCAGTAAAAAAAAAACCTGCTCAAGTAAATTTTAGGGCACACAAGCACATTATATTAACCACTTCAGCCCCAGACCAATTTGCAGCCAAAGGACCAGGCCCCTTTTTGCGATTCGGCACTGCGTCGCTTTAACTGACTATTGCGCGGTTGTGCGACGTGGCTTCCAAACAAAATTGGCATCCTTTTTTTCCCCACAAATAGAGCTTTCTTTTGGTGGTATTTGATCTCCCCTGCGGTTTTTATTTTTTGTGCTATAAACAAAAATAGAGCGACAATTTTGAAAAAAAAAGCAATCTTTTTTGCTTTTTGCTATAATAAATATCCCCAAAAAATATATAAAAAAAATTTTTTTTTTTCCTCAGTTTAGGCCCATACGTATTCTTCTACATTTTTTTTTCAAAAAATATCGGAATTAGCGATTATTGATTGGTTTGCGCAAAAGTTATAGCGTTTACAAAATAGGGGATATTTTTTATAGCATTTTTATTAATATTTTTTTTTTTTACTAGTAATGGTGACGATCAGCGATTTTTATTGTGACTGCGACATTATGGCGGACACATCGGACATTTTTGACACATTTTTGGGACCATTGTCATTTATACAGCAATCAATGCTATTTAAATGCATTGATTCCTGTATAAATGACACATGCAGTGAAAGAGTTATCCACCAGGGGGAGGGGAGGGGTTATGGGCTGTGGCGTGCGTTTTTTTTTTTTACATTAGGGGGCGGGGCCGACGTCATTGATCGGCTTTCCCGATGACAGGGAACAGCCGATCAATGACAGGCAGAGTAGAAAGCGTGGGGAGAGGTTTGTTTACACATACCTCTCCCCGTTCTTCAGCTCTGTGACCCGATCGCAGGACACCAGCGGCGATCGGGTCCACTGGTCCCGCGGCCGGGGTCACGGAGCTCCCGACCGGGTCGCGAGCGTGCCGCTGGCGGCACGCGCGCGACCCACGGCCAGGCAATTAAAGGGCCACGTACCTGTACGTGGTTTTGCCTGGCCGTGCCATTCTGCTGACGTATATATGCAGTGGGCGGTCGGGAAGTGGTTAACAGATTTTTTTGGTAAAGTAAAAAAAAAAAAAAAAAAGGTGCAGTTGAGTAAATAGATACTAAACATGTCAAGACTTATAATTGCCCATGAAACAACAATGAAAAACACCCCACTGCCCTTTACTGTCCTAGTCTCCCACTGTGTAAAATTCAAAATGCTAACCATAACATACAAGGCCATCCACAACATCGCCCCCAGCTACATCACCAACCTCATCTGCAGATATTGCCCAAATCGTCCCCTCCGCTCCTCCCAGGACCTCCTGCTCTCTAGCTCCCTTGTTACCTCCTCCCATGCTCGCCTTCAGGACTTCTCCAGAGCCTCTCCCATCCTCTGGAACTCCCTGCCCCATTATGTCAGATCAGCCCCTACCCTGTCCACCTTTAAGAGATCCCTGAAAACTAATTTATTCAGAGAAGCCTATCCCACACCCACCTAACAACTGTCCCCGAGCCACCCCATTAAATCATTCTCTGCAGCTATTACCTTTTGTACCACCACCCGTCCCTTTAGAATGTAAGCTCTACGAGCAGAGCCCTCCTGTCCCTTTTGTATTGAACTGTACTGTAATTGTGTTGTCCCCCCTATACATTGTAAAGCGATGCATTAACTGTTGGCGTTATATAAATCGTGTATAATAATAATACCCTTAAGGCTTAATGTACACGGGACGTTTTAAAACCTCTCCTGATGCATTGCACCCCTGATCAGCAGACCACTGGTGCAATCTCAGACTGTCTGTGTAAGCTGTCTGCTCGTACCCGATACAGGCAGGCGGTTACTGAATGACAGAAGAACCAATAAACTACTAGAGTGCTCAACAGCACCCTGGTAGCTCACTAAGAACTACAAGCCGTCAGCCGTAAAGGATGTTGATACTTGTAAGTCATTCAATCTAACAGCTCTGTGTACCCACCCAGCCATGTTCTTTTCAAATTGTGACAGCGCGTGCAGGGAGAAGAGCCACAGCTGCTGTCAGAAATAGAAAGGGAAACAAATTAGAAAGGGGATTAGGGAGAGGTTACAGGACAGGTTACAAGTTCTCAAAAGGTGGACTTAGCCTTTAACCACTTGCCACCCGCCCACTATTAAATGACGACTGGGCGGTGTGGCTCTCGTTCTGGGTGGACGTCATATGACAGCCTCCCAGAATGACCGCTCTCGTGCGCCCCAGGGGCACACAGCACAGCCGTGCTAAGACAGGGCGCGACCCCGATCTGTGTAAAGAGCCGTGGCTCTTTAACCATGTGATCGGCTGTGTCCAATCACAGTCGGTCACATATAAACATGGAGATGCCGGTAATCGGCGCTCCTCGCCTCACACTGACAGACAGAGTGAGAGGAGAGCTGATAAGCGGCATCTCCTCAAAGGGGACAGCTAGGTATGTAATCAGGGCACTAATCATCAGTGCCCTGATTACAATTAAGTGCCCACCAGTGCCAGCAATGATTGCCCACCACTGCCAGCAATCAGTGCCAAGTACCAGCAATCAGTGGCCATTAGTGATGCCAGTCAGTGCTGGCTATCAATGCCACCCATCTGTGTCGCCTATTCATGCCCATAAGTGCGGAATATTTGAGCCTCATCGGTGCAGCCTATCAGTGCCGCCTCATCAGCGAAGGAGAAAAATTACTTATTTACAAAATTTACTGACAGAAACTAAGAAAAACGTTTTTTTTTTTTCCTCAAAATTTTTGGGAGTGATTAACTGCTTCCCGACCGCCTCCTGCACATATATGTCGGCAGAATGTCACGGCTGGGCAAAACCACGTACCTGTATATGGTCCTTTAAGAGCCCAGCTGTCGGCGCGCTCGCGACCCGGTCGGGAGCTCCGTGACCACGGCCGCGATCGCCACTGGTGTCCCGCGATCGGGTCACAGAGCTGAAGAACGGGGAGAGGTCTGTGTAAACAAACCTCTCCCCGTGCTTCCTACACTGATCGGCTGTTCCCTGTCATCGGGAAAGCCGATCAGTGACGTCAGACGTCAGCCACGCCCCCTATTGTAAAAAAAAAAAAAAACACACACACACGTCACACTAACTCCTCCCCGCCCCCTAGTGGTTAACTCCTTCACTGCCAGTGTCATTTACATAGGAATCAGTGCATTTAAATAGCACTGATTTCTGTATAAATGACAATGGTCCCAAAAATGTGTCAAAAATGTCCGATGTGTCCGCCATAATGTCGCAGTCACAATAAAAATTGCTGATCGCCGCCATAACTAGTAAAAAAAAAAAAAATATTAATAAAAATGCAATAAAACTATCCCCTATTTTGTAAACGCTATAACTTTTGCGTAAAACCAATCAATAATCGCTAATTGCATTTTTTTTACCAAAAATATGTAGAAGAATACGTATCGGCCTAAACTGAGAAAAAAAAAAAAAAAATTTATATATTTTTTGGGGATATTTATTATAGCAAAAAGTAAAAAATATAGAATTTTTTTCAAAATTGTCGCTCTATTTTTGTTTATAGCGCAAAAAAAAAAAACCGCAGGGGTGATCAAATACCACCAAAAGAAAGCTCTATTTGTGGGAAAAAAAGGACGCCAATTTTGTTTGGGAGCCATGTCGCACGACCGCGCAATTGTCAGTTAAAGCGACGCAGCGCCGAATCGCAAAAAGGGGCCTGGTCCTTTGGCTGCAAATTGGTCCGGGGCTGAAGTGGTTAAATACCACCAAAAGAAAGCTCTATTTGTGTGAAGAAAATGATAACACTTTCACATGGTTACAGTGTAGCATGACCGCGCAATTGTCATTCAAAGTGTGACAGCGCTGAAAGCTGAAAAATGGCTTGGGCAGGAAGGGGGGTGTAAGTGCCCGGTATTGAAGTGGTTAAACACTTACCTGACTCCCTTCACCACTGTCCTGGCCGCAGTTCGGCTTCCCTCACTTCCTGGTCTCACAGGAGACACTTAGAGCAGCGGAAGCCATAGGCTCCTACCACTGTCAGTCAAACTACTGTACAAAGGGAGCGCGGGGTGTGGCTTACCAGTGCTGCGTGTGTCTATGGATGCACACAATCCGCATTGGGAGCGAAATCACATGGATGCCTCATAGAACCTGGCTTGCTAAGGAGGAATGAGGAGCGGACAGTGCTGGCAGGGGACTGCCAGAAAGGAAGTAAGGGAACGCTCTGTCTATTATCATTGCACAGAGCAGGTAAATATAAAAAATATATATATATTTTATAGCAAAAAAATGGTTTAGCATCATTTTATGTAGTGTGCCATGCAGTAACATGCATGGTGCTGCATTTTAGCGCTATGCCCTAAACATGTACACAATGTAGAGGTGGGAACTTCTATTAACCCTTGCAGTGACTCATGTTTATCCGGTACAGACAAACGCAGGTCACTGAGCATGGTGTGGACAGGCATACATTACCACAACACACATTAATAGGCCCCAATCCCCCCACCAGGAGGAGATGAGCAGGCCTGGCACTGTGCTGACCTCTGGAGAAGAACTCCAGCCACCCCAATCCTGCACAGGGCTCTGCTGTACCCCATGGAGGGGGAGGGGTGTGTAGTCAGATACAGGCTGAGGTGTCAGGGGCCAGGCTGTGAGGCCTGCCAGTGCTGGGTACAGGGGACACAGGCATGGCACTACTAGAACAACAGAGGAACTGACAAAACCCCATAATCCTTCGGTACCTTTGAGTGCCAGCAGGTGTTCCTGTTTGGGCTGGTTCACGTCCATGGCGCCCGAACTGTCACAGTCCACACAGCAACCCCGCTACACGACTCCTACGGCAAGCAAAAGGGACCAAACCGTGTGTCCGCGCATGCGCAGAATAGGCCCGACGCCGGGAGATCATGTGACAGGTCACAGGGCGGGGGCATGACGGGTGCTTAGTCTGAGGAAAGGGATATGTCTGTGGAACTATAAATCCCAGTGTGCACTGTCTAATAAAGCATTACTATATGTCTGTGAAACTACGAGTCTCAGTGTGCACTGCCTAATAAATTATTATGTTTGTGGAACTACAACGCTCTCTATGCACTGTGTAATAAAGTATTATAAACGTCTGTGGAACTACAAGTCCCAGTGTGCACTGCCTAAGAAAGTATTATAAATGGAACCTACTAAAAGGAATGACAGAAAGGAATGCCCATAGACTTTAACAGGGAGATGGAATGCCCATAGAGAATAATGGAAACAAAATATTTAAATTAGTGACAGAATCTTTAGACATATCAAATAAATCTTTAGCAAACCTACTTTTAATTATCAGTGGCGTGGTCTCTGGAACTACAACGCTCACTATGAACTGTCTAATAAAGTATTATGAATGTCTGTGGAACTACACCGCTCACTATGAACTGTCTAATAAAGTATTATGAATGTCTGTGGAACTACACCGCTCACTATGAACTGTCTAATAAAATATTATAAACGTCTGTGGAACTACAACACTCACTATGCACTGTCTAATAAAGTATTATGAATGTCTGTGGAACTACAACACTCACTATGAACTGTCTAATAAAGTATTATAAACGTCTGTGGAACTACAACGCTCACTATGAACTGTCTAATAAAGTATTATAAACGTCTGTGGAACTACAAGTCCCAGTTTGCACTGCCTAATAAAGTATTACAAAACATCTGTGGAACTACAACACTCACTATGCACTATCTAATAAAGTATTATAAATGTCTGTGGAACTACAATGCTCACTATGCACTGTCTAATAAAGTATTATAAATGTCTGTGGAACTACACCGCTGACTATGCACTGTCTAATAAATTATTATAAATATCTCTGGAACTACAACACTCACTATGCACTGTCTAATAAAGTATTATGAATGTCTGTGGAACTACAAGTCCCAGTGTGCACTGCCTAATAAAGTATTATAAATGTCTCTGGAACTACAACGCTCACCATGCACTGTCTAATAAAGTATTATAAATGTCTGTGGAACTACAAGTCCCAGTGTGCACTGCCTAATAAAGTATTATAAATGTCTGTGGAACTACAACATTCACTATGCACTGTCTAATAAAGTATTATAAATGTCTGTGGAACTACAATGCTCACCATGCACTGTCTAATAAAGTATTATAAACATCTGTGGAACTACAACGCTCACTATGCACTGTCTAATAAAGTATTATAAACGTCTATGGAACTACAAGTCCCAGTGTGCACTGCATAATAAAGCATTTCATGGTACTAATCACTAAGGCTGGCCATACATTATACACGTTTCCTTTAGATTTACCAAAAAACATAAAATATGAGGGCAAACCTAATCACTTTCAGTTTGTATGCAGTCAGGCAGGCCCTTTCTCTACTGTAGTTGAGGGTAAATCTAAAGGAAATTGTACAAGAAAATTTAATAATGTATGGCCCTCTGTCCTGGTGATGTTGTGTCCTTGGCTGAGATCAAAACATCAACCGTATTTGAATTATCGCACATGTGCAGTAACTAAAAAAAAAAGGCATTAAAGCGGTAGTAAACCGCAGTTGGTGAAAAAATAAATAAAAAAATCCTTGCAAGGCAATGTCAGAATGTGCTAGTATGCATCGCATACTAGCACTTTATGAGAAACTTATCTTAGAACAAAGTCCTTCTGCCTCGCAATGTCACCGCTGAGAGGGCGGACATCTTTCTTCTGGATTCACGGATTCTGGCTACATGTGTGGCCAGGAGCCGCCGTTTCCAGCACGGGCTCTGAAGGTCCGGCGCGGTATGTGCCGGTGACGTCACCGCTGCCATGCACTCTGAAAATCTAAATGGTGCAAGTTTAGAAGATATTCACAGTTCCTTTTAGGTAAGCCTTATTATAGGCTTACCTGTAGGTACAAGTGGATATACAGAGTTTACTACCACTTTAATTGCTGGGTTCAGGACCCCAAGCGGGCAGTCTCCATATATTAAGACCCCTTTCACACTGGGGCGGTTTTCTGGTGCATTAGCGCCGGAAAAAACCTTTCATAAGAACCTAACAACCACCTCCTATTCATTCAAGTGTGGCTTTTCACACTGGGGCGGTGCGTAGGGTTGCCACCTTTTCTTCAAGTCAAACCCGAACACTTTAGTGGCGCACAGCATTTTTATTTTTTTTACAGCATATTACTATGCCGTACATATATTTTGTGATTAAATAACATTTATAATCATATGAAGTTAATTACAAGAGTCCCCTCTTGCATCCACAGAGTTCCCCTTTTAAACCCAAGTCCGCAGAGTTCCCCTTTTAAACCTGAATCCGCAGAGTTCCCCTTTTACATCTGAACTTGCAGAGTTTCCTTACACTGTAAGGGGGGACTCTGCAGACTGATGTAAGGGAGTACTCTGGGGACTCTGACCTAAGGTATGCTCTGGGAACCCTGATTTAAGGGGGAACACTGAGAACACATTACACTCTTGGCTTAGACAGCTACAGATAGCAACCCTGCTGAGAAGCCAGAGTCTGGTCTGAATTATGTGTCCGGGTTTCAGGTGGTCTGAAACCCGGACACATGATTCAAAACCCAAACTGTCCCGGTGATTTCTGGACAGGTGGCAACCCTAGCAGTGCCCTTGCAGGACGTTCTGAAAGTCCTACAAGCAGCATCTTTGAGGCGGTTGAAAGCGCTGTATATAGCCCTCCCAAAACGCCCTGCCCATTGGAATGAATGGGCAGCGCTTCAAAAGCGCCGCAACACAGGTGTTTTTAACCCCTTCTTTGAAAAAAATCATACATCTCATTTAATGTGCAAACGTTTGTTAATATATTCATCTCCCAATGTGCAAATATGCAATGCAATAAAAATCACTTATTTCATATAAATAAAGTATTTTCATATACATAGTGCAATGAATAATCTTCATCTAAAAAAAAAAAAAACTAATGTGCGCCGGTCTCTTGACGGGTACGCACTATGTGTGTTGCAAATTTAATGTTCCTGAAAGCACAGTTGGGTTTTAGGGTTAATTATACCAAATTATGGTTTCAGTACCAGTCTGGTTGGATTGCACTTGGTTCTGCTTGGCCATAGGTGTCGCTGTCACTTCTGGCAAGTACGAGAACGCAGTTTGGCTGGGTGCATTGAGTGCCTATCTCTCTCGGAACCAACCAGTGAGAGTGTCATCTTGCTGTGATTTCTGGGAGAGGGTACTTAAGGTACTGAGATCACGTGCTTTTGGTTTTCCGGGCCAGAAGATCGTTCTGTCTGTTTGGTCCTGGTCCTCCTGACCAGCCCTCAGGGACCCTCATGGCCTGGAGTGCGGATCCATCCAATTCTGAGTCTCGGGGTTGGCTAGCCCGAGGCAAAGTAACTGGAAGGAGGATTCCAAGGTCGTCCGGAGCCGTCTCGTCTGTGGAGAGGCCCAGCAACTGAGAAAGCAACCAGGGGAGGACTCTTCGGAAGAGGGCCACGCATAAGGCTGGTTCCTCAGCAAGAGCCTGGAAGCTAAGTTGAAAGACACCAAGTGAATCTACACTCGTATGGTATCGCCGGACCGACTGCAAGATACTGGTACCGTATGAGGGCTCTCTACGTCCTTTAGTTACAACCAAGTCTGTGGCAGAGACTTTATTCAAAAGTTGTACAAACAAGTCTGTGGCAGAGACTTTATTCACAAGTTCTATAACCAAGTCTGTGGTAGAGACTTTGCTCTATTTGAATAATCTATCGGCTGCTAGGCCTAGTGAGAGAAGGTTTATCCGATAGCTGTGAGAATCCAGTTGTGAATGGCTATTCTCTGGATTCTATAGTGAGAGACTTTCAGTTTTGAGCAGTTCCAAGAGTACCTGAACTTCCTACCTAAACCCTCCATCCTTCATTTAGAGACAGTGTTTGTCTACCCTTTTTTGCAAATAAAAATTTCAAAGCGGATCCAGTGTCAGCTTCTGCCATTCTTTTGGCCATCTACCTCGGGAAACCCCTAGACGCATACGAGGTCAAGAAGGTAACGGTAAGCCCAAATCAAACCAGCTGCACATTCGGGGGTTAATGCTACACTAATAAAAAGTGCAAAAATCAATAGTCCATTGATTTTATGCAAAAATATAATGATAAAAATATAAAAAATATAATAAGTCCCAAAAGCCGTTTGTTGATGTTCTCTTCAAACGTGATGTAACTCTTCAAAAACTCACATGGTGTGCTTCAAACACCCTGTGTACTCCGTCACCAATGTCACTAAATAAACTCACCAATGTAAATTGCTGGTCAGATTATAAACTGGCTATTGCTCTTTCAACCCAGAGACAATAACCGCTCCATGGCTGCTGTTATCACTCCTAGAGGTAATTAGACAGTAGATGCTCTCATAAATATCCATAATCACATAGAGGAGGAAGATTACAAAGAAGAGCCTCCCATTGTGAAAAACCGTCTAAAATCTTCTTTTATTAACCTCCTAATGCCGGCGCCTCCCGGCCCTTTAAGAGGTTTATGACGCTGGGAGGTGGGGCTTAAGAGCATGTGACTGCCGTGATTGGCAGTCACGGTGGACACGTGATCCAAAAACTCCTGATCGCAAGGAGTGATTGGGAGCTTTCGGTTAGGTGCCGGTAACTGTGTCAGGAGCGTGCCCTCGGCACAGCTGTATGCACAGCAATTTATGCAAATATGCGGCCCCTCAGTGCCAAGGACCAGGCGCCGAGAGGCCACATATTCGTGTGCGACCAGTGCCAAGGGGTTAAAAGGTAACAAAGCCACTCACATATCGAGGTATCTCCACCGACACGAGTATGTACAGCTTGATCTAATAGCCCAACCATCTCCAGCCGGAAATTCCGAGCTGTGAGCACAATTTCGGCATGCATGGTGACAACAACATCCTAGCCCTGTCCAACGCGCTTTGTCATCGAGGTCCTCAAGTAGTGGAAGCTTTTTTTTTATTGTCGGTATAAATCTCAGAGATTGGAGCAACTCTGTGAGGTCAGATGAGAGCGGGCTTTAGTCACAGGAGAACACAGGTTCTCTGTAACCCACAAGAGAAGTATGGCCAAAAGCACTTTGGCCATGGTGCTCTTTGAACCACTGAGGAGTATCTCACCAAATTTTAAATTCCTATTGCAGTGGATGCCTAAAATGTGCATCTTAGTGCACACTTCTGGGAAAATCACACAAGCAGGAAATGACATTTCTGGGAAAGTTCTGTACACCATCTGTGTGCAGAACGCCTCCAGTTTGCCATATCTCAATCAACTTTACAAAAAAAAACAGGACTGCAGATAGAAAAGGAAAGGTCATTTTTAATACCATTCAATAACAATGTGACTTGTGTAACAATTATGCATACTGTAATATTTTCCTCTAAGGTGGAGCTATCTTTTAAAGCAGGGGTCGCAAACTGGCAGCCCTCCAGCTGTTGCGGAACTACAAGTCCCATCATGCCCGTGGGAGTCATGCTTGTAACTGTCAGCCTTGCAATGCCTCATGGGACTTGTAGTTCCGCAACAGCTGGAGGGCCGCCAGTTTGCGACCCCTGCTTTAAACTGTTATAAAGTTTGAGAAAACATTCAAACTCTGGTCCAAGTAAATGTAGTAAGAATTTTGAGAGTAAACAATCTCAGAAAACAAAAATCTAATTTCAGCCTCCTCTTATGAAGACAAGTATACGCGCAGTCTATTTTAGTGACGTTTTTGTTTTCCAACAGTAAACATGGCCGCCGGGGCACTGTGACAGCGACTGTGTGCGAAAGTGCGATAGAAAAGGTACAGGCGCTACTACTGGCAAAGCATGGACGAAACCACTCAACCACTGAGGGGGGCATAATGGTGAAGAATTGGGTTTGTATTTGATATGAGAACACTATTAAAGTAAGATATTTTGGAGGATATACCAATAATTGTTAATATTTATATTTGCTAATAATTTTCCAAGATGGTGGTTACAATGCAGTTTGATGTCTCGGCATAGGGTGTAGCCTCCCCCTGCTGACGGAAGTGGAGTCCGGCCTGTCAATATGGCTGTCGCTGCAGCTACCGCTGTGAATAGGCACGGCTCTGCGGGAAGGATGGAGGGCATGAGCAGGAACAGCCGGACGGGTCCGGGGGGAGCGGTGAAGGTGAGAGGGGGGACCTCCTCCGGGGGGGGGGGGTTGTGTGATCCCGGACGGTGCGATGTGTTGTTAGCGATCCTCCTGTGTATATCGGGGCCTGAGCTCCGCCTACATCACATCCAACCAACTTTTATTACTGCAAAACCACACAACTCCCTCCTGTGCATCTACACCGAGCACACAGCTGGAGGGAGCGGACAGGATGGCTGGGACTTGTAGTCCCCGGATTGTGCATGCTGTGTGTGCGCTGATCGGTCCATCATGTCATGGTGGGCAGCACTGGCATCTCCTCCACTGTGTGATGAACGATCTGATTGTACAATCTCCATTAGATCTACTACCAATAAGTCTGTAGAGCAACATTCCGTCTGATAGGCTGTTTAGATACAGTGCCTTGAAAAAGTATTTACACCCTTTGAAATTGTCCACATTTTGTCATGTTACAACCCAAAATGTAAATGTATTTTATTGGGATTTTATGTGATAGAGCAACACAAAGTGGCACATAATTGTGAAGTGGAAGGAAAAGGATAAATGGTGTGTGTGTGTATATATATATATATATATATATATATATATATATATATATATATATATATATATATATATATATATATATATATATATATATATATATATATTTTTATTATTATTATTATTATTATTATTATTATTATTATTATTATTATTTTTTTTTTTTTTTTTCCCAAAAAATAAACATGTGAAAAGTGTGGCATACATTTTGTATTTAGCCCCCTTTTACTCCGATACCCCTAAGGCCCCTTTCACACTGGGGCGTTTTTCATGCGGTGCAGCGCTAAAAATAGCGCCTGTTCACCGCATGAAAAAATCCTGCCCCTTTAACTCCAGTGTGAAAGCCGGCGGGCTTTCACACTGGAGCGGTGCGCTAGCAGGATGAAAAAAAAAAAGTCCTGCTAGCAGCATCTTTGGAGCGGGATAGGAGCGGTGTGTTCACCGCTCCTATACCGCTCCTTCCCATTGAAAAGAATGGGAGACCGCGGTAAAACCGCGGTAATACCGCCGCAAAGCGCCGCTACAGCGGCGCTCTGCGGGGGGTGTTTAACCCCTTTTCGGCCGCTCGCGGGGGGTAAAACCGCACCGCGAGCGGCCGAAAACCGCGGTAAAAACGACGGTAAAGCAGCGCTAAATATAGCGCTGCTTTACCGTCACCGCGGCTCACCGCCCCAGTGTGAAAGGGGCCTTACTAAAATCGAATGGAACCAATTGCCTTCAGAAGTCACCTAATTAGTAAATAGAGTCCACCTGTGTGCAATTTAATCTCAGTATAAATACAGCTGTTCCGTGAAGCCCTCAGAAGTTTGTTAGAGAACCTTAGTGAGCAAACAGCATCATGAAGCCCAAGGAACACACCAGACAGAAAGTTGTGAAGTATAAAGCAGGATTAGGTTGGAATAAAAAAAAATATCCCAAGCTTTGAACATCTCACAGAGCACTGTTCAATCCATCATCCGAAAAATGGAAAGAGTATGGCACAACTGCAAACCTACCAAGACATGGCCGTCCACCTAAACTGACAGGATGGGCAAGGAGAGCATTAATCATAGAAGCAGCCAAGAGGCCCATGGGAACTCTGGAGGAGCTGCAGAGATCCACAGCTCAGGTGGGAGAATCTGTCCACAGGACAACTATTAGTTGTGCACTCCACAAATCTGGCATTTATGAAAGAGTGGCAAGAAGAAAGCCATTGTTGAAAGAAAACCATAAGAAGTCCTGTTTGCAGTTTGCGAGAAGTCATGTGGGGGACACAGCAAACATGTGGAAGGAGGTGCTCTGATCAGATGAGACAAAAATTGAACTTTTTGGTCTAAAAGCAAAACGCTATGTGTGGTGGAAAACTAACACTGCATATGACCCTGAACACACCATCCCAACTGTGAAACATGGTGGTGGCATCATCATGTTGTGGAGATGCTTTTCTTCAGCAGGGAAAGGGAAGCTGGTCAGTGTTGATGGGAAGATAGATGGAGCCAAATACAGGGCAATCTTAGAAGAAAACCTGTTAGTCTGCAAAGGACTTGAGACTGGGGTGGAGGTTCACCTTCCAGCAGGACAACGACCATAAACATACAGCCAGAGCTACAATGGACTGGTTTAGATCAAAGCATATTCATGTGTTAGAATGGCCCAGTCAAAGTCCAGACCTAAATCCAATTGAGAATCTGTGGCAAGACTTGAAAATTGCTGTTCACAGATGCTCTCCATCCAATCTGACAGAGCTTGAGCTATTTTGCAAAGAAGAATGGGCACAAATTTCACTCTCTAGATGTGCAAAGCTGGTAGAGACATCCCCAAAAAGACTTGCAGCTGTAATTGCAGAGAAATGTAGTTCTACAAATTATTGACTCAGGGGGGCTGAATACAAATGTACACCACACTTTTTTCACACATTTATTTGTAAACATTTTGAAAACCATTTTATTTTCCTTCCACGTCACAATTATGTGCCACTTTGTGTTTGATCTATCACATAAAATTTCAATAAAATACATTTTTGATTGTAACATGACAAAATGTGGAAAATTTCAAGGGGTATGAATACTTTTTTCAAGGTACTGTAGATCCTCATAATACATTGATTTGCTACATCTAATGTGGATTGTATGGGGAACCCTAAAGCGGTACTAATCCCCAAAATCAAAGATGTAATATATTGCAGCTTCCCAATCGTTAGATGTGGTGGCTGCATTCGTTCTTTTCTTCGGTCTTGTCCCCCTCTGTTTTCACCTGGTGATCTGGCCAGTAACCTCTCCTGTATTAAGAGTGCCTCCACTCTGGATGAAGGCGCACAGGGGGCAACTTTGGACAGCAGCATTGTCAGTCTGGAAGGAGGGGAGTGTTGGAACTTTGATGGACTAGCAGATTTATATAAACTAACAAACTGAAGCCAAACTCCAGCTAATGCTTTATAAGCAGTTACAGAAGTTTATTCCTTTTTTTATTTATTTATTTATTTATTTTTTTTTGGGCTACATTTTGATGGGTGATTTTACCCGGTGCGAATGACATCAGCAGAAATCTTTAACCACTTCGCAACCAGGCCAATTCTGACATTTCTCTCCTACATGTAAAATTCATAATTTTTTTTTTGCTCGAAAATTACATAGAACCCCCAAACATTATATATGTTTTTTTTTAGCAAAGACCCTAGAGAATACAATGACGCTCGTTGCAACTTTTTATCTCGCACGGTATTTGCGCAGCAATTTTTCAAACACGTTTTTTTTCAGAGATAAAACAATTTCATGCTTAAAAAAATAAAAAAATAAAAAAAAAACAGTAAAGTTAGCCCAATTTTTTTTTTTTTGCATAATGTGAAAGATGAAGATACGCCTAGTAAATAGATACCCAACATGTCACGCTTCAAAATTGCACACGCTCGTGGAATGGCGCCAAACTTTGGTATTTAAAAATCCCCATAGGCGACGCTTTAACATTTTTTTACTGGTTACATGTTTTGAGTTACAGAGGAGGTCTAGGGCTAGAATTATTGCTCTCGCTCTAACGTTCGCGGCGATACCTCACATGTGTGGTTTGAACACCGTTTTCATATGTGGGCGGGGCTTACGTATGCGTTCACTTCTGCGTACAAGCTCACGGGGACAGGGGCGCTTTAAAAATTTTTTTTTTTTTTTTATTATTGTTAATTTGACTTTTATTTTTTAAATTTCCCAGCGGAGGCGGCGCCGTTATTTGAATGCAGAGGCCGGGCGTGACGTCATCACATCGCGCCCGGCCTCCGAACAATCATAGAGACTCCGGCGACCATCTGGTCCGCCGGAAATCTCCTATAGTGATCATCCGGGGCCGGCGGTTCCTGTGTCCGACTCACCGATGGAAGCGGTGAGTCGGTAGAAGCACCGGAGGGCGGCGGGAGGGGGGGGGGCGTCCCCTCCCGCCGCCCATAAGAACGATCAAGCGTTGGAACAGCCGCTATGATCGTTCTTATGGTGCAGGGAATCGCCGGCTGAAACCAGCAATATCTGAATGATGTCTGTAGCTACAGGCATCATTCAGATATACCCCCGCAAACCGGAGGCCGTCATATGATGGCCTGCGGTCGGGAAGTGGTTAATGGCAAGTCAGCGGTGGCTGCAGCTAGTTACTGGTCACAGAATTGTGGTGATTGCTGCTAGATGCACTTTGTGTGGGAAATGGTTTATCCCAAGCCTCTAACTTCTACTTTGCCTGGACAGCTTGGTCTGTTAAAGGAAGTTTAAGGGCTCGTTCACACCATATGTGCATGAAATGAAAACTGACATTAACATTGGTGTGAATAGGGCACATAGCT
Organism: Lithobates sylvaticus; assembly: GCA_028564925.1. NCBI lineage: Eukaryota > Metazoa > Chordata > Amphibia > Anura > Ranidae > Lithobates > Lithobates sylvaticus. The sequence goes on from CM053026.1 coordinate 107,119,071, forward strand.
GACACGCATGAAAAAACTGACACGCGTGAAAACTGTCGGTTTTCATGCGTGTCAGTTATGTGCCCTATTCACACCAATGTTGGTGTCGGGTCAATTTTTTTTTTTCCCATGCAGAAAAAATCCGCACATGATTACAGTGTTGTGGTGCGAACATGGAGAACAATTTTATTTATTTATCCTTTTTTTTTTTTTTTTTTTTTTTATGGGCCCTTGAACGCATGAAGAAAAACTGACTTCTCTGCACAATAGTGTGACCAAGGCCTTGAATTAACAGACTTGCTGGACAAATCACCAGGGAAAAAAAAACAAAAAAACACGAATGCAGCCAAAACATCTAAAGTGGAACTTATGACCCCAGCCATTGGACGGTTTGGTTAATAGCACAAGCATATGTGACAATTGGCAATCCCAGGATGCCGGGAATGTAACTGTATTTTGAAACTGTTAAATCAATGGAATTAGTTCCACTTTAACTGTTTTTCAAAACAAGTTCCATTCAGGGTGTTCCATGAATAACTGTCACATTTGCTTGTACTCTAAACTGAACTGTCAAGCCATCAAATGTGCAGCACCAACCCTAGCCTGTAGGAGGGTTTAGCTCTGCTTTTAAAGTAGCTGTAAACCCTCACATATACCCAGTGAAGGGACTGGCCTCAGAGATTAAACAAATCCTCCTACATGCTGTAAGTTGTATCTGTATATCTGCAGCCCTCTCTTCTCTACATCCGTTCAAAGTGCTGAATTTATAAGCTTGTCTGAGAGTTCAGAAAGAAAGATGCGGAGAGAGAAGTCACATTCCACAGAGCTCAGAGAGGAGAACGCTGAGGTTGGATTCACACGTGTCGAGTTGAGGCTCCATTTTCACAGCTAATTGACAAAGTAGTTGTTCAGCATTTCAGATCAGTTCAGGATTTTATCCTGTTCACAACTGAATTGCATGCGATTCAGAAGAGTTCCCATGGAAGTCAGTGGGCCTGAATTCGCACCTGAGCTGGTCCACACTGCTCAGAAAACTGATAGGACTCTTTCAGTACACGCTGAATCCGCACTCTGTCTGCACCGGACATGTGTGAACAAACACACTAGAAAACTATTTTCTTTCACATGTCATGCGAATTGGATGCAGTTCTATACACATCCAATTTGGCATATGTTTGAACCTAGCCTGAGAGCTGATTGGAGGGAAGAGATGCACCCCCCCCCCCCCCTCCATACAGCAACAGAGCTGAGGTAGTCGATCAGCTGGAGGTCCCTCCCCTGTCACCATTTTTCTCTTGGTGTCAGAAAAACTTGTCAGAAAAGATTTATGCTGATTGCAGAGGAACAAAGCCGCAGACAGAAATGACACTTGGTGTACACAAGTCTGAGGTTTCTAACCACTTTAAAGTAAGACTTTGGTGCCCTATAAAGTAACACTATATTAGATGCTCATTGTGTGGAGTTTAACACTGAGGGTTGACTACTGTATTTGGCATTCTTTTGTGTTGTGTGATAAGCACCACAGTGTGCCTTCCAAAGAAGACTGAGCAGGCCCTCTGTGCCATGAATTGAGTTGCATTCATTGAAAATGGCTCCATTGTACAGCACAGCCCCAATACACAGTGCTCTATAAGGCCTAGTTCACACTATGTGCGGTGACCGATGGTTTTACTGCAATGTACAATGTCTGTCACCGCAAGGACACACTGGAAACAATTGTCTCCTATGTGTTCCATCCAAGGGCTGCACCACAGCAAGCTGTGATAAAATGTAGACATGCTGCATTTCACTGCAGCGCACCATACCAAATCACCCAGGACTGTACAGTAGCACAGCACATCGCACTGCTGTACAGCACCATGAAGGAAGTGTACATTTCGTACACATTAAATAAAGTTTGTACAAAATAAAACATGGGGGGGATAGCAATCACAGAATCGTGCACCACACTGCCCCCTACTGCAGCGGAGTGGTGAAGCGCTGTAGCCCCTGTCTGTTGTAGTGAACCCGGCTTAACACATATACTGTGCATTGTTCTAGAAGGAGCATGTACAGTTTTCATCTGTTGCGATGCGTTGGCAGCCCATTCATAATGCATGCCATAAAGCCTAGTAGAATTTTTTGTTGAAAAATGTATCGTTTTAAGAACGATTCAATTATATTTCTATTGATTAAAGGGGTCAAATTGTTAATTTTTCAACCGCGGTGATGAAAAAATTCAGAGGAGCAGGATGGGGACCAAAAATCTCTTGAACTTCTAACACTGTTTGTTTTTTCATTTTGGTGAAGTCAACTCCTTCCAAATTCTCATTAAGTCCTTTCAAGTGGCATTCCTCAAGTCCTAGAATGTACTGAGAATTTTTTCAGAAATGTTCATACGAATGTTCAGCCGAAAATCTACTAGTGTGTGGCCAGCTTAAAGTGACTGTAAGGTTTATTTATTTATTTATTTTTTAAATGGCAAACATGTCATACTTGCCTCCACTGTGCAGCTCGTTTTACACAGAATGGCCCTGAGCCTCGTCTTCTGGGGTCCCCCGGCGGCTCCTCCCCGCATCAGATAACCCCCTAGAAGAAGGGCTCTCCCGGGGGGGCGCACTCCCATGTCCAGCATTTGCGTCCATAGCCGCCAAATGCTGGACTCGGCCCTGTTGCCCGCGTCATTGGATTTGATTGACAGCAGCGGGAGCCAATGGCTGTGCTGCTATCAATCTATCCAATCAGGAGCCAGGACCTTGTGAAGAGAGGGAGAGCGCGTCACCGCCAACAGAATTACGGGGGTTAAGGTAAGTAAACCTGGGGGGCCAGTCACTGACGGGTGTTTTTTGCATTGGATGCATTAAGGTGAAAATACACAAGGGTTTACAACCCCTTTTTAAGGACTCCTCATGTGCAGTAGCGCCTGCTGCTCCCTATAAAAAGGGATCTGCGATGGATCACTTTTCAGAGGGTTTGACATGCAGTGAGACAGTGATGGGTCCCCTCCTCGCCTTCTGTTTTAACTGCAAAAAGGCTGAACATCTTTGTGCATTTCATGTGGTTGCAGGGTGCTTGTGGTGCGCCCCCCCCCCCCCCCCCCCCCCCCCACCCCCCCCCCCCCATACACCTTAATGCATTGGTGCATTGCCAAAGAAAAGCACCTCGGCTACGGCATGTGTGCAGCCCTGAGTGGCTGAGTTGTCGGTGGGGCAGTAAAACCATGGCTCATCTGCCTGGATTTGCCACCCCTGGCCGCCTATGTGAGTGAGCACTAACACTGCTATTCCTATTGCCTAGGATGCCTGTGTTCCCCCCTACGGGTTATCTTTCATCTCTTTTTTTCAACTTTTCTTCTCCTCCTTATCCTTTAATAGGAACTACAAGGCCTCCTCACCTCCTGATGATAATGCTTTTGTTTTCCGGTATATTTAGGTTCTGGAATGTGGTGTCTGTGAAGATGTGTTCACACTACAAGGGGACAAAGTTCCACGCTTGTTGCTGTGCGGCCATACGGTCTGCCATGACTGCCTGACACGCCTGCCACTGCATGGAAGAGCCATACGCTGCCCCTTCGACCGGCAGGTCACCGAGCTAGGTAAGGTTTATCTTTGTATATAATGGTAACATACATTTTCATAGAATTCTAGCCCAAACTGTTATAAGTTTGGATAAGCTGTGAAGGGTTAGAACCTCTGTTATGCTTTTAACACTACATTGGTCTTCATTCACTGGGACAGGACGTGTATTGAATCCCCACAAAAGGGGTGCAAGCATCAGACAGAGGTTCTTATTCTACCACAGTCTGCTAAAAAGTCAATTTTATGCTGTTCACGTTCCTGTTGGAGAGGTTGCCCTTCACTTCCTGTATTGGTGACCCCTGTTATGATCGGAAGAATAAAAATCCCTTTGTAGTCAAATTTGAGAAAACCACACTGTTTGTTTTTTTTTGTTCTATGTATTCTCATTCACACAGTATGCCTATATTTTATATTAAAGTGAGTACACCCCCACATTTTTGTAAATATTTTATTCCATCTTTTCATGTGACAACACTGAGGAAATTACACTTTTCTACACTGTAAAGTAGTGAGTGTAAAGCTTGTATAACAGTGTAAATTTGCTGTCCTTTCAAAATAACTTGACACACAGCCATTAATGTCTAAACCACTGGCAACAAAAGTGAGTACACCCCTAAGTGAAAATGTCCGAATTGGGCCCAAAGTGTCAATATTTTGAATGGCCACCATTATTTTCCAGCACTGCCTTAACCCTTTTGGGCATGGAGTTCACCAGAGCTTCACTGGTTTCCACGGGAGTCCTCTTCCACTCCTCCATGACGACATCACAGAGCTGGTGGATGTTGGAGACCTTTGCGCTCCTCCACCTTCCATTTGAGGATGCCCCACAGATGCTCAATAGGGTTTAGGTCTGGAGACATGCTTGGCCAGTCCATCACCTTTACCCTCAGCTTCTTTAGCAAGGCAGTGGTCATCTTGGAGGTGTGTTTGGGGTGGTTATCATGTTGGAATATTGCCCTGCAGGCCAGTCTCCGAGAGGGGGGATCATGCTCTGCTTCAGTATGTCACAGTACATGTTGCCATTCATGGTTCCCTCAATGAACTGTAGCTCCCCAGTGCCGGCAGCACTCATGCAGCCCCAGATCATGACACTCCTACCGCCATGCTTGACTGTAGGCAAGACACACTTTTCTTTGTACTCCTCACCTGGTTGCCGCCACACACGCTTGACACCATTTGAACCAAACAAGTTTATCTTGGTCTCATCAGACCACAGGACATGGCTCCAGTAATCCATGCCCTTAGTCGGCTTGTCTTCAGCAAACTGTTTGCGGGCTTTGTTATGCATCATCTTTAGAAGAGGCTTCCTTCTGGGTTCTCTGCAGCATCTATTTCCCAAAGACAACCTCTGGATATGAAGCTGAACACATGCACTTGACTTCTTTGGTCGACCATGGTGAGGCCTGTTCTGAGTGGAACCTGTCCTGTTAAACCGCTGTATGGTCGTGGCCACCACCCTGCAGCTCAGTTTCAGGGTCTTGGCAATCTTCTTTTAGCCTAGGCCAGTGATGGCGAACCTTGGCACCCCAGATGTTTTGGAACTACATTTAACATGATTATCATGCACTCTGTAGTGTAGTTGAGCATCATGGGAAATGTAGTTCCAAAACATATGGGGTGCCAAGGTTCGCCATCACTGGCCTAGGCCATCTTTATGTAGAGCAACAATTCTTCTTCCTTTTTTTTTTTTTTTTCTTCAGATCCTCAGAGTTCTTTGCCATGAGGTGCCATGTTGAACTTCCAGTAACTAGTATGAGAGAGTGAGAGCGATGACACCAAATTTAACACACCTGCTCCTCATTCACACCTGAGACCTTGTAACGCTAACTAGTCACATGACACTGGGAGGGAAAATAGCTAATTGGGCCCAATTTGTAAATTTTCACTTAGGGGGTGTACTCACTTTTGTTGCCAGCAGTTTACACATTATTGGCTGTGTGAGTTATTTTGAGGGGACAGCAAATTTACACTGTTATACAAGCTGTAAACTCACTACTTTACATTGTAGCAAAGTGTCATTTCTTCAGTGTTGTCACATGAAAAGATAAAATGTGAGGGGTGTACTCACGTGTGTGTGTGTGTGTGTGTGTGTGTGTGTGTGTGTGTGTGTGTGTTGTATCAATTTATTATTATTATTATTATTATTATTATTATTATATATATATATATATATATATAATTTTTTTATATCCTTAACTAAGTGGTTTACGTTACTATGCTGAGGTTTTTAAACTGGCTTTATTTAGGGGAAATACATTTTGTTGTATTTTAATGTAATTTAAATATTGTTTTATCATAAACAGGAGACTCTGGAGTATGGGGGCTAAAGAAAAATTTTGCTTTATTGGAGCTTCTTGAGCGGCTACAGAATGGGGCCAGTGGACAGTGCAGTTCTTCAGAGGAGTCTATAGGAGGATCTGGAGAGGTACATTCCTGTCAAATGTGTTTTTTTTTTTTTTTTTTTTTTTTTTTTTTTTATGGCTATTTTTTTTTCCCTGCAAAAAGATGTGTATTTTATTTATATATATATATATATATATATATATATATATATATATATATATATATATATATATATATATATATATATATATATATATATATATATATATATATATATATATATATATATATATATATATATATATATATAATTACTAACAACACGGTTGTACTATAGAAATACAAGAAAAAGGGAAATGACAGTACAGAGAGTGCAATAATCCAAATCACTATACATGGTCAGGATACACCGGGGCCTGCTAAATGGAATGTAAAGGTGGATCTAGTATCCAGGAACCCCATATTTTGTCAGTTTTGTGGTTTACCTTCAAATTTTATTTATAAAAGGGAAAATTCACATTTTTCAGGCTTTACTATTCCTATAGACCATATTATTTTTTTGGTAAATATTGTAGCAAGATAGTTCATTGCACTTAACCTTTACTGACCATCTAGATCAGGGGTATCCACATTTTCTAAACAAAGGGCCAGTTTACTGTCTATTAGACTACAGAGTGGTCAGTGGGAATAACTATGCCTCAGGCTTTGAAGTCATGGGGGGGTCAAAAAATATGATCTAATGCCTGAGGTTAGGTGGCGCCAGTGGGAGGAATGGTGCCCCAATCATTGGCGCCAGTGGGAGGAATGGTGCCCCAATCATTGGCGCCAGTAGGAGGAATGGTGCCCCATCATTTGCGCCAGTGGGAGGAATTGTGTCTCTCTGTTGGTGTCAATTGGAGTAATAGTGCCTAGGATCAGTGGGAGTAATAGAGCCCCAAGGGCCTGATAAAGGCATACAGAGGGCCACATCTGGCTATAGTTTGGAGATCATTGATCTAGATTACAGTTACAATTACTCCCAGAGGCATGATGGGACTTTTAGTTCTGCAACAGCTGGAGGGCCCCAGGTTGCCTACCCCTGATCTAGATGGACTGAGTAGAGGCTAATTTGAATAGAAAAAGTATTTAATTAAATTTGTGACATTTTGTTAGAATGAGCAAATCCAAGTGATTGGCAATAATTCCTTTTTAAGAAGAGCGTCAATGATTTAGTTGTTTCCTGAAATGCTTACACTCATGGCATGCTGTGAATAACGGTCACAGTTGCTTGTGCTCTTAACTGAACGGTCAAGCCATTAAATGGCTGGTGTCGTAACTGATCACATGTGCAGCACCATGGTAACTGCAGAAGTAACCAAGGCTACTATGGCAGCTTCTATGGCTCTAAAGGACAGGAGAGTTTGGATCCACAAATCTGTCAACAATAGACCTTGCCAGGGTTAAAGCATTGATCTAACCAAAAGTGATATTCCAGTTAGACAGAACCTGGTAGGCTAAGTCAGCCCCAGATAAGTCTTCAAATCTCCTTGTTCTAATTCCTGAACTGGGAGCTTTGGATACTCAATCCCACCTTGTGTGCTCCAGCTCATTAGTTGTGTTCTCCATAACCATAACAGGCACAGCATGTGTGCAATACCGTACGTAGAAACTCAAGGGAAGAGATCTCACTGATTAGTATCTGAGAGATTTAATATACCCAGTGAAGTGATTGGCCTCAGGTGATACACCGAAATGAAACGTATCCTTCTACATAAGTTGTACCTGTTTCTCTGCAGTCTTCTATTCTCTACATCCTTTCAAAGTCCATAATTTTATACAGCTTGCCTGAGCTGCCAGAAAAAAAGGGGGTGGAGAGCTGAAGTTGCACTCTGCATGGCTCAGTGGGGAAAGCTCTGAGAGATGATTGGAGGGAAGGGACACCCCTCCCCCTCCAAACAGCTCACAAGAATAGAGCTGAGGCTGTCAATCAGCTGGAGGTCCCTCCCCTGTGACTTTTTTTTTTTTTCCCTCTTAGTGTCAGGAAAACTTGCAAGAAATGATTCATTCTGATAGCTGAGGAAGGAAGCAGCAAACAGAAATTACACTAATTAGGACAAGTATGTACTATAGAGCAGGCATCACTAAATAGTGGCCCGTGGTCCCGAGCAATAGCTCTGCCCGGACTAAGAAGTGGGCTGTGATGCAAATTGGGGGAGAGGGGTGGGAGGCTTGTGATTTAAATGGGGGGGGGATCTTTGCTGTAAATGGGGGGGGGGGGGATCTTTGCTGTAAATGGGGGGGGGGGGCTGGAGGGCTGTGATGTAAATGGTGGGTGCTGTGGTGTATGGTGTAAAAAGAGTGACTGCAATATAAAGGTGGAGACTGATGTAAAGGGGGGCTTTGATATAAAGACACGCTACTATGAAGTAAAGGGGGGGGGCTATGATGTAAATTGGGGATGTTGATGTGAAGGGGATGACACTGATGTAAAGAGGGGACTGCAATGTAAAAGGGGGTTTCAGATGTGAAGGATCTGAGTCACAGAACAAATCTGAGCTTCGGACCTCAGTTGGAAGAAAATTTTACTGATCGCACCTTTTGTGAATTCTAATTCATTACCCCTGCTATAGAGGGATATGTTTTGTTCATCTTTCACGTTGGAGGTTTGCAACCACTTTAAAAATCATTGGGTGATTTAACTGTCTAGCATCTATTAAAAACTAATCTCAGTTTTGTTTGCATTGACTTTTTAAATTTAAATTTATACCCATCATGCATGTTTGTTAAACGCATAGTCCAGAGAGCAGACATTATTGGGCCCGGATTTATCAAACATTCTATTGTCTTGTTTTGCAGAGTATAGTCCGCTGTGATGAAGATGAAGCCCACGTGGCGTCGGTATACTGCACTGTATGCGCCACTCACCTGTGTGCAGACTGTGCCCTGCACACCCATTCTACAAAGACCCTGGCCAAACACCGGCGTGTTCCTTTAGCCGACAAACCGTACGAGAAAACTCTCTGCTCCCAACACCAAGTCCATGCCATTGAGTTTGTGTGCTTAGATAATGGCTGCCAGACCAGCCCCCTCATGTGCTGTGTGTGCAAGGAGTACGGAAAACACCAAGGACACAAGGTAATATTATCACTTCTTCCAGGGAGAATACACACTGGTGGGAGATTTACTAAAAGTGGAGAGTGCAAAATCTGGTGCAGCTCTGCATAGAAACCAATCGACTTTCAGGTTTTATTGCCAAAGCTTAATTGAACAACTGGAGTTAGAAGCTGATTGGCTACCATGCAGAACTGCACAAGATTTTGCACTCTCCAGTTTTAGTAAATCGACACCAGTGTGTAAACTGAAAGGCAAACTTCCAGCCAATGTAAAAAGTGTACATTTTTTTTGTAAAAATTGCCAGGCTTAGTCTCGAGTATCGGCTACCTGCAAGAGAGGAGGGGTAAAGATGGCCATAGACCTTGATAATTGGGATGCATGACGTTGGAGCTGCACGATTCTGGCTAAAATGAGAATCGCAATTTTTTTTGCTTGGAAGATGGATCACGATTCTCATAGTGTAACATCCTCTTTCACATTGAAACAAAAAAAAATTGGGCTAACTTTACTGTCCCCCCCCCCCCTTTTTTTTTTTTTTTTTTTTTTTTATAATTCATTAAAGTGTATTTTTCCCAAAAAATTGCATTTGAAAGACCGCTGGGCAAATACAGTGTGACATTAAATATTGCAGCAAGCATAATTTTATTCCCTAGGGTCTCTGCTAAAATATATATGTTTGGGGGTTCCAAGTAATTTTCTAGCAAAAATTATTGATTTAAACTTAAAGTGGATGTAAACCCACTCTCATCACTTATAAAGTACTGCCATAGTGCTGAACTATAAGGATATACATGCCTCCTGCATGTATCCTTACCTGTCAAATGTGTCCCGTTTAGCAGTTTGAAGCCCACAAAACAGCAGACTCCCCCCACTGTCCTCAGTGTCCTCCTCCGCCCCCCCCCCCCCGCTGTCTTCCTCCTCCCCCGCCCCCCCCCCCCCTTGTCCCCCACAGCCGTGGGCTGCGAGGGGGGGGGGGGGGGGTCTGTCAGGATGGAGAGCGGATCTGTGTCCCATTCAGAAAAGAAAGGGGTCGGTAATTGACATACCGACCCTTTTCTTTTCTGAATGGGATGCAGAGCGTTCGTTACCGATCGCTCTGTGTCCTGTTATAACTGAGCAGAGTAACCTGTGTGTTACTCTGCTTCAGTTTATGAATGTAGAGGAGCCGCTGTCTCCTCTCCATTCAATTTCAATGCAGAGAAAGGGACTGGGGAATCTGTGTCCTCTGTCCCTTTCTCTGTCTCAAATGGGGGATGTCAGGGGTCTCTGTTTAGACCCCTGACATGTCACCAAAGCCCCCAACAGGGCTGATAAAAAAATAAAAATAAAAAATATTCCAAAAGTGTAAAAAAATAAAATTGTAAAACAAAAAAAAACAACCGTCCACTGCCCCACTGACACCAACCACCCCCTTTCCCAAAAGCACTGTGAAAAAATCTATTTAAAAAAATAAAACCCCACCCTCCCATCATTGTTAAAATAGTACAAAAATAAATTGTAAAAATAAAAAAAATCCACTGGTCCCAAAAAACCTTTTGGGGGAAAAAAAAAATGTAATTGTAAAATAAAAAAATAATCTGACACTGTCCACTATCCTGCACGTACTACCCACCACTGTACACTCTGCATTCCTGTGATTCGCACCGCATTGCTGTTCATATCGCATCACATTCGGACCAAACACGCACAGGACTTTTTTTTTTTTTTTTTTTTTGGTCCGCACCAGAATCTGATCGCATATGCAATCTGATTCAAGTCCAAACTGTCATTTTGCAGTGCGATATGCGAGCTGAAATGGGGGTGTCATTAACATTGTATGACACTCCCCAGCAGTTCGCATATGGCAGTGTGAACTGACGTGCGAGTCGGATGCGATGTGGGAACCCGCAGTGGATTAACCTGACTCCCCCACCCCCGTTCCCGAATAAGCGGGGTGGGGGGAGTCGGGTTAATAGAGAACAAGGTTAGTTGAGTGGTAGAGCTTAGTTTAGGAGTTAGGTTAATGTGATACTTATACATTTTTTTTTTTTTCTTTCTTTTTTGGGGTGGTGGTGGGGGGGTTGTTTTTTGAAGTGGAATTCCAGTCAAAAAGCTCCTTTCACACTTGTGCGACATATCATGCAACTTTGGACATGACCAGTTGAATCCCATTCTTTTCAATGGCACCCGTTCAGATCAGTACGCCTTAACTCCTTGCCTACCGGGCACTTTTTACCCCCTTCCTGTTCAGGCCAATTTTCAGCGCTGTCACACTTTAAATGCCAATAGCGTGGTAATGCAACACTGTATCCAAATTAAGTTCTTATTTTTTTTCACACAAATGGAGCTTTCTTTTGGTTGTATTTAATCACTACTGTTTATTTTTTGCTAAACAAAGACAGAAAATTTTGAAAGAGGGAAATAAAATAAAGTTTCAATAGTTTGTTATAAAATTTTGCAAGCAGGTAATTTTTTCTCCTTCACTGATGAGGAGGCACTGGTAGGAGGCACTGATTGGCAGCACTTAACAAGTACAAGCTGGCAACTCGACAGCTTCTCCACGGATACACACGTTATATACCAGGATGCCGTTTGATATGAATAACATGATGGATGTTAGCCTGCTTTTGAAATAAGTCTATGAAATGTATTATTTATTTTGTACTGTGATTTTAAAAAGACAAATTTTTCCACTGTTGCATCAGTGGGACTTTAATGGTTAACATCTTGTGTTTCCTGTTTAAACCCCCTGTCATGTGATCATCTTCATTTTGTAATCAATGTGGTGATTTTTTTTTTTTTATTATTTTTTTTTTTTTATGGGGTTATAAAGGTTCGTGTCTTTTCACCTTAATGCATCCTATGCGTTTTTGAAGCATTCCAGTGCAGAAAAAAATACAGCGTGTTCTACTTTATTTTTATTTATTTTTTTCTGGAGCTGGACCTGCAAGCACTGGTGTGAACTATGCCATTGAAAACCATATAACCTACTTTGCGTTTTTTTTTGATGCAGAAAAAAAAACACACTGGGCTGCATGTGGTGTGAACTGGCCCTAAGTGTTAAAAGCTCCTATTAGGGGAAAGGGTAAAGCAGGTTGAAGGAAAGAAAATCACGAATTTCCTCCATCAGTACAGTCAGTGTTGATGGGAGAATCCTTTCCTCTGCGCTATTCTGACAGCAGGAGGTTTCCCAGCCATCAGAATGGAGTGATCACTGCTGGCTCCTATAGCGGCAGTAAGTGTACAAAAAAAAAAAAAAAAAAAAAAACCCTGACGGGCTGGTTGTACTGAAGTGAACCAATACATGGACTGCAGTACAATCGGCCTGCCCATAGATGGATCGAAATTCATCCGCTTCCTGCTGAACCAGCCCAATTTCAATCAGTCTATGGCCAGCTTTAGTGTTTTCCTCACTTACGTTTGAATGCTTTGTGTGTTTTTCTACTCTGTCGGGTTTCTGCCTGAGCACTGTTTGATGTCTGTTTTTAGAACCTCACTCAACAGAACTTCTCTTTAATTCCCTATAGCATGCTGTTCTGGAGTCAGAAGCCAGCCAGATTCGTGCCTCCATCCTGGATATGGCACATTGCATAAGGAGCTTCACTGAAGAGATCTCAGAGTATTCCCGCAAGCTGACGGGCATCGTTCAGCAGATTGAAGGGGGAGAGCACATTGTAGAAGATGGCATTGGCATGGCACACACTGAACATGTAAATCTGAACCGTGTTTTTAAAGATAAATACTACAGTCTATTTCTAGAACATTCATTAGTTAAATGTCCAAAGCATTTGTACAAGCTGTTCGTCATTTTCTCATTTTTCCAAATAGAGTAATTCCCATATCCGCTTCATCTAGTGGCCTAAGGTTTCCTTTTATGAAGCAGTGAAATCTATTCACTGCTTCATTCTCCGGCATTCACAGAGGAGATCTTTCTCCTCTGTGTGCCAGTTTATGAAGCGGAGTAGATCGCTTCACCCTTGGAGGAGTGAAGAGATCTACAAACGCTTCAAACAGTGGAGAACGGCCCCTGATACTGGAATCTCGTGAGACTTCACGAGATTACAGTACCAGAAATTCACTGAAACACTGAGATGTCCATTTATTAAGCAGTGATAAATTATCACAGCTCAATACACAGACAGACACCAGTGTGATTAATGTTAATAAAATAAAGAGTCCCCCTACATTATATACACATGTGTACACACACACACACACACACACACACACACACACACACACACACACACACACACACACACACACACACACACACACACACACACACACACACACACACACACACACACACACACATATATATAACAGGGGGACATGGTTACAGTGTTGGGGGGTCTGAACGAGGCATAAGGAAGTTAATAATCTTCCTCTTTCCTCCTCAGATCCCCCGGTTTCTCTCTTCACTCCCCGCTTCACCACCTCTGAGATGGTGAATCGGGGAGTGTGAATTCTGACACAGATCGCCAGTGAAGTGCTCAGATCGCAGCTTCATACACTGGCCGTTACTGTGTCATTCTATGAGGATTCTCCATGTGCAGAGATAATCGGCGGGAGAACAAGTTCAAACACTTCTCCCCCCATTATCTCTGGTTTATAAACTGTTTATGGGCTGTGATCAGTGGTGATCCTCAGGATCTCCGCTGATCACTGCTTCATAAAAGGACACCTAAATGCGGTATATTTTATCATTGCGTTATTTCAGAAAACTATACCACATTATGTCCACTAGATGGAGCTGATGAGACAGGAATTAATCTATTAGAAAAAAACTGCAGTGTTTTCTTCAGTTTGCACAAATGTTTCTGACATTCAATGCAAGGGGATGTGACGGGTTCATTTTAAAGCCGATCTCAACCTTTTTATTGTTCCTTTAACTAGTTTGTTTAGGCCAAGCTGGCACAAACTAATGATTTTTATACCCTAACCGGTGCGCCTACTGGGCACGTTGTATAAACTGTATGTAGCCTCAACCACATACAGTATACAGCTCTGTGTTCTGGCAGTGGGATGGCGACTTCCCTTTCGACTCCCAGTACAAAGTTGAGTTGGGTTGAGCGCTGCTCAGGCATTCATAGGCAGCTTGGGATTCTCTGAATCCCAAGCTGCCTCTGATTGGCTGAGGTGAGCGGATAACGTCAACTTTTTTTTCTTTGGGATTTGTGGATATTTTACCTCACTTCCTGTCCCTTGACACCAGGATTACAAATGGAGGGGGTGGAGATGGCAGTAAAAAACATTCAGGCAGTCTCAGTCCTTACCCACCATACAAAGAAATGTTTTTTTGTATCCATGTACATAATGGAGTGGTTTCCCCAGTGAGAGGAGATCATCCCAGTAAGATTAACCACTTCAGCCCCGGAAGGATTTACCCCCTTCTTGACCAGGCCATTTTTTGTGATACGACACTGCGTCACGTGACTTTGTACCCAAACAAAATTGACGTTTAAAAAAAAAAAAATAATTCACAAATAGAGCTTTCTTTTGGTGATATTTGATCACCTCTGCGGTTTTATTTTTTCCGCTATAAACCAAAAAAGCGCCAATTTTGAAAAAGCTATAATTATTTTTTTTTTTTTTGGCTATAATAAATATCCCCAAAAAATATAAACAAATTTCTTCCACAGTTTAGGCCAATATGTATTCTTCTACATATTTTTGGTATAAAAAAAAAAAAATCGCAATAAGCGTATATTGATTGGTTTGCGCAAAAGTTATTGCGTCTACAAAATAGGGGATAGATTTATGGCATTTTTTATTCTTTATTTATCGTGATTGCGACAGATCGGACCCTATTGGGACCATTGGCATTTTTTATACAGCAATCAGTGCTATAAAAGTGCACTGATTACTGTGTAAATGTCACTGGCAGGGAAGGGGTTAAACACCTAGGTGGTGATCAAGGGGTTAATTGTGTTCCCTCAGCATGTTCTAACTGTAAGGGGGAAGAGCTCACTAGAACATGACAGAGATTACTGCTCCTGATCACTGGGGGCTGTAGATCCCTGTCATGTTGCTCGGCAGAACAGGGAAATGCTTTGTTTACATAGGCCTCTCCGTGCCACGATCGCAAATCGAGTCCGCGGGCACACTCCCGTGGATGATGCAGAGATGCTGCATTGGCTCCCTCCTCTCCTCACACGCTGTACCGATCGGCGTGAGGAGAGTGGAGGAGCCAAACCGGACATGCTCCGGTCTGTTTACAAGTGATCACTACGTCATTGAACAGAGTGATAACGTGGACCGCTGTCATTGGCCCTTTACCCCGATCCATAACACGCCGGGTCTAGGAGACCCGACGGTCATGGACATTCCCAGGTGCTGGCCCAATTCTGTGAGGATTTTATAGTACGCCCTCCCAGAGTTATCCAACCACGCTGTAGACGTTTTTTGGCTTTGGCCCGGTCTGCAAGCGGTAAAAAGGAAAGGACTGCCGCTACTCCTGACCAGCCCAGGTGAACAAATAAGGAGAGGCCTCAGTCTACATGTCTCCACCAAACCACACGCCCTGATGCATCTCACCCCACCCACCAGAGATCAGATCTAGGGTAACCCTATGACTTGTCTCTGGTGGGCGGGGTGAGATTTATTAGGATATGTGGTTTGGTGGAGACATGTAGACTGAGGCCTCTCCCTATTAGTTCTCGTGGGCTGGTCAGGAGTAGCGGCGATTCTTTCCTTTTTACATTCATTTACTTATGTAAGCTCTCAACCAGTCTTTAGTGCAAGGTAGTGGATTGTACCCCCCCCTTTTTTTTTTTTCCTAAGTGACTGGATCCATTTGCTCAACCCCATCTTCTGGTATGTACTTCTTTTTTTTGGGCTACATATTAATAGGGGGCATGGCCGAGTCCAGGCTGAGGTTGCCATTCATTCACCCAGTATAGGGACAACACGGATGTGCGGCTTTGGGGAGTCCTTTCTTTACTCGCTACATATTGGTAACTTGTTGGTAATAAAAGCAGCCTGTGTGATGAATTCCTGGTATTCACATTCTCTGATCATTGGACTGTACATGTTTGAGTCTAATTTTTTATTTTTTTTTTCCTTCTGTCATGTCCTAGGTTCCAGGGACAGCAGAAAATGCCCGCTCTTGTGTTCGAGCCTATTTTTCAGATCTACATGAAACGTTGTGCCGTCAGGAGGAAATGGCGCTCAGTGTTGTGGATGCACATGTGAGAGAGCAGCTCATCTGGCTGAGGCAGCAACAAGAAAACATGACCATCCTATTGTCTGAGGTGTCCACTGCTTGTCTTCATTGTGAGAAGGCTCTGCAGCAGGTAAACTGTGTTTGTTTGTGTCTGATACTTGGTCAATGAAGCGTCTTAAAGGGGTGTTCCGGGGGGGGAATTAAAAGCCAGCAGCTACACATACTGCAGCTGCTGGCTTTTAATAAATGGACACTTACCTGTCCTGCAGTCCCTCGAAGTCGGCACCGCAGCTGATGTCTCCATCAGCTGTCGGGTGCTGCCGCCGCCATTGCGGGTGAGGTAACCCGGCAGTGTAGCCTTTTGGCTTCACGCCGGGAACCCTACCTCGCATGCGCGAGGCCCCGCTCCTCTCTCCTATTAGCCCGGCGGCCGAGGGAGGAGGAGGGGGGAGTCCCGCGGTGATGTCGCGGCCAGACTTCCGGAAGTGGGAAAGGATACCTGTCAAAGGTGGGTATCCTGTCCCCCCTCCCCCTCGAAAGGTGCCAGTTGACACCGGAAGGGGGGAGGAATCCAATGAGCGGAAGTTCCACTTTAGGGTGGAGCTCCGCTTTAATGCCAGGATGGATACTTTCACCACTTGCTTACCGACATGTGTATAAAAACGTTCTGTCAGCAATTGGTTATTACAAGACCGTGGCTGCAGCTCGTTAACCCCCTTGTGATGGCAATAAAGTATAAAAAAATTAAATAAAATATAAAAGCATCCCGCCCTCCCACGCAGACGCGCAAATGTAGCGTCTCGTGTAGGTCCAGCATGCATATATAAATGGTGATTGCACCACACATGTGAGATATCGCTGCAAATGTCGTAGTGAGAGCAATAATTCTAGAGCCATAATTTGTGATTCACTCTAAACCAAACTAAATTTTAAATCTTGACCTGTTTGGTATCTACAGTATTTACTCAATACAACATCTTATTTTAACAGAAATCGGTGTTCTTGTGTGCACTAAAATTTGTTTTGGTGTAATTTTTTTATTTATTTTTTCTTAAATTTTGTGTTTTGATAAACGACTGTGTAACTTAAAAAAAAAGGTAACGTGCACAATTTTATTCTCCAGGGCCTTTGCTTTCAGAAAATACAATACAATGTTTGACTTTTATAGCATGCAAAAAAATGCTAATTTTAACATGTGTAAAAAAAAAATAAAATAATTTAATGATTGCCATGATCTGCAAGTTGTTAAAGTAATTCTAAAGGCTCAAGGTTTTTTACCTTTTTTTATGCATGAAGGTAAAAAACCTTCTGGGTGCAGCTTCCCCCTCCGTCTCACCTTTTATACTTATCTGAGCCCCCTCTCGATCCACAAGAGCAGCGCCTTTCCCAGGTCTTCTCTCCTCATTGACTCCTGCTGTTGATCACAGCCAGTGAGCCAATGAGGAGAGGAAGCACTGGGGATTGGGGTTGGTGAAGGGGGATCTGAGAGGAAGCGCTGGGGATCGGAGGTTGGTGAAGGGGGATCTGAAAGGTAGCACTGGGGATCGGGGTTGGTGAAGGGGGATCTGAGAGGAAGCGCTGGGGATTGGGGTTGGTGAGGGGGGATCTGAGAGGAAGCGCTGGGGATTGGGGTTGGTGAAGGGGGATCTGAGAGGAAGCGCTGGGGATCGGGGTTGGTGAAGGGGGATCTGAGAGGAAGCGCTGGGGATTGGGGTTGGTGAAGGGGGATCTGAGAGGTAGCACTGGGGATCGGGGTTGGTGAAGGGGGATCTGAGAGGAAGCGCTGGGGATCTGCGAGGAAGCACTGGGGATCGGGTTGGTAAAGGGGGATCTGAGAGGAAGCAGTGGGGATCGGGGTTGGTGAAGGGGGATCTGAGAGGAAGCGCTGGGGATTGGGGTTGGTGAAGGGGGATCTGAGAGGAAGCGCTGGGGATTGGGGTTGGTGAAGGGGGATCTGAAAGGAAGCGCTGGGGATCTGCGAGGAAGCACTGGGGATCGGGGTTGGTGAAGGGGGATCTGAGAGGAAGCACTGGGGATTGGGGTTGGTGAAGGGGGATCTGAGAGGAAGCGCTGGGGATTGGGGTTGGTGAAGGGGGATCTGAGAGGAGGGATTGGGGTTGGTGAAGGGGAACTGAGAGGAAGCACTGGGGATTGGGGTTGGTGAAGGGGGATCTGAGAGGAAGCACTGGGGATTGGGGTTGGTGAAGGGGGATCTGAGAGGAAGCGCTGGGGATTGGGGTTGGTGAAGGGGGATCTGAGAGGAGGGATTGGGGTTGGTGAAGGGGATCTGAGAGGAAGCACTGGGGATCGGGGTTGGTAAAGGGGGATCTGAGAGGAAGCAGTGGGGATTGGGGTTGGTGAAGGGGGATCTGAGAGGAAGCAGTGGGGATTGGGGTTGGTGAAGGGGGATCTGAGAGGAAGCAGTGGGATCAGTGATGGTAACAGAATTGTGTATCTGAATACTTGTGGAAATGTTTGATCTAATTCCCTGGGATAAGACATTTGCATGGTTATAGTAATATGCATTACCAATGTACAAGTGCTAAAATTTTTTTTTTTTTATATACTCAAATAATTCTACTGTTTGGCATGCCTAGGTTACAAGAAAACCTATAGAGAGAAATAAAGGTGATGCTTTGTGTTTTTTATTATCATAAATTTTGAGTGCATACTTGCAAAAAATGCCCCCAATTTAGCACCATGCTGAATACCAGGAACCCTTTTTTCTCTCGCATAGGATGACTGCAGAGTGGTTCTGGCCAAGCAAGAGATCACCCGACTATTAGAGACTCTTCAGAAACAACAGCAGCAGTTTACTGAGCTGGCAGATCACATCCAGCTGGATGCTAGTATTCCTGTTACATTCACAAAGGTAACTATGACAGTTGTACTTGTACTGTCAGACAGCCTAGTGTAGGTCACAGGTGATTCCCCCTAAATGTACATTATGCAGCATGTGGCATTTCAGCTTCCAGCTCCATATTGGATACTCCAGGTTTGGAGACTAATTTGGGAGTATAAAGGTATGTACCAACACCTTGGGACCTGTTCTTTAACTACTTGCCTACCAGCCACGAACACCTCCTTACTGACCAAGCCATTTTTCAGCTTTCAGCGCTGTCGCATTTTTGAATGACAATTGCGCGGTCATGCAACGCTGTACCCAAATAAAATTTTTATCATTTTTTCCCCACAGATAGAGCTTTATTTTGGTGGTATTTGATCACCTCTGCGGTTTTTATTTCTTGCGCTATAAACAAAAGAAGAGGGACAAGTTTTGAAAAAACATAATATTTTTTACTATTTATTATAATAAATATCCAATTTATTTATTTTTTTTTTTTAAACAAATTTTTTCCTCAGTTTAGGCCGATATTCTTCTACATATTTTTGGTAAAAAAAATCGCAATAAGCGTATATTGATTGGTTTGCGCAAAAGTTATAGCGTCTACAAAATAGGGGATAGATTTATAGCATTTTTATTATTTTTTTTTTTTTTTTTTTTTTTACTAGTAATGACGGCGATTTGCGATTTTTATCGTGACTGCGACATTGCGGCGGACACTTCGGACACTTTTGACTCATTTTTGGGACCATTCACATTTATACAGCGATCCGTGCTATAAAAATGCATTGATTACTGTATAAATGTGACTGGCAGGGAAGGGGTTAACGCTAGGGGGGCGCTGCAGGGGTTAATGTGTACCCTATCTTGGTGATTCTTACTGTAGGGGGAGGGGACTGACTGGGGGAGGAGACCGATCGGTGTCCTATGTACAAGGGACACACCATCGGTCTCCTCTCCTCTGACAGGACGTGTATCTGTGTGTTTACACACACAGATCCACGTCCTGCTCGATTACCGGGCAATCGCGGGTGCCTGGCGGTCATCGCGACCGCCGGGCACGCGCACCGGGGCCCCAGCTACGCGCGCGCCCCCCAGTGGCCAAATTGTAGACGACGTCATGACGGCGTCCCGCCACAGTAGCTGAACTGTATCTGAGCACCACAAGCTATTTAATTCATTTTTAATATACAAAAGCAAACTCACCCATCCCACCATGTCTTCATCTCTTTGAAAAACGCCCCTTAGCATTTCTGGTCATGGCCATCTTGAGTAAGGGAAGATGACTCCTGTAGCATTTACTTCCTGGAATCCATCTGCCCTTAGTTAAGGCATGCAGGCAGGAGGGTGTGCCTAGCCAAGAAACCCCCTCCTTCCTTCCGGATGGGGAAAAAAAAAGACCTCTTAACACTCCTGGGATGTTTGATATAATTTTGGCCAAGGCCAGAAACCAGGAAGCAACTGTAAAAATGGTAAAGATTAAAACAAGTCAATATAATACACTTCACCTTTCTATTTAGTGGGGGTAAACTCCCTTGGTTAATTTTTACCTATAATGAGGCTTACCTATAGGTACAGTAAATATCTCCTAAACGTGCGCCGTTTAGGAAATATTCATTTGCGAATTCGCCAGTGACGTCACCGGAGCATGTGTTCTGAAGGAAGGGCATACCCGTCCCTTTAGGGTCCTGTACCATGAAAAGCAGCTCGCAGTCGCATGTCATCTTGGTTTGTCCAATCAAAGGACCGAAGCCCGCTAACCCAGAAGGAAGAGCGGGTGAAGATGGAAGCCCTGTCAGTAGTGACAGCACACCGCTGGAAGGCTTCTCTTTAAGATAAGTTTCACATAATGTGCTAGTATGCGATGCATACTTGCACATTATAACGTTGCCTTGCAGGTTTAAAAAATGAATGCCGGTGGTTTCCTACTACTTTAGATGCTGTATACCACCAGGGACCGATTTTTTTTATTTGTTTTTTTTTAAATTATGGCAAAACTTAGAAAGATATCCTATCTATCTATCTATCTCTCTACTGTATCTATATATCTGTCTCTATATCTATCTCTCATTATTTCATTTGTACTGTCCACCCGCTCCCCCCTCTCCACTCACTCCAGTTAATTGGCTAGTCTTAGTATCAGGCAATCAAAATGTGGCATGATAGCCATGCAAGACAGTCTGCCTACTTTTTGTTGGTATGCCAGAAGCCAACAACTAGAACATTACTGGTCTGTGTTCTGGGTGTACAGACCCATAGTAGGTGAACTGTATTTGCAGAATACACTATTCTATCAATAAAAATGCCGAAAACTGTGCAGAGGCAGCAACAAAGAGGACCCTGCCGGATTGCACTAGCAGACAGGGTGGGAAACTGGACTTTGTTATACCTGGGGGAAGTCTTACTGAAAGTCACCAATATGGCTGTTGGTGGCCATGTGCCACCCCTGGGAACCTTGGCACTCTAGGTCACAGCCTATGCTGGTAACACTTGCCACCAGTGATGTAAGTAACTGAGTTACTTTACGCGTTACCCTCTAAAGTAACTGCGTAATCTAACTGATTACTTTTCCCCTCATGGTAACTCAGTTCCCATTACTTTGGCTTAGTTACCCCAATTACATCTACCGCCACTAGATGGCAGTAGTGTAATTCCGGTGTCCTGCCGAAAAAGTTCCCCCGCTGGATAAGGACCCCCTGTACTGCGCAGGCGCAGCGCTTGCGCAGTACGAAGGACTACGGAGCTTCCGAAAATTGCCGAACCTAAACAGCTCTGAGTGAACTCTACACCGCGCAGGCGCAGTTAACATGTAATTGTACGAGGTAATGCCGCACGTTCCTGACGCTCGTGCTACTCTGCAAGGGGCGTCTATCGTGTAACTAAGGGGCGGGTCTAGTATTACTGTAACCAAGGGGCGCATTTATTATTATGGTTATATATCGAGCTCTGCCCATTAATTTAACATTCGCTCTCTTCTGTAGAAATCCGCCCCTTACACGATATAATAATAATAGACCCGCCCCTTGCTTACACGCTATAACAGATCTGCCCCTTGGTTAAAGTAATAATAGAGCAGCCCCTTGGTTACACGATATACAATAATAATAAATCCGCCCCTTGGTTACAGTAATACTAGACCCGCCCCTTAGTTACACGTATAGAATATTAAAAAAAAAAGTCAGTTAATTTGCTGCGTAACTAATTACTTTTCCAATGTAGTAACTGAGTTACTAACGCAATTACTTTTTGGGAGAAGTAATTTGTAACTTAACTAATTACTTTTTTAAAGTAAGATGACCAACACTGCTTGCCACACATTAGGCTTTGTGATGTCTGTTTTTAAGGTCAGATGTATTTTTGTTTATGCACAGAGACTCTAATATGTATTGCATTTGCTTTTTGTTTTAGGACAATAGAGTTCACATTGGTCCAAAAATGGAAATTCGAGTTGTGACTCTAGGCCTGGATGGAGCAGGAAAAACAACCATTTTATTTAAGTTAAAGCAGGATGAATTTATGCAACCAATCCCAACCATTGGTGAGTGTTGTTGCAACAGCTCGTCCAAAAAACGATATTTTATTGTCGGGGAGGTGTATTGAGCCACTCGCAGGTTTATTTTATCTCTCAAAGATTCTGGTAGTTATTTCTGAGATCCCAGGCACACTCACATCCTGCAGACGTCACAAGGGTGATCTCGATGTCCCTGCTGTAAATCTAAGAATGTGTTCACAATGCAGAGAACTTCACTGTATATTTCCTGCTTGGTGACCCTTAAACAGCTTTATAGGTAATTAATGGTAGCCTATGTATGTGGGACTTATTGATAAGCTCTTGTAGCTGGTCAGCAATAAACTTACATGTGGTCAGATTATTGAAAGCTGCAATATGTTACTGTACATCTTTTGCTCTGCGCCCAGGTCATATTGGATCCCATAAATATGAATATCTAAAGCAGGGATATGCAATTAGTGGATCTCCAGCTGTTGCAAAACTACAAGTCCCATCATGCCTCTGGGTGTCATGCTTGTGGCTGTCAGTTTTGCTATGCCTCATGGGACTCGTAGTTCTGCAACAGCTGAATGTCTGCTAATTGCATATCCCTGATCTCAGGGAAGACCTGTCTGTATTGACAGAGAGAGAGAGAGTCCAGAGAGAGAGAGAGAGAGAGAGTATTTTCAGTAGTGGTTCGAAGTTTAACAGAGAGTATTTTCAGTAGTGGTTCGAAGTTTAACTTTTTATTTCTTTTTTTTATTCTGAAGGTTTTAATGTTGAAACAGTTGAATATAAAAACTTGAAATTTACTATTTGGGATGTTGGCGGCAAACACAAGCTGAGACCTCTGTGGAAGCATTATTATCTTAATACTCAAGGTAAGTGTAGAAGAATTGGGAGAAAATGATCCGCAACTCTGTACAGGCTCTTAAAAATCTTTTAGATTGATTAGTTCTCCATAAAAGACGCACTGATTTTTCTTTTTTGTGATTGTTTTGATCTTTTGTTGTGAACAAGGCTGATCATTGTTTCTCTTATGGAGAACTAAAAAAATCTCAAGATTTTTTTAAGAGCATATATGAAGTTGTGGACTGTCTTCTATAACGGTGTATGCAGCCGTACGACTGCTTATCCTGCACCCGACGGCTCTAGAGGATTTCTTCACCTTATTGGGTTGTAGCACCTTATCGTGTATATGTCAAAAATGGCGCTTTTTAAAGGGGCTTGAGTTCCCTTTTTTTTTTTTTTCTGCCTCTAAACGCATCTCCACATTGGCCTATGTGTTCATGCACACTATAGGTGTTTAGAGGCAGAAAAAAAACATCAATCACTTGCACGTTCAGGAGAGCAGCATTTCAGCAGGAAAACACCCAAAGTGCCAAAATGCTAGGCACATATAGTGCTTAGGCGTTCATTCATCTCAATTGCCAGAACTTTTAAAAATTATGTAAAAGAAAATGCTAGTTTCCAGGATCAAATCTAAAGAATAAATTTGGCTAGTCAATTAAACTTTGCTTTATGCTTGTTCCTGGTCAATGAATCGGAAGTGTAGATGCCATACATTGGCAGGTAACGGGCATTTTTAAGAGGTCAGCAATATTGGCCATGACAGCAGTGCCTTAAAAGAATAAAAGAGTAAAATATGACCTACCATTGCTGACCTCTCCCCTTGAAAATACTAGTTGTCTAACTGGTTGTCTGCTGATGCACTCACTATGATACAAGTCTCTGACCATGAACATGTATGCAGAACAGGAGTTGAAATATCTCTAGCGACATGCGTGTTCCACCAGCCAAACAACTAGCATGCTTAGAAGAAAGCTTACATATGTCCCTAGACACAGTTTTTTTTTTTTTAGTTGTCTTCTGTTAAGTGTTTCTGGCAACTTTTTTGATTGATGACTCTTATTAAAACCGTTTTGCACAAATACTAATATTCCAGCTACATCACTCTGTGATGCCAGGGATGGGTTCTTGGCTTTCATTGGTGGAGGCAGCAGCATTCTAATCTGGTTTTCATTTCCTCTAGCTGTAGTATTTGTAATAGACAGCAGCCACCGTGACCGTATCACCGAGGCCCATAGTGAACTTGCAAAGCTTCTTACAGAGAAGGAACTGCGTGACGCACTGCTATTAATATTTGCCAATAAACAGGTAATGTATTACCATTTATACAGTATGTTTGTTTATATTTTATAATTCTGTTCCATTTCTTTATTTTATTTTTCCATAAAGATTTTATTATGTATTTCAAGATAAGTACAGCACAGTGTAGCAAAACTGTTCCATTTCTTATAATTTATGTGCTATTATTGCAACACTCTTACTGTTGAGTGTCAGCATTAAAGTGAACCTGTCTTTAATTTTAAAGTTTTAAAATTGCCTTCTATAACCTTTTTGTTGGCCAGAAATGATCTATTGTGGCACTCTGATTTTTTTTCATTTTGGTACTGGGGCCTGAATTCATGGCAAAACATTGACATCAGCCATGTCCCTATACACTTTGTGTATAGGGACATGGCTGATAGCGGAGTGCGTCTGGCTTTGAAAGGACACTGTCATTGGACAGAAGGATAACTGCCAGAAAATTCTTGCCTCCGTAACAAAGTCTTCATTGACCTGAGAACTGGCTTTCGTCAATTATATGGGGACCTGTTATTTGTGCTTGCTATATTGTGAACTATCTATATCTTTAGATATATTTATATAGAAGCATCTATGTTAAGGTGTTGCTGTAGTAGCACTTTGCATGTCAAGGCTGACAGGAGCTTATAGTGTACATACAACCATTCACATCAGTCTCCGTACCTCCAAAAGAGATTATAATTTTTATAGCACATTTATATACATTCTAGGGCCAGTTTGGTAAGGTTACAATTACCCAACTAGCATTTCTTTTTGGTTTTATTAAAAGTGGTCTGTCCTCACTAGATTCGGCAGTGTCTCGCAAAAAAACAAGGTATTCATTCATTTTTACAGTAGAGGACGTGCCTGTTTTCTAAGGGCCTAACTGATCAGTGGTTGGTAGCCAACTGGAAACCCCATTAATGCTGGCAGGACACCCCATCCTGGCAAGGACTTTTCTGTCAAACCACGGCTGAGTGGTCAAAATCCCTTTTTTTTTTTTTTTTTTTTTTTTTTTTTTATACGTGAATTTGGCACTGCTGCGTTTGATTCATTGAGTATACAATAGAACATGTGAAGCAAATGGCTGTAGTTTTTTTTAAATTTTAGGTGAGATGGTCTGCTGGAAATCTAACAGCTTATCTCTCATATTGGTCTTATGTCAGTACGCATAGGGCACTTTAGTTAAATTGCTGGACCGCAGAACCCTTGCGTAAGAATAATTTTGATGTGCATGGCCTTCAAGAGACACTGTCTCTTTAGGATAGACTTTTGATACTATTATCAAGGATGTTACTGGTGTCTGGAGCACCTATTTTCCTCATTGGAAGAAAGCTAAGGAACAGACTGCAACATCTTTGACCTCTCTGACTCTTAAAGAAACCTTCTCTTTTGTCTCTGCATTTCATTGTCGCGATTCTCCAAGCCTGGTTCCCAATCCACCCACAAGGCCTGGAACTTGGCCTGCCAGATCCTTAGAAAAGCCTTTTTGTCCACACTTTCCAGAGTGGAGGGACATTTGTTAACCTTTTTAAGGAGGCTTGGACAACTTGAATCTGACGCTTGGGTTCAGGAAGTGGTATCCCAGGGTATGAGCTGAAGTTTTACTCCCTTGCCCCTCCTTGTCATCACACAGATTAGCAGATCTCCATCAAGCCCTCTTGGGTATTACGGACCAAAGTGTCATTGCCCTAGTTCCTGTGGTAGATCTTGCCTCAACCTGTTAGCCATTCCCATACCCAAAGGAGCATCTTGTCCCATCTTGGATCTCAAAGCTCTGATTATCGTAATTCAAAACCAGAAATTCTGCATGAAAGATCTGTTATCACTTCCCTTCAATTGGCTTTTGTGGACATCGAGGCATGCGTACCTACATGGCCCCATCTTTTCAGCATATCAATATTTTGTATGTTTTGCTGTTGTGCACCTATAGTGCCAGCTCGCGGTGCTGCCCTTCTTCAGCCTCTTATCTGCACATTTAATATTCAAGGAGCTGGCCCAAGTATTAGCCCTGTTGCATTCTAATGGCATCCCCATTGTGGGGGAAGCTTAAGAGTACCTCCTGTTGAGGCAGTAAATTCTCTGGTGGTGCCTTGGGATCAGATCATCCTTATCATATCTGGTACTTAACTTTTTGAGTCTTCTGAAGTGTAGCCCATTTCGTCAATGAATTTAGCAATGTGTAGCAAAGGTGAACGGTCTGTGCTGCACTTGGCAAACACATTTTCTACATGGCTTTCCCTACCACACGTACAGATAATTAATGAATAGGGCATATTTTATTACCTGCTAATGTTAATGACTTTGCTTTTTGTTTTTACAGGATGTCGCAGGTGCCCTATCCGTGGAAGAAATGACAGAGCTACTGAGCCTTCACAAACTGTGTTGTGGTCGCAGCTGGTATATCCAGGGCTGCGATGCCCGCAGTGGTATGGGGCTATATGATGGCCTTGACTGGCTCTCTAGGCAGCTGGTAGCAGCTGGTGTGCTGGATGTTGCCTAAAAATTTGCGTCTGTGGTCAAATTGTCTGACTTTCTAAATGTATCTGTTACATAGAGATTGTTGGGTCATTTCAGTGGCTAATGTCACATGGGCAATTTGTGTGGCCTGATATTTTAGCCTATGGAGCCTGGTGAATATACACTGTGGGCATAGGAGGCAAGCTAATGAGAAGGCCTTGTCACCGTAGTACATGTTAGAAATGCTGCAGGCAGCTTTTGTTGGGTGTGGCGGTGCTCATGTGACCTGAACCAGTAAAACCACTTCCTTTTTATGTGTGGGCAAATAGAATATACAAGCTTTCAGCTCCTGTAGTTTAAAATATTCAGGTGAGCAAATGCACTGTATGACATTGGCCTAAGTCATCACTGTATCTACTGTTTAATAATCTAAGGGAACCAGTCACAACTGTGCTTATGCAAGAATCTGCATGTGCAGCTTTAAATTAGTGTTGTGTAGTCTTAGTATATATGCTCCCCTGCGTAGGTTTACCTTCTGTAGGGGGTGTCCGGGGGGGGGGGGGGGTCAAAGGTCACCCGAAGCCTGCCGTTGCTGCCTGACCTAACATACAACTGTCAGGCTACTGAGGAGCCAATCTAAAAAATTTGAATGACCATTCAGATTCTTGCACAAGCCCTGGTTTTCTTTCCTTTATTTTTAAATCTCTAGTAGAAAAGATTGCTGAGATTTACAGTAATATCTGACTGTGAAGATTACTGTGTTAACACTAGCGGCTCATCCTTATTATATAACAGTCTAATGTTTACACTACAGTCACAGTATTTTATTTCATTAACAGTCTAAGCCCAAAACAGCGTTTAAAGTGGTTGTGAACCTCAGACATGAAATATGAACAAAGCATATCCCTTTATAGTGTGTACTTGTCTTAAGATCACAAAGGGGGAGATTTATTAAAACTTGTGCACACAGAATCTGCTGCAGCTATGCATAGTAACCAATCGGCTTCTAGGTTTGTTGTCAAAGCTTATTTGAACAAGCTGAAATTAGGATAGGATTATAGTATCTTATTATTATTTAGTTTAAGTCCACATTGTGAGTATTCAGTGTGATTACTACACACTTGGATAGCGCAGCATTTTATTGGTTTATTTTGTATTGGCACGAGCATATGGGACGTGATCAATGTTAGCAGCTGTCCTTTAATAAACTCTAATTATCATCCGGATCCTTACATGGTAGCTCGCAAGATTCTGCTTGTTTTTTTTTTTAAATTGGAAGCTGATTGGTTACCATGCACAACTGCATCAGATTCTCTGTACACCAGTTTTAGTAAATCTCACCCTTAAGTGTCATTTTTGTATGCTGCTTAGTCCCTCTGCTATCTGAGTCGCTTTTGACAAGCTTTCCTGATACCAAGAGAAAGGTGATGGGGCTCCAGCTGATTGACAGCCTCAGCTCTGTTCCTGTGTGAAGGGGGGGGGGGGTGGGGGGTGTGTCTCCTCTCCAATCAGCTCTGACACCTCCTCACAGAGCTCTGCAGACTGTAACTTCAGCTCTCCGCCCCCTTTTTTCTGAACTCTCAGACAAGCTGATAAATTCAGCTCTTTGAACGGATGTAGAGAAGAGGCGATTGCAGATAGACAGATGCAACTTATGTAGGAGGATTTGTTTCATCTCTGTATCGCCTGAGGCCAGTCATTTCACTGGATGTGTATATATAAGGGTTTACAACCACTTTAAAGTGTTGCCTATGCAAACAGGAGGTAGCTGTTTATGGGCTGAATGATGTATATTCTATGTGATCTGATCATAAAGAACACTGGGGGCAGAAGTGGAGAGGTTGCCCAGAAAGTACATCTTACAATTTCATTATATAGTAGGAGACTAGCATCTGGTTGATTGTTGGGGAAGAACACCTACATTTCTCCTTGTCCCCCCCCCCCAGTGTGGTGTTTACATCTAGTGACTAGGCATAATTCATTCTAATTTCAGTACAAAATTGTTGCTGTTGTATTGAGCAGACAACTAGCGCACTTTAAACACTGGCTAGAATTTATCAGCCATTTCTAGAGGAATGTGTTGGATCAAGCATTGCTGGACACTTTCTGAGCAGTGCATATGAACATTTAATCTGAGCGTCCCTTCAGTACAAGGGGTCTCTGCAAACTGCTGTCAATAGTAAAACTTGTACAAAAATCAAGATTTCCTATTTGTTAGTGGTGTAGTAAAAATGTAATGTTACAGTATGTTGTTGCTTTATCACATAATGCAGATGGAGCATATCTGACTTCTTAAAAAGTCAAGGCATCACGATTGGCTTCTGTGTTCTGTGTATTTTCAGCTGCAGAGCATTGGTAAAATAGCTAGTCTGTGTTAATGGGTACTTTTCTGATTCCTTATGATGTATTTATCAAGCATTGATATGTTTCTCTATCTTAAGAGAAAGCAAGCAGCCTAATCATTGTAAAACTCCAAACATGTATTAGGTGTGATCAGCTTAATGGAGATTTCTTCCTTTTCATGGTGAAAATCCATTGTTATCCTTCTTGGCACGACACATCACAACCTCCCTCAGTACCACAAAGGCAGTGAATAGTTTGTTGCACTACAGTGCACATACCTTTTTTAGGTAACTTCTCCAGAGCCCAGAGAACCCCTAACTTTCTGTAGTCTGCTTATTCCAAGATTTTGAGGGCACCAAAAACTAGCCTGCACCGTCCACGCCTGTTTCTATTGGTCCTTGGTTCAATTTTTGCCAGTAAGAACAGGTGGGAAGAGCCTTAAGAAGTGTCTAACTAGTGTGTTACATTTGCCCTGGTTTTGGGGTTTGTTTGGCACTGGAGAGGTCACCTATAGGTGTCCACTACTTGATGCCTTCATTCTATCACCACAGCATGTTCAGTTTTTTTTTTTTTTGAGGCTGGGTTCACACTGCGGAATGGAGTGGCTAACAGCAGCGGGTCCGGTGCATCTCCATTCACCGTTTTTCAGGTTCGCTTTCAGAACAAAATTTTGGCTGAATTTGGACCTAAAACAGACCAGAAGATGCACGGGACTCCTGTGCAATTCACACTGGCTCTATTGAGAGCCGGTCGCAATCTCCTGACGTGAATTGGATGCGAAGAAACCCTCATTCAATTCCCACTGGTGTGAACCCAGCCTAAATGTTTTGTCCATCCATTACTGATGGGCTCATGCTGGAGGTGAATCGTCTACCAACATCAAGAATGTCTGCTCATCAGTAGATTCAATCCACAGTCCATCCATAGATTAAATATTTTCTTTGGGTAGAGAATAAAAAATACCTTGCATGCCAAATGGGGGAAGCATTTTCAGTCACCTCCAATAAAGGGTAAAGTAGAGACTGAATTGTACAGCCAATGAAAAATGTTTTTAGTGATTTTACAACAGCAAGTTGATTTAGGACTAATTAGTGGTAAAACTGTGAATTCAAGCTGACTTGGTTTGTTATTCTGGCCCGGTGCATTATTATTTCTAATTACGGTAGTTGCACAGGGTTTTGGAGTACTTGGAGACCATGTTATTTTTTTTTATTTAATGGTGCCCCTTTCAATGCTTGTTGCACAGCCAGCCTCAGTCAGGTGAGTCCTGCTTTAATAGTTGTGGCCTCTGGACTTTCCAGTAACAGGAAGTTCTCCTTGTATTGGCCATACAGATGTCAGATTTTAGGCACATTTAGCAAGTTTCGGTTCACTTTTGATAGCAAAAATGATCATTTCAGCATAGTGCTAACAACAATTTCTGTTGAACATTTTGTGGCAGGTTGTTGGTCGTTTTTAGGCAATTGTTGAAATTGCCTGGAACTATCCATCCATATGGCCACCATTGGGGCTTGGTTTTGACTTGACTATGCACGGTTTAATAACAGTGTAAAAGACCTGGTACATTTTATTCAATGGATACCATTTTATGGATGTACCTAGAGCTTGCATTCTGGGAGAATCTTATTTGCTTGGAATTTTCTCATTGACTCTTTCACATTATGCACGAAGTGTATTTTTTTCCAAAAACGGTGTTTGATAAACGAAATATCGTGGTAAAATATTGCAACGACTGCCATTTTATTCTCTAGGGTCTCTGCTAAAAAAAAAAGTGTTTGGGGGGGGGGGGGTTAAAGTAATTTTCGAGCAAAAAATACTGATTTTAACTTGTAAGCAACAAGTGTCAGGAAAAAAAAAAAAAACTTAGTCTTTTTTAATTGGTTAAACTGACCTCATTTAAAAGTTCATCCCTTTTGATCTCTAAATCGTTATTTTTAATTGGTTAAACTGACCTCATGCAACCTTTCCTCTTTAGACCCTAATAGTCAAGCCATCTACTGAGCCCACTATGGAATTGAAACCTATAACAAATATAAAGTAGGTGTAACTTGGCTGCAATAGTGTAAAATATTCTGCAAGCTGAATGCTGTGACTCCCCCCGCCTCATACCTTTATAGAAATTTGGACTACCTCATTGACTGGAGTAGGGGGACCAGGGGTGTTACTACTCTAATAGGTGAAGCACAGGGGGTGCATACACAAACTTTAACCATACATTGATTTTTCAGTTAAGGGTAGACTTTGCTTTGAAAACAATGAACATGAAAATTTTCAATGCGGACATATATTGTGTAAAAAAAAAATAAAAATAAAAAAAACACACATTCCTGTAAATCAAGGCTGGCACCATTCATCTTCTCTATGGCTAAAAAAAAAAGCGCAGCAAGCCAGTGAATAATTAAAGGATACGTGGATATATGTTCCATTCAACAAGAGATAAAGCCGGCAACTCCAAAGTCCATATTGAAATCTTTATTGCTACATGTTGGTTAAAAGAAGCTAGCGTCTTTTAACTTATTAACCGCTTAAGGACCGCTTTGCGCCGATATACGTCGGCATAATGGCACGGCTGGGCACAAGCGCGTACCTGTACGTATCTCTTTAAGAGCCCAGCCGTGGGTCATGCGCGCCGGTCCTGAGCTCCGTGGCCGCAGGACTGGCAGAACCGATCGCTGGTGTCCTGCGATCTGGTCACAGAGCTGAAGAACAGGAGAGGTCTGTGTAAACAAACCTCTCCCCGTGCTTCCTAGTGCGACTGATACTGATCATCTGTTCCCTGTCATCGGGACAGATGATCAGTGACATCAGACGCCAAGACACTTAACCCCTCCCCCCTAGTGGTTAACTCCTTCACTGCCAGTGTCATTTACACAGGAATCGGTACATTTAAATAGCACTGATTGCTGTATAAATGACTGGTCCCAAAAATGTTTGATGTGTCCGCCATAATGTCGCAGTCACAATAAAAATCGCTGATCGCCGCCATTACTAGTAAAAAAAAAAAAAAAAATTACTAAAATGCTATAAAACTATCTCCAATTTTGTAAACGCTATAACTTTTGCGCAAACCAATCAGTAATCGCTAATTGCGTTTTTTTTTTTTTTTTTAACAAAAATATGTAGAAGAATACGTATCGTCCTAAACTGAGGAGAAAATTTTTTTTTTATATATATTTTTTGGGGATATTTATTATAGCAAAAGGTAAACTCTATTTTTGTTTATAGCGCAAAAAATAAAAAACGCAGAGGTGATCAAATACCATCAAAAGGATGCCAATTTTGTTTGGGAGCAATGTCGCACGACCGTGCAATTGTCAGTTAAAGCGATGCAGTGCCGAATCGCAGAAAGGGGCCTGGTCCTTTTGGCTGCAAATTGGTCCGGGGCTTAAGTGGTTAACATGTAGCAATTAAGATTTCAATATGGACTTTGGAGTTGTTGGCTTTCTCTTGTTGAATGCTACGTGTCATTGAAGCTTTAGCCAGAGCACTCTATCTAGGATTCCCCGTTGTGAGTGCTGCACCTGTGTCTGTCTGGTTCACCCTAAGGCCCCTTTTCACACGGGCGGTCCGTTCAGGTCCGCCTGTCAGTTTTTTAGGCGGACCTGAATGGACACTCCATAAACCTCCTATGGAGAGTCGGATGTCAGCTGTGACATGTCCACTGACATCCGACCCACTCCAATCCGAAAAAGTGTTGCCAAAGATGAACTTATCCTTTTAACCATTTACAGAAGTTTTAGTTCAGCAGCATTGAGTGTACTCTACCCAACACAGCTCGGTTTGCCATGCTTACCACTGAGTTGGATCACATTTTGGCCCCTTTCACACTACAGCGACTTCAAAGTCGTGCGATATAGACTCGATTTCAGGGAATGCCTGGGTAACTTGCATCAAAGTCAGACCAAAGTAGTTCATGGACTACTTTGAAATCGTACTAATATGAATGGTTGTCATTGGAAATCGACTTGTCATGCGACTTTGCAGTCCTAAGTCATACAAGTGTGAAAGGAGCCTTAAGGTTCTTGCGTTTTTATTGGGCACACCTGTACTAAGCTTTCTTCCCAAGGACTTCCTAATACTGTCCAACTACCCCACCCATGACCGATGTTGGTGTGCCCCTTTCCTGCCAGTCTTTAAAATGGATAATAAACAGAAGTTGAGGCATGAATCTGCTGAGGTGTCAATCTCCTGTGTATTGCAGACGAGAGACACTATTGTAGGTTCCATGGGAAAAAGAAGCCAGCCTGCGATTTTTCGTTTTCATAGGTGCCCATTCAGAGCAGATATACTGGATTTGGAGTGGCGATGACATTTCAAGAACACGTTCGAGCAGATCCTGCAGCACATTTAAACTTTTCAACAGTGTGCTGCATTTTCTTTCATATGTTTTTTGCTGGACATAGCTAAACTCAAACAAGATGGCACAGAAGCATATGGATTCCCTGCGTTTGGCCTTGCACAACATAGTTTAAGGAAACCCAGATGTAGGAAAGCTAAAGACTGCAGTTGGTGAGGTCTCCTTCTCAGAATGCCAATTACACCTATCCATCCTGCTGATCCAGTACTTTCTGGGTCACTGAGCTGGACCCAGTATACTGATCAATAGTTTTCCCTGCACTTTATCAAATACACATTCTTGTTCCTCAGTTATTGAGAAAGTATTGTCTTATGATTTATGCATATTTGCTTCAGTATCTTAAACATAACTCTACTATTTCCTGATTCCACTTTACAGCTTCCGGTGTCACCTGCCTGCTTATTGTAATAAATCAGCAGGGTGTTCATTCTGATTCATGGGACCACAAATTAGCATTGTGATGCTGCCGATTAAAAAATATCACGTATTGGTAGTGTAATACAGATTAATGATACCATGAATTGGTGTGATGAGGCTGATTTACCAGACATTAAATTGGTGTTAATGTGATGCTAATGATTCAGGGCACCATGAATTTGTAGTGCGATTCTACTGATTCAGGGCACCATGAATTTGTAGTGCGATTCTACTGATTCAGGGCACCATGAATTTGTAGTGCGATTCTACTGATTTGGGGGACCATGAATCGGTGGTGTGATGAGGCTGGGACAAGGACATCCAGTGACGAGGGTAAACTGCTATCCCCTGGGTGGAGGAAGGGGTGTGGCTAACAGCAACACGCATAGTAAAATGTGTGTAATATTTGTGGCATGTGCTGAAATGGTACCAGTAGTTGGTACAGCAAATGTTTAAAACTGGTGCAAAAATGTGGGACTAACAATGGTGAAGGAAAAATAAAAAAAAAAAGTCTGCTTGTGTGTAAGGCCCCTTTCACACCGGGGCGTTTTTCATGCGGTGCAGCGCTAAAAAAAGGAAAAAAAATCTCGCTGTGTCAGTGGTGTTGCTAAGAGGAAAAATGGTGCTGCATCAGTGTCTGTAAGAAAAAAAAAAAAAAAGGCTCTGCATCGCTGGTCTCTGTTTTGAGGAGTGTTAGTGTGGCTAAGGGATGGAGGGGAGACAGGTTACGAGGGGTGCATTGAAATAAAGGGATGTGGGGGTGCGGAGGGAAGAAGGGGGGGCTTAAGATGTGCCACGATCATTGCTTCCCCTCTGGAAACTGATCTGTGGCAGATCACAATTCAATAGACCTTTGGACAGGTGCTGAGGAGGCCATATATAGCCTCCTCGCTGCCTTTTTTTAACCCACTGCGTTGCAACGTGGCCCCCTTTTCATTTAATTTTCACCGTGGCCCCAAAGCAAAGCATCAGACAATGACGTACAGTTCTAAGCAGCTGCTTTATCTTGTTCAGGTAGGTGGTCAGGTGGCAGTAAAAACACAGCTCAACTGTTTGCTTTAACTGTCTTTCTTCCACCTATATGAATGAATCCTAAAGCCTTGTTTACACTTGAGTGGAAAAATCTGGTTAAGCAGCATTTTTGCTGCCTCCCAACTGTCCCCTGAGATGCAAAGGCATATGGAGGTATACATATGTGTGGCAAAAATCATGCCCTGCCGTGCTTGATGGCCAGTACTGCCTGCTGAATATGACCAATGCAAGCAACTGAGCTGCAACCACATGCAGTGCATACGGCTTTGGAGTGGTGGTGCAGGCTTTTAGGTTGTAAGACAGGTGGTGGGGAGGTGATATATTCCCTCCTCTTCTGTCAAATGCCCTCTGAAAAGTGGCAATGCCAATTGCTCATCAGAGGGCTACTGCAAGTGTAAACTAGCCCTAAGGCTCGGTTTACACCTTTTGCAGTTGTGACAAAACATGTGTGTTTTTGTGTGGCACGTTTTAAGGCAACTCATTGATTTCAATGGGTTATCCGATGCATGAAAAATGCACAAAAGTAGTGTATACCCACTTTTAAAAATTGCACCGTGCAAAATTCATTTTGGCACAAGCAAATGAGTGCAAAAGCATGGATTTTCAGCAAGGTGTAAGCTATTAAGTAATAATGGCACCGTAATGCGACTGCAAAAGAGCTGTTTTTTTTATATTTTTTATTGCGATTTGGGAACGCACATGATTTTTTTGCATGTACCTGCAACTCACAAATGTGAACCGAGGAGGGAGGACTGCAGTCTCCCCCTTACTTTGTACTCCCAGATTACAGTCTGGAAAGAAGGCAGTTTCTGCTGCTCATGTGATAAGTCACATGATGGGGGGGGGGGGGGGAGAGAGAGGCAGTAGAGCAATCTGCCCTTACTCCTTGCACTGAGTTCTTGGTTTGTGCTGGCTCTCTTCCACCCCCTGCAGGCTTGAGGGAGAATAAAGCCGAATCCTCCAACCGCTTTTGGCCACTGCTCCTTCTGCCTGAAGTGACACTGCCGTCACTCCTGTCAGTGAGGAGCTGAACGAGTCCCGCATCTGCAGCATGGAGAGATCCACCGCTCCAGGATGATCCACCCAAACTCAATCTCACAGCTGTTCCTAGGGTTAGAGAACCCTGGTGCAGGCACGGCACAAGCTGATGAAGATGCAAATTAAGGACTCTGAACGGCCGCACTCCAAGAAAAATTCAAAAGCCTTTATTGGTAAAATATATGGAATCACACAAAAATAGGTCACAGCAAAGCAAGAAAATAGCGAATGCATTTCGCACTACCAATAGCTATGAGTAAGCACTCTTGGAAGTGTGAAATGCATTAGCTATTTTCTTGCTTTGCTGTGACCTATTTTTGTGTGATTCCATATTTTACCAATAAAGGCTTTTGAATTTTTCTTGGAGTGCGGCCGTTCAGAGTCCTTAATTTGCATCTTCATCGTGCTCCCCTAAACGCAGCACCTGGGCCTCGTCCTCCCCCCCCCCCTTGTCCCAGCACTGCACCCCCTTGTCCCAGCCCTGCACGGGACTGTTAATTAGTAGTGTGAGTGCCAATTCATTGACCATCAAGAAGGCTCTGGAGAGCTGACAAGAGGTTGTGCACTTGAGCCAGGAATTAAGGATGGCACTTGCCTGGCTGGACAGAATCACAAGACAAGCTGAACACAACTGAAGATCCTTTTGGCATGTAAACCAGTTCACATATATGTATTTTAACTGTGTATTTAGTTTGTCTGAAGTTATGCTTTATATAAGCCTAATAATATTAAGGTTACAGTGTAACTTTTAATAGTGCATTTATTTTTTTGGGGATGGGGCTCTCTGCCTATTGATAATGCCTTAGTCAAGCACTTGACTAGTGGTGGTAAATGAACTTAAGTGTGATTGCCTTACTAAGGTTGCATGATCTGTGAAGCAATGCTATCAGGTACTTGTATATGTGTTTTTCAAACCAGTGTCTGATTAGAGAGTTTTTTGTTTCTTTTAGTGTGTATATATACATGTTCCTATAAAAACAAATACTTTGTAAGTATATATCCATTTCCTGCTTCTCATTACAACTTCAAATAAACTGTCCTAACATTGTGTGTGTGGCCATTGATTCTTGGGAGGAGGGGGAGATTATTATGGTTTGTCAATGGAATGGTTCAATGCCAACCTATTTAGTTCATCAGTGGAACTACTGATGATATAATTATTTAAAAAAAAAAAAAAAAAAGATTGGGCAACTTTGTGAAGAATGCATTTCTCTTTCATTTGTTGACAGACAGCCCTAAATAATATTGTCTGTTGGGTTATAGCACCACCTTCAGAAGTAGGACACTAAGCAGAAAAAAAAGACAAGCATAGCACCGGCTATGGGCAGTCCTAGTTGTAGTAAACCCCTTCTCTGCTATAGGCAGCTCGGTTCTTTCTGCCTAGTGTCCTGGGGGAAAGGTCATCCTAGGACTTTTGGACATCTGTGGAATCCTGACTGCCCATTTAATGTCTTGGAGCTACGAGCAATTTGTCTCACAGGACAGAGAATCTGTGAGGAAGTCCAGTCAGGATCCAGTTGGACAGTGGAGGCCTCCCACATCCATCAGTGAGTGGAACTGTATGTGCTGGCTCTCTGTCCATTTCCATTCTGGGTGTGGACAACCTAAGTTGTCAAACGGTGGATCAAGGAAAGTGGTCTCTACATCCAGATGTGTTTAGTCGAATATGCCTGTGCTGGGCCACACTGGCTGTGGATCTGCTGTTCTCCCATCTCAACAGGAAAGTGCCAAGTAATGTGGCGAGAGCGGGGGATCCTCTGGCAGATGTGACAGATGTTCTGGTAGCATTACAGAGCCATTGCCAACCCAATTATGCCTTTCTCAAGCATCTCCCTCGCCTGCTACGCACGATAGAGGCTGAAAGAGATCCTGGTGATTCTTATAGCTCCAGATTGGTGTCTGTGACATTGATACGCCGAAATGGTGCAGTTGGTCACAGACATCCCTTGGCAGCTCCCTCTACGCAAAAAAATCTTCTGTTCCAAGAGTTGATCTTCCACCCTGCTTTTGCTGGCTCGGCTATTGAAAACCAGGTTTTGAGGGCAAGGGGGTTGTCAGGATCGGTGATTCCCACCATGTTGCAGGCATTTAAATCCACCTCTCGGAAAATTTACCACTGTACTTGGAAGGCTTATATTACATGGAGCAAGGCTGTGCACCTTCGTGTCCAGGATTTTGACCTTTTTTTAACAGGGTGTTGATCAGAAACTGGCCTGGAGTACCCTTAAGGGCCAGGTGATTTTCTTTCAACAGCCTTTTGGTATACACACTCCTTGGTTTGTACTTTTTATTTGAGGGGTTTGGCTTATGGCTCCCCCAGTAACCACCGGACCGAAATCTGGATCTTTCAGGTCTTAAGAAGCCTCCCTTTTGAGAATTTTATATTCCCTCCCAATTTACTCTATCCCAGAATGTTGCCTTCTTGGTTGCGATTGCATGTTGCAGCTGGCACCCTTGTTCTGTAAGACTGCTTATTTGGCCTTACACAGGGATAAGATGGTTCTCCATCTGTGTCCCACCTTCTTTCCGAAGGTGGTGTCTGACTTGCGCCTAAACTGAGAATCTCTGTTCTTCCTTCCGTCTGTGTCACCACATCCTTCACATCCCAAGGAGGTTGCGCTGCACACCTTGGATGTAGTCTGGGCGGTTCAGGTGTATCTGTCTTCTGTTTAAGCGGTTGTTTTTTTTTTTTTCTTGTGATTGATTGAGGACAGCCCACAAAAAGGCCTGGCGCCTTCTACCACTAGTTCCTGATGGATTAGGCAGTCTGTTTGTACAGGCTTATGCCATTAAAGGTCAGACTCCCCCCTATGCCACATTCGACTAGGGCAATTGGTACCTCCTAGGTGTTCTGAAAGCAGGCACCTGTGTCTCATGGTTACAAGGCAGTTACCTACATCTTTGGGTACATGTTTTGGCCAGAAGGATTTACAAGAAGCTGTCTGAGGATTCTTGTTACTGCCTCTGGGGGGGTTCTTGTGTTGTCTGTTCTAGTACCTACCACTCATTGAACCACTGCTTTGGTATGCCTCTACAGTCAAGATTATGAAGTGCTGTGTCTATCAATAAATTTGTTTTTTTACTATTAAAAAAAAATTAAATAAATCCCTTCTTTGAGTTTATTGATGGCACCCACTCATCTATTTATTTATATTCTTGTACTTATTTGGAATGAGGTGAACTGCCTATATTAGAGAGGGTGTTTACAACCAACTACGATGGCTGCCCATTTTTTTTTCCTGCCTAATGTCCTACTTCTGATGGTGGTGGTGATCTATAACTCTACAGTCAAGATTATGAAGTGTGGTGTATGTCAATCTACTCAGTGAAGGTATAGTATGGGTTTAAAAAAAAAAATAAATAAATAAAAATCCTGTTTTTAAACGGTAGAATTTTTATTTTCAAATTAAAATTTTAAAGGAGCTAGTAGAAGTACTTTTAACTGTGGTGAAGCACAAACGATTGAGGATACGCTGAATTTTTTTTTTTTTTATCGGGACTGCGATGGACACATCGGACACTTTTTTGGGACCAGTGACATTTATACAGCAATCACAGCTTAAAAAATAAATAGCCAATGATTACTGTATAAATGTCACTGGCAGGGAAGGGGTTAACTGTGTTCCCTATGTGTGTGTGTTGAGGAGGAGGAGGAGAGGAGGAGGAGGAGGAGGAGGAGGAGGAGGAGAGAGATTGTTGTTCCTACTTAGTAAGAACACACGATCGGTCTCCTCTCCCCTGACAGACCCTGGATTTGTGTGCTTACACACAGATCTCTGGTCTCACTCTGACACGAGCAATCACGGGTGCCTGGAGGTCAGCGCCCCCTCCAGCCACATGCATCAGCTCCGGGCGCGCTACAGCGTCTTAAAGCACTGACGTACAGCTAAGGCGGCTCGCCCAGCTGTGCCAACCTGCCGCAGTATAACTGCAGAGGCTGGTTAGGAAGTGGTTAAAGGTGAGGTGTATTTTCCTCAAACTACACAAATCAAGTTGGAGTAAAACTTTTTCAAGTGTATGTAAAGCCAAAGAAATTTTATGGACCAGTTCAAGTGGTTGTAAAGGTTTTTTTTTTTTACCCTAATGCATTCTCTGCATTAAAGGCAAAAAAAACAACCAACCTGTGTGCAGCTCCCTCTTAGCTCAGGATCGAGCCCTGCACAAGTATCCTCATAGCAAGTAGCTTGGTAAGGGGGAGAGGCCAAGAGATGGCAGGAAATTCCAGAAGAGGAGGATCATGTTTACAATTACTTTAAGGTTCTTTCTTCTGGGTGTGTCCTGTCCCTGAGACACAGCAGGCCCAAGGGAGAGATTTCTCCAAAGGGATATTTCCAACCTAGACAGGTGTAACCAGAAATGGTTTACAATTGGAAGATTTCTTCTCACCTTCTGTAACAACTGACAAACACCCATCATTTTCTGTACTGGAGACAACAATTAGACCAATAGAGAGGAAAATCTCCCTGGCTGGCCAAAGACAGCCATAAAAAAAACAAAAACAAACACAGATGGAGATTCCAACCCTTTTGCCCTCCATCCAGTACTAAAAAAAAAAAAAAGTTTTGACTTCATGATTATTCTTTGTTTAAAGTGCTCCCCCATCAGAAAACCCCCATGCTTGGCAAAAGAACACCTTGTTAGAATAATATAATGATTTTTGAGGGGGGGAGGCTTGCAGTGGCTAAGTGTTCTATTCATGCAGAAAAATAAGGACTGTGTGAATTTAACAATTTTGGTAAAAAATAAATGAACATGAGATGCAATAAGTAGTACTGTAATACATCCATCCTAATGAACTGAACCTAAAAGGCCCATTCACACCTTTTGCATGCGTTGAAGCAGATCATTTATTCTAAAATAGGATTTTGCATACTTGCCTGTAAAATCCTTTTCTTTGAGAACATCATGGGACACAGTCAGGCTAATATTCATTACCTACTGGGACGTCCCAACGCAATAGCCTTGAGGGGAGGGAGACACCCTGCCAAACAATAGCCATCAGAACTTATACGGCAGCCCGCAGTAGACTGTGGCCGAAAGCCAATTCCTCGGCTGCTTGAACATCCACTTGATAACATTTTGTGAACATATGCACTGAAGACCAGGTAGCAGCCTTACAAATCTGCGCCACAGATGCCTGATGGTGAAAAGCCCAGGAGGTTCCTACACCTCTGGTAGAATGAGCTCTCACCCTAAAGGGAGGAGGTTTACGTTTCAGACCGTAGGCCTGAATGACCTATTGATAAACCCAATTGGCAATGGAAGCTGGTTGCCCTTTAGGTGAAAAAAAATAAAAAAATCCTCGCAGATCTAGACAAATACACCTCGACTGCCCGGACAAAGTCCAAAGAATGCAGTCTCTCTTCCACCGAATGAGGCTGAGAGGGGAAAAAAGTAGCCAAAATAATGTCCCGATTTAAATGAAAGTCTGACACCACTTTTGGCAAAAAGGATGGAATAGGTCATAACACAACCCTGTCGTAGTGCAGGATCAAGTACAGTTCCCTGCATGAAAGGGCCGCCAACTCCGACACCCTTCTAGCTGAGGCGATAGCCATCAGGAAGGCTAGCTTGCGTGACAGCAAGTCTAATGGAATTTCCTTGATAGTTTCAAATGGTTGTTTCTGTAACACAGAGAGGACCAAGTTCAAGTCCCAAAGACACAAAAGTGACCTAATGGGGGGAAGAAAATGAGTTGCCCCCTGCATAAAGGTTCAGATCAGTGAATGGGAGGCTAAAGGCCTTTGGAAGAATACTGATAGGGCTGAAACTTGACCTCTGATTGTACTCAAAGCCAAATTTTATTTCCACAATTGACTGTAGAAAAGAGAAAATTCTCCCAATCACGTATT
Organism: Lithobates sylvaticus; assembly: GCA_028564925.1. NCBI lineage: Eukaryota > Metazoa > Chordata > Amphibia > Anura > Ranidae > Lithobates > Lithobates sylvaticus. The sequence goes on from CM053026.1 coordinate 107,161,151, forward strand.
TCCGAGGATGCCATTTTCTGGCTTCACACCATGCAATATAAAAGTCTTCCAGACCTTATGATAAATTTTCATTTGACAGCTTTTCTAACATTCACTAGGGTAAACACTGCTGATCCTGAGATGCCACGGTCCTTTCGCACCCTGGCTTCAACACCCATGCCATCAAATTTAGAGACTGTAAATTGGGGTGGAATATAGGACCTTGAGACAGATCAGGGCAACATGGAAGCGTCCATAGCCCGTCTATTGTCAGTCTCACAATCTCCGGGAACCAGGGCCTTTTTGGGGGGGCCAGGCAGGTGCCACCAGCATGACTGGAACCCTCTCTTTCCAAATCCTGCGCAACAAATGTGGAAGAAGAGGAATCGGAGGGAAAGCATAAACCAGGGAGTACTGTCTCCATGGAACTATCAGAGCATCTGCTCCGATTGCCAGAGGATCCCTTGTTCGGGACACAAATTGCTGTAGATCATTGTTGAATCTGGATGCCAATAGCTCGACCTCTGGCCACCCCCAACGCTGGCAAATTTCCTGGAACACCCCTGGGTGTAGGGACCATTTCCCCCTGGCAGATCTGCTGGCGGCTGAGATAATCTGCCTTCCAGTTCTCTACTCCTGGGATATGTACTGCCAATATAATAATAATAATAATAGGCACATGTCCCTCTGCCCAGGCTAGTATATAATTCACCCCCTTCAGAGCTGAACGACTCCTGATACCGCCTTGGTGGTTTATATAGGCCACTGCAGTGGCATTGTCAGACTGAACCCTGATAGGGCAGTCCTGAAGCTCCACCGTCCAGGACCGTAGGGCCAGATGTACTGACCGTAATTCCAGGACGTTGATGGGCATGATCTGTTCTGTCCCTGACCATTTCCCCTGAGCTGTGAGCCCTTCTAGGGTCACTCCCCAGCCTGAGAGACTGGCATCTGTAGTCAGTACTCTCCAAATTACTGGGAGAAAGGATTTACCCTGTCGCAGGTTTTAATTCTGCAACCCACCAGTTTACCAGTTTAGGCTTAAGCGGGTCTGAGGAGATAGGCATATTGGATAATCCAGGGCTTTTCCTTTTCTGGTCCAGGCCAACAAGATGTCTTGTTGTAAAGGCCTGGAATGGAACTGGGCATAAGGCACTGCCTCGGAGGATACCATCCTCCCTAGTAGACTCATACAGAGCCGAATGGAGGGTTGTCTGGTGCCCCTTATCTGATGCACCTGAACCTTCAGGGCACAGATGCTTACAGGTAGCAAGAATATTCTTGCTTGAATCGTATCTAGGATCAGACCTAAATACTTGACACTTTGAGCTGGTTTCAAGGCTGACTTTTCAGTATTTATGATCCAGCCCAAGCTTTTCAAATACCGCACTGTGCATATTATGCTCTGTTCTAGAGCCTGTAATGAGTGCTCTCTGAGTAGGAGGTCATCCAGATACCCAAGCACCAGGATCCCTTGGGCCCCTAAAAGACCCAGTACTGGTGCTAGGACCTTTGTGAACATCCGGGGAGCTGTAGCCAGCCCGAAGGGTAGAGCCACAAACGTAAAATGATGTTCCTCTACTGCAAAACGTAGGAACCTCTGATGAGGTTGAAAGATAGGTACGTGTAAATACGCATCTTTTATATCAATGGAGGCTAGAAAGTCTCCCCTCTGGAGCGAGGCTACTACTGAGCAGACAGACTCCATCCGAAAGGACTATATCAGTAGATACTTGTTTAGGGATCTTGGGTCCAAAATGGGCCTCGTGTTTCTGAACCGTAAACAGGTTTGAGTAAAACCCTGTGCCTCTTTCAGATAATAGAACCTCTACAATCACTCCTTGATGTACTAGATGATGTAGTGCCTGAAGCAATAAGTTTCTATTTTTTGGAGGATCCGAGGAAACAATGGATCTTAAAAACCTGAGGCGGAACCCCCCGCGTGTAACCACAAGATATAATTGAGGTGACCTACTCGTCCTGAATTATTGTTCTCCAAATGTCTACAAAATGCAGCAGCCTTTCCCCCCCCACTCGATGGAGTGGGGGCATACCTTCAAAAGGAGGGCTTGGTGCTGGGTTTAGAAGAATCTTGGACCCAGGGCTTCTTCTAGCCCTGGGGCTTGCCCCTGGCCCTAGCGCCCTGTTGGCAGCAGAACCGCCTTGACGCTGAGACATTGGAGGAAGCAGTTCCTGAGGTTTTAAATGAGGAACGTCCGGTGCTTTTCTTCCCAGGAAGTACAGAACTCTTCCCTCCAGAGATCTTTTGGCTATATTTGTCCAAATGATCACCAAATAAATGTTCCCCATGAAAAGGGAAATCTGCCAATAACTTTTTACAAGGAAGCTCGGCTGACCAGTTCTTAAGCCATAAGAATCTGCGCTTATGTACAGACGAGAGAGCCAAACGAGAAACCTGCTGTATTGAATCTTTTAAAAGGCGTTAATATCAAAAAACACAGCGCTCGAGAAATATCCTCCTGGTTAGGCCTATCAGGATGTTTGACCTGATCTTTTACGGATTGGCAGATACCAATTGCTGCAACAGCTGGCTGTATAGCTCAACTGGCCAAAGAAAAGGAAGCCTTTAATAACTCCAATTTCTTGCCAACGGCGTCTTTCACCCTGTGCATTATCTACCGGACAAGTTAAGTTCTTGTTTAAGGAAGAGACTGCTGGCATGCTCCATTTTTTAACAAACTTTTCATCCATGGGATATAAAAAAAGGGAAGACCTCTTTGGGAACATCCTGACACAGGATTTTTGTTCCTCCTATCAGCATACACCGCCTGTTCAAACAAGAGGTGTAGAGGGAAAGCCTGTGTGGCCTGAAGAGGCTTCAGGAATCCCAAAGAGGACCAGGGGGCTCAGTCACCTCTGCAAGAGGCAACTTAAATGCAGAACGAACCATTTTGGTTAGAGTCGGGATCAAAAGCAACTGAGAGGCAGACATCAACTGGATATCTTCTTGTCCAGATTGCTCGGAAGCAGACTTATCTGCCGGGCCCTCCACAGAGTCCTGAGCTTTAAGCTCTTCCCCATCCTCAACCCATTCCTGCTCCAGACTAGGAGGCTCTGGGGAGGGGGATCTGTCACGCTTCCTGCTATCGTGCAGGATGGAGGCATTCATGCAAGCAATCCTGTGCTCTAACCCGGCTAGGGCCGAGGACAGTTCATCTTTAGTGATAAACGGGGGAAGAAGCAGCATTGACTGTAGGCACAATACCAGATAAGCGCAGTGGCTCAGATTGCCTGGAAGCCTCTAGTCTTTCAGGGGATACGACTAGGTTCATCAGGAACTACCGACGACATCGGCGTGCCCTTCCCTATAGTGTTAGTCCCGCTCCTCTTTTTTGAAGACATTTACCCGCCACAAATAGAGAGTACTTGGGTGTAGTATTAAAACACCTCAGAAGGGAGACCCTTTAATAGGGCTCCCAAGCCCCTATGTAACAAGCCTGCTAAGCAACTTTAGCCTGCCAAGCAACACTCACGTGACCCGGTAAGGAAAGAATGAACTGCTGCAAGTGTCTGTTCAGAGCCTGCTCTGTGTCCCACAGCTGCCTTCTGAAAGCACTGCATGCTTGGCCTATATAGCTTAAATAAGCTGGGTGTGCGCCGGAACGTTCTGTGTGTGTGCACACGCACATGGCCCCGGCGAAAGGGAGTGGCTGTATTTGTGTATGACGTGAATCCTTGTGCGCCAAGACAAAGGCTACTGCGCATGTGCGGCGAAGCCGCATGCTCCAGGACCGCTACAACAACTGCGAAGTCCAGCGGCGCTTTTGCGAACTCACGTGCGCCATGGCCGCCAAACATCTGCTAAACACAACAGCATTCTTACGTGCGCCATGGTGAACCAAGGCAAAATGGCGCACCATACAGGTAAAAAAAAAAAACAGCCAGACACAAGCAAAAAAATAAATAAATAAATAATAAAAAAAAAAAAGTACACTTTGCAAACATCCACAGCTAGCCCAAAACTCCCCCGTATGGTCACTGCACATAGGTGTCCAGCCTCTAGCTAGCTTTACTGATTGTTACAATCACTGGGAGACCCCACAATAATAGTAAAGCGGTTTCACTTACCCGTCCAGGCGCAGGGCAGCTTAGAAACTAAGAGCCCAAACTTCACCCATCATGGCGAGTTCCTGTCACATGAGGACCTTCAAGGACTGGGTACCCTTTTCATGTTTAGGGTCCACTACCTTGGACCTGTAGGAATCAATCTCACAATTATATATTAAAAAATAAATGCTCTTATGCCCCTTTCACACTGGGGCGGTGAGCCGCGGTGACGGTAAAGCAGCGATATATTTAGCGCTGCTTTACCGTAGTTTTCACCGCGGTTTTCGGCCGCTCGCGGTGCGGTTTTACCCCCCGCGAGCGGCCGAAAAAGGGTTAAACACCCCCCGCAGAGCGCCGCGGTAACGCCGCGGTTTTACCGCGGTCTCCCATTGTAATCAATGGGAAGGAGCGGTATAGGAGCGGTGAACACACCGCTCCTATCCCGCTCCAAAGATGCTGCTAGCAGGACTTTTTTTGCCGTCCTGCTAGCGCACCGCTCCAGTGTGAAAGCCCGCCGGCTTTCACACTGGAGTTAAAGGGGCAGGATTTTTTCATGCGGTGAACAGGCGCTATTTTTAGCGCTGCACCGCATGAAAAACGCCCCAGTGTGAAAGGGACCTTACTCCCATTTAAATGTATAGAGGTGAGGCAAGGAGATTAACTGCCAGTACATTCTGTAATGAGATCCTCAGCAAATGACTTAAAGCCAAACTCCAGGCCGATATAAAAGCCAATTTAATACAAATCTGTAATCAATACTTTAAACGCAAGTACCTGAATTTGAACTGGTATCAGACTCTTGTGGTCGCTTCACAGTTCATGTGCGGACATGCCGATAGGGGGAGAAAACAGAGACCAAAAGGTTAGGTTTATCACTATGCTGTTTCCTCTTTCACTGTTCATCAGACTGGAGCAGGTCCATGACAGCATGGGCTCAGAGAAATAGGATTGAATGATTCTGGGCATCAGACATGGAAATCCAGTGGCAGAAAATAAGTACTGTGGGGGACAGACTGGATTGAAAACGAATAGTGTAGCATTATTGCATTTTATGCTGGAATATTTTGCATCTCATTTGTCTGGTGTTTCATGCTCGTGTATCCCGACACGGTGGAAGTCCCCCTTACCCCCTACAGTTTCCCAGTGGATAAGGCAGGTTGAGGACATCAAAATAATGGGAGGATTTCACAACCTCCAGTTGGGGACATAAATTCTAAATATACAGCCACATAGTACTACTGGATCAAATTTACCTGTACAGATGACTTGATAACTGTCCGATTCAGAACTGGCCCTTTTTTTGCCATTACCCTTTTATCTGAAAGTGCTTTGGAGGGTGCTCAGCCCCCCTCATCTGTCCTTATCTTACCTTTTTCTCTTTTTGATCACTTTTCTTCTTTGCCTATATAACTATACCAGTATCACACTGCAGCAAATACTCTACTTTCAATATATAGGGAGTCTCTTGTCTGTGCTATGCAGTTTTGTGTGGCTATAACAAGTAACTTTGACTCCCCTTTGAGATGCATTATACTTTTAAACTGTACAAGCTTGATTGGACTGCTTTATGTCACCATATGTCAAACACAAGGCCCGTGGACCAAATATAGCCCACCAGGCCTGGTCATGTGGCCCTCACACCCAGTTTTTAAGCCGGAAAGTGGCGGAACTCTATTCCACCACCTCTGACTCTCACCCTCTTCTCTCGTTCCCCCTCTGTCACTTGTAAACACAGGAGCCTTCTGCGTTTACAATGGACAGCCTTGCTCTCAGTGGTGGAGCCCTGCATATACTCACAGTGGGGACAGATCTGCAGAATCTAAGAGAAAGAACGATCTCCCTACAGAGACACCTACATAGGGAGGTACTAGAGCTGGGCCAGGTAGGAGAGGGAGATGCAAGGAAGCTTTGGGGGGGGGGGGATGTTGGGGTCATGGGTTCCACACTGTGCATAGTGCACCCCTAAACCCTGCACTCTGTACACAGCACACTCCTGAACCCTGCACTTCATGCTTTCTGTATTACAATCTGTTATACAACGATCTGTTGAAATTAGTCCATTTTTAAAATGCTGAAATTGTAAAAAACGGCTTGCAAAATTGTGCATCATATTACATGTGCATATTAAAAATAAAGAATGCATAAAAAAAATTAAAAATGATGTGGTGATCTCTTGACAGTCACATGAGGATTATTTACTATACAACAAGATGATATGCACTTTTATTTTATAGAACCTGTCTGGATACAGGCGTGAAAGCTGTCCTGGTTTCTTCTTTTTTTTTTTTTTTAGGCACAAAGCTGGGACAGTTCACACCCCCAGCCTAACTGAAAGAAACTACCAATTCCAGTTATCTCTCTAAATTGTATTAGCCCAGAATGACCGATTCTTCAAAACTATTTGCCAAGGCTAGTTTCACACTGAGGCGTTGGGGGCGCTGGCGGTAAAGCGGCGCTATATTTAGCGCCGCTTTACCGTAGTTTTAGTGGCGCATTTCGGCCGCTAGCGGGGCGGTTTTACCCCCGCGAGCGGCCGAAAAAAGGGTTACTACCGCCCGCAAACCGCCGCTGCAGCAGCGTTTTGCGGGTGGGTTTCGGAGCGCTGCCCTATTGTTTTCAATGGGAAGGGGCGCTATAGGAGCGGTAAATATACCGCTCCTACAGCGCACCAAAGATGCGGCTTGCAGGACATTTTTCAGCGTCCTGCAAGCGCACCGCTTCAGTGTGAAAGCCCTCGGGCTTTCACACTGAAGACACAGCAACAGCTGTTTCGGGTCCGTTTGCAGTCGCTATTTTTAGCGCAATAGTGCCTGCAAACCGCCCCAGTGTGAAAGGGGCCTAAGTAAACATGACAAAAATGTTGTGCAGCTCTCTGTTAACTTCCAAGTCCATAAATATCAAAAAAGCCAGAAATATACAACACAGTGTATTTTCAGCTCAGAATTCCTTGGGGGTTCAGACCACTGTTCTTACACACAAGAATTGTTCCGGGTCTCCAGTGGTCTGACATGCGCCCCTAAACAATAGTCCAATTTAACAAGGCTGCAGGGGAAACTAGAGCACTGCTGATTGGAGCAGAGTGCAGAGAAGGCTTGTTGGACTACTGGAGATAAGAGCCACTGTGTCAAAACAGCAGTCTTACTCGCCAGGATCCTGCAAGCACAGGGTTTTTTTCACTCTTGCTGCAGCCTTTAGGAACTAAAAATAAAAAACCCCACAAAAAGTGTATCAATTACTGTATATGCAGCCTGATTACATTACAAGAACAGAAACCGGAAAAGAGGACAGAGAAGCACTGAGATTTGGTTAGAACAGCTTCACTGCTTGCATTGTGAACTTTGACGATGAATTACTCTGCAGTGTCTGTAACTACATTGGTCAGCGAAGGCTTACTCGAAATGCCTAATATACACAATGAGATTATCGGACAAATGATCGTCTGTTTTTTTTGTGCAGGCTAATCTCAGATCGAACCTGAAGCGTTTACTAAAGTCACAAAAATTCTTGTACGACAGAATAAAAATTCGGAAGTGGTGTAAATGTGTTGTAATGCATTTTCGAGCAAAACAAAAATTGTAAGATCTGTCAATGTACGGAATTTTTTTTTATGCATGTCTGATTGGATAATAATCGCATGAACTGTCATGATCGGCTCTCGAAAGCTCTGTACTAACGATCCGATTATCGTACGATCGATTTGAAAGCGGTATTTTTTTTTTTTTTTTTTTTTTTTTACTGCTGGTTATGAATGTGTAAATATTTGAATGCCCATAGCCTTCTATAAAATTCTACCTAAAAAGATTAGAAAGTCAATTCATAATCCATTTAATTATTTAAACATATAATTAAAAATCCAGTGATCCAATACAAAGTATAGAGATGTAGACATTTTAGGTTTATAAAACACAGGTTCACTGAAAGAAGTCAACAGTCTGGCAAAAAAATAAAACACACACGCCATCTGTACATATGCCACAGAATTAAAAACACACCCAGCTACTTGACAGTGATGCTAATAATGGTGATGTCTTCATATGGCTTATCCGTCTTAGGGTTAACTTTGACGTTTGCGATCCTTTGGACGACTTCCATTCCTTTGGTTACTCGCCCAAACACTGTGTGTTTGTTGTCGAGCCAAGGCTGTGAGAGAAGAGAAAACAGATCATTATCCAAACGAGAACCTGCGTAGAGCCACTTGCCTGTCAGGGGAATATCCCCTTAGCTTTCAGATAGCGCATTACCTCCTAGGCTGAGGGGGGACCCACAACATATTAACATTCTAGACAGGCTGAAAAATTCAAGGTTTGCATACTATATGCCAACACGCAGAGAAGAATTGCATACATATGTGAATGATGATTCTGGGAAGACCTCGCTGCTTAAGAGAAACAGACCTACTGTGAGGCATTTATCGAGGCCCTGACTAATACAAACCTTATTGTGTTGTCATTTGTCAATTAAACCATTAATACCAGATAAAATAAAAGCCACATGAAATGATTAATGCTAAATGACGTCTGTGGTTACAACATGTGTGCTACTCTTAAATGAAAATAACGTTTTTAGTTTTATTTTGCACAGCTGCACAGCAGAAAGTCTCACTTTGGAGGCCTTTTTTTTTTTCCATAATAGTGCACAAAGAAAGTTGTGCTGTGGTCACCATCTATTGTCCTGCATAGCCTTTTCAATACTTTTACCCCAATTAAACCACTTTAAACACATAACTAGTGACATCTTAACAAAATCATAGCATTAGGCCGGGTTCATACTGGTACGACAAACGCTCCGACATTGGGAGCTCATATCGCATGACGTGTTAAAATCAATGTTTCCCCATGGGAGCCGTCTTAACTGGTCCGACACAAGTCGGTCCGACTTTGAAAATGCTCCCTGTACTACTTTGGTCCAACTTTGATACTACTTCAGCCAATTGACTATCATTGAAGTAGGATCAAAGTCGGATCCTTGTCCTAACCATCCAACTTTGGCATCCGACATTGTGTTTTTTCCTGCCTCCCTCTCATTGTGTGTTAGTTTTGATTGGTCAAAGGACAAGTTGTACTATCTGAAAAGTCAGATCAAAGTAGTATCCTGTTCATGAAAGTCGGATGGATGTAGGACCAATGTAGGACTGATGTCGCAGAGCAAAGTAGGATGAAAGTTGTACTGTCGTGTAGTATAGTATAAACACAGCCTAAGGCAAGTATGAGGTGTGGGGCCTAATAAGTCAATTCACTAAGTTAAATAACAGCCAAAAAAATGGGGTAAAAATGTTTGCGGTAAATCAGTTGTAAAAGTGCAATTCAAAGAATTTTTCGTTGAATACCAAATGCGGTATTTGTTCGATTTAGTGGTGATTACTGCATTGAGCTGGTTGCTAAGGAGCGGGTCGGGAAGCCAAATGCCACGTCCTTAACAACGGATGATTCATCAGCTGTCAGCTGAATATAAAAGAGAACCATGCCGACAACTAAAAATTATGAATCCCCCCCCGCTAAAAAAACATTGTGGGGTCCCCCCAAAATCCATACCAGACCCTTATCCCAGCATTCAGCCTGGCAGGCCAGCAAACTGGGTGGGGGGGAAATCAACTGAGTGCACCCCCCCTCCTGAACCATACCAGGCCACATGCCGTCAACATGGGAAGGGGGGTGTAGGTGCTTTGGGGCAGGGGGTTCTAACAGCCCATGCAATCCATGCATACAAAGAAACCAAAACAAATAAGTTCAGAAATTAAGTTGTGTAATTAAATGGAATGACACAGGGGAAAGTATTGAGCACATGAGGAAAGGGAGGTGCAAAAGGCATGGAACGTCAAGACACCAGCTGAAATCAGTAATTAGAAGCAATCCTGCCCCTGGTCAGTGCAAATTAATATCAGCTGGTTAAGTCAACTGATGGCCTATAAAAAAGTGTGTCTCATTGCCAAGGTGTCACACAAGAAACATCTCATGATGGGTAAAAGCAAATAGCTCTTTTAAGACCTTTGCAACCTTATTGTTGCAAAACATACTGATGGCATTGGTGACAGAAGGATTTCTAAACTTCTGAATGTTTGAATGTTCCAGTGAGCACTGCTGGAGCCATAATATGGAAGTGGAAAGAACATAATTTCACCATTAACCGGCCATGGCCAGGTGCTCCTCACAAGATTTCTGACAGAGGAGTGAAGAGAATTAGAGTTGTCCAAGAGCCAATGACCATTTGTGGAGAGCTTCAGAAAGACCTGGAATTAGCAGGTACAATCTTTTTTAAAGAAAACAAAAAAGTAATGCACTCAACCACCATGGCCTGTATGCACGCTCACCACGCAAGACTCTATTGCTGAAGAAAAAGCATGTTGAAGCTTGTTTAAAAAGTTTGCTGCACAACATCTAGAAAAGCCTGTGAAATACTGTGAGAATATAGTCTGGTCAGAAGAGTCCAAAATGTAACCCTTTAAAAGCCATAATACACACCATGTTTGGGAGGTCAAATGGCACTGCACATCACCCCAAAAACAACATACCAACAGTAAAGTGATGTTGGGCTGTTTTTCAGCATACGGTACTGGCAAACTTCACATCATTGAAGAAAGGATGAATGAAAAATTGTACCAAGACATTCTTGATAAAAATCTGCTGCCATCTATCAGCATGATGAAGATGAAAGGAGGGTGGACATTTCAGCAAGACAATGATCCCAAACACAAAGCCAAGGAAACTCTCAATCGGTTGCAAAGAGAAAATAAAGTCGCTAGAATGGCCCAGCCAATCACCTGACTTGAATCCAATAAAAAATCTATGGAAATAACTAAAAGATTAGAGTTCATAGAAGAGGCCCACGGAATCTTTAAGATTTGAAGACTGTGTGGAAGAATAGGCCAAAATCACACCTGACCAAAGCATGCGACTAGTTTCTTCATACAGGAGGCATCTTGAGGCTGTCATTACCAACAAAAAGATTTTGTACGAAGTATTAAATGCATTTCAGTTAGCGTGTTCAATACTTTTTCCCTGTCTCATTCCATTTTATTACACATAAATTACATCCAAATCGGAAGGATTGATTTAGTAATTGCAGCTCTTAAGATTAGCCACCACCCCCCTTTCTTCAAGGGACCAAAAGTAATTGGACAATTGAATAAAAAGCGGTTTCATGGCCATTATTTCTTCATAAATTCAGCAGGTAAAAAGTCTGGAGTTGATGCCAAGTGTGGTATTTGAATTTGGAATCTATTGCTGTGAACCTACATCATGCATTTAAAGGAGAGGTCCATGCAAGTGAAACAGGCCATAGTAAGGCTTTAAAAACGAAACAAATCTATCAGAGAGATAGCAGCAACATTAGGAGTGGCCAAATCAACCGTTTGGTACATTCTGAGGAAAGATGAATGCACTGATGAGCTCAGCAACATAAAAAGGCCTGGATGTCCACGGAAGACAACAGTGGTGCATGATGGCAGGATACAGAGGGGTCACCACAAGGGGCAAACCATTAATGAGCCCGAAGAATAGAAAAGTCAGATTAGACTTTGCCAAAAAACAACATCTAAAAAACAAAAAAAAAAAAAAGCCAGTTCTGGAAAAACATTTTTTAGATGGATGAAACTAAGATTATTCGGTACCAGAATGACAGGAAGAAAAAAGTGTGACAAGGGGTTGGACCAGCTCATGATCCAAAGAACACAACATCTGTAAAACATGGTGGAGGCAGTTTGATGGCATGGGCATGCACGGCTTCCAGTGGCATTGGGTCATTAGAGTTTATTGATGATGTGACAGAAAACAGAAGCAGTCGGATTAATTCTGCAGTGTTTAGAGATATACTGTCAGCCCAGATCCAGCCGAATGCAGAAAAAGTTGATTGAATGGCGCTTCACAGTATAGATGGACAATGATCTAGAACACACTGCAAAAGCAACCCAAGAGCTTCAGAAGGAAAATAAGTGGAATATTCTGCAATGGCCGAGTTTATCACCTGATCTCAACCCAATTGAGCATGCATTTCACTTGCTGAAGGCAAAACTAAAAGGCAGAAAGACCCACAAAGAATAACTGAAGACAGCTGCAGTTAGAGCCTGGTAAAGCATCAGAAAGGAGAAAACCCGGTCTTTGGTAATATACATGGGTTCCAGACTTCAGGCAGTCATTGCCAGTAACGGATTCTCAACAAAATATTAAAAGATGAGCATTATACTTACGATTATATTAATTTGTCCAATTACATTTGAGCTTCTGAAAATGAGGGGACTGTGTATAAAAATGGTTGTAGTTCCTAAAATTTGTACTTGATGTTTATGTTCAACACCTTGAATTAAAAGCTGAAAGTCTGTACTTCAAATTCATTTGGATTGTTTTTTTTTTTTTCATTTTATTCTCGTGGCATACAGAGCCAAAAGTATAAAAATTGTGCCTGTGTCCAAAAATATATGGACCTAACTGTAAATCCCCCCCAATGGGACACAGATGGCAAAAAATTGACGGGTTATAACCCTCCCTTACTCTACCCAAAATGAAAAAACAAAAACAAAAGCTTGCCTTTAGTTCTAATTTCATGGGATTAAAATCATCTCAGCAATTTAATTTTATTTTCAATATATCTACACAGGTATCCAAACTATTGGTGAGGCTTATATACAGGTTTGGTAAACAATGAGCTAATCTAGGACTAGTAAAAAACACAGTGGATGTGCTATGGAAATTTGCATTTTCTATATAGGATCATCTAATATACAAAAGCTGTCTACAAAAGGCCTTTAAAAAGCCACAGCAAACTTCTGCTAAATAGGTCTCTGCCTTTTCCTAGTTTAATTGTTTAAGGGCTCTTTCACACGGGGGGCGAATCGGTGAAGATCCGCCCCGTGGATAGCCGCTTGCTCAGCGGGGATCGCCGAAGCGATCTCCGCTGAGCAGGAAAATTACAGGTCCGTCTCTGCACTCCGTGCAGGGACGGACATGTCAGAGCGCCGCTCTCCCCCTATGGGAGATCGGGTGACGACAGACCGTAGAGTCCGTCGTCATCCGATCCGCTCTGCAGACGGATGAAAAAATGGGGTTTTCCTCCATCTGCAGAAACGGAGCATAGCGGGCACGGACGAGAGCGGGTGTCAGCGGATGCTCATCCGCTGACACCCGCTATCCCATAGGGATACATGTATGTCCGTTTTTCATCCGAAAACGGATGGATGAAAAAACGGACATATGGTCCGTCCGTGTGAAAGAGCCCTAACTGTTTTTTTTTTCAGGTTGTAATATTATGACGATACGTGAATCATGAGGCAATACAAGATGAATCCCAGAGAAAAAAACAAACATTGTATTTTACCACTATAGTGTGGTTTTGAAACAGAAGGAATTCCAAGTTAGCTGAAGTTTATACAAATAGAAGGTTGGTGAGGGCATAGATGGTAGAGGGTAAGAAACAGCTAAAAAAGGCAGACATGCCGCTTCTACAGAAATATCATTGAAATAGGTCCATGAATTCCATGTATTTTTGTTTTATACACCATTCCAGATGTTATACAGGTTAAGATCGAAAGGAAGCATATTCTTTAAAGATTGTAGGCAAAGCACCTATATGGTCATAGCAATATATGATTACATTACACACAATATCCATGTATGTATAAAACGCTTACAGTTGGCACCACTGTCAGGAAGAACTGAGAGCCATTGGTGCCTGGGCCTGCATTAGCCATGCTGAGAGTGTAGGGTCGGTCATGTCTTAGCGTGGCATGGAACTCATCTTCAAACTCTCCACCCCAAATACTTTCTCCACCCATTCCAGTTCCTGTAGGATCTCCTGTTTGAATCATGAACCCCTAAAAAATAAAAAATAAAAGTCAGAAAGTTAAATATAAGTGCAAGTCAGGAAAGAACTAGGTAAGTTTGTTTACAAGTGCCCATGTGTATACCACTCCCCTCTACCCAGCATGAGCTGCAAACCTGTGAACTGCCTCAAGTCTTAGCACAAAATGAAAGCATACTCATCACAGAACTAACACAACCTATATCGCAAAGCAGTAATCAATGTGTGCTAGATCTGTACACTAGATCCAGGGGAAATCTGATTGCCTCTCAGAGGATCTGGAAGGATTTTTTTACCCTGCTGGAGTCCCGCTCTCCTCTATGGGGAAATCGGATAAAAAAAAAGGTTTCATCTGATCTGATCGACGGATGAAAAATAGGACCACCATCCTTCTGAATTTGGCAGACAGGATCAGATAAGATCAGATAGCAGCGGGTGTCAGCAGAGATGTCACCGCTGACATCTGCCGCTACATAGGGGTGAATGACTAGTCCAATCAGGTGTGCCGGAAAAACTGACAGGTGGATCTGATTGGTCAGCCCATGTGAAAGGGGCCTAACTACTTTCTTTAACCACTTAAGCCCCGGACCATTTGGCTGGCCAAAGACCAGAGCACTTTTTGCGATTCGGCACTGCGTCGCTTTAACTGACAATTGCACGGTCGTGCGGCATGGCTCCCAAACAAAATTAACGTTCTTTTTTTCGCACAAATAGAGCTTTCTTTTGGTGGTATTTGATCACCTCTGTGGTTTTTATTTTTTGCGCCATAAACAAAAATAGAGCGACAATTTTGAAAAACACATTTTTTACTTTTTGCTATAATAAATATCCCCAAAAAATATATTAAAAAAAATTTTTTTTCCCTTAGTTTAGGCTGATACATATTCTTCTACATATTTTTGGTAAAAAAAAATATCGCAATAAGCGTATATTGATTGGTTTGCGCAAAAGTTATAGCGTCTACAAAATAGGGGTTCGTTTTATGGCATTTTTATTAATAATTTTTTTTTTACTAGTAATGGCGGCAATCTACAATTTGCATCCTGACTGCGACATTATGGCGGACACATCGGACAATTTTGACAAATTTTTGGGACTATTGTCATTTTTACAGCGATCAGGGCTATAAAATTGCACCGATTACTGTAAAAATGACACTGGCAGTGAAGGGGTTAACCACTAGCTGGCTAGGAAGGCCACGCCCCCTAGCTCCCGATCACAGGGAGCTATGATCAGTGACAGTGTCACTAGGCAGAATGGGACGATGCTTGTTTACATTAGCAGCTCCGTGAGACGATCGCGGGTGTCCCTGCCGACAGAGTCCGCGGGACCCACGATCCTACTCATGGAGCCCGCGGCAAGGTCGCGACATGGCGGCAAATTCAAAGGCACGTACCTGTACACCCATTTGCCCAGCTGTGCCATTCTGCCGACGTAAATGTACAGGCGGCGGTCAGCAAATGGTTAAAGATTATGCTCAGCCAAATTATTTTCTTCGTTTTTATTAAGGTGGGAACATTTAGAACCCCTGTCAGTTTTTTACCACTCTCCAGGGCTCCATTAGAGGGAGTTAGATTTACCCATGTCTGGTAAAATGTTAACAGAGCCCCAGAGAGCATTAAAATCAGATCTAATCCTTCCTCACTCTACTTAAGAAAAAAAAAAGTTTGGCTTGGCATAAGTTTAACGTAATATAGTACTTTGCACAATGATCTGACCCCTTTTACATTTATCCCTGTCCTACAGGAACCTACAAGCCAACATCCTCTAACAGACAAGTTTTTAAGAGCCGAGGATCTAAAGCATTGTACACATGAGAATATCGGATGAACGATAGTCCGTTTTGTTTTCCTGCATGCTAGTCTCATATCGAAAATGAAGAAGAAGTTAATAAAGTTACGAAAACTCTTATACAACTTCGGAGGGGATGCAACGTGTTGTATTGCAATACATTTTTTTTTTTCAGGTACTTATATAGCGCTGTCAATTTACACAGCGCTTTACATGTACATTGTACATTCACATCAGTCCCTACCCTCAAGGAGCTTACAACCCACGGTCCCTTACACACATTCATATTGTAATGTACTCTTTCATTCCTGAGCATGCGTGGTCTTCAGATTTTTTTTTGGACGAATACTGTACTGATTAAATGAAAATCGTTCGTTCTGGTGTCGTACGAGAGAAGTTGTCATGTTTGTCCCTTTAGATCGGGGTCTAAAACTGGCGGCCCTCCAGCTGTTTCAAAACTACAAGTCCCATCATGCCTCTTCTGTGGGAGTCATACTTGTAACTGTCAACCTTGCAATGCCTCATGGGACTTGTAGTTTTGCAACAGCTGAAGGGCCGCCAGTTTGGGACCCCACTTTAGATAATTTGGCATGAACTATCGTGATCAGCTCTCGAAAGCTGTGTACCATCGATAGGTTTTGTTAAATTTTCTGATTGTGTGTACTAGGCATACAATGCCTCAGAAAAGTAAAGTATTCATAAGACTTGAAATTTTCCACATTTTATCATGTTACAACCAAAAACGTAAATGTATTTTATTGGGATTTTATGTGATAGACCAAAACAAAGTGGCACATAATTGTGAAGTGGAAGGAAAATTATAAATGGGTTTCCAATTTTTTTACAAATAAATATCGGAAAAAAGTGTGGCGTGCATTTGTATTCAGCCCCCTTTACTCTGATACCCCCAACTAAAACGTGGTGGAACCAATTGCCTTTAGAAGTCACCTAGTTAGTAAATAGAGTCCACCTGTGTGTAATTTAATTTCAGTATAAATACAGCTATTCTGTGAAGCCATCAGAGGTGAACCTTAGTGAACAAACAGCATCACGAAGGCCAAGGAACACCCCAGACAGGTCAGGGATAAAATTGTGGAGAAGTTTAAAGCAGGGTTAGATTATAACAAAACTATCCCAAACTTTGAACATCTCACGGAGTACTGTTCAATCCATTATCCGAAAATGGAAAGAGTATGGCACAACTGCAAACCTACCAAGACATGGCCGTCCACCTAAACTGACAGGCCGGGCAAGGAGAGCAATAATCAGAGAAGCAGCCAAGAGGCCCATGGTAACTCTGGAGGAGCTGCAGAGATCCACAGCACAACTATTTGTTCACGCCACAAATCTGGTCTTTACGGAAGAGTGGCAAGAAGAAAGCCATTGTTGAAAGAAAGCCATAGGAAGTCCAGTTTGCGAGAAGCCATATGGTCAGATGAGACTAAAATTTAACTTTTTGGAAAAACACTATGTGTGGCAGAAAACTATCACTGCACATCACCCTGAACACACCATTCCCACTGTGAAACATGGTGGTGGCAGCATCATGTTGTGGGATGCTTTTCTTCAATGGGGACAGGGAAGCTGGTCAGAGTTGATGGGAAGATGGATGGAGCCAAATACAGGGCAATCTTAGAAGAAAATCTATTCGAGCCTGCAAAAGACTTGTGATGGTTCACCATCCAGCAGGACAACGGCCCTAAACATACAGCCAGATCTACAATGGAAGGTTATAGATCAAAGCATATTCATGTGTTAGAATGGCCCAGTCAAAGTCCAGACCTAAATCAAATTAAGAATCTGTGGCAAGACTTGAAATTTGCTGTTCACAGATGCTCTCCATCCAATCTGACAGAGCTTGAGCAATATTGCAAAGAATAGGCAAACATTTAACTTTCTAGATGTGCAAAGCTGGTAGAGACATCCCCAAAAAGACTTGCAGCTGTAATCGCAGCGAAAGTTGGTACAAAGTATTGAGAGGGGCTGAATACAAATGTACGCCACACTTTACACATATTTGTAAAAAAAAAAAAAATGAAAATCATTTATCATTATCCTTCGACTTCACAATTATGTGCCCATTTGTGTTGGTCTATCACATAAAATCCCAATAAAAAAACATTTACGTTTTTGGTTGTAACATGACAAAATTTGGAAAATATCAAGGGGTATGAATACTTTTTCAAGGCACTGTAAGTGTGAACATGGCAGCTTTTACTTTCCAATTGTAAAGGGGTCGTTTCACACCAAATATTTCAATGCAGATCAATTAAATTACAGTAAACATTCTTACCTTAATAAGTCGGTGAAATACGTGGCTATTGTAGTAACCATTGCGGCTATGCACACAGAAGTTCTCCACGGTTTTGGGACACCTGCAGTACAGTAGTTATGGTCTGTGGTTAGCCAGCGTGTATTTATCTCTTAGGCCCCTAATCCATGACACGTTTAAAATTATACTCATATTATAAGGTCTCAACATTCTTCAGTACAGTTTTCTATATGCATTTTACACTGACTGAAGTCACATGGCCTTCCCATACAATGGCTCTAAATGTTTTCCCTGCATTCATCTTAAATCACCTTGGTGACCCTCCACAAGCTAAATCCCCAAATTATTTGCTGGATGGCTCTAAAATAGACTTTGAAAGACATAATTATCGAAAACTCGTTAATATAACCTGAATAGGGCAGGCCATATATTTAATTTTTTTCATTCAACCAGCAGGTTGAAAAAAAAATAAATAAATTTAATAAAAGTGCCTCTAATGTGTGGATGGGGGAATCACTCCCGCTGTGCTATTGTGTTCGGACGGCACTCCACCATAAGAACACAATGATCAGTGTTGCCAGCTATAGCTGGCTATACAACACTATAGATCGACTTCTGTACAACGAGGCTGCCCATACATGGATCAAAATTTGGCTGGTCCCTGCTGAACTGGCCCAATATCGATCCATGTATGGCCAGCTTAGGAATTCTTCCTTCTGCACAAATGCAATCTTTCCTGGGTAACATAAGCAGTACATCTGCTGCTTTTACCATTTTCTTCTAGTAGCAACTTAGACACTACAGCATATACAAACATGGTGATAAGAGCATTAACAGCCCCTTTCACACATGCGGATCATTTGTCCGTTTTTCATCCATCCGTTGATGGATTAAAAAAACGGACATCAATGCATCTCTACGGAAAAACGGATGTAAATGGATGATCATCCATTTTCTTCAGTTTACGCTCACATCCGTCAGCATCCGTTTTTTGAAACGGCTCAAAGCTCTTTTTTTCTTCCGTTAAAAAAAAACCAAACAAACAATCAGAGGAAAAAGGTATGTAAACTGACTAACGGTCCATTTTTCATCCGTTTTTGCATTTGTAGTGGATGAAAAATAAAAAAAAATGATAAAAAACTGATGAGCAGCCGATGAAAAAGCTGATTAAATACTTCATTCGTTTTGATGTGACTGAACTGATGAAATGAATGGTCCGCATGTGTGAAAGAGGCCTTACTGGCACAAATCATGCACATTTTGTTCAGGATGTCGGGGCACTACACAAATATCCTACCTGTACCAAACATGAATAACCCATTTACTGGCAAAAATCATGCACATTTTGTTCTGGATGTCTGGGCATTAAATTTTCCAGAATGCACTAAATGGCTGATTGGCTCCAGTGGTCATGCACACATGAGTGTAATGTGTCATCCCATACACAAGGACAGACAGGGAGAAATAAGGTGTATGCATGACTGCCAAATGTAAAAACGTTCGTAAGGTAGACAAAATGGCCAAACTGATTAATATATTAGGTAGGTACGAAATATTTAATTTGTAATACATACTCGACAGGAAACAGTTTGACATGAATATCTCCCATGCTTGTGTGGATGATGGCGCTGTCGGAAACACGTTTTGGCCCATCGGCCTGTGTGGCAGCCATAACTTCTTCCTTTGACGGCTTCTCATTGAAAACATCTCTGTCTGATTCTGCACTTTTTGTGTCCTCTGGCTCTCGCTTGGTAAACTGAAATCCGAAAAAAACCTTAGTTTACAGTTTTGTCCAGACATAAATGCTCACACCATACAAAGATATCATGCACATACAATATATGCAAATATAAAATTAAAATGTTTTGACTTAGCTGTACAGTACAGGACACAAGCTTGATATTCATCGACCTTGGGTTAGGCTGCTAACTTCAGGTGACTGGACACTGCCTAAGTTTTGCTGTGCATCCTCCCCTGCCAGGTGTACCCTTATAACAACTAGTGGTGCATCAAAATTTTGGCTGCAAAAATTATCGACCGAAAACTGTCTTTTTGCCATTGGCCAAAAGAAGAAAAAGTGCAGATAATGGAGCCAAAAAAAGGGGCGGTCCGCTCTGAGTGCCACACTAGTCCTCCTGGCGCGCCCTTGTCACCGTTCTCCACTCCCTCCTCCTCCTGTCGCAGTGAGCTCCTGCTGTGTCATGAAGTTGGAATGAATCACACTACCAGGCTCTGGTGAGACTGCATCTCGTGGGCACTGGGGAGACTGCATCTCGTGGGCACTGCCTTGCAAAGCTGTTCAAAGTAGACTTGATGTCGCAATGCCCAGGAAACACTCATTGACCTGGTGGTGTGAGCACATAAGTGTGTTGGAGGTGTCTTCTTTACACAGTGTAAGCTCTTGAGATGGGTAATCTTACCCACCTGGTAAAAGTGGCTTTTGAGGCAGGATGTCTTTTGCGTGTCCCTGAAAAGAAAAAAAGAAAAAAAAGGGAGAGAATGTATCCTTCTTATAAAGCTGTGTCTTATGAATAAACCGTTAGCTTTGGCAAGGTCCAGACAATGAATTGCTTAGAAGGATCCAAAGAGGGAAGAACTATGTCTTCATTAAAGCGGAGTTCCACCCAAAAATGGAACTTCCGCTGTTCCGGCTCCTCCACCTTTCAGAGGGGATGGGGGGAGCAGATACCTGTCTAATACAGGTATTTTGCTCCCACTTCCGGGAATAGATACCCGAGCCACCCACAGGTATCTACGCCACTTCCGCCCCCCCCCCCCCCCCACCCCCCCCCCCCCCCGCTGTATTCTGGGAGACACACAGGTCCAGAAAAACAGCAGGGACCAGTGGGATAGCGCAGCGCGAGTCACGCATGCGCAGTAGGGAACGATTCCCTTACCTAGGATGGCGGTGGCAGTACCCGACAGCCGAGGGATAGATCGGCTTTGGGTGCCGACATCGCGGGCGCCCTGGACAGGTAAGTGTATTCATATTTTAAAAGTCAGCAACTGCAGTATTTGTAGCTGCTGACTTAATAAAAAAAAAAAAAAAAAAAAAAAAAAAAAACGGCGCAACTCTGCTTTAAAGGTGAAAATTAGGTACCACTTTAGAAAAAAAAAAAAAAAGGGGTGGTTCCCTAGAGCATTTTTTATGGGTCCAAATGGTGGTTTCTGCAGGACAGAGAAAACCAAAGATCTCAAAATGAGATCCAATTCATAAAAGCACCTCATATAAAAGGTTTTTACAAGGGAAAATAGTAAAGACCTTTATTCAAGGAACTGCAGATGTAGGTTTTTGGAATAAAAGATGACACGGCCGAGGCCCCGTTCACACTTATGAGTCCACACCAATTCTGCCCACGATTCCAAAACGCAGCAAAAACACACTATGCGTGGTTGAGTGCCATTCATCCTGAATGGCACCCCTAATGGGATGCGATTTTGCCACAAGAATCGTGCCTGGCTAAGGGCCAACATTTGGTCCCTGAGCTTCTTTGCTGTGACAAACACACATAGGGCACACCATTCAAGTGAATTAACTACCCTATACGCGATACGTGGAATTGCACCAAATTTGCGCTCACAAAATTATGTGCATTAATGCTCATTCCTGCTACCCAATACATGAACAGGGCCTAAGAGTACTTATGGCTAAATTTGGGCCAAGTTCTGATTGTTGAAAAGCCAGAGAAATCTCTTGAATTGAAATTAAATGGTGTTCAGACCAGACAAAGAAGGATTTCCAGGCATGATGGTAAATGTTTCAGAAGTGGCCCTTCTGAGCAATGCAGGAATGACAAAATCCGAGGAACCACTGTCCCTCAAGGGATGGAAGAGGGGAATCTTGTCTGGCCTCCTAGAAGGATCTCCTAGAAGTTTGAGTATGTATGTGGACCAGATTCCAGATTCTCCTGGTTCAGGTTAGTCCATTTTGCTCTATTTATTTCTCTATTTTGCGGAGCAGTCGAGGTGGAATTTGCAAAGGGGGAAAGACATGAGCTGGAATGGGGTCCAAGCAACTATCAAGAGCATGCCAATGACTGACCCCTGACACCCCCCTTGGTGGCTGAGATAGGAGACAGCCATGGCAATGTCCAATTGTACCCTGATTGGGTGACCTAGCAGTAGGGGGAGGTTTAGTGATTCAGAGCCAATCTTTATTGCTCTGAGCTAAAAAGGATTTGGTAGGGAGTTTGGTTTCCTTTGGTAAACTAGTTCCCTGAAATGTGAGAGACCAGAACACTCTTCCCTAGCCTGTGAAGCTGGCATCTGTTATCACTTTCCATGGTGTGGTAGAAAAAAACTTTCACATTGTCAAGGCTGGATTGGAAATCACCAAGCTAGGAAGGTCCTTGCTTGGCTGGGGAGGTTCATTAGGAGGTTGAGAAAAAGAGCACGTATGTTCCAGGTCAAAAAGATAATCCATTAGAGATGCCTGGAATGCAACTGAGTGAAGGGTACGGACTCAAATAAGGATAAAATGGGGCCCAGAAACCTCATAGAATATCACCAGGGGATCTTAAAATCCAAGCAAGAGATATTAAGGAATTTAGTTTTTTGGAAGACACACTTTGGCCTGGGCTGTGTGCACAACGAGGCCCAAGTATTATAGGCGAAGGGAAGGTTGGAGGACTGACTTTTGAAAGTGGATTACAAAATCAAAGGCCTAAAGCATCTGAATAGCGTTTTGGATGTTTGCAGACAGTTGGAGGGGAGAGGAGTCCTTCAAAAGGTCATTTAAGTACCCTGTTACCTGAATGCCCTGAATTCTCAAGGCAAAAAAAGGTGCAAGCTCCACCCTCGCTCTCTCATCGCTGTGATTGCTCATCATCAGTAGAAGCCAGTGGATCCTGCTGCTGTCTCTGAGCCAATGGAAGAGAGCTGATGCTCTTGTGCACATCGCTGGACCAAGATCGGGCTTAGGCAAGTATAAGGGTGGTGGGGGGGGATCTGAATGCAGAAGGCTTTTTATATCTTAATGCAGAAAAAACATTAAAGGGGTTGTAAAGGCAGAAAGCCTTCTGTGTGCAGCAGCCTCCCTCACACTTACCCGAGGTCCCTCTCTGTCCAGCGATGTCCATGAGTGTCTCAGCCTTCTGAGATTCTCCTTCCTGATTGGCTGAGACACCGCATCTGTGCCATTAGCTGCCACTTCTGTCAAAGTCAGCTAGCCAATCAGGAGAGAGGGGCGGGGCTCCTCATCTGAATGGACACAGGGAAGTGTGACTCAGCTTGGATGCCCCCATAGCAAGCTGCTTGCTGTGGGGGCACTGAACAGGAAGGAGGATCCAGGATCCCAGAAGAGGGACCCAATAAGAGGACCTGGGCTGCTCTGTGCAAATCCACTGCAACAGAGCAGGTAAGTATAACATGTTTTTTTCCCTATAAAAATAACAAACAAGACTTTACAATCACTTTAAAAAAGGTAAAAAACCTTCTGCCTTGAGAACCACTTTAAAAGGCTTTAACAAAGCTCCCTGAAACTAAAGTGTACATGTAAGCAATTATATCTGGAAGATAGGACTGTATTAGAAACCCATTTCTTTTTTCTGAATGTTCTCTGGTTTCATGCTGCAGAATACACAATCTCCTGCGAGTACCAGAAACTCTTCATTTCATAAGAAAAAGACAACATTTGAGCACAGTCTTTTTCAAAGACGATCCCCTCCAACTTCTCCTGTAGGAGGCAGATCCCTTTGCTTCTTTGCTACAGTAAATAGTGTCTAGAAGTGAAGAAGGAGGTGCAGAGCATCTATTCAGGGTCCGCTTCCTGATACTGAGCCGCCAGGTTTCCCAGCAATGCCCAGGCATAAAAGGAATATGCCACTTCTCGTCCTAATGCGTGCTCCACGCACAGGAAATGGCATCCCGTCGTAAACACAGGGAGGAGGAAGGCACCATTTCTTATAAAACAGATGCAGCAATCTCCAGACCTTAAAAAATGTCCTTGCCTATGCCGACAGTGCAGGCAGAGGGAACCATTCTAGGCTACTCATATGCCCAGAATAAGCCAACCTGAGGCAAGATCTGCAGTATTCCCAAATCATAACACTAAAAACATACTGGCCAGTGGCCAGATCTACTTGGAGTATTAAAAAGGGGGGGGGGGTGTATGATTAAAACCTGCCTGGTCACCAAAATAGTAAACATGGCCTGTCAAGATATTCTCTCATCCTATCCTGGCAGGGACAGGACAACACTTATGATGTAAGAGTGGGCGATTCTCTCTAGTTTCCTGTCCCATTCAGATGGGGGGAGCAGACTCTCAGTTGACTGTCGCAGAGTAGAAGGGGACAAATAAAACACCTACATGTGCATGAAGGATATTAGGAAACACAATAGTGTAACAAGGAGAAGGGTCAATCACATACACAGGTTTCTGATGAATAAAAAGAAAACAATTACCAATAACTTGCATCTACAAAATTGCTTGGTAGTTGCACACTCAATAGCCACGTTATTGGGTACATCCATATAAAATACTAAGTAGCATCCATTTTGCCATATAAATGCTTCACGGCTCAAATTTCAAAAGATGCTGGAAATGTTCCTGTGGGATTTTGATAAAGGCTCACCTAAAAGGCATCATTACTCTATCAGTCTGAGCCTCTGAACAGGAAGGATACATGGATCAAAGCTGCATCCAAAATTCTGACCCCACCATCTGCAATTTTTTCCAGTTTATACAGGTGTATAAACTGGAAAGTTATTTCGCTGCTGTGGCCTGAAATCACAAGGGTCAACATTTAGAAAAGCCCTCCATCATACCACTGTTGTACAGATATTCCAGTTATCGGGCATAAGTCTGACCAAGGTTTCTCCATCCTCCTTCCTGTAACCTCTATAAAAGACATGACAAACAGTGGACTGAATTGGGAAGCCACATTGAGGCAAAATCTGGAGCAGCCGTGCAAGGCAACGAATCACCTTCTAACTTCAGCTTCTTCAAATAAAGTGGTTCTAGCCGCGGTACGCTGTGCATACTAGCTCATTATGCCTTTGCCTTACAGGTTTTTTTTTTCTTTTTTTACATGTGCGTTTACATGTGCGTTTTTACAACCGCTTTAAGATTTGGGGAAAAAAAAAACATGAAAAGCCGATTGGTTTCTATGCAGAGCGGCACCCGATTTCGCACTCTCCAGTTTTAGTAAACCAACCCCATTATGTCTACTGTGGGTCAAATTATATATACTAAAGGCTGCACACATATTTAATTCCAGAGAAAAAAAACACACACACACACACACACACACACACACACACACTTGGGGACTATAGTAAAAATTACAACTTACAGTGTTTCTTCTGAGAAAAGAGAGACATAAAACATTTCCTTAGTGATTTAACTGTAAAATGAAAAGATATATGGGCCTTTTTTTGTTAATACTTACCTACGTGGATGCAGCATCGGTCTGATGTATTTGTACCCCCGTCGCCTCCAACACCGAGTACACTCGCTCACTGGATTGCTGAGCTGTGGAGGGGGCGGGAGCGGGCGTTTCAGGTTCTCAGCCGCTCGCAGAGAGGCTGAGCCGGGTGTCAGTCCAGGGATCTAGGCAGATCCCGACTCAATAGTCATGAGGACGCCGAGCCTGGACCGACTGACATCAGAAGAGCGGACTTCAGCCCGCCCTATGCTGAAAACAGGTCACAGGAGTGCAGAACAAAACTGCACTTCCATAGGAAGAAGTACAGTCAAACAAGCTTTGGCTGTACTTATCCTTTAAGTAAGGAAGTGCAACTTATCAATTGGAGAACAGCTGGGAGTGTGTTTTTTTTTTTTTTATACTGAAAATCACTGAGGACTGCAAAGAAGGAGCAAGAGGGCAGCATGCGGCCCATAAAAACACAAGTTTAAAATGTCTGCTCTACAGACAACGCATGAAAATCTCAGAAGATCAGCAGTGCCAAAAATCATTTCTTGCTAAGAGACATTCACCTCATGCATTTCCCTATCTTTTACACTTAACTGAACCTGCATGCTTTATATACAAAAGCACGTTAATTAAATTTATTTATTTATTTTATTTTTTACTGACAAAAGCTAAAAAGTTTCACTGTTGGAAAAAAGCAAAAGGGAAACAATTGTCAAGCACTGGTGTCGTAAACAAGTACTTAAGGTTTACATTTCTTTTGAAATGTTGGTTTAATCCCCAATAGTTTAACATAAGTGAATGTGATCTGGTGATTATTTTACCCCCTTGTGATTTATGTGGCTAAACTCTGATCTCTAATCTGGTTTTGCTGCATTGCTGAGCTGATGGAAGTTTCATCCAAGAGCTACAATGGCTTTTAAATACATCAAATGGCATAAAAGTTTACTATGCAGATTACACCAACCATGTAAAAGCGATTCTTTTTGAAAGAGGTGCATACGATCGTGGGATCAGGCTGGATATTCTGAAGGGCGGGATTATCTGAAGCCTTCATCTCTATAGTGGTAGCAGCACGGTGCTTTTTAGCTGCCCCCTGGAAGAGCGCAAGCTGCATCGCCCTGATGTTTTCCTGCTTGCCAAGGATCCGCACACACCTGCATTAGGGAGTAAAGAGATTGTTATAGCGGAGACAGAAAGGCCTGACCCTCTGCTGACTCAGAAAAATGAAAGTGATTTTACAGTAGCACAAACTAATCCCCAGCTAATCCCTGAATAATGAACATTACACGTTGCTCAGGAAGTCTCAGGATACTCTTAATGTCTGGCCTCTGGCAATATACTGCGTTTCCCCTTGTAAAGAACACATGGATCTTTTTCTTAATGCTAATATACTGTTTTATGCTCCTCGGGGCTTCAACTGTTGCCAGGAAGAGAGAGAGAGCCTTGACTTGCTTTGTAGTGTACAGCAAAAGGAGAAAAAAAATCAAGTTATTTTCTACTTTATAGCTGGCAAGGAAAATATATTTAATAAAAAGTTCTGTAACTGTCGTCACTGAAATGCTCTGATGTTTTAATTGCCCAATTAACTAGATGTGCTCTTGGAATATGGCCAAGACCAGAAATGAAGACAGTAGCTCAGACGACTAAATTGTAGAAAGCCATTTATGCTTTGGATCCTATATAGACCATGGATCAGTAAAACAAAATGGGGCTACAGGCTGGTAAAAGTGATTTTCATATTTTAAAGATCCTGTGGAAAAGAATATCTGGGTAAAAAAAAAAAAAAAAAACAACCAGCAAAGCTACTGGAGTCCAGAAAACATTTTGCAAACAATTAGCGCGGCAGCATAAAACCCTCTGCTATATACGGTCTCAACAGCCTTTATCTTTGTGATAATTGGCCCAAGCCTAGTTAGCAGTCACACAAATAAAATAGCTTTTAGTCTTAAATCAAAGAGGTGTAAAAATAAATACCGTAAATAAAAAAACGCATCGGCTGAAAAGGTGTAACCCAAGCAATAAAAAATCGTGGTATCTTCTGCACTGTAGTAAAAAAAAAAAAAAAAAACCTGGCTGATGGCCACAAGCAGGAGCAATATATTTTATGATAGACTATGGTGCAGAAAGCAAATGTAAGTATAATATTCTAAGCATAAATTACTAACAGGTAAATTTTGAACTAAGGAATTTAGAAATGTACACTTTCAAACTCGCCACAGTTCCTTGTCTATTTTTTATTTTTTTGTAAAAAAAATTAAACACATTTTAATAAAAGCAGAAATCAACTGTTCTCAAATGAGGACAACCTTTTGTGGCATGTTTTTGAAATCACTTACTACTATAAACCTGTTAAAAGTTTTGGCAAGTTTACAAGAAAAAGTAGATTCGTAAATATTTATACACCCTCATCTATAAGAAGACATGGATGGGGGAAAAAAAAAACAAAAAAAAACACACATCTTCAAAACCATCATCTGAATGGTCTTGCGGGACTACAATGTACTATGACCATCCATCCTATCCAGAGGTTGCAGCACTGGCATATTGGAAGCATGCTTATTCACCAACCATGCAACGTTTTGCAGGGGACACTCACGGCGCTTTCAAAGAAAGATTTAAAGTGACCTATGCTATTCCTTTTATTATCTCATCCAACAGAACCTGTTGTTGCAAGCTCTTTATTGCTCCCCCTTTCTAATCTCTAGATAGCAGCTGTGAAAACTTATGTCAAAAACAAATCTACTTTACCTTTAGAAGTCAGATGTAAAAATCTGGAGAGTTTGGCCTTGTGCATTAAGTCAAGATACAATGATGAAATCTCTACTTCTGACTGGCTGAAATTATTTCTATTTGCCCACAGCTCGCAGTCATAGCTAATCATAATTTGGACAAGACAAATATTGTTGTCAAGCATGCCTTTGCTGCTATACTATAAAATATAAGGATTTTACAGGTAAACCAAAAATCCTAATCTTGGAATACATTACAGGACACAGAGGCATTTATAGTCATGAATTCATAACTACTTGGGTTATGCTGCTACCTTCAAGTGAATGGACACTGGCCAATATTTTTTTTATATATATATATATATATATATATATATAGGAATAAGGGAAAACCACAGGACACAAGTTAATATTCATGACTACATGCAATGTCCCAAAGCAGTGAACTAACTACACAAGGTCACGTACTAATGTACTGGGTTGGTGAGCAGTGTGTCCCTTCTTTCCATTAAAAATTTCTCTACACCCCTAAATGGTGCATTCAACAGGGAGATCTCTCTCAGCTTAGAGCAGCACTGCAAGTTTCACGATAGGTCTCTGAAATAGAATGGCCAAGGTCAAGGATCTGTGCCATGACGGTACTTAAAGCCAGTAACATCTTCACACCAGACTGAAGCAAATCCAAGTAACATCCTTATCCCTAAGGACTCGGGCTTCTACGGGCATGTTATTAACTCCAGTGACTGTAAAGTAAGGGTGGAGGATTGGACGCTGTGACAGCAAATCTGATCAATCTGGAAGAGCTCAGTTTGCCTGCCAAGAGATTAACCATGTCTGTATACTACATTCATCTTGTCCAGGCGCCATCAGAACTACTAGAATGCCCTCAGTTCTCATCTTTTGGAGGGCATAGATCAGGAAAAACGAATCCCAAGGCATCACCCAGGGTATCTACTGCAGTCACTTGACAATACTTGTCACAGTACACATCTGTCCAGTTTGATGTTGAATCTGGACACCAAGAGTCAACATCTGGCATCCTCCACTGCAGACAAATCTCGGTGAAAACTTCTGGGAGAAAATCAGCCGGACAAATTTTCTTCATCAGGAGTGGTGGAGAGGGCCAGAACATAAAGTTCTGCACAAGAAAAGATCAGGTCTGCTTCTTTCCAAGCAGCGTAACTTCCTTTCCCTCCTTGATAGCTGATGTATGACACAGCCGTGGCATTGTCTGACTGCACCCTGACAAGCAGCTCCTGAATGTAGACAGACCAATATAGGATGGCCAGCCAAACAGACCAGAACATTGATCTGCAACTTCTGAATCTCTGGCAATCATGTTCCCTGAACCGAGAGGCTCTCCAGAACACCTCCTTAGCTCGACAGGTTGGCATTCGTTGTCAAGAGCTTCCATTTCATGGGAAGTGACTTTCAGGTATCCAGCATGTGTTCCCAAAGTTGACCTGGACATGCGAGTCAGATGCATAAATAGATCCATGGACTCCTGAGGTCTGTCGCAAACTGACAGAATAATGAACTTCAGAGCTCTACAGTGAAACTGGGCATAAGGAACTGCATCGAAAGGGGCTATCATTTTCACCAGCCCCTGCAGGCAGGTCTGAATGGAGGAACTTCTTCAATGACCTCACAGACTCTACCAGGGCTCTATGGGACAGGGATATTTTCTGTGGCAGCAGCCCCTTTACCTGCTCTGTGTCAAGTACTAAGCCTAGTACTCCAGACATTATGTCAGAAGTCAATT
This sequence comes from Lithobates sylvaticus, assembly GCA_028564925.1. Classification (NCBI taxonomy): domain Eukaryota; kingdom Metazoa; phylum Chordata; class Amphibia; order Anura; family Ranidae; genus Lithobates; species Lithobates sylvaticus. The sequence continues at coordinate 107,190,914 of CM053026.1, forward strand.
TCTGGGAGTTCAGCACCGAGCTGATCCTCTCCAGGCCTTCTCTAGTACCATCTGCTGGATGTAATTTTCTGAGTGGATTGCTCCCTGAGCAGCAGATTGTCCAGTTAACCCACAATGAAAATACCTGGAGTCTTCAACAATCCCCCCAGAAATGAAGCCAACACCTTGGTAAACACTTAGGTGCTAAACAAATTTCTAACGCTAGCATTTCTCCTGCCCTCCAAATCCTATCAATCCTTAAGAATAAAATCATCTCTTTATATTTACCTGATATATATATTTATCCGTTCTGAGCTCACTCATCTCTGGTCCCGGTAAAATTTTTGGCAAAACCCAGAACCAGACTTACAGATAGGGTTTTCTACCAAAGCAGGTAATCACTTCCTGCCTATGTTGCCTGCATCAAAGGCCGGAGTACGGCTTTAGAACTTGATCTGCACACAGACAGGACCGATTTCAGGGAAGTTTATTGGGGGGGGGCGGCAGGGGGGTATTTTCACCTTTTAGAAAGCAGAGGGTGGGAAATAAGCAAGTTTCTAAAAAAGCTATTAATCACTTTCTGTATTACAACTCACCTGTTTGTTTCTACATTAATCACTTTAATACCAAGCATTGTCCCATACAACACAAAATGGCCCGTCTCATCGAAAATTATGTTCATTAGTTTAATGGCATCCACTTTCTCCAACTCCCTCTCTACAGCCATGCGCCTCCCAAACTCCATGTCTGGTAGCTGTTGTCTCATCTGCTGCAACTCTGTAAACATCTGTAAAGAGAAGATCACAATCAAGGATGTAATCAATGTATCTATTGTAACTGCAAATGTAATAAAGACCAGCACCATGTTGGCTACTGTATTGTGTTGAGTCCTCATTTTATGTTTCTGCCAGGGACAAATAAAAAAATAAATAAAAGTGCATCTCTGAAATACATGCACATTTCCCCATGTTTTACCCCATTTAAAACAAGCACAGAAAAGTAAGTGTTGATGTGCCACGATGCACTCTGTTTCTAAGTTCTATTGTGGGCCGACAGCATTTTGGCACATCAACACAATGGGATCAGACCTTCCCAGTTTTCGTTTGCTAAACTCCTGCATCGCACACCTCTTCTTCCCATGTCCACAACATAGGCACTAATTGACCTGTAGTCCAAGATGAGAGACAGGAAGGTTTATTCAGGTTCCTTGTGATAACACAAGTTTGGACAGGAGGGCTCTAAAATTACAGACAAAACATGTTTTTAATATTATATTTTACAGACCAAAAGGGAGCAAATAAGAGAAGTTCATGGTTCGGATTTTCATACACAAAGTACGAGCACTAAAATATACATCAATAAACCACAGGCAGTTTGTATTCCTAACGCTGTTAGAGGACTACAAGTTTTGTGATTCAGGGCTGTAGTGTGGCCAAATGTGACAAAAAAAATAAATAAATGTGTTTGAGGGACGGACAAAAAGTAAAAACGGCCAGGTTACAGATTATATGTAGCAATGCACAGGATGGATTTGTTAGAAGCAGTGAAAATTGCTTCCATACCAGGCACAGTCTTCCATCTGGCAAGCATCTTCAGAAGGAAGTTGTCATAAGACCACAAATTCTCACTACAGAACAGCCGTCATACAGCCTTACAGCAGAACATGCCCTCCTACTACTCTTACATGTTTAGCTTCATGTACAAACAACACAAACTATTCTAATCAGAGACCCCGGGTCTCTGGAACACCAATGTGTAAAACATATGGGCCTACCTTCATCATATGGCATCTTTTGAAATGAGCAGGGCTTGTAAACAAGTTGTGACATCAATCAGACATAGGGTAGATTACTTAAAGTGGTTGTAAACCTTCAGTTTTTTTTTTTGTTAAACAAACATGCCTATACTTACCTGCTCTGTGCAATAGCTTTGCACAGAGCAGCTCCGATCCTCCTCTTCTGGGGTCCCCCACCAGTGCTCCAAGCTCCTCTTTATTGGGTGCCCCCAGGGAAAGCTGCTTTCCCTGGGGGCACCCGTGCGGGCACACTCCCGAGTCCCGCTGCAGTGTGCATTGACACAGACAATTACACTTTCTCCTCATCCTCTTCTTCCTCAGAACCCGGGGAAACACTTCCCCCTTCGTCCTCTGAATCACTAACCCCTCTGGGTGCAGAAATACTTGGACGAGAACAGGATGGCGAGCTGCCTCTATTAGGCTGTGCAACCGGGCGTTTGTCCAGATAAGAACGAAACATCTCAAAACGTGTCTGCAAGTTCTTTCCGGAAGGAGTTTAGTAGTTCTTCAGGTTGGGGAGCGGATGTAGCTGAAGAAGTCTCCTCTTTAACTAAATCTGCTATACAGGTCCTGCATAACACTTTGGTCCAAGACTCCCCAAGTGTATTTTTGCAAGATGGGCATTTTCTCTTAAAGGGAGGGGAGGAATGCTTGGCTTTTTCCTTGGCTTTTGTCTGAAATACACCAGAAGCCCACAGAAGCCCACCAAATACATATATCTAAACAAAAAAACCTGATAAACAGTCAAACAATTAAAGCCCTTGAACCTTTAGGCTGCATTCACACCTTTCAGGCAGAAAATCGCGCGAATTGCAGCGTTTTTTGCGGCGTTTTTTTACCGCGATTCGCGGCATTTTTTACCGCAAATTTTGTGCAGAGCAAAAGGGTCACCAATGTAAAAAGAATAAAAACGCCCAAATCTGCCAGATTCGCGCGACAAAAAAGGGTCCGGAACTTGTTTGAGCTTCAGGCGTAGGGCTTCAGGCGTTTTGGAGTGGAGATGTGAACCATCTCCATAGAGAATAATGTATTTTTTTCCCCTCTAGCTTTTGTAGCTTCAGGCTTCAAGCTACAAAACGCCCAGGTGTGAATGCAGCCTTAGCCCCCGTGTTTGTTACCACAGCTTTACAACACTAGTGACTCCCCCACTGAGTCACCATGCTACAAACAAACACTCTCCTTAGTGCTATGGCCCAAGGAGAGTGAAGCAGTCTCCCTTTCTCCCCCCCCAGGGGAGTAAGAGGGAAAACTCAAGACCCCTAAAGGATAAGATACAGAGACCTCTGCCTCGGCTTACCTGGGTCTGGCTGGAGTTAGGGACTCCTGCTCCTTCCACTGCCGCTTGTTCCTCTGGATCCATGCTGCCGAGGTTCCTAGTGGTGCCCGGCTGCTTTTATATTTAATTTTCCCGCTCCATTCTCCGCTGCAAGGCCCGGAAATGACACCAGCTAAGGCCGCCTTCTCCCCCTGCTTTCCAGCGGCCGGAACCAGAAGCTGCACGCACCGCCGGAAGTCCCACCCGGCCAGAAATGACGCGTTCGCCACTCGGGACGCAGAAAGCATGGAGGCTGGGAAAAGAGGAGACCCTTATCCCACCGCTGTGCAGCTCGCCGTCCCTCTTTCCAGCCCTCGGCTGCCAGTTTGAAGAGAGAGGGGGCCCCCAGCAGCCTGAACTCTCGCTGGGCATGAAGAGGAAGAGACACTGGAGCACCCCCCTCCCATAAGGGGGGATGCTGGGCTGGCCTGTACCACAGATTACACACACAGGTATGCCCCTTACTATCCCCACCTGGAGAGAGCGTAGCACACCAATGTTTCCCAGGAACCACTACAACTGAGGCCATGATGGAAGTGACCGGTCTTTAGAGAAACTGACTGCAGTGTTACCTGGGAAAATGGGTGGAGCTGCGTTCTCTCCAGGTGCTGTCCTGAAAGACGGGGTGAGAAAAACAAGGTTACAGTGGGCTAAAGAAAAGCAATCATGGACTGTGGATGACTGGATGAAAGTGATAGTCAGTGATGAATTACCAATCTGCATTGGGCAGGGTGATGATGCTGGAACTTTTGTTTGGTGCCGTTCCAATGAAATGTATGAAGAAAACATGCAAATTTGTACAATTATTGATGATATGGGGTTGCATGTCAGGTAAAGGTATGGGGGAGATGACAGTCATCAAATCTTCAATAAATGCACAAGTTTATATTGAGATTTTGGACACTTTTCCTATTCCATCAATTGAAAGGATGTTTGGTGATGATGACCATCATTTTTCAGGATGTAATTTGATACAGATGTTTGTGTTAGAACTGCAAAAGTACATGGCGATTCCATAATTGGGCGATTCCATATTTTTTGCTTAATCTGCAAAAACAGTTGCAACTGACTACAGTTTTCTTTTTTTAACAGTCTCTTAAAGCCAAAAGGCTGGAATGTTAAATGAAAATAGTTTTGAGGTATGTCTAATTTATTTTTATTTTTTTTACACAATTAAACAATTGAATGAACACTTTTCAAGAGTGGTGATTCCATAGTTTTTGCCAGGGGTTGTACTATTCAAATGAGCAGCCTAGGGTGACAGTGCTAACTCACCATACAGTATCTATTGTATAGAGAAGCAGCATTGACAGCCTAGGCTGCTCACTTGATCTGGAATACAAACACCTCCCCTTCTCTTCATCGCCAATACACAGTGGAGAGTTGTTTTGTAGTTCACACAACAAAAGGTGGGAAAGCTGACATTGTTTAAACTTCAGTTTTAAGCACAGGACGTTACAAGGACACTGCATTCCTAGCAGGATCAACTAGAATTATGCCGTGCTCGCAGAAAATGTTTTTAGCCTTAAAAAGTGGATCTTCACTGCATCTGAGCACCACAAACCAAAAACACAATTTACTTTAATATTCAAAACAAACTCCCCCATCCATGTCTTCACGCTTTATTTTAAAGTGGCCATGGCCATCTTAAGTAAGGGCAAATGATTCATGTAGATTTTAGCATTTACTTCCTGGAATCCATCTGCCCTTATAGCTCAAGCATGCATGCAGGAGAGTGTGCTTAACTGAGAGAACCCCTCCTCCTCTCCTTCCCCTTCCTGAAGGCTCCCAGGGTGTATGACATAATTTGCCTATGCCAGAAACCAGGAAGTAACTGAGAATTGTAAATAAAGTTTAACACAAGGAAATAGGATATACTTTCCCATCTACTAATGTTAGCAGCACGAAGATTAAAAAATAAATCAATCAATGTTGATTGAAAGAGTGGAGTTCCACTTTAAAAAAAAAAAAAAAAGAAAGAAAATGAATTTGGCCACCACATCCAAGGACTAGTAGGCTAAATTTTTTTGTCCTGGGGTTTATGCACACTTAAAAGGTCTCTTATATTATTACAGGGCAGGAGAAAATTAAGGAAATTAAGAACAACTGTAAATCTTGAGATTCTGGGTACATTATATATCTACTGGTGTGTCCCTGTGGCAAACAATACATAGACAGAACTGCACAAACATCAGTGTGCGTCAGCAGACAATTTACAGTACCTAAATTCAGATCTCAGGGCGCTTTTTTGGAAGTGGTAAAATCAAAAAAGATATTGGAGAAAAATGTAACTTGAAATATGTATTCAAGGAGGATATGTATTGGAGTTACAGGCATTGTAGAGTGATTAGTGAGAACTAAAACTGTGGAATGTGATAATGATTTTCTATACAGGTACATATGTTAATTTGAGAGTTCAAAATATAGGAAAGAAATAGACTAATTGCTCTGCAAAGTGTGGTAAAGCAAGAGTTAAAGTATAACCACTTCAGCTCCAGATTTTACCCACTTCATGACAGGCCATTTTTTGCTATGTGGCACTGCTTCACTTTAACTACAATTGCGTGGTCATGCAACGCTGTACCCAAAAGAAATCTATAGAATTTTTTTCCCCACAGAGATGTGTTCGGGGAAGATCAGAGATGATCGCCGGGTGCTGGCAGTCAATCACTGGCCGGGCCCAGTGATCAGTATGTGCTGCGACAAACCACAGCACAGCAGGGCAGGTGCGCCCCCCTTACCCAGAAATGCAGAATCACGCATATATACATAATTCTGTGTAACCAGCCATACTGTCGCTGTAAATGTACAGCGCGTGATTAGAAAGTAGATAAAGTGATGGGGGAGTCAGAGCCCATGTCATGTTTTTATTGCTGTGTGCCCCTGTTGGGGAGATTTACTATTCACCCTCTATAATCATCCTGAACACCAACTTCAATGGGAATGAAAGGGTAAACCCAAAAGTTTAGTTGAGTTGCCACCAGTATGGAAATGGAGAGTAAAACTTCCAATGGGGACACACGTTCCTGTGACAACTGGGAATATTCTCACATTGGAAAGATAACTTCCCACTTCCTGTTGCGTCTAAAGGACAAAAAAGTGAAAAGTAATCTCGCTAATAAGACAAAAAAAGCAAAAATTTATCTAAGCATCGCCAACCAGGCTGAAAACATTTGCAACTGACAAAATGCATTGGGGAACTAACTGTATGTATATCATATTCTTATCTTTGGGTATTTTTTCATTGCAAAGATATTCTGAAATATTTTTAAAAAATGCTTTATTATTGAGGGCTTCTCCCTCACATCATATTGCTGTACATGCCTCTGGAGAATGTAAATGGTTAGTGGGAAATGCATGGAGAGCAGGACATAAATTGACAACGTATGAACTACCAGTGACATACACTAGGCCAATATTTTGCTATGCGTTCTGACTTTTTTGTAAAAGCAATGAAAGGTGGGGAGGGTATAAATAGTGATCAAGTAAGCTAAAGCGTGTGTTTGATTATTTCTACAGTGGCTGGTAACATCAGCAGTGACCAAGCTGTACAAAAATGTACACCGATCACCAGTCATAACTTATGATCACCCATCCAATATTAAGTAGGCCCTCCTTCTGCCACCAAAACAGTCCTGACCTGTCAAAGCATGGACATCACAAGTCCGGTAAGTTGGAAAGTGGGGCCTCTATGGATCGGACTTGTTTTATTAGCAATTGCCACAGATGCTCGATTTGATTGAGATAGGGAGAATTTGGAGGCCAAGTAAATGCCTCAAACTCATTGTTGCGTTCTTCCTCAAACCATTTTTGAACTTTTTTTGTGGTGTGGTAGGGTGCATTATCTTGCTGAATGGGGCCACTGAGATCAGGAATACCGCTTGAATGAAGGGGTGTTCTTGGTCAGCAACAATGTTTAGGTAAGTGGTACATCCATATGAATGGCAGGACCCATGGTTTTCCAGCAGAACATTACTCAAATTATCATACTGCTGGCTTGCCTTATTCCCATAGTGTATCCTGGTACCATCTCTTCCTACATGATGTAAACGAAAGGTCACCTTTTCCATTGCTCAAGGTCCAGGTCTGATGTTCATGTTTCCATTGTAGGTGCTTCTGGCTGCAGTTACTAAATTAATCTGCTCCACGGACCGTTCAACCTTTCTAAATATTTTCTCTCAAAGGCTTAATGTACACAGGATGTTTCAAAACCTCCCCTGAACGATTTAACTTGACAGACGGTTAGAAACGTCAGTCTTGCAGTGTTTGCATACATTTTTGTTGTTCAAATAGTCAAAAATGTATCTCCATTAAAAATGTCTGTAAACGAAATGCGGCTAAAACGCGAGTTGCCACGTTTACAAGCTGTTACAGGCATTTGGCATTTCAAATGCATCTGAACATCCGTCCTGAACGCTTTTTTTTGCTTTCCAAAAAATGCTTCTAAACTGAACTGCCTAGAAACGACTATAAAGGACCCTGTGTACATGTACTGATAAGAAAACATGGAGGAGAGTTCAGGGGCAGCTGAAATAAAATGCCCAACTGCTCCTAAATGTCCGTTTTAACCTTAATATTTAACGGTGCAGCTGCTGTGAACATTGTTGTATAATCAACACCCGGAACGAGCAAAGCATATCAAGACAGCATTATCAACCCGAGTGTACACAATCAATTACAATAAATAAATTCACCTACAAATATGTATGAATCCATCCACATTTCATAATAAATATTATAAAACATTTAATCCATATATATACAAAGTGAGTGCATAATGTTCTTCTTCCAAAGACCCAAATATGTGCAAAAATTCTTCTCAGTGCCGGTAATAGTTTTCATTCAAACTATTTTGTCGAAAATGGATCTTGTAAAACATTTACAATCTTTTCCATTCAGCATGATCCATGTGAGTTTTTGTTTTACTATCGCAATATCTATGACAGGGCTTTTCCACACTGTCGCTATGGCAATTTTTTACAGGTACCACGCTCCCACTTGTGCCCGCACTGCCTAGGCGACTCCTCCCTCCCTGCAATCTTCTGGGACACGTCACAGGTCCCATAATATTGTCTCGCCATTCAGGGCACGCAGTGCGACTCACCACAAGCTGTCACAGCCAGCAATGCCTGCACCACGGGGAGAGAAAAGCTGAGTTAGACTTACCGGTAACTCCTTTTCTGAGAGTCTTCCAGGACAGCCCATGAGACCTAGGGCTCCTCCTACCAGGACAGGAAACACATTCCCCCCACCAGATAAAAGGGCGGTCCTCCAGGCCCCATGTCAGTCTACTCAAGAACCGTAGGACGTCCCTGAAAAACATATGCATAATACACATAACTTTAGACAAAACCGGGTGGGAATCCGGCTGTCCTGGAAGACTCTCAGAAAAGGAGTTACCGGTAAGTCTAACTCAGCTTTTCTCAAAACGTCTTCCAGGACAGCCCATGAGACGATGAGCCAGAACTTACCAGTCTAGGGAGGGACAACTGCCTGCAGGACCTTACGACCAAACGCCTGCTCCTGCGCTGATAGGAGATCCAGGCGATAATGTTTAATGAAGGTCGAGTAACTGGACCATGTGGCAGCCCTGCAAATTTGCTCCGGTGAGGCACCAGCCCTCTCAGCCCAAGACGTAGATAAGGCTCTAGTTGAGTGTGCTGTGACAAAAGGTGGAGAAACCTCCCTAATTTTGTAAGCTTCAGAGATAGCTTGCTTTATCCACCTGGCTAGTGTGGCTTTAGATGCACTGTTTCCCTTGTGTGCCCCCGAAAAGAGGACAAACAAAGCATCGGTTTTCCTAAAGGTCTTAGTGACCTCAAGATAGGCAAGGAGGATCCTTCTTACGTCTAAGCAACTAAACTTTCTTTCCTGTTCGCCGTGCGGTGAACTACAAAAGGATGGCAGTACAATATCCTGAGTTCGGTGGAATGTACTAGCCACCTTAGGCAAAAAACCTGGATCAGTCTTTAAAACGTCTCGATCATCAAAAATCGTGAGAAAAGGCTCCCTAACTGACAGGGCCTGCAGCTCACTTACCCTACGTGCTGAGGTAATAGCTACCAGAAAAACTACTTTTAATGTAAGTAGTTTAACTGAGATTTCCTCGAGAGGCTCAAAAGGAAATTCCACCAAAGCCTGAAGTACTAGGGACAGGTCCCAAGATGGACAACTTTTCACCACTACTGGCCTGGCCCTTGAAATTGATTTGAAAAATCTGGCTACAATGGGATTTTCCAGGAGAGAAAACTGGAGGAAAACACTAATAGCTGCCGCTTGTACTTTTAGGGTACTAACGGAAAGACCCTTGTCAACCCCCTCTTGAAAAAATTCCAGAATTGCCGGAATATCGTGGGTTAGTCTCCAATTCTCCGATAACCAAGTATTAAACTTTTTCCAAACCTTGGAATAAATGGCTCTGGTTACTGGTTTTCTACAGTCTACCAGAGTCCTGACTACTTTGTCGGAGAACCCCTGGGCGCTTAGCATCTTCTCTTCAGATACCAAGCTGACAATCTTAGGGAAATCACCTGGGGGTGAGACACTGGACCCTGCAACAATAAGTCTTCCCTCTTTGGAAGACTCAGTGGAGGCTCTGAAACTAGAGTCTGTAGCAGGGAAAACCATGGCCTCTTGGGCCAAAACGGGGCAATTAGAATGAGGTCTGTTTCTTCTAGAAGAAACTTCCGGAGGACTTCTGGAATAAGTCTGATCGGCGGAAAGGCATAACATAGGCCGCAAGGCCATGGGTTTGCCAGCGCATCGATCCCCAAGGATTGGTCTGCTGGGTTCATGGAAAAGAACATTTCCGTCTTGCGGTTGTTCCTGTTTGCGAACAGATCCGCTACTGGGTATCCCCATCTGCTGGTGAGGTCTGCAAAGACTTCGGGATGAAGGGACCAGTTGTCTCGATCTACCCGGTGACGGCTGAGGTAGTCTGCTAACCAATTTTGTGCGCCCTTCAAGTGCACCGCTGAAATTGAAGCCAGATTCCCCTCTGCCCATACTAGAATCTCCTGGGCAATTGACTGGAGTATCCGGCTTCTTGTGCCCCCCTGCTTGTTGAGGTATGCGACTGTCGCAACGTTGTCCGACAGAATTTGAAGATTGTGGCCCCTGATCTCTATCTGAAAGGACTGCAGGGCTCTGTGAACCGCTAGAAGCTCTCTTTGATTGGATGAAGCCCTTGCCTCCCTCGAGGACCACTCTCCCTGTGCTACTGCATTGTTGAGATGGGCCCCCCCATCCCCAGGAACTTGCATCCGTAGTAATCCTTTGGGAAATGGGAATGGACCATGGGAGACCTCCTGCTAGGTGCTGGCTTGCTCTCCACCACCACAGGCTTCTCTTTACCCTGGTGGGAAGCCGGACTCTTGACTCCAGGGACCTTGCATCCCCGTTCCAGTTTCTTAAGAGGAACAGTTGTAGTGGACGTTGATGAAGTCTTGCCCATGGGACTGCAGGAAAGCATGAGGTCATCAGACCCACTGCCCTCGAAACCTGTCTTAGGGAGACCGACTGGTTTGTCTGCAATGCTGACATAGATTGGATCATTTTGGTAATCTTCTCCTGAGGAAGAAAGACCCTTTGATCTACTGAGCAAAAGTCGTAACCCAGGTAAGTCACCTTCTGGGCCGGAGTTAAGGACGACTTTTCTACGTTTATTAACCAGCCTAAGGACTGTAGGAAGTCCCGTACAGCCTGGAGATCCTCCAACAGCTTCTGGTATGACGCTGCTACCACCAGGAGGTCGTCTAAGTAAGGGATAATAGTTATCGCTTTTAGCCTGAGTGGAGCTAGGGCTTCCCCCAACACTTTTGTGAAAATGCGTGGGGCTGAGGAAAGACCAAAGGGGAGGGCCTGAAACTGGAAGTGTCGGGTCCCTGTCCTCATCTTCACTGCTAATCTTAAATATCTCTGGAAGGCTGAGTGGATAGGGATGTGAAGATAAGCATCCCTCAAGTCCAACATGGCCATGTAGCAGTTTGGGTAGAGTAGGCTTTTGATAGTGAAAACCGTCTCCATCCTGAAATGTTTGTATCTGATTGATTTGTTTAAAGCTCGGAGATTCAGGATAAGTCGAAACTTCCCTGACGGCTTTTTGACAACAAATACATGGGAATAGAATCCCTTGCCCTGATCTGACTGGGGAACAGGAATCAGGACCTTCTGATCCAACAGGTCTCCGATCTGGAGACCCAGGGCCTGCGCTTTGGTGGGCTGTTGAGGAGGGTTTGAAGTAACTGCTGCCCACTGTGGGAAGAAGGCCCTCAATCTTCCTCCCACTGGGGAACGCAAGACTACCCCCCCCTTTGCCTCTGCCTTTGTGCCCTGTCCAGTGTTTTTTCGGCCTGCTGTCCTTTCCTTTAGGACCCTGCTGCCTGCCTTGGCCACGAAAAAACTTCCTGGCTGCTGGGATTCTCTTTTTCTCTGGGAAAGCCTTCTTCCTGTCGGCAGTGCGTTCCAGGGCCTCCTGCAGCCCTGGGCCAAATAAGTGATCGCCTGTTAAGGGGAGCCCACAAAGGCGTAACTTGGAGGCTGAGTCCCCTGACCAGGTCTTAAGCCAAAGGCTCCTCCTGGCCGAGTTCACTAAAGCAGAGGTCCTGGCCGACTTTCTCACCGACTCTGCGGAAGAATCTGCCAAAAAACCTACTGCCTGAAAGAGGAGAGGAAAAGACTTCAAAATCTGCTCTCTGGAGGTACCTGCCAACAGATGAGTCTGAATTTGGGTTACCACACCTCCAGATTTCTGGCCACACAAGTGGAGGCCAGAGCAGGTTTGAGGTTCCCAACCGCAGAGTCCCAGGCTCTGTGGAGAAGGATATCCCCCCTCTTGTCCATCGGATCCTTAAGCGTACCCATATCATCGAACGCTAGGTCCGAGTTCTTTGAAACCTTTGAAAGGGGTGCGTCTAGCTTGGGATTTTTATTCCACGGCTGCGTAGTGTCCTCATCAAAAGGAAACCTCCTTTTAAGGTTACTAGAGAAGAAAGGTTTTCTCTCAGGATTATCCCATTCCAGTTTGATAGTATCAATCAATGAGCTATGGACTGGAAAAACTCTAGATTTTTTCTTTTGCAATCCCTTATACATGAGATCATGTTTGGATAGCTGAACCTCCTCTTCTTTCAATTCAAGGGTAGTATAGATGGCCTTCAATAAGTCATCCACATCTTCTACGGACAACTTAAATCTCGAGCTCCGAGTGGATTCTCTATCCCCGGGCTCTATCTCTGACCCTGATTCCTCTGGAGAGGAACGGGTAGATCTGACCTCAGCCTCAGAGTCTTCACTGTCCGCCTTCTGCGGAGTGCTGACTGTCGTCTTCTGTGACGACGGACCCTCTGCTGGAGTCTGGAGCTTGTCAATAAGCGTTCTAAAGGAACTAAAGGTGGACGCAAGCTCATCTCTGACAGAAGCTAGCATCTTTTGGCAAGAGGTAACCGGGTCATCTTTTACAAGGCCCTCTATACAGCTGCGACAAACTGCTTTGCTCCAAGAGGAGCTCAATTTGTTTGTGCACACCGCACATTTCCTTTTAGGTGGCTGTGCCTGAGCTTTCTCCTGGGTCTTGGTCTGTAAGACAAAAAATAAAAAATAAAACGACCCCAAATGAGACTCACAGCCACCCTGACACTCCGAAACACCACGTGCAGGAGGGAAGAAATGTGTCCCCATAACCCACTACTACAGAGAGGGGAGGGGGAGGGTACACTCACAGGGATAGCAAGATAGTGACAAAACACTTCAGGCTTACCTGCGAGGTACTGGTGTTGGGCACTGCTTCCACTGCCTGTGCAGGAACTGCAGACTGGTCCATCCTGCCCTGTTTAGCTTTCCACAGCCTGGGTGAGGAGAGGAAACTGCTGCTCACATAGAGACTACAGGCGCTTGGGAGCAGACATCACCACGGTCATGGCCCTCTCCAGGCACAGAGAGACAGGAGACAGCAGCACAACCAACCTCCCCAGCGGTGTGCTGCTTCTGGCAGAAGAGAAGGTTAGTGATATGCCCCCAAATAGCCTTACAGAGCCCCTGCTCATGAGACCTAGGGGACCAGGTTCCTGGAACATGTTACCCCCCGTCCGGAGGAAACACTAATAACTGACATGGGGCCTGGAGGACCGCCCTTTTATCTGGTGGGGGGAATGTGTTTCCTGTCCTGGTAGGAGGAGCCCTAGGTCTCATGGGCTGTCCTGGAAGACGTTTTGAGAAAATGGGGCTACAGGCGGCTGCATCACTTTTTGTAGCTGCGGACTTTTAATAAACAGGGTCCAGCTGGAAGTCCACTTTAAGGATACCCTCATGGATTTGCTCACACTAATTAATAGCAGTCCTCCACCTCAGGGGCCATACCTTTCAGGCGACACGTCCAGTGGAAACAGGGGGTTGCCAAAAATAGGAGCTACTGGCATATGTGTGGTGCACAGAGGCCATCTTCTACAGCTCGTGCCCCACATGTGTAATGAGTGGGAGAGCATAAGACACAGCATAGCTTTACGATGTTTTGGTGGAAGCCAAAAGTACAAGATCTATTGCAAGTGGGAAACACGCCTGAGCCTCTATAGAAACCCAATCTGGTCGATAATGTCAGCTATCTCCCCCCTGCAGACTGCCCCGCTCTATGTCTCCAGAAGGCCCTGCACCCTTGTCACTGGCTGTGATTGAGAGCAGTGGGAGCCAATGGCTCCCACAACTGCCTCTGAGCTAATGAGGAGGCAGAGAGCCGGGACAGCAGCCGCTCTCATGCACATTGCTGGATCAGGCTCATGCAAGTATAAGGGGGTTGGGGGTGCTGCATACTAAAGTTTTTTTTACCTTCATGCATAAAAAAACCTTCAGGCTTTACAACCACTTTAATTCTGCTGGTTATCTAGATGCGAAGGGCAAGAATTCTTCTCAAAAGTGCAATTATCCTTTAAAAGGCAATTTGATCACACACAAAATAATCATTAATCCAAATAGTAATGTCTAATGTTTACTTACACTCAAAGACTCATCGAAGACTCTCATTAGTTTCCCAGTTAAAAAACGAAAAATGCGCACTTTTCTGTCAGCTCCAATAGTGGCCATCTTTTTACCATCCGGGGAAAAATTGATTCCAGTCAAACAAGTTTTACACTTGGCAAACTCATACAGGTCAGTGTCTGTTTTGTACTCCCAGTTGATGTTATTGGGGAATTTGTACCCACGAGGAGGTCCAGTCCAATACTCAATCATCCCACGCTTGTCTGATGATACAACCACTTTGTAAACTGGGTTCAGCCGGATTGCAGTTAGAGGTGAGGAGTGCATCTTTTCAAACACATGCATAGGTTTATCATCTCCCCGACCATCATAAATAAAGATCTTCCCTGTGCTTTTTTCAGAGCATGCCACTGCTGAGATTGCATCTCCGGGACAGTATACCCACTCTGACTGCCCAGGGTGATAGCTGGAACAAACAGGAAAACAAAGTCAGGGAACCTAGCAATGCCCAATCCTCCCAAAATCCAAACCCCCCTCCCCACGCCACAAACACATTCAACCCAGGGTTCCAGAGAGACGAGAAGAGCTCCAGTAGATGGATAAAATAGGTATTACAACCTTTTCCTATTCCCCCGAAAAAACTTAAAGTGGAACTATACCCATACCAACTTGATAAAAATAATGTTCTTTTGCAAGGAACATACATTTTACATTAAAGAGGAAGTAAACTCCCCCCCCCCCCCTGCAAAGTAAAGGCATAATGTGCTAGTATGCATCGCATACTAGCAGATTATGTGACACTTACCTGCAACCGAAGCCCGCGTTGTCCCCGCTGCAGGCCGCATTCCATCTTCAACCATCTTCCTTGCGAGGCCAAGGACTCCGGTTGAGTGACTGTTTGACTTCACTCCTGTGCATGCGCACGGGAGCCGCCGATCACAGCCCTGACATCTGAAGAAACAGCATGGATGGCTGTTTCTTCAGAGCCCATGCGGCAATGACATCATCGGCACAGCATACAGTAAATATCTCTTAAACGGCGCACATTTAGGAGATATTTACAGTACCTATAGGTAAGCCTTACTCTAGGCTACCTATAGGTACAAATAATACAGGAAGGTTTACAACCTCTTTAATAATTATGCTACCAAAATTAGTGTGCGCTGTAAATTGCCTGCAGCATTGTTCCTGTTTCTTCTTGCTGTAGGCTGCCATTTTGCTGAAGCCTAAAGCCCCTGAACAGCAGTAATTCATAAAGCGAACTAAACCCGTTGATTTAACAGTTTAAAAAAACAGTTACATTCCTGGAATGCCGGAATTGCCAACATTTGCTTTTGTCCTCAACCAAACTGTCAAACCAAACAGCTGGTGTCATAACTGATCACATGTGCAGAACCATAGCAGTTGCAGATAAAACAGAAGCAGATTCCGTGGCTGTATAGAATAGGAGGGTTTAATTCTGCTTTAAGGCTGTCCACACTTCGGCCTCTACAAATTTAGTGCCTAAAAATGGAGCGCAACTGAGCATGTGCAGAGCACGGTGTGACAGTGTATTAGTGGATTTTAAACAGTATAGACACATTTATGTTTTTAAAAAGGGACCAGCCTGAAGTGATCTAGCAGGACTTAATTTTCTGACTAAAGTTTCACTTTAAATGAGCATTTAACCCGTGCAGTGCAGAAGGCCCTATTTATTGCACAGATTATTTTCCACAAGTTCAGCTTTTACCGTTTCTGGAACAGCCGCCGCAGTTTTACTGCGGAAGGCTGGCTCCCCTGCGCAAAATTACATTACTGTACGTGATCTCGTGGGGTCCGGATAGCAGGAGCGCGCCCGCTGCACAGCGGGCGGGGTCCGGATAGCAGGGCCCCGCGCTGCACAGCGGGGGTGCCGATGCTCTTGGCTGATGGTTTGCGATGACCGCTGGCCACGAGCGATCGTGACCAGGAGACACAGAACAGGGACGAGTGTGTGTAAACACACACTTCCCTGTTCCGACAGGAGTGACAGATCGTGTGTTCCTATTAGCTAGGAACCACGATCCGTCACGTCCTGTAGTTAGTCCCCCTTCAGTTAGAATCACCTCCCAGGTTACACAGTTAACCCCTTCACTGCCCCTTAGTGTTAACCCCTTCACTGCCAGTGACATTTTTACAGTAATCCAAGCATTTTTAAATCGCACTGAACGCTGTATTAATGCCAATGGTTCCAAAAAGGTGTCAAAATTGTCCGATGTGTCCGCCATTATGTCGCAATCACAATAGAAATTGCAGATCGCCACCATTACTAGTAAAAAAATAATAAATAATAAAAATGCTATAAATCTATCCCCTATTTTGTAGACGCTATAACTTTTGCGTAAACCAATCAATATATGCATATTGCGATTTTTTTTAACCAAAAATATGTAGAAGAATACATATCGGCCTAAAATTTTTATATATTTTTGGGGGATACTTCTAGCAAAAAAGTTAAAAATAATGTGTTTTTCTCAAAATTTACGCTCTTTTTTTGTTTAGAGCGCAAAAAATAAAAACCGCAGAGGCGATCAAATATCACCAAAAGAAAGCTCTAAATGTGGGGGGGGGGGGGGGGGGGGGGGGGGGGGGGGACGTCAATTTTGTTTGGGTACAACGTTGCACGACCGCGCAATTGTCAGTTAAAGCGACGCAGGGCCGAATCGCAAAAAGTGCTCTGGTCAGGAAGGGGGTAAATTCTTCCGGGGCTGAAGTGGTTAAGCATATTACCAGTTTAACGTAAAGACTGTGTTCACACATGCTGCAGCCATGGCGTCCCTGTTCACAAATTTAGGTGCGAATCAGGTCTGAATTTTTGGCTGAATTCGCACCTGAACAATGGCCAAAGACACCCAGAACCTTTTCCAAATGCGGACCGCGGCCGCCCCAGAGGTGTGTGAACAGGCCCCATTGCGAGTCGGGCACACTCTCCTGTCATACGAATTGGATGTGGGGAGACCCGCATCCAATTTGCATAAGTGTGAGCTTAGCCTTAATGTATAATGTATTGTGCAACTGCCAAGATGTAGTCATGCCATATTGTACATACCCAAGCTTCAACATGTTGATCATGTCAAAGTTGACCACATCAAAGACTTTCATTGCTTGATCATCACCCACTGTGCACAGAAGAGCTCCCTCTGAACTGGCTGCAATGCTTTCTACAACACCTGTACCAAGAGAACAAGAAAATCAATCCCACTGTTATAAGAGCAACAACATTTGGATGTAACCTAACAAATAAAGACCTTCAAACTACTATGCATGCAAATAGGTCAATGTTACTGTACACATCAGTTGTATCTAACTATCACCATTGTGCACATGCTGCATATTCCAAAGACTTAAAAGTAGCATGTCAAAAACAGAAACATGAAAGCTGCCATTGATGATTTGTTTTTCATAAAGATGCCGGTTCCAGTGTAGATATATTTGTATTTGGGAACACACTATAAAAGAAAAAAAAAAAAAAAATTCTGTACGAGAAATTATCAGCCGTTTAGCTGAACATTAGTATAGTTCTTTCGAGAGCTGATTCTGAGTGTTCGGATGAAAAATAAATAAAACAATGGTTCAAGCTAGAAAATGTTTATCGTATGTAAACATAACATCTGATTTTCGCTCAGTTTGTACAGTAATCATATGGAAATAACTGAATAGAGAAAAGCGCACATGATCAGAAGCAAAGAACGACCCGGAAGAAGGTGGTAAAAAAAAAAAAAAAAAAAAAAAAACATAGTCACTCATGCATTTTATTAAAGCGGTGTTCCAGCTGAAAATGGTTTTTATTTCAAAGTTCCCCTTCAAAATCCTCAGAGCAGAAGTCGCATGCCACAAGTCAGATCATTTATGACAATGATCCGATTTCATTCAAATCAATGGGCTGAAATCGTGCCCAAGTCAGACCAAAGTAGTGCAGGAACCTTTTTCAATGTTGAACCGACTTGTGTCAGACCAGTTAAGACGGCTCTCATAAAAAGGAACCATTGATTTATACACATCATGCGACATATGCTCCCAAAGTCGGAGCGTATGTCGCAACATTGTGAACCGCGCCTCATTCTCAAATTGAACCTAAAGTTAGAAGATGATTGGCTACTATGCACAGCTGCAACAGATTCTTTGTGCACCAGTTTTAGTAAATCACCCCCATGGTGTCTTCTTTCATATACAGGACTTTTATTTTTTTTGTTTTGAATATAAAAATGTATGTTTGTTTATGCTGTGGTTCTGCACGTTCCTCCCCCCCCCCCTCCCTATTTTTAATATCTATATCCCATGCTGCAATGAAAGAGGGAATAAAAAGTCCAGAGGAGCAACCCTACGTATAGGTTGACCAACAATACAGAGGTGCTCATAGATGGTAGGTATATCAGAAAACTCAGGACCGTAAAGAAATTAAAGAAAGGTAATGCCTTAATTGAATTGTTTGCCAGAACAGAATGGGGTGGTGAGATCATGGATTGAATATCAGCTATAGTTTTACAACCACCTTCTTCCCTAAAATCTTACACACAAAATATAGAGTCATATAGACCTGGGGGAAAATCTGGAATCCAATCACCGGTATCATAGATAATGTTATCAAGGAATTTACCACTCTGGGACTATACCGAAGAGCAACTTTATAAGTGGTGCCTAGGATAGGAGGATCTTTTACCTGGGCAGGACATATTTTATCCTAACGAAGAGCCTTAAGAGGTATAGGGGACATATGCTGTTGTTCCAAAGAAATCCAACTAATATACACACACACACACACACACACACACACACTTTTTTATTTTTATTTTTTTAGAAGAGACCCTAGAGAATAAAATGGTGGTTGTTGCAATATTTTCTGTTACACTATTTACGCAGTGGTCTTTCAAAAGCATTTTTTTGGGAACAAATACACCTCAACGAATTAAGAAAAGACTAAAACAGTAAAGTTAGCCCAGTTTTTTTGTATAATGTGAAAGATGATATTACGCCGTGACAATCGTGAGAGAAATGCAATCTTTATTCTAAGCAAAAAAATTGTGAATCTCATTTTATCCAGAATCGTGCAACTCCAATATGAAATAAGTAATAAAACTGCATTACCTAAATGACTCCGAAAATGTTTCACAAACTCAATTCCTTCTTCCACTTTTTTCCAGAACTTCACATGTCCATCATGGCTTGCAGTTATGATGAATTCTGTCCTGTTTCAAAGAAAATTATAATCCATATTGATTCCTTATTCTTTGAACAAGATAAAAGCCATTTAGTCCAAACACTTACTCAAAGAGAAGACTCACTTACTTGGTGCAAACAATGTGGGTGATAACATCCCGATGCATGTAGCTGCGTTCATACATTGAAGCACTCGGCAGGTTGTCCAAGTAAACATGCTCAAACTCTAGAACTGAAGAGAATTTACATAAAATTAGCTATAAACTACCTGGAAAAAAAAAAAACATTGCTATAAAAACCATCTGTCAAATTTGCTATATCCACTTAAGTACTCTCCTTAAGTAAAAGCTGCTCCCCAACATTTTCTAGAAAGGGCCCATTCATACCAGGCTTAAAAAAAGGACAGTTGTTTTGGCAGGAGAAAAAAAAAAAAAAAAAAGTTCATATAGAGCATTTTTGAACATGCGTTTAAGAGCACTTAACACTTTTTGTTGCCAGAAAATTCCACTCAAAAACACAATCCAGAAGGTTTTTTTTCTGCCTCTAGATGCTGGGCACAATGCAGAACAACAAGTTATTTCTTTAATTCTATGTTCTCCCCCAAAAAATCTTCAATTTAAAAAAAAAAAAACACCCGATTCACGATTCAAGTTTTTTTTTTTGTGGACACCTCGCTGGTCCTGAGGAGCTGCGAGCAGGATTTTTTAGGTGAGGCCGCGGCGTCCGGCCTCGCGGACTAGGCCCAAGCTGCGGCCTCACCTAAAAACTCCTGCCCGCAGCTCCTCAGGACTGGCGCGGTGTCCACATGAAAAAAAATAAAAAATAAATAGATTTGCTGAAAATTTGAATCGATTTGACCTCTCAACTCGATTTTTTCCCCAGCCCTATTACCTACTAGGCACTTGTACTCCCTTCATGTCCAGGTCAATTTTCAGCTTTCAGTGCTGTCACAATTTGAACGACAATTGCGCGGTCATGAAACACTGTACCCAATTTGAATCTTTTTTTTGTTACACAAAGCTTTCTTTTGGTAGTATTTAATCACCACTGCATTTTTTGTTAAACAATAAACAAGACCGAAAATTTGGAAAACCCCTTTTTCATAGTTCGTTATAATATTTTGCAAACTGGTAATTTTCTATCCTTCACTGATGGGCACTGTTGGGACTGCACTGAGAATTGGGACACTAATTATCAGTGTAGATATCCCTTTCACACAAGTCAGTTATCCACTGTAAACGGAATGCCGATAACCAGCTTGTGTTTACATTGTGATCAGCTGTGATTGGACACAGCTGATCACGTGGTAAAGGGCCACTATGATTGGCCCTTTACCCTGATCTGTGATCAGCTGTGTCCTAAGGACACAGCGATCACAGAGTGCGCCGCAGTGGGACAATCACGGGAGGACTTCATATGATGCCCCCCAGAACAGGTAATCTGCACTGTAGCTGTCATTCAGCTATAGCACGAACAGCAAGTGAATAATTAAAAGCGGTAGTAAAGTCTTTAAAAAAAAAAAAAATTAAAAAAAAAAATTAAAAAAAATCTGGTGCCCCTGCCAGTTAAAGCTGAGTTCCACCCATTTAAAAGTCAGCAGCTAAGTGTGGCTGCTGACTTTTAATAAACAGACACTCACCTGTCCCACAGTCAAGTGATGCGGGCACACAAAGCCTCGCTTCTCTCCCCCGCACTGGCATTGTAACTGTGGGCTCACGGCTGCCACAGCCGGGTGCGCACTGTGAATGCACGAGCGGCGCATTGTGAATGGCCGGGCAATCTTCTGGGGCCTGTGACGTGTCACAGAAGATTGCAGGGAGGGGGGGGAAGAGGTGAACTTCCTTCTGGTGCCGGGGGAGGAAGTGGGAGCCTGTCAAAACTGGGTACCCGCCCCCCCCCCCCACAAAAAAAAAAATGACATGCCAAATGTGGCATGTCAGGGGGACTCCAGTACTTAAAGCGGAAGTTCCATTTTTGGGTGGAACTCCGCTTTAATGCCATAATGTACAGGATGCACCGCACACTAGCACATTATGGCAGACTTACCTGTAAAATGAAGCCCTCCAGCGGCGTGCTGTCACCTTTGTCGTCGCTTCAATCTCCACCTGGTCTTCCTCCCGGGTTGTGCGCATTTCAATCACCTGGCCATGATGACATCACTCCCACGCATGCGAGACACGATCACTCTCAGCACTCTCTGCATTCCATGGAGCACTCCGAGTGTTCGGAACGCAGAGCGTCACTGCGCATGTGCCGGTGATGTCATTGGCTATTGCCGAAGTGAATATCCCCTGAATGGCGCCCATTTAGGAGCTCTGCATTGTACATACAGGTGACTTGGTGTAACCTTCCCTGGAGGTACAAGTGTAAAGTGATTGTTTACTACTGATAGAAACTCAGCTGAAATGACAATGTTGAAGCCTTTACCCCCAGCCTGGCTAGCCTAGGGTTGCCACCTCATCCTTTTAAACCCAAACACATATTACACAGGTTCTGTGGCTGATTAAGGTGGTAATTAAACTCACTTGGTGCCTTATCTGCAATAAATTAGCCTCAGAACCTGTGTAATTCATATGTGTTCGGGTTTAAAGGGATGAGGTGGCAACTCTAGGCTAGCCCCTTGTATAGCCGGTCACGCTGGGCCTTGTAGTGCCCCTCATGTACCTCTCCTCTTCTTGCTCTGGGACGCCTCTGTTGGAAGCGGTCCTACCCATCCCCCCTCCTCCTCCACCGCCGCTTCTTCCTCTTCTCGCTTCTGCGGCTCGTCCCGCTTCGCCCTCTTCTCCCTCTTCTCATCCTCACTGCTAGGACTGGAGGAGGACGAGGAAGAAGAACTACTACTGCTACGGCTTCTCCTTGCCCGCCGCTTCCTTTCCGACATGTTGCTCTGTTGACGTCACCAGGCTGAGACCGGGCCGCCGCTGATGACGCCACGACCAATCAGAGGCCACCGCGCGCTATTCCGTTCTATGGCTGCAACGGGAGGGAGCTTCACGTCATCTTGTGCGGGGATCGCCGAGCTGGGAGCCGAGCAACTGTAGTTACCATGGTAACGGCCTGCGACTGCTAATGTGCCAGGGGAGGAGTTACCCGTAGCAACCTCTCTGGGGTTTGTTTCCCTTGACCCGGGACGCTTGTTATGAGGAAATATCTGACTCCAGGCTTTGTTTATGGAATATACAGAGCATGATATCGACTGCACCCGACCTGCGGGATCGGTGAATGCTGTGTGTATGAAGCACAGTATATATCCTCCAGGAAATCATCACTTTTACAATAGAGTGATGAACGATTGAAGTAGAACTAAAGGCAGAACCCTTTTTGTCCATTTTGGATAGACTAATGGAGGGTTAGACCCTGCCAGATGTTTTTTTCTATCTGTGTCCCATTGGGGAGATTTCCTTTCACTTCCTGTCCCATAGCCAAACAGGAAGTGAGAGGAAAGCCCTCCAAATTAACCCCTTCATGCCTAAGCCTTTGTCTGACATTTGTTGTTTACAAGTTCAAATCTGTATTTTTTTTGCTAGAAAATTACTTAGAACTCCCCAAACATTATATATATATATATATATATATATATATATATATATATATATATATATATATATACACACACGCAGTGCTCGACAAACCCCGGTCGCCAGGTCCCATTGGCGACTAAAATTAGTGACCTGGTGCCCGGGGCAGCACAGCTGGGGGTATCCTGTCTCAATAGTGCACCCCCCGCGTGTGCGCTCGCGATGGACCGTGCCGGCCGGTAATTGAGGCCACGGCTTTGCGGCCTTGTGCAGTCCTATGGTTCCTTCTAGAATCTGGCACCCACTTGTGGTGGCCGTTGGTATGACACCCAGCAATGCTAATGGAGCTGTTTGTTTTCTCTGCCTGCCCATTGTATTCTCTGCCTGCCTGCCCATCTCCTTTACTTAGAACACCCAAACATATATATATTTATTATTCTAACACCCTAGAGAATAAAATGGCGGTCGTTGCAATACTTTCTGTCACACCTTATTTGCGCAGCGGGCTTACAAGCGCACTTTTTTGGGAAAAAATATTTTTTAATTAAAAAATAACACAACAGTAAAGTTATTCCAATTTTTTTTTTTTTTTGTCACGCTTCAAAATTGTGTCTGCTCGTGGAATGGCGACAAACTTTTACCCTTTAAAATCTCCATAGGCAACGTCTAAAAAATTCTACAGGTTGCATGTTTTGAGTTACAGAGGAGATCTAGGGCTAGAATTATTGCTCTCGCTCTACCGATCACGGCAATACCTCACATGTGTGCTTTCATATGCGGGCGCTACTCACGTATGCGTTTGCTTCTGCAAACAAGCTCGGCAGGACGGGGCGCATTTAAAATAATTTTTTTTTTCTTATTTATTTTAACTTTTATTTTTAATTTTTTCACTGTCCTTTTGAGAAAAAAAATTGTGTCATTTTTATTCCTATTACAAGGAATGTAAACACCCCTTGTAATAGAAAAAAGCATGACAGGGCCTCTTAAATATGAGATCTGGGGGGGTCAAAAAGACCTCAGATCTAATATTTACACTAAAATGCAATAATAATAAAAATAAAAAAAAAAAATTGCAATTTTCTTTTTAAACAAAAGACACTTTCATGAATTAAAAAAAAAAAACAACAAAATAGTAAAGTTAGCCCAATTATTTTTTTTTTGTATAATGTGAAAGATGATGTTACGCCGAGTAAAATTGCGCGCACTCGTGGAATGGCGACAAACTACAGTACTTAAAAATCTCCATAGGCAACGCTTTAAACATTTCTACAGGTTACCAGTTTAGGGTTACAGAAAAGTTCTAGTGCTAGAATTATTGCTCTCGCTCTAACGATCGCGATGATACCTCACATGTGTGATTTGAACACTGTTTACATTTTCTGGACGCGACTTCCGTATGCGTTCGCTTCTGCACGTGAGCTGGGAGGGACGGGGCTCTTACATTTTTTACTTTTTTTTTTACACTATCCCTTTATTTTTATTTATTTTTTTATCACTTTTATTTCTGTCACAAGGAGTGTAAACATCCCTTGTGACAGTAATAGGCAGTGACAGGTACTCTTTATGGAGGGATAAGAGGTCTATAAGACCCCAAATCCCTCCTTTGCACTTAAAAGCATTCAAAACGCCAAGTTTAACAGGTTTGGATGCTGTCATTTTTTTTTAAATAAATTTGGCTCCTTTAAGTCTTCAGTAAACTGGAAGTGATGTCATGATATCGCTTTTGGGTTACTGGTTCCAGCATTGTTCGGGTCTCCGGCCAGCCGGCGGATGTTCCTGCTGGTTGTTCAAGCTTCCCAGTGGGACGAAAGAGCACGGGCGAGCTGCGGAAGGTGGTGGGGGGGGGGACATCCCATAACCCTCCTTTACTCTATCCAAAATGGCTATTAGTGCATTTAGTTACACAAATCCATTGGGGTCCCCCAGGTCACCAGAACTAGTTCATTAATATTCATTCACAGCACTGGGTCCATGTGGCTGTCCGGCCCGCTGCTGGGTCCCATGATCCTACGTCCGATCTATCCGGGGAGGTTGGGGGGAGAGAGGAAGAGGGGGGCCTTCTGCCTCAACCCCGGACGAGATAGTTCACTCCAAGCCATCTTTTAATCCCACTATAGGAGCTACTGGGTTATACCTGTGGGTCACTCTATAGGTAAAGTATAAATTGACAGATCTCGCTCTCCTTTCCTTCATTTAGAGAGCATAGTATATCATTTGTTACTTTATTTACCCGTCTATATATTTAATTTTGTAGCTAAATTCATGCATCCTACTCCTGATGATTGTCTGTAAACGCCATGAAACGCGTCAAGTCTACACTCAAGGGTGCCAAGTCAAACTTATATTGCTTGTATTTATTATGATAATCATGTTTATTTGACTGATACACTCATTATATTTATTGTTGCTGTCTGTACCAATCATGTCCATTTATGAGTAATATTAAATATATTATTATTATTATTACATTAATTATGGTTTTCTTCGTATACCCCATGCATTGTATATTTTTTATACTATGCATTATACGTCATATTTATTATTAAAATCATTAATTTAACCACTTCAATACTGGGCACTTAAACACCTTCCTTCCCAGACCAATTTTGAGCTTTCAGCGCTGTCACACTTTGAATGACAATTGCGCGGTCATACTACACTGTACCCAAAATAGAGCTTCCTTTTGGTGGTATTTGATCACCTCTGCGGTTTTTATTTTTTGCTAAACAAATAAAAAAAGACCGAAAATTTAGAAAAAAAAAAATATTTTTTTTGTTTTTAGTTTCAAAACTTTGTAAATAAGTAAGTTTTCTCCTTCACTGATAAGGCAGCACTGATGGGCACAGATGAGGTGGCATTGATGGGCACTGATAGCTGGCACAAATTGGCACTGATAGCTGGCACGGATAGGCGGCACGGATGGGCATGGATAGGCAGCACGGATGGGCATGGATAGGCAGCACGGATGGGCATGGATGGGCACTGATAGGTGGCACTGATAGGTGGCACGGATAGGCATTATTGTTTTGTATTGATGGATGCCAATCAGTGCCAAACAATGCATGCCAATCAGTGATGCCCATTGTGGGCACTGATTGGCATCCATTGTGGGCACTGTGTGTTATCCCTGGTGGTCTAGGGTGGCATACCTTGTGCTGCGCATCCCTGGTGGTCTGGTGGCATCCCTGGTGGTCCAGTGTGGGCATCCTCCGGGGGGGGGGGGGGGCTGTGCTGATAATCATTCAGCACAGACCCCCCCTGTCAGAGGAGCAGCAGCTGTCTACTCGCGTCTCACAGACGCGAGTGAGGAAAAGCCGATTACCGGCTCTTCATATTTACACTGTGATCAGCCGTGATTGGACACGGCTGATGACGCTACGGAGACTCTTTACCAAGATCGTAGTTGCAGGGTGTCAGACTGACACCCCGCAACAATGATCGCCGCGATGCACGCCCCCGGGGGCGCGCGCATCGGCTCAAAATCCTGAGGACGTCCAGTCAGGATTTGACAACCACTTTGCCGACGTCTATATACAATGGGCCGGCGGCAAGTGGTTAATATATTATATTATACTTCCATGGACTACCCCTCGGGGATTCTGAGATTCAAACTATTTATAATTAGGTACTTCATTCATAAATTTTTACCAACAAAGACATGCCTCATGTAAAGTCCCAAATCCATTTATTTCCTTTATTCGTATATATTCAGGGATGGAGGCATGCCCTTTCTGTTCTTGGGTATTATAAGGTGTCAATGATTTTTATAAAAATGTTTTTTAAAAAATCTGATTTTTTTTATTTTTATTTTTTTTATAAAATGGATTTTAATAAAATGGATTTGGAGTAGAGATCTATTTAAGATGCATTAATAATTTAGTTCATTCAGCATGAAATGGAGCTTAGTTCTGTAGCATGAAGTTGTATATTCTGCAATATTTATAATTTTTGGTAAACTCATTCAATGAATGCAAGCTGAGATGACATGCACTGTGACTGCATTGATGCATTCACACAATGTCACAGTAACCGTGAGATAAAACAAAGTTCAGAAATATTCCTTAATCCCATTGTTTTGCAAATCTATGTACACTACAAATATGATAGAATCGGTTCTGATATCGCTGTTATTGCGCTGGTTCCTGCATCGCATCAGTATGAACAGCGCCTGTTATGGCAGCGCCTGTTGGCAGCCATCCACTTGCCTGCTGCCGCCACATCCCTCACCTTGTTGTGTCACTGCCACATCACCAGCCGTCCCACTAAAGTGAATGGGACTGTCATTGAGTCAATAGCGGGTCATAGAAGGAACCGCTGCGGGACAGAGATGACAGTTGCTCTTTAAAAGTTATGATTTAAATCGAGTTGATTTAAATCAAGACTTTTTTACTAGTCTTAGTATTTAAATCAAATCCACCCTGATGGCAAGCGCTCATTGGTCACCACCTCTTCTAGGAGACCTTACCAGAAGAAGGAGCCTCAGTTTTGCTTCTCATTGGTAAGCACGGTCATGTGGCTGCACTGAATAATGAGCACTTGCCATTGCAAGCATTATGATGGTTACTGTGACGGACACTCTTTTGGGTATCTTCGCCAACAAGCTGCTTCCCAAGTCCTTGAACAGGAGACCAATGGATCTGGCTACAGTTACCCCAAGAACCAGACAGCACCAGTTTTGGAGTGAACTAGAAAAATAACTGTTTATTTGAACAAAGGCACAAGTAGATAAACACTGAGGGGACACCCCCCCCCCCTTTGCATAATGACACAGGGCAGGGTTATCTGTCCAATCAGCAAGGAGAGCTGTTGGAGGGATTCCCCCATCCCTCCTCACAGCAAATACACATAATACTTTTCTCCCAAGGAAGACAGACACAATAGAACAATGGAATACAGCCACACCGCAAACAACCCAGCAAAGAGTCCAATAGAGTATGAGACAATATATTAATCTATACAATATTCCAGTGTGGTTGTACAGCGAGTCTGATTAGTGCAGATAAGACTGGGGTTCTCGGTCATCCTGTGCCCCTAATAGACACAGGGTGACACACATAGGAGGGGCCGGAGGAGCTGGACAAGGAGATTCCAGTGCTCTCCAAGGTAAGCTGGGTTCCACGAGCCCCCCCGCCCAAAGTGACTCCCACCGGGGCTGTGAGATGTACAGTGTAGGGACCACCATACCGGCAGCACGGAGCATCACGGCCACTATGTGCAGCGGGGTTCAGAGGGATGGCCAGAATATTTTGAAGTGCACCTTTTCATATTTTGTTGAAAGGTGGACATACCCTTTAAGTGCGCTGGTGCGATGTGGTGTCATTTTCTGTGTCATTTTCTGAAAAGCACCCCGACACAACTGTGGTTGGATGTGTGTTGCAGCGCAATGCATGGTGACGCAGTAATGTGCGATGCCAGAAAAATAATTTTATGCACTCGTTTTTGACAGTACAAGGCATGTTATTACACTGCAATGCACATCCATCACCAGGTGTATTATGGTGCGTCTCAGAATACATGCCACCTCAACGCACTTAACAGGTGTTGCTGTGCATTGCTCAAATCCATGTGTAAAAAATTATAAACAAAGAATGGAATATGATGTATTTAGAGCCACCTTTCTCAAGCCCTTTAAAGGAGAAGCAGGGCCAAAACCATTGGTTCTGCAATCCTGTGACAGCAGGCTAAAGCTTTTTACCATTCCCCAACCCCTCACCTTGAACTTAAACATAATGCCTCCTCGCTGCCTGTCAGAGGGTAAATCTTGTGTAAACAAGCCAGGGTGGATTTAAATCAATGATTTTTTTTTTTTTTATTTAAATCCATTTATTTTTATCAAATTTATTTTAATAAAATGCTTTTGGAGTAAAAATCTATCCAAAGATAGTTTTCTATTTAAGATACATTAATAATTTAGTTTATTCAGCATGGAATGGAGCTTAGTTGTGTAGCATAAGGCTGTATATTCTGCAATATTTACAGTTTTGGTAAACTCATTAAATTAATCCAAGCTCTGCAAGCTGAGATAACATGCACTGCATTGATGCATTCACACAATTTCACAGTAACCATGAGGTAAAACAAAGTTCAGGAATATTCCTTTATCCCATTGTTTTGCAAATCTATGTACACTACAAACTGTATGATTGAATCGGTTCTGATATAGCTGTTTTAGTAACCTGACAGCTCATTATTCTAATTAGGAAACCTTAATTTTGGTACTAACTACCAGCAAGAATAAGCCCTTCCATTTAAAGAGCTCCTGTCATTTCAGATACATCATGACAGCGCCTGTTAGCGGGCATCCACTCACCTGCTCCCGCCACATCCCTCACCTTGTTGTGTCACTGCCGCATCCCCAGCCATCCCATTAAAGTGAATGAGATGGTCGGTGAGTCAACAGCGGGTCAGAGAAGGAGACGCCGCGGGACAGAGATGAGAGTTGCTCTTTAAAAATTATGATTTAAATCGAGTTGATTTTAATCAAGCCTTTTTACTGGTGATTTAAATCAAATCCACCCTGAACCCTTACAGAAGCCACTGAAGATTTGTTTATAAATTCTGATTCTTATTATTCTGGATTTACTGATTGGTTTTCATGCTGCTTATGTGTTTTCTAGCCATACGACTAGGTTTGTGCCAAGTTTGCCGCAAGAAAATGGAGTATGTAAAACCTAAAATGTAAATTTTTTATTTTTTATTTTTTTGGTCCTGTCTCAGCATTTCAAAGATAGAATAGATCTCATGACAGCAGTCTTGGTTTTTTTCTGACAATTTCTTTCTATTGTTTCTGTTTGCAGGACAACATGGATGCACTTCTCAAAGAGGTAAGTGAATAGAAATGGCATCATTGCCTTAAAGCATTTCTATAACTATATATAAAGTAGATCTAATGTTTTTTTCTGTACTATTTCTCTGGCTATCTCATCTAAGCCCCCGTACAGACGGTCGGACATTCCGATCCCCAAATCCATCGTATAATTTCCGACTGATTTTATCCGAAACTGGTGTTGCACACACACACGTTCGGACAAAGTTGTCGAAAAATCTGATCGTTCCGAACGAGGTGATGTACAAAATGTACGACGGGACTACATACAGGGCAGTAGCCAACAGCTTTCTTTTCCAAATTTCTTCTGAGCATGTGTGGCACTTTGTGCGTCTGAATTCTCTACACACAATCGGAAAAAGTCCAATCGGATTTTGTTGTCGGAAAATTTTAGATCCTGTTCTCAAATTCGGCGGAAAAAGTCTGCTAGAGCCCACACATGATCGGATTTTCCGACAACATAATCCGATCAGACTTTTTCCATCGGAATATCCAACCATGTGTACAGGGCATAACAATACCCACACAGAGACTATTGTAAGCCCTCTGTTTTATGTCTGATGTGACTTTAAAATAATATTCTTCTTGTGATCTCCTCTATCTGTGTGTGGAGGCTGTTTTTAAGCTCTTCATAGTTCTCTAGCAATCCTCAGACAGCAGGTGTGAAGACTCAGGGTAAAAACTGACTCTTCACAGCTGCTACCTGGGGATTGCTAGAGAACTGCGATGAGAGAAATTGCTTATAAAAGCTTTTATGTTCAAGTACTGTTAGATATGAAAAAGTCACATGTAAGACTAACATACTGCAAGCAGTCTTTGAGTGAAAAGTATAGTAAATATAACAACCAGACAGAATCTTTCTTACCCTGGTTTTATGTAGTAACTGGTCCCCCAGAATTGTGCCAAATGAGCAGTAGTGACCATGGAAAGGAAGGGAATGGGATTAACTTCAGCCTTACTTTTACATATCTTGCAGTAAAAGAGGTGTGTACTAACCCTATCCTTGAAATTAGGGATGCACCGATACCATTTTTTTTTTTTTTTTTACCAGTATGAGTACCGATACTTTTTCTTTAGTACTCGCCGATACCTACCTCAACTGTTTTGTGTACACTTCAGCTGTCAGCAATGGCACAAAGCATTGAAACGTTATTTACAAATTACATTTTTTATTTTTTTTTGCACCTTTTGTTCAATGTGCAATGTGTAAATAAACGTTAAAGGTGTAAAAATATTAACGAACAAAGCAAATAAAGAAAACTTTTAATTATTCATAGTTTATAAAATAGAAGTGAATAGGAAAAAAAATAAAAAATCAGCAGGAAAATTAATAATTAAACCGGTTCTGCACTGACGTTTTTTTATTTATTTTATTTTTTTTACAAATCATGTCTTGCTAACATCATACTCACTTGCAGTGATGATGCTTGTTATCCAGGTCCGTTTTTCCATCTAATCCATAGTTTGAAAAATCATTCCCGGCTGATGTCATCTTGCTTGTGGGCATTTGAAGCCCACAAGCAGTTTCTTCCTTGTTACAAGGAGCACCTCCGCAAATCCCACCTGTAATCTCTCCAAATTTCCGGACATCGTGCCGAAATCTCGCGAGATTTCCGGACATCGTGCCGAAATCTCGCGAGATTTCCGGACATCGTGCCGAAATCTCGCGAGATTTCCGGACATCGTGCCGAAATCTCGCAGGATTTCGGCTCGATGGCCGCACTGGCTCCTGGGATGAATGACACCAGATCCCAGGAGACAGTGCGGCATGACGAGGATCCCCGCACAGACCCCACCCACCCCCGCAGAGACAGAGGAAAGACCTGCAGCAATTACAAGGTAAGGAAAAAAAAAATGGCCATTTAGTACTCTTTGCCAGATTTGGAAGGCAATGAGATTTACTAAAAAAAGTGTGTGCAGAACCGCTTCAAATGGAGGAGATGAAGGAGTTAATTAAGGCTGATTAGAGTAAATTAAGGGGTAATAAGGGGTTAAATAGAGGAACATTTACCGGATTTATCGGCGTAAATCAGGGGGAAATTGTGGGTGCGTGTTATACGCCAATTCCCCCGCCGATTGTGAGCCTCTCGGCGGCTTTCGGCCGAGAATGGCCGAAAGCTGCCGACAACGGCCGAGAGCGGAGAAAAGGAAATGGCAGAAAGTTGATTTGGGCTGCGGAAGAAAAGGATAGGGAAATGGCTGTCAGACCAATGTCTGCCGGATCTGGGCTGAATTGGCGTGAAAAGCATCTTTCTGCTGACTGTCACGGTTGTTAGGACGATGAAAGGCAGCGCCATGCTCAATCTGTCTGCGCTGCACAAACTGAATGAGGAGCTTGTAAAGAGGAGGAGAAGGTTATCCTTTTAACCACTTCAATACTGGGCACTTAAACACCTTCCTGCCCAGACCAATTTTGAGCTTTCAGCGCTCTCACACTTTGAATGACAATTGCGTGGTCATGCTACACTGTATTCAAATGAATTTTCTTTTATCATTTTTTTCCCACAAATAGAGCTTTCTTTTGGTGGTATTTGATCACCTCTGCGTTTTTTATTTTTTGCTAAACAAATAAAAAAAGACCAAAAATTTTGAAAAAAAATATGTTTTTTTTATTTCAGTTTCAAAACTTTGTAAATAAGTAAGTTTTCTCCTGCACTGATGGGCACCGATGAGGTGGCACTGAGGTTGCATTGATGGGCACTAATAGGCGGCACTGCTGGGCGACACGGATGGGCGACACGGATGGGCACTGATAGGTGGCACAAATTGGCACTGATAGCTGGCACGGATAGGCGGCACAGATGGGCATGGATAGGCACTGATAGGTGGCACGGATGGGCACTGATAGGTGGCACGGATAGGCACTGATAGGCAGCATTGTTTTGTATTGATGGATGCCAATCAGTGCCAAACAATAATGCATGCCAATCAGTGATGCCCATTGTGGGCACTGATTGGCATCCATTGTGGGCACTGATTGTGTCAATATATATATATAAGTGCAGCGCTGAAGTAGATAAACAAGTGTCCCTGATTTTCACATGAGGTCCCGCTGGGGTAAAACAGCCTGTGGGAACTATTGTGAGCCAGGAGTATAATAGTTAACCCTATAAGTGAGGGTGCCAGCTAGATTCCTCTGCTGGTATGTGTTCAGATAGAAGTGTTTGAAGATTGCATGGAATAATACAAATAAAATTGTAACACAATAGTAAATGTGCAAATTGTGTCCTGTGAGAGAAGGAGGGGGGGGGGGGGGAGGGGGATAATGGTAGATATTTATACCCCTATTCCCCGTGGGCAGAGGACAAGTCAACCCCAGATTACAGCAAATTCCTATTCGGTCTCCTTCAGGAGTCACAGCTTTGTATAGCACAAACTATAAGGAAATATAACCACAGCTCTCTAGGAGATGTAGAAATTATAACAAATGGAGAAGGGAACAAACTAAAGCTGACCCTTAGGCAGATGTAGTATACACTCTCATAGATGGGGGCAAACACCGCTATACAGTGGGCAGCGAGGCTAAACCAAACAAATGATATATAGCTTGTCTGACCATACAATCACAACTGTGAACAAGAAAGAAATGGGAGATAGTAGTCCACGGTACTACCATGTGAATAGGCCCCTTCAGCATGTGCCTACATCCGCCATATATTCGGGAAGCAGTCCACCCAAACAACAATATGCAAAAAGTCCTGTTAATAGGGGTGGGATAACAAAGAAAAGACCAAAAAAAAACCACAACAGTTCAATCTGTAGTGTCTTCACTAGGTGTAGGCATATCACTGGAGGTATTCAGGATGTGTAGTCGGTTTAACAAGCTCTAAAGAAAAACGGTGAAGGTGGGTACTCTTACCAGAGCTGGTGGACTCACCCCTCTCAGGGTGAGTCGGCAAGGCTTGTACCGGATATACCGGGTGGATGATGGATCTGCGGCGATCTGCTGGATCTCACTGGACCGTTCCTCCAGATGTCAGTACAGTCGCTTACCTGTAGCTTTAGCCGGATTTTTTTAAAAAGTAAGCAGTGGTAATGGCTTCTCTGGGGGATCCTTATCGACAGCAGCTCAAATAGAGGAGGAAACAGAGACAGAGAAGCAACTCCTCATAGTGTGAAACCAATTTCCCAATTGGTATTTATTGGATAAAACGGTATTAAAAAACATTTGCGCAAAAAGTTAAAATGTGGCTTCGGTAGACATCAAACCCTACATGTTTCGTCTGCTGTAGGCTTCAACTGGGGTAGGTCACGTCTGATTGTTGTGCTAGCAGCTACCTCTTTATGTTCGTCTGGCGCAATATTACCCCACCATTTTTTACTGATTGTGTCAACCCTGGTGGTCTAGGGTGGCATACCTTGTGCTGCATATCCCTGGTGGTCCAGTGGGGGCATCCTCGGGGGGGCTGTGCTGATAATCTTTCTGACAGATGCGAGTGAGGAAAAGCCGATTACCGGCTCTTCCTATTTACACTGTGATCAGCCTTGATTGGACACGGCTGATCACGTGGTAAAGAGTCTCCGTCGGAGACTCTTTACCAAGATCGTAGTTGCGGGGTGTCAGATCAAACAAAACGTAAAATGATTCCAAAGTGAAAATTGAAAACATCTGTGGAAAGTCCATATTCAGGCAGTCCCTGACTTACGAACAAGCCCCAGAAGGCTCCGGAACATCCCACATCCCTGCACAGGCGGAAGTTGCACTTACAAGCAGTGTTCCAACTTGCGAACAAATTCCACTTATGAACAAACCTACAGTCCTTAATGTGTTTGTAACCCGGGGACTGCCTGTAGAACGACAATGGAATTAAATTGATGTGAAAAGTCTTTCTTGTGTAGTCCAAAAAGAATCTTGAAGGTGCAATCAAAGTGGTAAAGTATTCACGCTCACCAGATTCGGTGGACACACGTACCATATAGCACGTCTTGAGGATATGGCCTCAAACCAGATCTCATGCCACTGGAACAATGGATATAAGGAGGATTCCACCCGATGGTAAAAAGGGTATATCAAGCATCTAAATTAGGCTCTAAAGCATGCGATGAATGACATTGTATGGTATGCATGAAAAAAAGTACACATAATGTACTGGGTGACGCTCCTGGAATCATTGCTCATGTTCTATTTTATCTACAAGCTTGTTTTATTGGATTTGTTGTAAGTGTAAACCCCCTTTGTTTATACCATTAAATGTCATACAGTATCATCTGTTTTTCATTTATACCATAAGATGTGATTCATTGCATGCTTTGGCGCTTTACTTAGATGCCTGATTTACCCTATTTACAATTCGGTGGAATCTGGTTTGAGGCCATATCCTCAAGCCTGCCCGTTTGACCCGCGTGCTATATGGTATGTGTGTCCACCGAATCTGGTGAGCATGAATACTTTACCACTGTGATTGCACCTTTTAAGATTCTTTTTGGACTACACGAGAGACTTTTTCAAATCAATTTAATTCCATTGTCGTTTTTATTGGACTTTCCACAGATGTTTTCAGTTTTCACTTTGGAACCATTTTACGTTTAGTTTGTGATTTATAGTCATTTATTCATCACATCGTTCGTTCATAAATTTTAAAACTTTTTGATTCATATGGTGTTCACTTTAGCGCCACACTTTTGTTTTTACTTTTGTTTAGCACTGTATGTCTAGTGGCGTGTTGGCTGCTTACCTGTTCTCTATGTGCAATTTCCTTTTTTATCCACTTACTATATTCAGAAACGCCCACTGCACTTCTACTTGTTATGCCGCGTACACACGGTCGGAATTCTCATCGGCAAAAGCTCTGATGGTTTTCCCGTCGGAATTCCGACAGAATTTCGCTCAAACTGTCTTGCCTACACACGGTCACACCAAATTCCGACGGTCTGTAACACAGCACCATAAAACACGTTTGACAGCACTATAGAAGGGAAGTTTAATGCTTCCGAGCATGCGTCGAATTGTTTCCGTGCATGCGTCGGAATTTTACGTGTCGGAATTGCATACACACGATCGGAAAATCCGATAGGTTTTCCGTCGGAAAAATTGAGAACAGGTTCTCAATCCAAAGTCCGTCGGAAGATCCCACAGAAAAAGACCGATGGGCATACACACGGTCGGAAAATCTGTTGAAAAGCTCCCATCGGACTGTTTCCATCGAAAATTCCGACCGTGTGTATGCCGCATTAGTCACACAGAGCAAGTTTATCCAGAGCCAGTGAAGTCTTAACTAATCTGCATGCTTGTTCCAGATCAGTGAGGCTTTGGATCAGGCAACTGGCATTGTAAGAATCCAGCAATGGCAGCATGTATATTTCTCTTGGTTCAGGTTTATTATAGTAATAATGCATTGTGATGTAGTCAAAATGTATAGAATTTGTAATGGCACCACCCTTCTACTTCAGTCTATTCAATCAGAGAGCCCTTTGCATTCATTAAGAAAATGCAAAGTATTCTCTGAATGGCAATCAAGAACAGCTGACCTTATGCGCTCACAATGCAGCAGGACAGCCGCTCAGCGTGGGACCCAGAGGCAAGTGGAGATCACTGAAGTAGCGGTGCCTACTTCCAGGGAACATCAGCCAGGTATGGTATATACAAAAGTACATAGGTCCAAGCTGTTTATATGTACCTACAATATATGTAAAAAATATCCATACCTGCAATTCATCTTTAAGATAAACATAGTATTGAATCTGCCATTGGTGACCTCCTGAAAATGCTAGTTGCCAAACAATTATGCTTATTTGCTGACTTCAGTACTTTGAGTCAAAGTAAAGTCGGTACTCTTCAGTTGCATACTTGTTCTGGGTCCATGACTCAGGAAATATTGAAGCCATTAGATCAGCATACCAGCCAGGAAGACTGTAAAACTAGCCATACACATTAACATTTCTCTCCTTCAATTCCTTGGCCCAAACAAGACACTTGATTCCTGTTTGGCGTGGGAGGACGAATTTGTAGTTCCTCTTCGTGTATTCTTTCAGCCTGCGCACATGACTGTCACAATACTCTAACAGCGACCGCAGCTGATTGGATGCAGGCACTGTTTGGCTGAGAATTTTGGACGCGGTTCCTTTGACTAAATTTTGTTGAGTCGGATGCTGCCAACATGGTCACCCACAGAACAAATTTCAGCTTATTCAGCAGAAAACAAGTTTAACAATACAGATTTCTCACTCTTGGTTTTTGTGTGCTGTGTATTTTAAACATAAATATTATATGCTGGGAAAATGTCTAATGGGGAAAAAGCCCAAAGCCTCAAGCTCCCTGTATATTAGGATAGTTCCACCTGTCCTCCTTTTCAGAAATAGGTTGACATTGGTGGGTTGAATTCCTCACTGGCCTCTTTTGTCTTCCAGACAGAGCTGCTTGCACGGCACATGTCCTCATACCAACATGAGTTACCCCCAGATCTAGATTCTGCTGCAAAAGTTAGCGAGGAAGCTAAGAATGAGCTAATAGAGGAGTGTGAAGACCTCTGGACGGAAATGAAACAGGTATGTTTCTGATTAGGTGTTGGTCATCTGAATCTTTATATATTTTTTTGAGTGTTTTTAGCAATACTATATAAACTACATATTTTAATAGTCATTTAAAGGGACTACAGACTGCAAAATGTGTATATAAAGTAAACCTAGCAAGAAAGTGACATTTTAACTGTATTATTTGTGTTGTTTCCTCATTTATGGGTGAAACGTGTAAAAATATTAGATGTGTTTTGAAAACCGACATTTCTGTAATAAAAGTGTCAAAGTGTCGTGATATTACAGTTAGTTGAGACCAATAAAACAGTTGTATGGGACCTGCATGTGAGAGCCATCCAGCGCGTGTACTCATTGTGACTGGGTTAAGGCGCTGATGTTGGAAATCACATTTCAGACTGTACTTAAAACCAGTGGGTCCATATAGCCCATGTCCACTTTAGGACCCACTACCAAAGCTGATTGGCCAAAGATAAGCCCACATCCATACCTCAATAAATCGAGGAGCATGACAGGGTAATTTGTATGAATCCTGTTCTGAACAAGGGGGGGTTGCTGAATTTTTCTTGGTGTGTTCCCTTCAGTAGTAAAAACCATAAACTGTTATATTTATTTCTGTTTTTCTCCTCTTTTATTTTAAAGCCAAACTCTATGTTCTTATGTATTTTTTGTATTTATTCTTCATCTTTGTACTATTTTATTTTTATTTTTTTATGTACTACCACCCATCCTTCAGGGTAATTAAATTACAAAATGAATAAGGCTCCATGCACACTAGCATTTTTTATAAGCTTAGAAAAAAATGCTGGATGAAAACTGCTGATAATAGCATTTTTTTTTTACAGCTTCTAGTAGCATTTTATTAGCTTTTAGGAGCATTAGCATTTTATTAGTGTTTTTCCAGTACGTGACAATACAAAAAAAGCTCTTAGGAGCATCTTAGTAGCAGTTAGGCGCATTCAGCATTTTTTTCTGCTGGAAAACCGGTCCAAAAAACGACAAAAACTATTTTTTTTTTCTGCTCCTAGATGCTGAAGCTCAAAAAATGCTAATAGCCTAAAGTAGCTTGCATGGACACATAGGATAACACTATTTAGCTTTTAGGAGCAAAAAAAAAAAAAAGGCTAAAAACAGCTTCTAGGAGCTTGCAAAAACTTTTGTCCGAAGGGTGTGTGCCGTGAACTTTTCTTGCATACAAACTGTACACAATTGTCGGCCAACAAACACGAACGTAGTGACGTACTAGAAGTACTACGAGCCAAATAAGAGTAAATTCAATTGTCATGCGCCACCCTTTGGGCTCCTTCTGCTAATTTCGTGTTAGTTGAAGTTTGGTGAGTGTTGATTTGCGCTTTTCTGTTCGTTTCTGAACAGTCTTTTGTCAACCAGCCATGTTGCGGAATCGGAGGAGAGAAGGTGCTATTATTGGCCTTAAAGTTATTGCTTTGACCCCAGTCCAGTCCAGGAACAGGAGGAGGAGGAGTTCTTGGACAAAAAATTGGTTGCTTAATAGTGACCAATTATGTCATATGCCTTTCTGCGGGAGCTTCAGGAGAATAATCTGGATGATTTTCGGAATTATCTCTGGATGACGGACCCCTGCTTTCACCAACTTTTGGCATTGGTGACCCCCCTATATTAAGAAGCAGGACACATGCATGAGGCTTGCCATCAATCCAGAGCAAAGGCTGATAGCCACCTTGCATTACTTGGCGACGGGGAGAAGTCTCCAGGACCTCAAGTTTACCACTGGGATCTCCCCCCAGGCTCTGGGACTCATTATTCCAGACACCTGCTCAGCCATTATTCAAGTACTGCAGAAGGACTATATTCGGGAAAGTTTTTTCCCTAGGATCACATTCTATGTATTAATGTTTGCTAATGTATTGTGTTAATTTGTTGATTACATAATTTTCAATATTGTAATATGCCAGTGCTTGACAAATCCAGGTCGCATTTGCGACTATAATTAGCAACCTGGCGCCTGGGGCAGCACAGCTGGGGTATCCTGTCTCCATAGTGCACCCCCCCCCGCGTGATCGCGATGGGCCGCGCCGGCCGGTTATTGAGGCCCCTTGGCTTTGCGGCCTTGTGCAGTCCTTCTAGAATCTGGCGCCCTCTTGTGGTGGCCATTGGTATGACACCCAGCAATGCTAATGGAGCTGTTTGTTTTCACTGCCTGCCCATCTCCTTCACTTTACTTAGAACCCCAAACATTATATATATATATATATATATATATATTATTATTATATATATATATATATATATATATATATATATATATTTTTTTTTTTTTCTAACACCCTAGAGAATAAAATGGCGGTCGTGGCAATAATTTCTGTCACACCGTATTTGCGCAGCGGACTTACAAGCGCACTTTTTTGGGAAAAAATACTTTTTTTAATTAAAAAATAACACAACAGTAAAGTTTGCCCAATTTTTTTTTATATTGTGAAAGATAATGTTACGGCGAGTAAATTGATACCAAACGTGTCGCGCTTCAAAATTGTGCCCGCTCGTGGAATGGCGACAAACTTTTACCCTTTAAAATCTCCATAGGTGACGTTTAAAAAATTCTACAGGTTGCATGTTTTGAGTTACAGAGGAGGTCTAGGGCTAGAATTATTGCTCTCGCTCTAGCGATCACGGCGATACCTCACATGTGTGGTTTGAACACCGCTTTCATATGCGGGTGCTACTCACGTGTGCGTTTGCTTCTGCAAACAAGCTCGGCGGGACGGGGGCGTTTTAAAATTATTATTTTTTTCTTATTTATTTTAACTTTTATTTTTAATTTTTTCAGTGTTTTTTTGAAAAAAAAAAATGTGTCACTTTTATTCCTATTACAAGGAATGTAAACATCCCTTGTAATAGAAAAAAGCATGACAGGACCTCTTAAATATGAGATCTGGGGTCAAAAAGACCTCGGATCTCATATTTACACTAAAATGCAATAAAAAAAAAAAAAAAATTGTCATTTGAAAAAAAAAAAAAAAATGTCCCTTTTTAAGAGCTATGAGCAGAAGTGACCATTTGAAGTCGCTTCTGCCCTGCAATGACTTGGAGACGGTCGGGGGCCATCTTCCCCTCACTCGTCTCCAGGTCGTTAAAAAAAAAAAAAGAAAACCTGGCTCCTAGCTTTTTTAGCTGGCTCCTAGATTCCAAGCAAATTTGTCAAGCCCTATAATATGCTATGAATGTCCTCTTTGTCGTCATGCATGATGCAAGCTTTTTCTGCTCCTTTTGTTAGCCTACATGCATATTTTCCATAACTAACCTCCCCAGCATGCTATCCTGGGCCCATACACACCTAGTCTAGTAACTTCACAGTGTTTTTGGGGCTTACCCTAAATAACCCCTAAAATGTGTACAAATGTTATTGTTGTCCTCAAATTCAGGCAGAGTGCAAGAGACCAATTTTTGGGGCACAAACTCATTTGGTATACCAATGGAGACAGCGCTAGCAATGGTGATAAAATAAATATAACGAAATACCTAAACAAGTGAAAAATAAACTCATGTCAGTGACCACAAACTCAAAATGACTGTCATCATAAAAGTGTCCAACATAAAATATATGGTGCATACAAAATATATGGTGCATGCAAGAGTGTCTATTTTAAATAATATCCAGCATAAAAATAGAGTGCAAACAATGTGTCCCCTTCTTGGGCTTAACTCACCAGACAGGCAAAGCTTATTAAGCAAATGGGTGGACTGATGATGTGGAGAAAATCCAAGAGGCAATAGGTACACACTGGGTCACAGGGGAATTTTCTTGTGCATGTTCCACCGATAAGACATGATATGGTGAAATACTGTGAGGCTCAGTTTAAGAACTGCGCGCTGAGCGCTACTTACGAGCTACAATAGGAAAGCAAACATTCCGATAAAACACTCCCGCGATCGCCGCTCGATTAGCGTGCGTTCCACGGAGGCAGGAAATGGTGTCAATGGTTAGATCGTAGGCCGGAAATTACGTTGACGCTTTTTGCCCCTCCTCCAGGGCGTCATCAAAGACTAACTCATTTGGAACCCACCCTCCTCCCAAAAAATGCAAAGTCAACAGATACAAATACTTTATCTGCTGACTTTGCCAAACCCATACATACTAAGTAGGAAAATAAACCGCGCTTGACAAAAAATAAATGAAATAAAAGAAAAGAAAATATCTATAGGCTGCAGCTCAAAGTGGGATACACACACAAAAAATACAGAATAAAATTTAAGAGTTGCGCCAATTAAATGACTAAAAAATATCTGAAGCCACATCCATATTGAAAAAATAATAATATGGAGGATTGAGATAACGTGTTACAATCACATCAGTCCATACATTTACATCATCTACTGCTAGCAATGCTAAAATGAATGTTCATTGGCAGGAGTGAAAAAAGTGTATTTCAAAGTTCAACAGTAAAGTCCAAATGCAACTTGTTTATACACCACGGTGACTTCACATATGCATATTGTAGTGAAGAGGAGTGCCCGACCACCAGAATAGTAATGTGCTTACCAGATGGTGAAGCAAAATAAGCGTATAATCTGGCCCGTCAGCAGCCTGAAATGTGTGTTGCAGACCCCCTAGCTCCCTGGATCGAGACCTTACACCAGACCCGATATTCAGATACTCCATCTCCAAATACTCCACAGGGCTTACTCCAATAGGGCTCAAAGAGAAAGAAGACTTTTTTTTTTTTTTTTTTTTTTTTACTGCTGTAGGTCGGCTGGTTCCTATGGTTCCACATGCTTGTCTTCAGCTCTTGCTGCACTCAGTATCTATCAAGTGCTTTCCCCGACTTGTTCATGCCCCGACTTAGTTGGGGTAGGCGGTACACTTTGGTGGGAGTGGATCAGCAAGACCTCTTGACCTTTGACCTCTGGGGACCCACCTGCTGACCTTTGACCTTTGGGGGAGGTCCCTATTCCAATCCCTGAGTCCTAACCTTATTCTTCCAGGGGAAACCCTAACCCTATACCTCTTTTGTGTTTAAACTTCTGTATAAATTCATCCAACCATGTAGTGCAAGGGCCTGCCTGATTACCTACAAACTGTAACGTAGACAGTTTTTGACTCCTATTATATTGGTAGGTATTTTCTGAATGTCAAAATGTGCTGCAACTTGGACAGTGTAGATCCATATTTTTAGATTAGGACACTTCTTACCTGTCCACTGGGCTGCCAATAGTGTAAGTAAGGAGGTGCTGGCTAAAGTATCCCAGGTTATTTATGCAAACGGCTCTCATGGAAGTGGAGAGGGCTACCTATCCAAAACATCTACCCATTTCCTCCACTCACCCTAAAATTTTGCTAATGGGCCACCAGAGGGGGAGATGAATAAGATAAGTTGACCTTACCCTTTTGTCTTTAAATACAAATTTAAGTTTTCTCCTTATGTTGGCTAAGCATGTTTGTGTCAAATTGGCTTGCAATGTTATGTGCAGAAGTAGTAATTAAAAAATAAAAAAAATGTAATCCACAGTTTCCTTCAAACCCACAGCAATGGCAGGACATTGCAGCCCAGTGCCACCATTAGTGGGATTTTCCCAACTGTGGTGGTGCTATTGATGGCAAGCATGTCCGGATTGTCCCAACACCCACCTTTGGCTCATATTATTTTAATTATAAGGGTTTTTGCAGCATAGTCATGCTAGCTGTATTGTTTGCCAACTATGAGTTTTTTGCATCTGGATGTTGGGAAGAACGGCCGCAACTCTGATGGAGGAGTGATTATGCAGACAAAGCTCTACAACCGGCTCCAGAATGGCACCGTAAACTTGCCACCTGCTGAGGAGAATGTTGAGGGTCTTGATTTTGTTTTTGTTGCAGATGAACGCCTTTGCTCTGGGGGAACATCTAATGAAGCCGTTTCCTATGAGGAGCCTCACCCCAGAGCAGAGAATATTTAATTACAGACTCTCTTGTGCCAGAAGGGTGGTCGAAAACGCCTTTGGCACCCTATCGAGTCGTTTCAGGCTGTTTTTGACTCCAATCAACCTGGCACTCTACAAGATCAACCATGTGGCCCTGTGCTGTTGTTGGCAGAACTCCATCAGTATCACCAGCATAGCAGCTTCATTATTATCCCATTAAAGAAGAAGAAAATGTGTGCTGCATTTCGAGATTTCATAATTTGCCGCGTCACGAATGTTAATTCTCCATTACGAACGCTAGTTTACAAGACCAACCGCTTCCGGCTCGTCCTTGCTTCCGAGCATGCGTGTTCGTACTTTTGACTTTTGTGTGACGGACTTGTGTACAGATGAGACAAAAATCTGACAACAGACCATTGTCCGCCGAAAATTTATTAGCCTGCCTTTCAACATTTGTTGGCCGAAAGCTGGGCAACAATTGTCTGATAGAGTGTACTAACGGTCTTCGTTTTAGCACATACGCAAGTCGCGCTGCACGTTCTGAGTGATCCCTGCTGTCTTCTGGGACCTGTGTGTCTCCCAGAAGACAGCAGGGGGGGGGGGCAGAGAAGGGGCCGGACATGACCTAGATCAGTGGGAGCAATTACCTGTATTAGACAGGCATCTGCTCCCCCTCCCCCCTGAAAGGTGCCAAATGTGACACCGGAGGGGGGGGGAGGAATCCGGACAGTGGAAGTTTCATTTTTGGGTGGAACTCCACTTTAACACTCCCAATATGAATCTGTAAAAATTTCAGCGAAGCAAATATGCCAAGGCATTCTAGCAAAGGGAATGTCCACATGAATATGGCAATACACTGAACAATACAACAATTTGCTGCATGCTTTTACCTTTAGCTTGGTAAATCCTTAAAGCAGTATTAAAAACAAAAACAGGACTGGCAGAGACAGCAACAGATTTATTTTCCTTTTGGGATGAATAAAAGCTACACCAAGCTAGATCAATGAATAAAAGCTTACCATTTTTAAGCACCCTGTCAGTGTTCCACTCTTTTTCTTGACAGCTTGGTCTGTTAACCACCTGATTACTGTGCACTTAAACCCCCCTCGTGACCAGACCAATTTTCAGCTTTTGGCGCTGACGTACTTTGAATGACAATTGCGCGGTCATACAACACTGTACCCAAATGAAATTTTTATCATTTTTTTTCCCACAAATAGAGCTTTCTTTTGATGGTATTTAATCACAGCTGGGTTTTTTGTTTTTTTTTGCTAAACTAAACTAAACTAAAAATTAAAAAAATAAATAAAAATCATGTTTAATAGTTTGTTATAAAATTTTGCAAACAGGTAATTTTTCTGCTTCATTAATATGCGCTGATGAGGCGGCACAGGTGGGCACTGATGGGCTGCACTGGTGGGCACTGATGGGCTGCACTGGTGGGCACTGATGGGCTGCACTGGTGGGCACTGATGGGCTGCACTGGTGGGCACTGATGGGCTGCACTGGTGGGCACTGATGGGCTGCACTGGTGGGCACTGATGGGCTGCACTGGTGGGCACTGATAGGCTGCACTGGTGGGCACTGATAGGCTGCACTGATAGGCTGCACTGGTGGGCACTGATAGGCTGCACTGGTGGGGACAGATAAGGCGGCACTGGTGGGGACAGCAAAGATGGCACTGATGGGCACGGATGGGTGACACCGATGAATGGCACTGATGGGCACTGATAGGTGGCACTGATGGG
Organism: Lithobates sylvaticus; assembly: GCA_028564925.1. Lineage (NCBI taxonomy): Eukaryota > Metazoa > Chordata > Amphibia > Anura > Ranidae > Lithobates > Lithobates sylvaticus. Next base: position 107,235,585 of record CM053026.1, read on the forward strand.
CACTGGTAGGTGACACTGATGAGCACTGGTAGGTGACACTGATGTGCAGCACTGGCACTGTGGGCACTGACAGATGGCACTGTGGGCACTGACAGATGGCACTGTGGGCACTGGTAGGCGACACTTTAATTATGCAAAGGTGGGCACCATGGATTGGGCACATTGCTGGGCACATTGTTGCAGTGAGAGGGACTTTTTTTTTTTTTTTCTCCTCGCGCTGTCAGTGCGAGAAGGAAAAAAAGCCGATTACCGGCTCTGTTATTATCACATGATCAGCTGTCATTGGCTGACAGCTGATCACGTGGTAAGGGGTCGGGATCGACCCCTTACTCGGATCTGTGATCCAGCGAGTCTCACAGACTCGCTGATCACAGAGCGCCCCGTGGGCGCTCTTCAGGGGGCGCGCAGGCAGCTCGTGGCCGGGACGGCGTCAATAGACGTCGTCCCGGCATCTTAGATCCGCGCTGTAGCCGTCATTCGGCTATAGCGCGGATCTCAGGTGGTTAAAGGAAGATGGAAAATACTAGACTTACTGGTTGAATCACCCAATGAAATAAGGGGGAAAAAAAACTACAAAAAATTAAACTGATGCAGCCACAACATCTGAGGACTGGTAAGCTGCAATAAACCCATTTTTGTTTTTGGGTTTACTACTGCTTTAACCACTTCTTATTCTTAAGCCATTTAAAAACGGCATAAGGTTAAAGTGGTTATACCAGGATCATGGTTGAAGCTACAACCATGACCCTGGTATTGTTTTTTTTTTTTTCAGCCAGTGATTGAGCGATTCAATCATTTTTACATAAAACAATGTGATCAGATGCTTTGGAGGATAGATCAGGGATGTTGTATGTATATGTGCGTGTACACATCTGTACACCGATCAGCCAAAATGTTACTACCTACCTAATATCGAGTGGGATCTCCTGGCACCAAGCCGTCATTAGTAGATACTTTAAGTCCTGTAAGTTGCAAGATGGGCCTCCATGGATTAGACTTGTTTTTCCAGCACGTTCCAGAGATGCTCGATTGGATTGAGATCTATAGAATATGGAGGCCAAGTCTCCAAACTCATTGTTGTGTTCCTCAAACCATTCTTGAACAATTTTTGTGGTGTGATATCGGGGAATATCATTTCCATAAAGGGATTAAAGGGATTGGTTAGCAACAATGTTTAGATAGGTGGTACATTTCAAGTAATATCCACATGAATGGCAATACCCAAGGTTTCCCAGTAGAACATTGCCCAAAGCATCACACTGCCTTCCCTGGCTTGCCTTCAGCTCGTACTGCTTCCTGGTGCCATCTCTTCTCTAGGTACATGACACACACGCACCCAGCCATCCACATGATGTAAAAAAAAAATATGATCCATCTAACCAGGCTACCTTCTTCTGTTGCTCCATGGTAAAGTTCTCATGCTCACGTGCCCTTTGTAGGCACTTTTGGCTGTGGACACGGGTCAACATGGTCACCCTGACCAGTCTGTTGCTACACAGCGCCAAACAAAACAAACAAAACATCACCTTCAGGGACAGCATGTGTACTTGCTGCCTAAAATATCCAACTGACTTTGAGATGCTGTTTTAACGAGATAATTAATGTTATTCACGTGACCTGTTAGTGGTCATAAAGTTACAGCTGATCGGTGTATATATTATATACCGTATATACTCGAGTATAAGCCGACCCGAATATAAGCCGAGGCACCTAATTTTACCACAAACAACTGGGAAAACGTATGGACTCGAGTATAAGCCTAGGGTGAGAAATGCGCAGCGATTGGAAATGGAAAAGAGGGTCAACAATGCCCATTTGCAGCCTCACTGTGCCCATTTGCATGCCTCACTGTGCCCATTTGCAGCCCCCAAACTTCAAACTTGCTAGTTAAGGGTTCCTAAATGCCCCTAGCTGCAGACAAAATTTGGGGTCTCTGGACCCAAAGGGTCCCGAAATGGCATTGCTGCAGATGGACACAGTTGACCGACTTTGGGGCCCTGTATCTCGGGGTCACTTGGAACCCCATCTTTGGATATGTTGTAGTGATAGTTCCACTGGGTTTGAATACCAAATTTGGGGTTCCTAGCTCCAAGTGGTCCCGAGATATGGGGCTCCAAAGTCGGGTCGGAAAATGTCATTTTCTGCTGCAGAAAAGTGCGTGACTCGAGTATAAGCCACGGGGGAATTTTTAGCGCAAAAAAATGTGCTGAAAAACTCGGCTTATACTCGAGTACATACGGTATGTTTGTTTTTGATCATATATCACTTTGAATGATTGGTAAGTCCCTTGTCAAACCTACAGGTAGTCCGTAGCCTCACTGAATGACTGCTGAGATCAAATCAGTTACAGGATAAGGCACTTAAATTATTCACAATATTTTTTCAATCAACATTTTCAGTTGATTGCAAAGTGCAAAACAATATTCAATATTTTAATAGATGAAAATAGTTGCACACTTCTTTTCTTCTAGTCTATATCAGATGCTGTATTCTGGCGATTTATAGAGTGCTTCTCCCTTGTTTGTTTTTTTTTTTTATTCGCTACACTAAGCGCAGATTTTTTTTATTTTATAGTTTTATTTTACTTTTCAATATTTTTATTGAAATAACAATGTCATGTAAGGCACAATCAATGAACAATAATGTAAACAGAGGTGAAATTGAGCACCAACACAGAGTGCCTTTCCTTCAAAATGTTCATAAACACAAAACCCTTGAATTAAACAGAGAAATCTCAACATAAGAAGTGTTTGGTGGGAATACCAATAAAAATGACCATACAACATGAAAAATGCAAGTCATTAAAGGGGTTGTAAACCCTCGTGATTTTTCACCTTAATGCATCCTTTGCATTAAGGTGAAAAAACTTCTGACAGTGACCGGCCCTCCAGTCTCCCCCCCCCCCCCCCCCCCCCCCCGTTTTACTCACCTTAGCCTGTTCATTCCCTTGGCGGAGATGCGCTCACCTTCTCTGCCCTGGGGGTTCTCTGCCATTGGCTCCCACTGCTGTCAATCAAATCCAATGACGCGGGGGCGGGGCCGAGTCCGGCATTCTGTGTCTATGCGCGCAAATGCTGGACTCAGGAGTGCGCCTGCAAGGTAACCCCCCCGGGAGAGCGCTTCTCCCAGGGGGTTTACCGATGCGAGGAGGAGCCACGAGAGCCGCCGGGGGACCCCAGAAGACGAGGCTCGGGGCCACACTGCACAAAACGAACTGCACAGTGGAGGTAAGTATGATATGATTGTGTTTGTTTTTTTTGTTTTTTAAATAACAAAGGTTTACAATCATTTTAACTGTAGGAGCAAGAAATAGATCTCACATCATATAGGGACTGATTGCGTATTGTCCCATCAAGCTACTTTGCCTGGGAAAAAGAAATATGGCATAAGGAACAAAGGAAGGGGGGGGGGGGGGGTAAAGGGAAATGGGAAAGGGTGGGAAGGAGGAGGGGGAAGAAGCCAGTAAAGAGGGAACCCCAGTGCATATTTCTACTAATATTATCAGAATAGAACTACACGTTCTGTCAAAGCATCTTGCAGTTATCAACAAAAGCCAAACCAGCTAAAATATAAGAGAGAAAATAAAGGGAGTAGATCGAGAAAAGGGAAGCGAGAGAGAGAGAGAAAGAAGAAGAAAGAGGGTCAGCCAGAGGTGTTTTAGGGTGTAGATAAATATTGTATCCATGGATTCCATGTCGCATCAAATTTCTTACTAGGATTGCGAAGGATGATCCAGTTAAGTTTATTCTTCACGTAGTCAAGGGGAACCATCGACTGCTTCCAATATGTAACAATAGTTATTCTAGCTGCCAAGAGAATGAATGAATGAATAACTTGTATAGCGCTACAATGCGAACTGAATCGCCTCAAGGCGCTGTATTGGCGATTGGTTATCAAGCTTCTAGAAGAGGTAGGTCTTGAGTTTCTTCCTGAAGGCCAGATGGTTTTCTTCCATGCGGATGTCGGTTGGTAGAGCTTTCCATAGCCGTGGTCCCTGGACAGCGAATCTCCGTTCCCCCTTTGATTTGTAGCGGGATTTAGGAATGAGGAGAAGATTTTGATTAGCCGATCGAAGACTGCGATTCGGTGTGTAGTGTTTTATTTTCTCGCAAAGGTATTGCGGAGCGTTTCCATGGGTGCATTTGTGGGTGAGGCAGAGGGTCTTGAATGCGACCCGATTCCTTACGTTTAGCCAATGCAGGTTCCTCAGGGAAGGGGAGATGGATTCCCAGGGTTTTTTCCCTGTTATCAGTCTTGCCGCCATATTTTGGATAAGTTGTAAGCGCGCAAGTTGATATTGCGGTAGTTCTATGTAAAGGGAGTTAGCGTATTCCAGTCGAGAATTGATGACTGTTCCAACTACCACTGCTTTGTCCTCCTTTGGAATGAAGGGGATGAGTCTGCGTAGCAGGTGGAGCAGATGGTGAGATCCACTGACTACTGCTCCTATTTGGGCATCCATTGACATTTCTGAGTCAAAAATGACTCCGAGACTCTTGGCCTTGGTCCTAGTGGTGATGGTCTGTCCAAAGATGACTCTTGGCCTTGGTCCTAATCCGAAATCTAGTGATTGCATGTAGAATAAGAAGTTCTGTTTTTGATTCATTTAGTTTGAGGGAGCTAGTAGTCATCCAGTCGTCTATCATCGTGAGGCATTTTCCTAATTGCTGATGATGGTCTTTTTGTCCGGTGATACGAAAATATAATTGAGTGTCTTCTGATGATGATGATGAGGAGTGGGCGAATGTAGATGTTGAAGAGCACCGGCGACAAGGGTGATCCTTGAGGGACTCCACAGGAGATTGCCCGGGTTTCAGAGGTGAAAGCTCCTAGTTTCACCGTCTGAGAGCGATTTCCTAAGAAGGATCCGAACCATTGCTGAGCCGGTGACTCCTGCTACTTCTGTAAGGCGGATGAGTAGAGTATTGTGGTCCACAGTATCAAAGGCTGCACTGAGGTCCAACAGTATCAGGAGACACGATTCTCCGTCATCCGCTGCTTCGAGGGCATCATCCCAAATTTTCAGGAGTGCGGTTTCTGTCCCATGGCCTGGGCGGAATCCTGATTGTAACGGATCCAGGAGTGTGTGTGTGTCCAGGTGGCGTTGTATCTGTTGTACTACCGCTTTCTCCATAATCTTGGAAATGTTGTTCAAGCTTGTTATCGGTCTGCGGTGGTTAGGGTCCCGGGGGTCGAGGTTGGGTTTCTTTAGCAGGGGTTTGATAATGCCTTGTTTGAGGGCGCCTGGAACAATCCCTTCTTTGAACGATTGATTTATGAGGTGCGTTATGGTGGGAGCCAGGATGTCGGAGCATTCTTTCAGTTTTGTGGGGATGATGTCAATAGAGGATGTGCTGTCTCTGAGATTTTTGATGAGGTTTTTAGTGGTATCCGTGGTGATTGCAGAAATCTTGGGTTTCATTAGCGGGGGGCTCTAATCATGCCGGGTTCATCGACTGAGCAACTATTTTAAAAAGTTTCCGGGGCCGATTTAAGGCCGCTGAGATGGTATTTGAGAAATAATCTTTTTTTGCTTTGAAGATTGCCTTCTGATAATTCTGTGTCAGTCCTTTGTATTTTGTGTGATTTCCCTTGGTGGGATTTATTCTCCAGGCTCTTTCGGCTCTTCTGCGTTCTTGCTTGAGTAGCGTGAGCGAGCTGTTGAACCATCCTGCGTTTTTCCTCTTGATGAGTGTTCTGCGTTTTGGAGCCACTGAGTCTGCTGATTGTCGTAATACATTGTTTAGGGAGCTGAGTGGGTTAAATTCAGAGTTGCTTTTTTGTTTGATAAGGTGGTTTTGAAGGAATCGGAGTGCAGTTTTTTCTGCGATCTGGTCCAATGCGTCGTTGTTGCAGGTTTCTGTTTTTGGTGGGTGATGTTGGTGGAGATTTTGAATTTGATGGCGTGGTGATCCATCCATGGTAGTGGTATGTTGTCTACTGTGAACATGTATGAGAGAGAACATGTATGTAATTCGTTTTGTCGATTTTTGGGGACCTCATCAGGAAACTTTTGAAAAAGCGCTGGTTCCGGGGATCTACGTATATTAACTCCCGTCACAGAATACACCAGGTTAAATATTATAATCCGAAATCTAGTGACTACAGGACACTGCCACCAAACATGAAACATTGTACCTATCTGGCCACAACGTCTAAAGCAGGTGGGTGATGCAGACTGGTGCATCTTTGCAACTCTGGTCAGGACCAAATACCAGCGTAGAAGTGTTTTATAGTTTGCTTCCATTAGTGTTGTATGAGGGCTTTCACACCGAGCTGCGCGCGGGGGGGGGGGGGGGTGCGTCTGCGGTAAAGCTAGCGGGGCGGTTTTAACCCCCCGCTAGCGGCCGAAAAGGGGTTAAATCCGCCTGCAAAACACTGCCGGAGCGGCGTTTTGCTGGTGGTATTGCAGTGCTGCCCATTGATTTCAATGGGGAGCAGCGGTGGAGGAACGGTGAGTTCACCGCTCCAAAGAAGCTGCTAGCAGGACTTTTTGTGACGCCCTGCCAGCGCACCGCTCCAGTGTGAAAGCCCTCGGGCTTTCACACTGGAGTGAATGGAGCCGCCTTTTTCAGTTGCTATACAGACGCTATTTTTAGCGCTGTAGCACCTGAAAAACGCTGGCAGTGTGAAACGGGTCTTGATAGATATTTTGGATAAAGCATAGACAATATCTTGCCAATCAGATAATTCAAACGCGGTATTTAAATCCCATTGAATCATGTAAGGGAGCTTAGATATCGGGTCTGTAAGGGTAGCATATACAGTAGATTTCCGTCCCCGTAAGAGGCCCTTTGTTTGACAAGATAATTAAAAATTTGTAAGGGGTCCATCTAACAGGTTAAGTTTTGATTGTACAAAAGAAATAAGCTGATTATACCTGAATAATTCACCAGAGGGCATCTGTAATGTGTCCTTAAAATGTTGCATTGAGTATGGCTAATCCCCATTAAGATAGCCCCCATCCTAAAAAGCCTCTTGTTGAACCACCATAGGAATGACATTGAAGTCATTCCAGGGGAGAACTCAGGGTTGCAGAACATAGGGGCTAGCGGAGTATGTGGGGATGACAGAGGTTTGCATTGTCAAACTCCATCCCAGACCGCTAGTGAATGAGACAGGGTAGGACACGAAATAGGAGGGCGAAGATGGCTAGGAAGCCTTATTAGGGAGCTAATGGCAAAAGGGTGGCACGAAAGAGCCTCAATAGAGACCCAGAGGGGTGTAGATCCTTTGGCTGTTGTATAAGAAAGCTGAGTTGAGCAGCTTGATAGTAAGCTTGTAAATTAGGGAGGCCAAGCCCACCACACGGTTTGGAGACATGCAATGTCAGTTTATTCATTCAAATCTTCTTACTGCCCCAAATAAAGCGAAGGGCCTCTGATTGTAATGGCTGTAGCTCTCCCCTCAGGACTGCAATTGGTAAAGTCCTAAAATAATAAAGTACCCTTGGTAGAAAGGTCATCTTAGGTCATCTTAATAGTGTTGATTATGCCAAACCAAGATAAGGACCCATCGTTCAAGATCTTCCCAGAGTCGTCGGAAGAGTGAAGGATAATTAGCCCGGTGGAGAGTGTCAATCGAGGGTATCAGCTGGATGCCTAAATATGGGAGGGAGCTTTGCCCCTATTGAAAATTATAAGTATTTTGTAAGGTTAGCACCATTGAGGGAGATAAAGAAATATTAAGGGCTGTAATTTTTGGGGTATTTAAAGAAAGCCCTGAGAGTAGGGAAAATTGATGTAACAAAGTCAGCAGATTAGGTAGGGTAATTTTGAGGGTTAGTGACATACATGAGGATGTCGTCGGCAAACAAGGAACATTTATGCTCTTGTTGTCCACAACATACGGCATGTATATTAGGATGAGATCAAATTGCTACAGCTAGGGGTTCAATTGCTAGGGCAAACGCTACTGGGGAAAGTGACCTATGACCCCGAATGGAAACCTGGGCCGACGGGTTACTATAAAACATTTTAAGTAATAAAATTAAAATTAGAACCAAATCCAAAGGCCTCTAGAATGGTAAATAAGTAGTCCCAGTTAAAGCTATCAAAGGCCTTATGAAGGTCCAATGAAAGAAGTAATAGTTCCCTAGACAAAGGGGCATTCCATTTGGAAAGTATTGCAGAATTTAATGCTATGGACTGACGAAACTGATCTAACGTTTGGTGTTCGGTTATAAAACTTGATTGATCTTTGTGAATATATTGTGCTAAAAATGTACCGAGACTTAAAGCTAGAAGTTTTATCAAAATTTTGAGATCACAATTAATCAATGATATAGGACGGTAGTTAAGGATGTCCGTGGAGTCTGTGTGGTTTGGGTATAACGCTGATGTAGGACCTATTTTCATCTTAAGCCACTTCTCCGCCATCTCGCAAGAAATTAAAGTAGAGAGCCATATGAGGAGCCAACTGTTCAGAAAACGTCTTATAGTAATTAATAGGGAGGCCGTCGGGCCCGGTGATTTATGTAATGACAATGTCTTAATAGTGTTATGTATTTCCTCACATGTAATGGGTTGGTCCATAAGTTCCCTATGAGACTCCGTGAGAGATGACAGAGATTATGTGTTCAGGAAGTTACTAATGGAAACAGGAATGTGAACCTGGGGTGGGTTTTATAGTTTAGTGTAGAAATCTTGAAATTCCTGAAGAACCTTTTTGGGGATTTTTGGAAAGGTTGCCTCCTGAGTGTCTAATTTTCAGAAGAGCTACGTGTGTATGTTTAGGGGTAAGCTTATGTGCTAACAACGAACTCGGTCGATCACACCTGGTGAAGAACTTGTGATTGGTCCAGCGTAAATGTTTCTCTGCTTTTGTGGTAAGGCAGATATTAAGTTCCGTACGGGCCTGTTCGAGTTTGATCAACAAGTCAGGGTGCGGGGAGCGTTTGTGTTGGGTAGCTAGGGCTTTTGTAGCTTGGGCTTTGTATTCCTTAGTCTTGGTAGTGAGCACCCCATTGTGAGCTTTTTAAGTTTAACTGCTAATTGGCTCAAAAAAAACATACCATGTACCTTGTGTTCCTCCAATTGATAGTGGGGATGGTGTCCTCTACTTTATTGATATCATTACCCACTTGAAAACATATTTTGATATCTAAGCAGTACTATTCGTTACTGAGTATAGATTCATTCAATCTCCAGTGAGGCCAATTTGATTGTCAAATTTAGAAAACCTCAATACTACAGGGTCATGGTCAGACCAGGGCGTCAAAACTATCTTAGCCAAGATCAATTTGGGTAATAGCCCTAAGAGGAGAAATACATGATCAATGCATGAGTAACGATTATGAGCTCTGGTTAGTTTTGGTATTTTAATAGATGATGAAATGCATGTTTGCATTCACTCATAACTAAACTGAACACAAATCGCTATGTGTATGGCCACTTAATGATCTGCTGTGCTACAGTTAGGAACATCCAGGACATTTTTTGTATTAATCAGTTTAATGCCCTATCCACGTGAACCTTCACTTTGCTGGAATACCTGCCAAAATGTTCTTTCTTTTGAGTAAACTGTACATTTAAAGTTCTGATTTTGGTGGATATCCATTTATACATTTTTCTGTTGGTTGAACTGATGGACTTATGCCTTATATCTACCTATGAAACTATTAATTTCCTTTAAGTGGTACACATTTCTAGAATTATGTTTTTATTTTTTGTTTGTTTTGTTTTTTATTTATTTTTATTTCATTATTATAACCTAACCATGGCAAAGAACAGTGATCACGTCTTTATCTATGTTGGTGGTTATGAAAATACTTAAATTGTAAGTTCTGTTCCTACATCATGAGTTCTTTAAAATCTATAAATGGGAGCAGTTATAAAAACTTGCATATAAACGGTTCTAAAATAAAAATCACCTGCCTTGATTAGACTGTAAAGTTGTCATCACATTGGAAGTCTGCCTGTTGTATAATGGCCTTGGCTCTGCTATACTATTTATTCCCATCCAACTTTTGTCACGGAAAGATGTTTTTTTTTTTTTTTTTCTAGAAAAAAAAGCCTCTATGCCAGATACAATAAAAATGATGTAATGTAATAAAATGTAAAGTCTTCTTACCTGAAGCTCAACCATGCAATTCTGGTTGGATGACCATTGTAATAGAATTTCCCTGATTTTATGAGATCATCAGTTGCACTATAAAAAAATTGAATAAATGGAAAAAAGTTATTAGAATTGCAGGTTCATACAGAAGGATATGGCAGCATGTTTTACCATGCTGTGACTTGACTGTGTAGCACAATTAATGACAATAAAAAACATTTTGCAAATAAGTAATTTTTCTTCTTCAACGATGGGCACTGATAAGGTGGCACAGATGGGCACTGAGAGGCGGCAATAATGAGGAGCCACTGATGGACGGCACTGATATGCTGCACTGATAATCGGAGCCAGTCACAGCCTGTGTCTTATAATAAGAGGGAGGAGAAGCCTCCATAAGTCCACATGTATATCCCGCCCTCATTGAGTTTAGCTGGTTAGTGGGCATGGAGGAGGAGGGAGGGGGTGCGCTGTCATTTACCTCTGTGTATACGCCCACATGTGTGATTCTATAGTTACATGGGCTGCACAGATGTGTTAGATAGGAATTGCTCAGCATAGAAACTCACTGAAAACTGAGCATGTGCAGAGTTGCCAACACTGCTCTGCAAAATCTCTAGCTGAATTGGTGACATGAACAGAAGGAGATTGAGAGAAGGATCAGCCAGTTTTTTTGCAGAATACAGAAACAAATCTCATAGTGACTGAGTGAGCATGAACAGTATGTAATTGTAATACACCATTTATTGATAGTTTTTTTTATTTTTTTTTGTTGTTATAATATTTTTTTGAATCATTCAATTTTTATTGAGTATTTTCATGAAATCATACAGAAAATAAATAAACATTAAAGAAATAAATAATAGGATATGCACAACGTGGGATATGTGTCAGTATCCATCGACTATTTAACATATGAAAGATAAGACATATTCAAAGAACGTATATAGAGCATTTATAATAAACAATCTACAGAATTATATATCATCCTGAGAGGAAACTTTAGGCCATATAGACCAGTATTTATCAAATTGTACACATTTGGAATTCTTAAGTGCCATCAAGCGTTCAAAAGTATAGTTTCTACGTACTGCAGAAATAACATCTGATAAATTGATAGTAGTGTTAGACTTCCAATTGCATAAAATCAGCAATCTGGTTTCTAACAGAATATGAGTTATAACTGATCTAAATGATTTAGGAAATTTGTCGATATTTATATGAAGAATACCTAAGACAGGGTCTGGTTTAGTGAGTATACCAGTAATGGTAGATATATGTTGAAAAACACTATTCCATAAGCTTTTAACCGTAGGGCAATACCAAAGCATATGTAATAGATTACCTAAGTGGCCACACTCCCTCCAACAGTTCGGAGAAAAACCTGTAAAGAAAGATGCCAATCGACAAGGAGTGTAATGCCATCTATTGGAGAGTTTAATAGTAAGTTCCCAGTGTTTGGCACAATGAGATGCAGAATGAATTTCAGAGAAGGCGTGGCGCCACTGAACCTCCGAAAAGTCAGAGCCGAGTTCTGCTTCCCATTTGAGCATGGCAGGTGTTTTGATAAATTGTAATTTATCATGTAGAAGATTGTAAAAATAAGAAATTCCTTTCACTTCTTTACTACTTGGATAATAAAACTGCCATAGTCTGCGTGGAATGGTAATTAAAGGAGAAGGTAAGGTTTGAAGTAACTCTAATATCCGAAATGTGTAAGGAGCCATATCAGTAGTAAGGTTATACTGCGAGGTCAATTGTGTTACAGATTTGAGCTTATTGACATCGAAGAAGTCAGATAGCATCGTAATTCCTATATTAATGAAGTCATTTATAGGGAAGTCGGGAAGTTTCGTCCTAAGAATAGAAAGAGGTATATTGTATGGTAAGTCTATAACGTCATCTTGATTAGTAGTTAGTGCATGTCTCCATGCTTTTAAGGAAATTTGGATTGTAGGGGATAATTTACGTAGGTCCCAAGTAGCCCAGCTATCAGTCAGTAAAAGATTGCATACGTTGGATATGGATAGTGGGATTAATGAATTTTCAATGTCTACCCAAACTGGTGGGTCTTTAGTCGGGAACCAATGTTTAAGTTGGTCCAGTCTAACTGCCCAGTAGTAGTCTTGAATATCGGGAAGCCCTGCCCCACCGAATCTCTTATGTGAGATAAGATTGTTCCTGGAGCATCTGGCTTTTTTACCATTCCACACATACTTCCAGCACATAGTAGTACGTTTTTTAATAAAATGTTGTGGGATATGAAGTGGTAGAGAGCGAAAAACATACAGTATTTGAGGCAATATCAACATTTTAAATGCAGCAATCCTACCAAACCATGAAACCTCTTTCATTGAAAAGTCTTTGAGTTGAATTCCCAGTTTGGCAATGAGTGGTTTCAAATTAGATTTGACGAGTTCAGAAACTTTGGCTTTCAAGACAATCCCCAGATATGGAACACCTTCAGTACTCCATGTATATGGAAATTGTGATTGGAGATCAAGTTTAAGTTTGGGTGGAATTTTGAGGGCGAGGATCAAAGACTTAGAAAAATTCACTTTATAGTATGAGATCTTACCAAATTCTTGCAGGACCTCATGAGCATGTGGTAAAGAAATTTTTGGATTAGTCAATAGCAGAATGACATCATCAGCAAAAAGATTAATGGAGTGTTTAGTGTTGCCGAACTGGAAACCCGAAATCAGCGGGTGAGACCTTATAGTTTCTGCAAGAGGTTCCATCATAAGGTTAAAAATGGAAGGAGACAGGGGGCATCCCTGCCTAGTTCCATTTCTAATATCAAAGGGTGAAGATAAAGCATTTGTGGAGTATACCTGTGCAGTGGGGCAAGAGTACAATGCCAAAACAGCTTGAAGTATACGACCCCGGAATCCGAACTTACTAAGCGTCATCTCCATGTATGTCCAGTGGACTCTATCGAACGCCTTCTCTGCGTCAATAGATAACAGCAGAGAAGGCGTTCGGTGCAATTTAGCATGATACAAAACATTTATAATTCTCCTGGTTGCGTCAGAAGTTTGTCTCCCCTTCACGAATCCCATCTGATCATTTTTGACTAGTAAAGGAATAATATTTGATAAACGATTGGCTAATAATTTGGCATATACTTTGGTATCAGAGTTAAGCAGTGATATCGGTCTATAATTGGCCGGAGTGTCTGGTTCCTTACCAGGTTTAGGTAATGTAATTATATATGCTTTAAGCATATCTGGGGGCATACTAGCACTATCGGCAGTGTCATTAAATAAATGTGTGAGATAAGGTGTTATGACATGTTTAAATGCTTTAAGATATTCATTTGAGAAGCCATCAGGGCCAGGGGATTTACCGTTAGGAAGAGAAGAAATAACTTTCTCAACTTCAGAAGTGGTAAAGGGGGTATTAAGATATTCTAATTGTTCAGTAGATAGCGAGGGTAAATGAATGCGTTGTAGGAAATCATTTATGTTTTCCTTAGATGGTTGGTTCGTAGCGGTATCTTTATGTATATTATAAAGTGAACTATAGTATTCTGCAAATTGGTCAGCTATATCTTTAGGATGAATAATTTTGTGGTGTAATGTGGGGTGTTTTAAGTATGCTATCCTTGTCTTAGTGCGTTTTGCTTTCAATCTGTTGGCTAATTGTTTACCTGTTTTATTAGCATTATGGTAGAAATTCAATTTTAAGCTTCTGATATGTCTGTCATATTGTTGAGATAAAATTTCTCTAAGTTTTTCTCTAAGGATAGAAAGCTTGTGAGTTATTACTGAGGTAGGGGATGTTTTATTTTGTGTTTCAAATTTTCTAAGATCATGGAGTATAGTTTGAATTTGTTGAGACCTCTGGTGTTTGGCTCTAGCCCCCATTTGTATTAGAATACCTCTCATGTATGCCTTATGGGCGTTCCATAAAACATGTGTTTTTGTAACTGAACCATAGTTATCTAAGAAAAAATTGGTGATGTGTTGTGTCAGTAGTTTGTTAGATGAAGGCTCTTGTACTAGTCTATTATTACACCGCCAGATGGGAGGTGAAGAAGAGACACCCTTCTCCATAATGGATAAGGAAATCGCTGCGTGGTCAGACCACGTAATCTCGTGAATGGCAGCTGTGGTTATATCTTGTAACAACCATTTATCAGTTAGAAACATGTCAATACGGGAGTATGAGCGATGTCTGTTGGAAAAAAAAGTGAAGTCCTTTTCACCAGCATGGAGACATCTCCACGCATCGAACAGTTCCTCTTTGTGAAGAATGGTTTGTAGAGCTGGTGTTGAGCGGATTTTGGCCGAAGATGTGTCCACCTGGGGGTCTACAGTAGCATTAAAGTCTCCGCATATCAGGACTTTACCATACTGCATAGACTTGAGTTTGCGAAGGACCTTATTGAAGAAGCGAATTTGATGTGTATTTGGTGAATATAGGTTAACCAGAGTGAATGGTTGAGAGTTTATGTCGCCTGAGACAATGATAAATCTGCCAGCTTCATCCGTAAACGAATCTCTGTGTTGAAATGAAAGTGAGTTCTTCAGGGCTATTAGAACGCCTCCAGTTTTTTTGAGAGGATTACATGCTAAGTAGATGTGTGGGAAGTCTTTGTGGGTACACTGTGGGGTGTTGTCTAGTTGGAAGTGCGTTTCTTGTACACATACAATATCTGCCTTGTGTTTATGAACCTCTTTCCATAAGGAAAATCGTTTGGCCGGGTGGTTCAAACCATGTGCGTTGATTGATAAGCAAGAGATCGTCATTGGTCCATTGTATAAAGGATATGGAGGATAGACATTAAAGTACTCACTTCAGTTGGTGTGAATTTTCCAGGTTGTTGACAGCCATCATATGGATTTCTGGAGTAGATGTAGGACGATAAATTGCTCTTGAGAGATCTGTGCATATCAAGGAAAAAGAAATAAAAAAAGAAAATATAGATAAAAAAAGGATCCATAAAGCGATCCAAGAGCAGGTGGAACTGCTAATGGTAATCTGAGGGTAACAAGGAACAGAGTATAAGGCACTCTTCCTAGGAGACATTCAAGTAATCTGTTGAAATTCTGTGCTTGGTATACCAGCGGATTTTTTAAGAGATTTTTTATGAGTCACTGCTTGCCATTCATTAGGGATATGTGATGGGCCTGCTATGGCGGGAAAGTTGGTGTTTGCATCAGGTAGTATTTTCCATCTACGTAGTAAATTTAGACCTTCATCCAACGAGGAGATCATGGTGGTGGAGCCATTGTGAACAATGGATAGAGTGGCAGGGTATTTCCATTTGTGAATGATGTTATGATTCCTTAGGGCTTTTGTAATAGTTATAAGATTGCGTCTGCGTTGTAAAGTATGTCTAGATAGGTCAGGGAGCAATTTAACATTAGCAAATTGTGGGGGTAAATTTTCTTGTTTTCTAGAAATTTGCAAAATTTGATCCTTAATGTGGAAATAGTGGACTCTTAGTAGAACATCTCTGGGAATTTCTGCAGGCAGAAATGACGGTTTAGGAATTCTATGAATTCTGTCCACAATGAGGTCTTGTGCTGTAGCCTGAGGTAAAAAAGTTGAAAATAAAGCTTGGGCAAATGGTAGTAACTGATTCGGGGGTACCTCTTCAGGGATACCCCTCAACTTGAGGTTGTTCCTCCTGGAGCGGTCCTCTAGACTTGCTAGTTTGTCTTTAATCCATCCTATTTCTTCCCCCTGAGCTGCATTTGAGTCAACCATTACATTATAAGCTGAGGTAAATTCCTCCATTTTGTGCTCTGTTCTGTCCACTCTTAGGCCTAGTGAGTGCACTTCTCTTTTACATTGATTAATCCCCCTGACCATATCAGCCTGTAGTGATGATCTCAGTGAAATCAACATGTCTTTTATTATAGTGTCAGACACGGGCCCATCTGTTGTAGGAAAGTCCATAATTGATTCTCCTTTCATGGTATGCTGGCTAGCTTGGTGTGAGTGTGGTTCGCTTACCTCCATGGCCGGAGCGTTTTGCGGCCTAAATGGGGATTCTCTCCTCGGCCTGGATTTCACTGGGCTCCGTGTGGTAGGCGTTGCGGGACCGGAGGATGAGTCGCTGGGAGTCTGTAGTGTGTGGCCATCGGTGCGGTAGGTTCCGGACACGTCCTCTCCCAGACTCTGAGGTAAGGTATGAGTGTCAGCATTCCCGCCGTCATCGCCATCTTGTGAGGCGCCGTTCGTGGCGCAGTAGCTCGCTATTTTCGGTGGCTGTGGCGGGTTTTTCCTGTGCCGGCCCATCTCTAGTGACTGCCTCCGGTTCTCGGGATCTCACTGACCTTTTGTGGAGGTATGTTTCCGCCGGTAATAGTGTGTGGCTGACGAATGTCTCCTGCGGACGAGCGGAGCTCCAGGTTAAGCGGCCATCCTGGAGTCCGGTCGCCACGCCCCCCCGTAATACACCATTTATTGATAGTTTTTTTTATGATGTGGGTTTAGTGACACTTTAACTTCACTCCAGCTTGGATGTTTCAGCCCTCTTTTCGAATATACTTTGTGGTCTGCTTAACCACCTCCCACCTGCCGTATAGACAAATGACGTCGGTAGGGTGGCTTTCTCGTTCTGGGACGTCGTCATATGACATCCCACGTGTGCGGGGGAGAGCAGCGCAGTGATCTAGAGTGCAATGTGTCCATGGGACACCATGCATCACCAATCTCAGTAAAGAGCAGATGAAAAGGCTCTTTACCAATGTGATCAGCTGTGTCCAATTACAGGTGGTCACATTTAAACAAGAAAATGCTGGTGATCAGCTTTCCTCTCCTCACACTAACCAAGTGTGAGAAGAGGATTGCGGATCAGCAGCATTTCCCCACAGGAAAGTGCAGTTCCAACAGTGCCCCATCAGTGCTACCTTTCAGTGCCCATCGGAGCCGCCAATCGGTGCCCATAAGTGCTGCCTATCAGTGTCGTCTGTCAGTGCTCATCAGTGCCCATCGGTGCTGCATATTAGTGCCATCTCATCAGTGCCCATCAGTGCCGCCTCATCAGCACACATCAGTGAAGGAGAAAAATTGGTTATATACAACATTTTCTAACAGCAGTTGTTTTTTTTTTCTAAATTTTCTGTCATTTTTAATTTTTTTAGCAAAAAAAAAAAAAACCCAGAGGTGATTAAATGCCACCAAAGAAAGCTCTATCTGTCTCAAAAAAATTTATGTAGAGGGACCCAAAAATCCAAGGAACACCTTGGGGCATTAATTGGGCATCTAATTTCCTGACTGCCTGTCAAATTCTTGGAGGTCCTGTAGCACCAGGACAGTAGAAACGCCCATGTGTGTCAGGAATGGGTTCACCGGGTTGGGGTAATGTGGCTCCCAGACCTAAGCGCTGTAGTTCCAGTGTCCACTAGAGGGTGTCTCTCCGCAGCCAGTGATTCCTAGAAATTAGTTATCACCTGATGCTGATTGCTAGGAGCATATTAGCCCCTCCCTTTGCTAGTCCATTGTGCCTTGGTGTTTTGCCCATATGCCTCTGACCTGCGTAACCTGCATCCTGCTCCTGCTCCCATTCCTGATCCCTCATCCACTTGCCTGTTCCTCCTCCTGTGTACCCTCTCCCTGTCCTGGCTTGCTCCCTGCTCCTTCTGCCCGATCTTCCATGTATGACCCTGGCTCTGATACTGACTACACTTCTCAGCCATATGCTCCTGCCTGTACATAGTTATTTGGTTGTCTTAGGTAGTTGTTATCATTGTCACTCATTAGATCCAATGATTTTGGTACATGGGGATTTGGTATACTGGATGTGTGTTTTTATTGTTTTTTTATTCACTTTATCTTTAATAAATCACTTTATTTATACCATACTTGTGTTAGGTGTTTTCTGTGCACACATTTCTGGTCATTCCTGTTTCACAGGATATTAGCATGGGGAAGCAGATAATACCTGTGCATCCCCGTGTGAGTAAACATGGTCCTCACATGGGATACACATTGATATACCCTGTGTAAATGAGGCCTAATAGCACAGCCAGTCACAACATCCCAGATCACCTCCACACCAGTCTCAATATCACCATAAGGCTTAATTCGCAGAGTATCAGTGCATACCCTATGTGAAGACCATCGTTCTCGGCCCTGGGATACACAGGTTTTTCGTGCATCCCCATGCAGGCAGTCCTATTGATATCTATTGGGACGCAGCAGCTACATGGACAGAGCTGCTGCTCCCAATTTGACTTGTGGGTGCGGGTGCATGGCCCTGAACGTAGACAATGGGGTTTAATTACTAAAGGCAAATCCACTTTGCACTGCAAGTGCACTGAAAGTGCACTTGGAAGTAAAGTCACTGTAAAACTGAGGGCGACATGCAAGGAAAATAAAAACCAGCATTTTAGCTTGCACATGATTGGATGATAAAATCAGCAGAGCTTCCACTCATTTCAGATCTACCACAGATTTAAAACGACTGCACTTCCAAGTGCACTTGCAGTGCAAAGTGGATTTGCTTTCGTAAATAACCCCCAATGTGATTGTTTGGGGACATGCACCCTCATGGATTTCAGATTGGAAGCAACAAATATGTTCATACAGCCACTACGTCCCAATAGACATGGGAATTAGAGTGAGATTTGGTGATGAAATTGCTGTTCTGCTTGCTGGAGAGAAATCTATACCTGAGCACCTCCAGTGCAAGAATCTCCCTGCTTCAGTCATTCAATGGATTGGTGCTTTCTACAACTCTCCTACTTATTCTTAATCATAAGCCCACCAGTCATCAGTGTAGAACAAGGCATGGTAAGTCAGTAAGAGTCCATTCACACAGGGGCAACTTTGGATCCGACTTCAAGTCGCCCCAAGTCGCCCCTAGTCGCCTCAAGTCGCCCTACATGAAAAAATCTATGTAAGTGAATGGATCCGTCTTAATGCACACTACTGCAGTCGCTCCGACTTCAGAAAAGGTTCCTCTACTACTTTAATCCGACTTCTAGGCGACTTGTACCCATATAATTCAATGTAAGTCGCCTCCAAGTCGGATCTCCATTGTGGCAGAGCGAAGCTCTGTCCCTTTGAAATTGGAGGTAAAGGAGATCCAGAGTTTGCATATCTGCAGACTATAGAATTTTTAAATGGAGAAAACTGCTCTGTCAGTTTTCTCCAGGTTTTGCTAGTCCTGGATGGGATCTCAAACTGTGTCCAGGTCTTGACGATGGCAAGCAAGGTGTGTGCCCAGCTGCACACAGACCATATAATGAGGGGCTAATGAGTGGAGGATGGTGGAGTGTGAGCAGCTTGCTGCTGCTGTATGAAGACAGACCTGTGGAGGGGTCATCCCTGTGTAAGGGATATTCTTTGCCCAGAGACTGGGAAAGGAGGGACAGCCTTGAGAGTCGGGAAGACTAAGGAAGCCAGTGAGTCCAGGGGACTGGAAGGAATCAACTCTGTTGAGAGCAAGCAGAGGAACTGCTGACAAGAGAGAGCCAGGTGGCTTGGTATGTTTTTCATTTATGAATGCTTAATGAAGTTAAACCCCTGCGTGGGACTTCTGGATGGACTTTTGTGTTTTTCCTTTCTTCAATAAACGTGGGCTACCAGGCCCTTAACTCTATACGCCTGTCTGATGAGGACTCACTGCATTAAAAAAATGCATCTTTTCACTTGAGTTAAACACCCCCATGTTACAAGTGGTGTTCGAATGCGGGCATACAGACGGTGAAATCCGGTCTCTGCGCCAGTGGTGAGTCATTTCAGGAACTGCTGCTAGCTGTGTGTGGCAGCCAGGCAAACTGCATTGCGCAGGAGTTCAATTGACTGTGTTGGATTGTGTGCAGGTAGTGCACTTGTGAGAATTTTTTTTTTCTTCTATGCTGTGAACTGTGTAACAAGCTGCTGTGCATGTGACTGCAAGGATGAGGCAGTCAAAACACAAGAAGTTCATGTTAAAGGTGAAGTGAGCTCAGCGTGGCCTGAGAAGATGTCTCCACCTTGGAGGGCCAGTCAAAAGGGGCCAGTGATGTGTGAGACAGTGAATGAATGGTTCAAGCAGAATCGCAAAGAGTGTGGCGCAGTGCAAGGGGCTCAGATCTTGGCCTCTGACTATATGCAACCCATGCTGCCTACAGAGGAGGTTGGGGACTTCCTTGTAAGATTTGAAAAAGTTGCTGTAAAGAGAAAATGGCCTAGGGACTGGTGGCCAAAACTGCTGCAAACCTTATTACGGATAGAGTTCCGGTCGGTTTACCATTTGATGGACGGAGACCAGGATGACTACCGCAAGTTTAAAGAGGAAATCCTTTTTAGAGGAGAGTTCCATCGCATCATGGACCGACAGCCTGACCGGAAGTTGGAGAGGTATGTGGTTGCCCATAGCAACGGTGGTGATGTCAAGTCTGCAGACCATATGAGAAAAGTATTGCCTGCAGAGAGTAGTGGCAAGTTGAAAGCCACAATGCATCAAAGAGTTTGGGAGAATCAGCAAAGCTCTGCTGGGAGAGTGCGGTTTCCCATGGCAACGGGAGAAAGATTGCCAAAGGAAAGGAGGAGCTACAGGGCATATGTAGTTAAGCATCCGCCTAAAGATGCGTATGCATTTCAAAATTACCAGGAGCAAAGGTCGTTATCTCCAGGCCCAGATTCCTGTGCAAATATGTTTGCAGTCACCCCTGGCAATGAGGATTTTCCTGTTGTGTCGGCAGGGGGTGCTAAACAGTTGGAGATGCCTGCTGTAATTTCATCCGGTGGCCACCAGGGAGAGTGGGCCAGTAAAAGTGCAGCAGAGGACTGGTTTGTGAGACAACGTACTCAAATGAAGATGGTGACCCCTACTACTGCGGTGGGTAAGACTGTCTTTAATGAAATAATGGCTGGAACCGCTGGGTTGATGTTGAAAAAGACTGGTGCTGGTAAATGCATAGAAGAGACTGAATATGTGACTGTGCACACTGGAGTGGCCCCAAATGGGAGATCCAGTGTCGGTTTGGAAAAGGACTTGCCTCGCTGCAGTGCCCTGTCCAGTGGGGAGGCAAGTGGTAAACTTGAATGTGACAATATGATGGGTAAAACTGCTAATATTGTGTTGGCTAAAGTGAATGGTCCAGTTGCTAATGGGCTAGTGCAGCTCACTAGAGATAACCTTGCTGTGAATGCGGTTAAAGATGTGCTATCTCCCCTAGCAACTGTGAAGAAGAAGGCCATAGAGGGGTCCCTAGAAACCCCCAGGGAGCTCTGTGTTTTGGAGCCGGAGGTTGCCTGGGACAACTTTGGTGCTGCTCTAAGGGATAAGAGGGTACCTGAACATAGTGATGACAGGATGTTAAATGTTAAAACTGAAATGTTTGTAAACACTCATGGTGGAAATGGGTTAATGCAGTCTAGCAACGACAGGTATCAAAGCTTTAATGCGTTTAATGAAGCGCCACCAGTGCAAGGTGGTGAAGGTGTGGTATTGCTGTCTGCTATGGTTAAAAATGTAGTGCCAAAATCTTATTTGAAC
This sequence comes from Lithobates sylvaticus, assembly GCA_028564925.1. NCBI lineage: Eukaryota > Metazoa > Chordata > Amphibia > Anura > Ranidae > Lithobates > Lithobates sylvaticus. Next base: position 107,257,084 of record CM053026.1, read on the forward strand.
CAAAGTGATATGTGCAATGTGTCTGTTGCTGAACCACTCTGTCCCTCTGGGTCTCCTTGTACAGTAGGAGCGGTACTGCGTGGTACCTCTGGGAGCACAGAGATAACAGACTGGGACAGGTGGACAAAAAGCCTGTTGGCTTTGTTGGAAAAGGCCTCTGTTGGTAAAAGTGAAGCAGACATGACTTCTGCAGTGCCAGATGAAGGACCTGCAGAGCAACTTGTATGCAAGGATGCACTTGCTACTGCAGATGATGGTGTTCATGAGATGGAAACGCCAAATAAGGGCAAACACACAGAAGAGGTCATGTCTGTGATCCACAAAGGGCCCAATGATGTGATAATGGATAATGCCGAGCCAAATGTGTTGGTGGAAGTGCCAGATGGCACAGCCATAAATGAAGTGATTGTAGTCACAGGTCCAAATGTTTTATGGGAGGATGGTCAGGAGTCAGGACAGTTGTTGGCAGAGGATCTCCTGCCAGTGGAGTTGGTGGATAGTGAAGCTGCCGTGGACAACCACTCCACTGGATGCAGTTCCTCTCCAGACACTGCCCTGCCGAACATGAGTGAAATGAAATATGACAAATGCATTGATATTTCTGACCGTGATGAAAAATGCAGCTCATTGTCAATTTGTAAGGGTTTGGTTACCATGGGTGACCACAAAAATAATGGTAGACCTGAAGATCTTGGTCAAGTTGATCTGGTTGTAGCAAACCCTGAAAATTGTAATGAGATAGGGAATGGTATGATTGACACAGAAGAGGTAAAAGATACAGCAGAATTAGGCCCCCTACAGGTTCAGGAGGGTATTTCTGGGGAAGATTTTCTGAGGTTTGAGAAATTTCTAAGGTCTGAGAAGGATCGTTATAAACAATGGTTGCAGGAAAATGGCCCAAAGCTCAGCAAGGTGTCGCATGACTTTAAAACCTTAAAGTCGCAAGACAGTCAGTATGTCCTTCAGAGGGAGACTAGGATGAGGCTGCAGTCATATGAGGATGTTAGTGATGAAACTGACAAAAATAAGCATGCAGTGTACATGAGGAAACAAGTGGCGCTAAGTTTGGACAGTAAGAGGGTGCCCGTACTTGGAGTACAGAGAGGGACCATTGTCACCCTAATAAAAGAGCCCCCACTTATCATTAAACCAGTGTTTAAAAATGTGGTTCCTTCTAAATTAAGCAAAGAGAAAAGGGGTCGTCTAGTGGAAATTGAGGGAGCACTTTATAACCTTAATGGTACTGGATCCGTAAAATTCAGAAATCAACCTCATGTGCAAAAAGGTACCAAGATTGGTAAAAGGACTAGTGTAGGCCCAAGAGAAGTGGGAAAACATCGCTTTTGGAAATGCACTCGTAAAAAAGCATGGGAGTGTCTTTGTAAAGCCCAAGTAGATGCAGCAAGGGGACGTGGAGAAATTCACCTGATGGGACAAGATTTGGCCCATGTGGGTGGCAGCTTGCATGGTCATGCCAAAGTGAGGAGGTTGTACTGGTGTATATTGAAGTTTAAAGCTGATGTCAGCGAGTTTAAAGGTAGGATCAGGGAAAGCAGAGTTTCCCCCAAAAAAATGATTAAGCCCAGGGACCCAAGAAGAAGAAGGCTGAGGATGGGAAAATATAGGACCCTGTTAAGATCCAGGGTGGGACGTGCCTGGAAGCGCACCCGGAAAAAAGGTTGGGCCTACGTGGCTGACAGCCAGCACAGAGGTGTCCCAACCATGACGGGTGCTGGTGTTCCTCCCTCCGGATCGAAACAAAGGGGGGGGATATGTGGCAGAGCGAAGCTCTGTCCCTTTGAAATTGGAGGTAAAGGAGATCCAGAGTTTGCATATCTGCAGACTATAGAATTTTTAAATGGAGAAAACTGCTCTGTCAGTTTTCTCCAGGTTTTGCTAGTCCTGGATGGGATCTCAAACTGTGTCCAGGTCTTGACGATGGCAAGCAAGGTGTGTGCCCAGCTGCACACAGACCATATAATGAGGGGCTAATGAGTGGAGGATGGTGGAGTGTGAGCAGCTTGCTGCTGCTGTATGAAGACAGACCTGTGGAGGGGTCATCCCTGTGTAAGGGATATTCTTTGCCCAGAGACTGGGAAAGGAGGGACAGCCTTGAGAGTCGGGAAGACTAAGGAAGCCAGTGAGTCCAGGGGACTGGAAGGAATCAACTCGGTTGAGAGCAAGCAGAGGAACTGCTGACAAGAGAGAGCCAGGTGGCTTGGTATGTTTTTCATTTATGAATGCTTAATGAAGTTAAACCCCTGCGTGGGACTTCTGGATGGACTTTTGTGTTTTTCCTTTCTTCAATAAACGTGTGCTACCAGGCCCTTAACTCTATACGCCTGTCTGATGAGGACTCACTGCATTAAAAAAATGCATCTTTTCACTTGAGTTAAACACCCCCATGTTACACCATCTATATTGAAGCGACGAAAAGATCATGTAAACAAGTAATGTATTTAAAAACAACTAGTAAAAATACATATTTTTTTATTAATTTTGGCAGGCAAATTTCCAACAAATTACCATATTAGTCTCTTAATGCTCCTCTGTTTAATCACAGGCTGGGGGCAGGGAGGCAACCTACCTTTGCTACATAGTCTCAACAGAGAACATTTGGAGTGGCTCAACTGGCTATGGTGTCTATCAAAGCTGTGTAAATATCAGGACTGTATAGGCAGAAGTACAAGTCATTTGGCAGGCAAAACAGTTTCCACTTGTGTATAGTGCAACTGTGTATTTCCTGGAGTACAACTTTAAAGCGGAACTATTATTATTAATATTATACAGGATTTATATAGCATCAACAGTTTACGCAGCGCTTTACAATATTAAAGGGAGACAATACAGTTACAATACAATTTAAAAAAAAATACAATATGGTTAAGAGGGCCCTGCTCAGAAGAGCTTACACTCTAAAAGGGTGGGGTAAGTGGTACAAAAGGTTGTAACTGTGGTGAATTGATAATAGATTAGTTGGAGGCATGATAGGCATCCCTGAAGAGGTGAGTTATTAGGGATCGCTTGAAGGCAGCCAGAGTAGGAGATAGCCACAGATTGAGGTGGAGAGTTCCAGAGCATGGGAGAGGCTCCGGAGAAGTCTTGGAGACACGCAGGAGGAGGAGACAAGGGAGCTTGTCCTAACCTTTACAGCCATGGAAGCTGCCATTTAGCCTCTGTTTGATCTGGATTTGCCATAGTGCTGCATATTTGATTAGCTGTGACACCAGCCATTTAATGGCTTGACAGTTCTGCTGAGAGCACAAGCACCTGTGACTTGAATGTAACTGTTGGGAGAAACAGTTAAATCAATGTATTTAGTTCCACGGTAAGGCCAAATGAGTCTCTGCATTGGACAAGCTCTGCTTTGCACCAAGGGATTGTACAAACTTGGTTACAAGCTTTTAATGATCATTTACATTAGTGTAGTCAGCAGAAGCTACAGATGCTTCCTCTAAATGGCCAACATTCACCTGGCAAGAGAAATCCAACCTGTACAAAAGACATTCCCATGAGATATACTGGTCAGAGGATACTGCTCAGGAGGTCTGGAATTGTGGAAAGATCACAAAGGGCATTGGTATATTTTTGTTTTTTAGTTATGTTTGACTTTTAAAGATTGATAGGCTCTCTTTCCATCTTTTTTAGAGTTTTACAAAATTTGTATAATTCTTCCAAGTTTTGTTTGATGGTATCTATCACATATACTCACTGCTGGCCTTATGTTCTAGTTCCTCCCACCATTCTTCACAAAACTTTTCTTTGTGAGTTTGACATGACCATAATGAATCAGTTTGGTAATCTTAGCTTCCAGTGATGTTTCTGGCTTTAACATGATCCAAAATCTCTTATTTTTCACTGTCCATGGTATACACAGTAGCAGTTTAAAAAACCCATAATTACAAAGAATCTAGTCGTCCACATTTACCACCTTTCTTTGCAACTACCTTTCCCATGTTTATGGGGAAACAAACTATGGCATTGATTGTAATGCAGTTCTATAAATTATGTTCTTACTTTCAGAGATTTTCTACATGCCATTTATTACAGTAACACCAAGTAATATTCCATGTTCCATTTTGGATTCAAAATTTCCGTTCAATCCATTTTTTATTAACAAGAAAATTACAGTTCTGGACTGATTCAGTTTCCTATCGATTTTTATCGCAATGTTACTGTTCCAAGCTGTTTTCATGACTTTAGCTGCAGATTGACTTTTTTGCTTTCTGCCTAAACATTTATAAAACGCTTTATTATATTTTCTTTAGTGTTGGCCAACAGACCAGCATTGGTTCTAGGGATGCAAAATGCTACAGGACAGCAGATGGTCCATTTTGTCTTTATTTTAGCACGTTCCTGTCTTTTGTAAGCCTTCAGAGAAAAATAACAGGAAATATTTTACTATAGGCATAAAACATATGAAAAGCTTCCATAAAAAAAAAAAAACTAGCACACATAATGATGTGGTCAGAAGTGTAGCTTAATAAAAGCAGCCTAGAGGAAATAATTAAAATTAAGCCCTTCTGCTGAGGTCTGAAAGAACCTGTAGTTGTTCTTGTTGTTGCCTGACCCTGCTTAAATATCTATGGGTAATTGTAGACCAACTTTAGTCCAGGCAGCTTTCTCAGTTGTAGGAGGCAAGACAATATGGCTCAGACCACTCCATAGCTGCTCTCAAGACTGGATTTAAGTAGATGGACAAATACATACATAAGCAGAAGTGAAGTGCACTTAAACCCTGTTGGGGCTCCTTTTCCTGGTTTCAGCTGAAATGGCCTTGAAGAGAAATTCCTGTCAAAATACAGACAGCTATTTCAAGCAGTTAATCTGTTCTGTGAACTCCTTTCTGGTCCTGTCAAAACCGTCATGCAATACAGCTGCTTTTATCCAAAGTGTGAACCAATTCTCCAAACCCAAACATTAAGCCTATGTCTGAATCCGGTTCCATGTATGTGTAGCCATGCCCCCCGTAGGGGTTGCTGAATGTAGTGGTTCACCTGTCCCCTACCAGCCAGACACCCATCTCTCAGTCACTCAGAGACATAGAACAGTCCATAAGCTTTGTGTTTTTTTAATTTTTTTTATTTGAGGGGATTAAACTTGGATGGGAAATGGGGAATTATTTTCAGTATATACACTTCAACCTTCTCTCCAGCATAAACACTTGCTGCACACTGTTATTCCACCAGCACTTCCCTTGCTGCAGACTGTTACTCCTCCAGACTAGCTACCACCACATAATAGGCCTGACACTGCTTCAGCCATGCCTCAATGAACTGCCTTTTGCGGGCAGGGACTTTGGGCCCCTGTGATGTAGAAATAGTTCAGGTGCTAGCTATCCTCCATTCAACTACCACTCCCAGATAGCTCTCTTCAGGTCCTGCCAGCCAACCTGGCTGCAATGACCTCTTTCCACTGCCCTCCCCACAGTCCTCACTCCTGGTTCTGCACCCACCTCGAACTGCAATCTCTCAGTTATCTCAGGCGTGCCTCCCCAGTCCTCCCAACTGTGTTCCCTCACCAGCCCTCCTGGCAGCCCTCCTGGCTGTGACCAGAAGTCCACCCTGTAGACCCTCAGAAGTGTTCTCTCCTGCTGTACTTTACTTGCTCTCTCATGTGCCTCTCTTTCCAGGATCTCATCACTCCTCCTGGATGCACCCAAGCCCCAGCCCAGGGTCACCCCCCCCTCCAGGCTGGGGAGCTCCTCATGGGCCCTGACAGCCTCCACACTCTCTCACTCCAGCTCCTCCACCCGACAACCCCTCCCCAGCTGGGCTGACCCCAGGTATCTAAGCAGGCCTGCGCCCTGCCAATCCAATTTAGGGTTTGGTCAAGGCTCCTTAAGATACCCCAGGCAGCCCCACCTCTGTTCCCCTCCTCTCCTAGCACTTTCTAGAAGGAAGAGGGAGGTGACAGCGAAGTGATGCTGCACCAGTTGCTACCCTGAGCCACTCCCAGCCCAGAATGAAAAAATATGCCTAGCGACCAGCTAGGCCTGCCAAAATGTACCTACTCTGCCAACAAAAAAAATCCACACACTAGCACCTACCTAACTAAAGGGTGCTACATATGATTGCAAGTCAAATGATGTTTCTCCTGCACCCATGTCTCAGTCATTACAGGTTCATTATTTTGAAATGTAATTTATTACCAAGGAAATTGCGAGATCTTCATACAAGGAAGGCTTACAGGTAATTACTAACTTTTTAACAAATAGTAAAGCATACTGCAGTTTTTTTAAATATCCATAATCATATTCATTGGGTTCACCATGACCTGGTGTTGACAAGCATTTCTGAAATGTCAATAGGGGAATCTTCAGATGTCCTGTATCCAAGCCTTCTAGTTTATAAATATAAAATGACTTGGCATTACAGAACTTAAATCTTTTAAATCAGAAACCAAGCCACTGGTGCACTGATACTGTGTAAGGTACCTGTTGTAAGGCAGAGTCCGAAATGGAGCTTAGGCTGAGGGTTGAGGTGTAAGTGTAGTCATGCAGGCCAGGTCAGCAACAAATCTGTAAAAAAGGCACAAAATCAGGTTCCAGAAGAATAGTCAAGGGCAGGCAGAGGTTATACACAGTCTGGCAGAGGTGTGCAGAATAGTCAGGTGGAAGCATAGTCAAGAAATCAAGCAGAAGTCCAAAACCAGTAGTTCAGCAGTTCACACAGGCCTGCAGACACCCAGTGAACAAATCCATACAAACAGGCACAGAGCACAGGAAGTGATGCTATTTCATGGCTGGGCTGATAACGGAGTGACTGCAGCTGGAAATGGAAGGCAGATGGAGCCAAAGAGTCCAAGGGGCAGAAGCCCTAAGCAGAGTATGTGCTACAAAGCCTCAGATATTCCTGTGGCGTGGAGTATATAGGGCTGCAGGAACAGAGCCAAAAGGATCCAGGTTCAAACCACCCATATATATGACACACTGAATGGTGGGTATCTCCTTCTGCAAATTTTACTTTCCTGGCTGTCATCTTGATCCACTAGCAATCATTCCTGAGTAGATCAGAAAAGTCCCAATTAAGCATTTGAAGGCAATATGGTGCAAAACCTAATCCTTCTATGATCATCCCTAGATATGGAGGATGACAGTATGTAACTTTTCAGCCACATACTATTAATAGGGCAAAAAAAATCAAACCTACCGCCTGCAATAAGCAAGAAGTCACAGAATTCCTGATTTTACAAGTAATTGACTTTGTATCCAATTTCCTTTAAAGTGACTATTACATGAGATGCTAGCATAGCCTATCTTAACCATTTTACCATGGAGGAACCCTTGAAATAATTTTCCTACTAAAAATATCCTAGCTACATTAGTGTGATCAGTAAATACATATAATAATACATACAAGAATAAGGACTGTGCCTTGCCTAGAATCTTTAAAACCTAGAGCACATATGTATTTAATAACACCCCCCCCCCCCCCCCACACACACACACACACATTTATATGAATACAACCAGCACGGTGTCTTCGTGGATAGCACTTCTGCCTTGAAGCAGGGGTTCAAAATTCAACAAAAATTAACCTGCATGGACTTTGCCTAATCTCCCTGTGCTTGGTTGGGTTTCCTCCAGGTACTCTGGTTTCCTCTTGCATGCCAAAGACATGCTGGTGGGTTAATTGACCCTGGTCTGCGCATGTGAGGTGGGAACCTTAGATTTTAGGCTCCCTGAGGGCAGGGAGTGATATACTGTAAATGTACAATGTATGTAAAGTGTTGTGTAAATTGTCGGTGCTATAAAAATACCTGTATAAAAAAATATATTTTCAGTAATAATCATGTAACTAATAATAATGGCCAGAAAAGAAACAGAGGCGATGGAAACTGAAAGTTCCTCCCTTAGATTGGTGAACATTAGATGGGTTGAAATTGCAATCCAATGAGTCAATCCAATGGTCGACTCTTCTCAAATGGGATTGCTGGTATATTTTGATTTGATCAACAATTGCAGCCAATCAGCTGGAATGCTGATTAGTATGAAATGGTTAAACACTGCGCTTAGCTAGTATATATTCAAAACGCGATGAACATCACTCTGTGAATCAAATTGGTTCAAATTTGATCAGAATAATCCAGTGGATAGTCCCCTTTGTGAAATAAAGTGCTTGTGCGTTTTCAAATTAAAGTGGCTGTAAACCTGATTCATGAAATTTGACCTACGCACATATATCTGTAGTGTTTTCTTATCTTTCTCCAAAGCACTAAGTCCTGTGTGTTCCTGCTGCTTCGTTGCTCTGTTATCAGCATGATAACTTCTGACAAGTTATAAGTCAAGCAAGATAAAAGATCACAGCACAGATCTGCAATTCTCTGCCTATGTGGAGGAGGGGGGGTGTGCCTTTCCTCCAATCAGCTGTCTTGGCTGTATGCCAAGAATCCACTCCCGGGGCTGAACGGGAAGAGAAAATCTGTAACAAGAATTATATAAATCTGAATACAGCAGATATAGACATTATGTAAAATGTATGTAGGGAGATTTGTTTCATCTCTGTGTATCATCTGAGGCTGTTCACTTCACTGGGTATAGGAAAGGGTTTACATCCAGTTTAAGGTGCTCCAAAATTCAATGTGCAGACAGTGGTGCTTCACATGGATGTACACTCATCCTTACACTTTTACCACCTATCGCTAGAGTGGTCGCTAGCGCTTTGAGGGGATAAGTAACCCCTGGATGATGTGTTCTAGGTCAGCTGCATTTAGATTGATCCTCCATAGAGAGGGAGAGAAATAACAGAGGGGGGGCTCCCATAGTGTAAAACCATAATTTATTAAAACAGATAATAGTACAATTATGATAAACTCACATTGTATGGTGCCTATGCCTGGCACCCGGTGCAATCAGCATGTGTAATCAGAATAGGGAAATCCGGCTCAGTCTCCATTGGAACGCCGCTTGTTGGCGGTGAGGCTCAGTTCCCTGTGTTTGATTTCCGGGCGGATGTGTGGTCGCGATGATGCGATCAAGCCTCAACACGTTTCAGCCAATAGGAACGGTCATCATCAGGAAGCTCTGAGCTCACATATACATATGTGTACATATGAGTAGGGATGAGCCGAACACCCCGGGTTCGGTTCGAACCAGAACCTTCGAACGGACCGAAAGTTCGCGCGAATTTTCGAACCCTATACGTTATAATGGACGCGAACGTTCGAAATCAAAAGTGCTAATTACAACGGCCAATATGCATGTTAATGTCATAAAACAGGTTTGGGGACCCGGGTCCTGCCCCAGGGGACATATATCAATGCAAAAAGAACTTTTAAAAACTAACGTTTTTTCGGGAGCAGTCATTTTAATGATGCATAAAGTGAAAAAAAAAAAGTGACATTTTCCTTTAAATATGGTACCTGGGGGGTGTCCAAAGTATGCCTGTGAAGTGGCATGTGTTTCCCGTGTTTAGAACTGTCCTTGCACAAAATGACATTTGTAAAGGAAAAAAAGAAGCCATTTAAAACCACTTGCGGCTTTAGGTTTGATCTTAAGTAGAATCTGAACAGGTACATTATGAAGTGTAGCTCCATCCCAAAAAAAATCTATTTTTAAGCTTTTTGGAGAACATAGGGAGGGGTTATCACCCCTGTAACATTTGCTGTCTTTGCACATCTGTTCAGAACATGTCACCTCACTTTCCGTCCCAATGATAAATGTTTTTGGAAAAGTGGGGTTTTAATTGAAACAAGGATTGGTGATAAAGTATCAGTAGAGAGGAGATACCTTTTTCCCCAAATTAAATCTAACAGGATAGAATTTCCCTTCCTAGGGTAGATTTCCTCTCACTTCCTGTTTTCTCTTTCCATTTGCAAGTAGGAGTCGTTTGTAAGTTGGATGTTTGAAAGTAGGGGCCTGGCGTATATACTCTGCAGAAATTTGCCCTATTAGATGTTGGTGTAGCCACAAGACTGGTGGGCACAGGAATGGGCCCTGCTGTGAGTTAATAGATCAAGATTTGTAATTGCATGCACCTGTTGAACAGGGCAGAAAAATTGGGGGTGGTGGTGGTGGTGGTGGTGGTGGACGGTTTTGCCACAAGACTGTAAGCTCTCACAGTTACTCTTGGTGGGCGCAGGAATGGGCCCTGCTGTGAGTTATTAGATCAAGATTTGTAATTGCAAGCACCTGATGAACAGGGCAGAAAAATTGGGCCTTTGGCGGTGGTGGTGGACGGTGTTGCCACAAGACTGTAGGCCCTCATAGTTACTCTTGGTGGGCGCAGGAATGGGCCCTGCTGTGAACTATTAGATCAAGATTTGTAATTACCCGCCCCTGTTAAACAGGGGCTGAAAAATTGTGCCTTAGGCACTGGTGCTGGTGCCACAACACTGCAACCCCTCACAGAGACTGTACTTGGAGCACAGCAGTCACACGTGTTGCGAAGCATTTTTTTAAAAAAATTGTAAGTACACGCCCCTGTTAAACAGGGGCTGAAAAATTGTGCCTTAGGCACTGGTGCTGGTGCCACAACACTGCAACACGGCCTCACAGAGACTGTACTTGGAGCACAGCAGTCACACGTGTTGCGAAGCATTTTTTTAAAAAATTGTAAGTACACGCCCCTGTTAAACAGGGGCTGAAAAATTGTGCCTTAGGCACTGGTGCTGGTGCCACAACACTGCAACACGGCCCTCACAGAGACTGTACTTGGAGCACAGCAGTCACACGTGTTGCGAAGCATTTTTTTAAAAAATTGTAAGTACACGCCCCTGTTAAACAGGGGCTGAAAAATTGTGCCTTAGGCACTGGTGCTGGTGCCACAACACTGCAACACGGCCCTCACAGAGACTGTACTTGGAGCACAGCAGTCACACGTGTTGCGAAGCATTTTTTTAAAAAATTGTAAGTACACGCCCCTGTTAAACAGGGGCTGAAAAATTGTGCCTTAGGCACTGGTGCTGGTGCCACAACACTGCAACACGGCCCTCACAGAGACTGTACTTGGAGCACAGCAGTCACACGTGTTGCGAAGCATTTTTTTAAAAAATTGTAAGTACACGCCCCTGTTAAACAGGGGCTGAAAAATTGTGCCTTAGGCACTGGTGCTGGTGCCACAACACTGCAACACGGCCCTCACAGAGACTGTACTTGGAGCACAGCAGTCACACGTGTTGCGAAGCATTTTTTTAAAAAATTGTAAGTACACGCCCCTGTTAAACAGGGGCTGAAAAATTGTGCCTTAGGCACTGGTGCTGTGGCATGGATCATTGAGGAGGAGGAAGAGGATAGTCAGTGAACATAAGAGGACAGTCACTCAGCATCAGCATAGGCAGTCTTGAAGGGATGTGACATTAAAAATTATTCGGTTATATCCGCCTCAGGTGCCTGGTAGCTGGTGGTGATCCAAGACTGATTCATTTTGATGAATGTCAGTCGATCAACCGAGGCGGTGGACAGGCGCACCCTATGATCAGTCACAAATCCTCCAGCAGCACTGAATGTGCGTTCGGAAAGAACGCTGGAGGCAGGACAGGCCAGTAGCTCAATTGCATACTGTGCAAGCTCTGGCCAGTGATCCATCCTCAGGACCCAGTAAGCCAGAGGATTTTCGGTGGGAAAGGTGTCCAAGTCTGACCTTGCCCCAAGGTATTCCTGCACCATGTATATCAGACGCTGGCGATGGTTGCTGGAACCGATCATACCTTGGGGCTGCGGACTAAAAAATTGTCTGAACGCATCGGTCAGACGTCCACCTTCCCCACCGCTCCTTCTGCCACTGACCGAAGCCTCAGCAACTCGTCGCCCAGGACCAGGAGTTTGTAGCCTCCCAGTTTCTGGGAACGCGTTGCACAGACCTTTCTGCAAGGCCTCCCTGAGATGTCTCATCCTCTGCTCCCTCTGCGACGGCAAGATAAGGTCCGCAACCTTACCCTTGTACCGCGGATCAAGGAGAGTGGCCAGCCAGTAATGGTCCCTCTCCTTGATCCGAAGAACACGAGGATCCTTCCGCAGGCTTTGCAGGATCAGGGAGGCCATGCAGCGTAGGTTAGCTGAGGCATTCGGTCCGGAGTCTTCTGGGTCACTGAGGATGACATGATCGCCAGCCACCTCCTCCCAGCCACGTACAAGTCCACTGGCTTGTTGGGACTGTACATCATCCCTAAAAGACTGCTGCTGCTGATGCTGAGTGCCAGGCTCCACCTCCATGCTCACACAATCCTCCTCCTCCTCCTCCTCCTCCTCCTCCTCATCCTCTTCCTGTGTGATGGGTGGGACAGAAGGAACACTGTCCGGATAAAGGGGGCCTTGAGAGGCAAGGAAGTCCTCCTCTTCCTGCCTCTGTTCTGCCTCAAGTGCCCTGTCCATTATCCCACGCAGCGTATGCTCCAACAGGTGGACAAGAGGGACAGTGTCACTGATGCATGCACTGTCACTGCTCACCATCCTCGTGGCCTCCTCAAATGGTGAGAGGACAGTGCATGCATCCCTGATCATGCTCCACTGACGTGGGGAAAAAAACCCAAGCTCCCCCTGACCCTGTCCTGGTGCCGTAGTCGCAAAGGTACTCATTGATGGCCCTCTGCTGCGTGTGCAGTCGCTGCAGCATGGCCAACGTTGAGTTCCACCTGGTGGGCATGTCAGATATTAGGCGGTTCTTGGGCAGGTTCAGCTCCTTTTGCAGCTCAGTCAGCCGAGCACTGGCATTATAAGATCGGCGGAAATGCACACAGACTTTCCTGGCCTGCCTCAGGACATCCTGTAAGCCTGGGAACCTGCCCAAGAACCGCTGCACCACCAGGTTGAGGACGTGAGCCATGCAGGGCACATGGGTGAGCTGCCCCTGTCGCAGGGCGGAGAGGAGGTTGGTGCCATTGTCAGAAACGACCATTCCTGGCTTAAGCTGACGTGGCGTCAACCACCTCTCGGCCTGCCCCTGCAGAGCTGCCAGAACCTCTGGCCCAGTGTGGCTCCTGTCCCCCAAACACACCAGCGCAAGCACGGCATGGCATCTTTTTGCCTGCGTACTTGCGTAGCCCCTTGTACGCCTACGGAGCACCGCTGGTTCCAAGGACAGAGCACTGGAGGAAGAAGAAGAGGAGGGGGTGGAGGAGAGAGGTGTGTCACAACCAGTAGCAGTAGTCGCGTTTTGGAGGCGTGGTGGCGGAACAACCTCCAACACTACTGCACCTTGTCCTGCATCCCTCCCAGCTGCCAATAGAGTGACCCAATGGGCCGTGAAAGAAAGGTACCGTCCCTGTCCATGCCTGCTGGACCATGAGTCAGCGGTAATATGCACCTTACCGCTGACCGCCCTGTCCAGCGAGGCATGGACATTGCCCTCCACATGCCGGTAGAGAGACGGAATCGCCTTCCGCGAGAAAAAGTGGCGTTTGGGAACCTGCCACTGAGGAACCGCACATTGAACAAACTCACGGAAGGGGGCCGAGTCTACCAACTGAAAAGGCAGCAGTTGAAGTGCTAGCAATTTAGCAAGGCTAGCATTCAACCGCTGGGCATGTGGATGGCTGGGAGTGTACTTCTTTCTACGGTCCAGCAGCTGGGGCAGGGAAATTTGCCTGCTGCATTCGGACGTCGGTGTACTGCAAGTACTTGGTTGTGACACACCGAATTCTACACCTTCAGTCCTCTCAGAGCAGCTTTCAGAGAGGACTGAAGGTGTAGTGGGGATGGAGATCCCAGCTGAGGAGGAGCAAGGAGAGGTCCGCTTAGTTCTTTGGTGTGGGTCTTTTATGTGTGCCTGCCAACGAGCTGCATGGCAGGTCGCCATATGTCTGGTCATGCTTGTCGTGCCCAAGCGGCTGATGTTTTGGCCACGCGAGATACGCTTGAGACAAATATTGCAAATAGCAGTGGTGCGATCTGCTGCACTCGTCTCAAAAAAGGCCCACACCAAAGAACTTTTCTGATAACGTGCAGAGGCAGCGCCCTGCACAGGCGGAGCTCTGCGGTGTTGTACAGTTGCTGTGCTGGCCTCTACCTGGCCTCCAGGGGGCATCCTGCCTCGTTGGACATGTGACGCCGCATCCTCCTCCTCCTCGTCCTCCTCCTCATCCTCTCTCCCTTGAGGCACCCACGTGGAGTCAGTGACCTCATCATCCCTCCCTCTTCACCACAAGAGCAAACCTGGCAGTAAGCTGCAGCTGGTGGAACTGTACTGCCAGATTCCTCAAGCTGGGTATCGTCATCCGAGCCTTCGAATCGTTGGGCATCCTCCTGGAGCATGTACCCAACACTGTGCTCAAAGAGTTCGGGGGACTCCTCAGGAGGACATGGTGGGTCTAGGGAAGGGGTGGCTGATGATGCTCTGTCAGTACCCTGAGCCTGGGTGAGAGAGGATGAGGAGGATGAGGAGGGCTTGGTCATCCATTCTACCAAGCCTTCAGCATGATGCGGCTCCACATGTCCAGCTGCCGAAAACAAAGACGCGCGTGTCCCATGGCCACGTGCTGATGACGATGCACGACCACGTCCACGTCCACGGCCACGTCCACTAGAAACAGAGCCTGCCTGCCCTGTGTTCTTGGCTCTGCACGCTCTGCCTCCCCTTGGCGGTCTTCCAGCCATTGTAGTCGGTAGTCCTGTGGGTGCTGCTGAGAAGAAAATATAGGAGCTCTGTGTGATGCCACTAACACACTAGAAGTCCTATGGGTGCTTCTGCAAAGAAAATAGAGGAGCTCTGTGTGATGCCACTAACACACTAGAAGTCCTGTGGGTGCTTCTGCAAAGAAAATAGAGGAGCTCTGTGTGATGCCACTAACACACTAGAAGTCCTATAGGTGCTTCTGCAAAGAAAATATAGGAGCTCTGTGTGATGCCACTAACACACTAGAAGTCCTGTGGGTGCTGCTGAGAAGAATATATAGGAGCTCTGTGTGATGCCACTAACACACTAGAAGTCCTATGGGTGCTTCTGCAAAGAAAATAGAGGAGCTCTGTGTGATGCCACTAACACACTAGAAGTCCTGTGGGTGCTTCTGCAAAGAAAATAGAGGAGCTCTGTGTGATGCCACTAACACACTAGAAGTCCTGTGGGTGCTGCTGAGAAGAATATATAGGAGCTCTGTGTGATGCCACTAACACACTAGAAGTCCTATGGGTGCTTCTGCAAAGAAAATAGAGGAGCTCTGTGTGATGCCACTAACACACTAGAAGTCCTGTGGGTGCTTCTGCAAAGAAAATAGAGGAGCTCTGTGTGATGCCACTAACACACTAGAAGTCCTGTGGGTGCTTCTGCAAAGAAAATAGAGGAGCTCTGTGTGATGCCACTAACACACTAGAAGTCCTATGGGTGCTTCTGCAAAGAAAATAGAGGAGCTCTGTGTGATGCCACTAACACACTAGAAGTCCTGTGGGTGCTTCTGCAAAGAAAATAGAGGAGCTCTGTGTGATGCCACTAACACACTAGAAGTCCTATGGGTGCTTCTGCAAAGAAAATATAGGAGCTCTGTGTGATGCCACTAACACACTAGAAGTCCTGTGGGTGCTTCTGAGAAGAATATATAGGAGCTCTGTGTGATGCCACTAACACACACTAGAAGTCCTATGGGTGCTTCTGCAAAGAAAATAGAGGAGCTCTGTGTGATGCCACTAACACACTAGAAGTCCTGTGGGTGCTTCTGCAAAGAAAATAGAGGAGCTCTGTGTGATGCCACTAACACACTAGAAGTCCTGTGGGTGCTTCTGAAAAGAATATATAGGAGCTCTGTGTGATGATGCCACTAACACACTAGAAGTCCTATGGGTGCTTCTGCAAAGAAATAGAGGAGCTCTGTGTGATGCCACTAACACACTAGAAGTCCTGTGGGTGCTTCTGCAAAGAAAATAGAGGAGCTCTGTGTGATGCCACTAACACACTAGAAGTCCTGTGGGTGCTTCTGCAAAGAAAATAGAGGAGCTCTGTGTGATGGGACTAACACACTAGAAGTCCTATGGGTGCTTCTGCAAAGAAAATAGAGGGCTCTGTGTGATGCCACTAACACACTAGAAGTCCTGTGGGTGCTTCTGCAAACAAAATAGAGGAGCTCTGTGTGATGCCACTAACACACTAGAAGTCCTGTGGGTGCTTCTGAAAAGAAAATAGAGGAGCTCTGTGTGATGCCACTCTAGAAGTCCTGTGGGTGCTTCTGAGAAGAGAATATAGGAGCTCTGTGTGATGCCACTAACACACTAGAAGTCCTGTAGGTGCTTCTGGGAAGAATATAGAGGAGCTCTGTGTGATGCCACTATACACTAGAAGTCCTATGGGTGCTTATGCAAAGAAAATAGAGGAGCTGTGTGTGATGGGACTAACACACTTCAAGTCCTATAGGTGCTTATGGGAAGAAAATATAGCTCTGTGTGTGTAATGGGACTAACACACTTCAAGTCCTAACACACTTCTGGGAAGAAAATATAGCTCTGTGTGTGTCTGGCTGCCACGAACACACTACAAGTCCTATAGGTGCTTCTGGTAACAAAATATAGGAGCTCTGCCTGCCACTAACACACTACAAGTCCTATAGGTGCTTCTGGGAAGAAAATATAGCTCTGTGTGTGTGTAATGGGACTAACACACTTCAAGTCCTATAAGGTGCTTCTGGGAAGAAAATATAGGAGCTCTGTGTGTGTAATGGGACGAACACACTTCAAGTCCTATAGGTGCTTCTGGGAAGAAAATATAGCTCTGTGTGTGTAATGGGACTAACACACTTCAAGTCCTATAGGTGCTTCTGGGAAGAAAATATAGCTCTGTGTGTGTAATGGGACTAACACACTTCAAGTCCTATAGGTGCTTCTGGGAAGAAAATATAGCTCTGTGTGTGTAATGGGACTAACACACTTCAAGTCCTATAGGTGCTTCTGGGAACAAAATATAGCTCTGTGTGTGTAATGGGACTAACACACTTCAAGTCCTATAGGTGCTTCTGGGAACAAAGTATAGCTCTGTGTGTGTAATGGGACTAACACACTTCAAGTCCTATAGGTGCTTCTGGGAACAAATATAGCTCTGTGTGTGTAATGGGACTAACACACTTCAAGTCCTATAGGTGCTTCTGGGAAGAAAATATAGCTCTGTGTGTGTAATGGGACTAACACACTTCAAGTCCTATAGGTGCTTCTGGGAAGAAAATATAGCTCTGTGTGTGTAATGGGACTAACACACTTCAAGTCCTATAGGTGCTTCTGGGAAGAAAATATAGCTCTGTGTGTGTAATGGGACTAACACACTTCAAGTCCTATAGGTGCTTCTGGGAAGAAAATATAGCTCTGTGTGTGTAATGGGACTAACACACTTCAAGTCCTATAGGTGCTTCTGGGAAGAAAATATAGCTCTGTGTGTGTAATGGGACTAACACACTTCAAGTCCTATAGGTGCTTCTGGGAAGAAAATATAGCTCTGTGTGTGTAATGGGACTAACACACTTCAAGTCCTATAGGTGCTTCTGGGAAGAAAATATAGCTCTGTGTGTGTAATGGGACTAACACACTTCAAGTCCTATAGGTGCTTCTGGGAAGAAAATATAGCTCTGTGTGTGTAATGGGACTAACACACTTCAAGTCCTATAGGTGCTTCTGGGAACAAAATATAGCTCTGTGTGTGTAATGGGACTAACACACTTCAAGTCCTATAGGTGCTTCTGGGAACAAAATATAGCTCTGTGTGTGTAATGGGACTAACACACTTCAAGTCCTATAGGTCTTCTGGGAACAAAATATAGGAGCTCTGCCTGTATGCCACGAACACACTTCAAGTCCTATAGGTGCTTCTGGGAAGAAAATATAGCTCTGTGTGTCTAATGGGACTAACACACTTCAAGTCCTATAGGTGCTTCTGGGAACAAAATATAGCTGTGTGTAATGGGACTAACACACTTCAAGTCCTATGGTGCTTCTGGGAAGAAAATATAGCTCTGTGTGTGTATGGGACTAACACACTTCAAGTCCTATAGGTGCTTCTGGGAACAAAATATAGCTGTGTGTGTAATGGGACTAACACACTTCAAGTCCTATAGGTGCTTCTGGGAACAAAATATAGCTCTGTGTGTGTAATGGGACTAACACACTTCAAGTCCTATAGGTGCTTCTGGGAACAAAATATAGCTCTGTGTGTGTATGGGACTAACACACTTCAAGTCCTATAGGTGCTTCTGGGAACAAAATATAGCTCTGTGTGTGTAATGGGACTAACACACTTCAAGTCCTATAGGTGCTTCTGGGAACAAAATATAGCTCTGTGTGTGTGATGGGACTAACACACTTCAAGTCCTATAGGTGCTTCTGGGAACAAAATATAGCTCTGTGTGTGTAATGGGACTAACACACTTCAAGTCCTATAGGTGCTTCTGGGAAGAAAATATAGCTCTGTGTGTGTAATGGGACTAACACACTTCAAGTCCTATAGGTGCTTCTGGGAAGAAAATATAGCTCTGTGTGTGTGTAATGGGACTAACACACTTCAAGTCCTATAGGTGCTTCTGGGAAGAAAATATAGCTCTGTGTGTGTTATGGGACTAACACACTTCAAGTCCTATAGGTGCTTCTGTGAAGAAAATATGGGTCTGTGTGTGTAATGGGACTAACACACTTCAAGTCCTATAGGTGCTTCTGGGAAGAAAATATAGCTCTGTGTGTGTAATGGGACTAACACACTTCAAGTCCTATAGGTGCTTCTGGGAACAAAGTATAGCTCTTTGTGTGTAATGGGACTAACACACTTCAAGTCCTATAGGTGCTTCTGGGAAGAAAATATAGCTCTGTGTGTGTGATGGGACTAACACACTTCAAGTCCTATAGGTGCTTCTGGGAAGAAAATATAGCTCTGTGTGTGTGATGGGACTAACACACTTCAAGTCCTATAGGTGCTTCTGGGAACAAAATATAGGAGCTCTGCCTGCCTGCCACGAACACACTACAAGTCCTATAGGTGCTTCTGGTAACAAAATATAGGAGCTCTGCCTGCCTGCCACTAACACACTACAAGTCCTATAGGTGCTTCTGGTAACAAAATATAGGAGCTCTGCCTGCCTGTCACTAACACACTACAAGTCCTATAGGTGCTTCTGGTAACAAAATATAGGAGCTCTGCCTGCCTGCCACTAACACACTACAAGTCCTATAGGTGCTTCTGGTAACAAAATATAGGAGCTCTGCCTGCCTGTCACTAACACACTACAAGTCCTATAGGTGCTTCTGGTAACAAAATATAGGAGCTCTGCCTGCCTGTCACTAACACACTACAAGTCCTATAGGTGCTTCTGGTAACAAAATATAGGAGCTCTGCCTGCCTGCCACTAACACACTACAAGTCCTATAGGTGCTTCTGGTAACAAAATATAGGAGCTCTGCCTGCCTGTCACTAACACACTACAAGTCCTATAGGTGCTTCTGGTAACAAAATATAGGAGCTCTGCCTGCCTGCCACTAACACACTACAAGTCCTATAGGTGCTTCTGGTAACAAAATATAGGAGCTCTGCCTGCCTGCCACGAACACACTACAAGTCCTATAGGTGCTTCTGGTAACAAAATATAGGAGCTCTGCCTGCCTGCCACGAGCACACTACAAGCCCCTCTTTGTCAATCAATCTTTGTAACTGAATCTATCTAACTCAATCTCTGCAAGTGAATCTCTCTCTCTATCTATCTAAATGCAGCAGAGTGTCACAGGAACAGCCTGCTCAATCTGCGCCGGAACAGCATGTGACCGGCGCAGACGGCGTGGCGGCGTTTTATAGGGGGGGGCGTGTACTACAGCCCCTGAGCTGTAATTGGCTACAGGCGTCCTGCCTGTAGCCAATTATGGCTCTTCGAGTTTCCGGGGCTGTGATTGGCCAAGCATGCGGGGTCACAGTGCATGCTTGGCCAATCATCAGCCAGCAATGCACTGCGTCGGCCGCGCCGGCCGCAATGCATTGCGGGGCCGCTCGCATCACACGAACGTGATGCGAGCGGCCAAAATAGTTCTGGGCTCGCCGAGCGAGCGAACGCCCGGTGCTCGATGCGAACGTGGGTTTGCATCGAGCACCGGGCCCATCCTTACATATGAGTACATATGTGCATGTTGCACTTGTGTTAAAAAGTATCCTGTTCTCTTTGAATTGCTTCCTTTGTGTAAAATCTCTGGTGATCCTGCCAGTCCTCCTGCTTTCCTATTTCAAACCAGGCATGAGAGCACATCCATCTCAGTGTGGTCAGTCTTCTGGCTGTGCTGGGAGAACAGTTTTCCTGTCCTCCAATGATCAGACTAGTGCTCAGTGACCAGTGTGCTGCCATTTCTCCACCCCTAGCTCTTTAAGCCCTTTATGCAGCTGAGAACCGAGGTTATGTGATTATTTATTTAACCACTTCAGCCTTGGAAGGATTTGGCCCCTTCCTGACCAGGCCATTTTTTGTGATACGGCACTGCATCGCTTTAACTGACAATTGCACGGTCATACGACGTTGTACCCAAACAAAATTGATGTAATTTTTTCCCCACAAATAGAGCTTTCTTTTGGTGGTATTTGATCACCTCTGCGGTTTTTATTTGTTGCGCTATAAACAAAAAAAGAACACTTTATTTTTTACTTTTTGCTATAATAAATATCCCCCAAAAAAATTTAAAAATCTAATTTCTTCATCAGTTTAGGCCGATATGTATTCTTCTACATATTTTGGTAAAAAAAATCGCAATAAGCGTATATTGATTGGTTTGCGCAAAAGTTATAGCGTCTACAAAATAGGGGTAAAATTATATCATTTTTTATTTTTTTATTTTTTTATTTTTTTTTACTAGTAATGGTGGCGATCTGCAATTTTTATCAGGACTGCAACATTGCAGCGGACAGATCAGACACTTTTCACACTTTTTTGGGACCATTGAGAGTTATACAGCGATCAGAGCTAAAACTAACCACTGATTACTGTATAAATGTCACTGGCAGGGAAGGGATTAACACTAGGGGGGGGCGATCAAGGGGTTACGTGTGTTCCCTGGGTGTTTTTCTAAGTGTAGGGGTTTTTTGACTGACTGGGGGAGGAGACATATCGTTGTTCCTACTTAGTAGGAACGCAGGATCTGTCTATACCCGACTGAAAGAACTGGGCTTTGTGTGTTTACACACACAGATCTCCGTTCTCTTTCTGTCAGGGTGCCCAGCGGCAACAGTATAACTGCGGCGGCTGGTCGGCAAGTGGTTAAAAAAAGGTATTTGATCATTTTTATATAAATATACATTGTATATACACAAATGCTTTTCCTGCCATTTCTATTTTAAACTGAATGGGTTGTTTTACAAGGTAAGGGGTCCCATTCTTTAAACTGTTGTTAACCCCTTCCAGCCCTTTAACTGGGTCTTTAGACGGAGGGGTGGGGTAGACTTCCCGGTTACGTGACCACTGTGATTGGCTGTCATAGTGTCACGGCTCCTGATCATTGTTAGAGACCAGGAGCTGGTGGGGACAGCTTGGTCGCTTTGTTGGGAGCATGCAGTAAGCGTGTTCTAAGCACAGAAACCTCAGCCTCCATGGATGCATATGTGTGGCGTGTGGTTGCTAAGGTTCACCCTCCCGCTGTCACACATATGCGTTACGTGATCGGTAAAAGGTTAAACATTAATTTACCTAATTTTCATGTTACGGAAGAAGTGTTAAATATATTCTCAAATAAAAATGTAAATTTTGGGAGATTCCCAAAGTCATATAAAATAAAGCAGGTATTTATGGTGATATTTCCAAGACAGAGCATGCTTTCTGACACCCATCCCACAGAGAAAAACTGCTGCTGTCCTATTCCATGCTTTTGTCTACAACTGCAACTTCCATAGTACAGTAGGCTAGAGAGCAAAGAGAACACAAATGTCAAATATATTTCTGTATAACTGTAAGTCTGTAAGTACTTCTAAAGAAAATTTATAGTTTTTTTGTATATTTTTTACCACTTGCTGACCAGGTCTTTTCTGGAACTTTTTGATTACAAGTTTAAATTAGTATTTTCTTCCTGGAAAATTACTTAGAACCCCCAAACATTATATCTATATATATTTTTTTTACCAGAGACCCTAGAGAATAAACTGGCGATCGTTGCAATATTTTATGTCACACTGTATTTGCGCAGCGGTCTTTCAAACCCAATTGTTTTGTAAAAAAGACACTTTAATTAATAAAAAAAAAAAAAAAACACAATAGTTACCCCAATTTTTTTGTATAATGTGAAAGATGATGTTACGCTGAGTAAATAGATATGTAACATGTCATGCTCTAAAATTGCACACACAAGTGTAATGGCAACAAACTACAGTACTTAAAAATCTCAAAAGACAATTGTTGGTAATCAGTAGATCTAGTAACTAGTTTCTAGTTGGTGCGCCTACCATCTGACCCATGGAATTGTCCTGCAAGACATTTAGGAACTGGCAAGCCTAAGATGAATGTGTGGTTCCCTCCGCCCAGTCTATGTCTGGATAATTAAAATCCCCCATTATGATAACACTTCCCATCCTTGCTGCTAATCCAAATTGTGATAGGAGGTCTGCTTCCCACTCCTCCCTCAGGTTAGGGGGCCTATAGCACACTCCCAGTATTATTTTCCCCTTAGCTTCATTCCTTTGGAGCTCTACCCATAAGGATTCCACCTCCTCCCTAGCTCCCTTAGTGATGCCATCTTTCACATTCACTTGTACATTATTCTTGATATACAGACATACCCCTCCCCCTTTTTTACCCTCTCTGTCCCTGCGATAAAGGGTATACCCTTGAATGGTTGCCAGCCAATCATGAGAGCTGTCTCTGAAATTCCCACAAAATCCAAATTCTCTTCGTACAACAGTATCTCTAGTTCACTCATCTTGTCTGCCAGGCTTCTGGCATTGGTGAACACGCCACCCCTCTTATTGGGTGTTCCGAGATTGCAACTAGGACTTGTTAATATACTTACCTTGGGTTTATGTGCTTTAGTCACCCTACCACTAATGCCCCCAATACTACCCTCTGCACTAAGTTCCGCGCTGACTATCTCTACACCTGGACCCTCCCCCCCGTCACCTAGTTTAAAAACCCCTCTAACTTTTTGGCCATCTTTACTCCCAGTCTATCACCTTTACCCTCAGCTTCTTTAGCAAGGCAGTGGTTGTCTTGGAGGTGTGTGAATATAAAGTCTATTCTAAATGCAGAGTATATATATTGTCAGGACCTGGCAGTGCCGGGACAAGGTCATTCGGTGCCCAGGGCGAAGATGAAAAACTGCGCCCCCCCCGATGTGAAAAGTTACAGCGCCTACAGACGATGGGATCTATACTAATGCATCAGTGACAATGCATTAACCCCCTTCCTGCTGCATATTACCAATACCATTGCTAATTAAGCAAACTCCCCTCAGAGACTGCAGACATGATATAAGACAAGAGATGGTTAGAGACTGAGGACATCATACTAAAGATGGTCAGAGACTGCAGACATGATACAAGAGATCAATGCAGCCTCACCAGTGCCCATCAAATGCAGCCTACTGCTGTGCCCATCAATGCCGCCTCACTGTGCCCATAATCGCAGCCTCACTGTGCCCATCAATGCCGCCTCACTGTGCCCATAATCGCAGCCTCACTGTGCCCATCAATGCCGCCTCACTGTGCCCATCAATGCCGCCTCACTGTGCCCATCAATGCCACCTCACTGTGCCCAGAATCGCAGCCTTTCTGTGCCCAGAATCGCAGCCTCTCTGTGCCCATAGTTGCAGCCTCTCTGTGCCCAGAATCGCAGCCTCACTGTGCCCATCAATGCCGCCTCACTGTGCCCAGAATCGCAGCCTCTCTGTGCCCATAATTGCAGTCTCTCTGTGCCCATAATCGCGCCTCACTAAAGGGTTCACAAATGTGGAAGTTAGATACATTTTGAAGACTGCAGCAAGCCATAATGACATTCAAATGTGTTCCCTTATTTTTTCTTTTTGTTTTGTTTTGTCTGTGGCACAGTTTTCATTGTTATTTGTATGCACCTTTTTTGGTGCCCTAGGCAAATAACAGGCTTTCTTAAAGCAATGCACTTTAAAGCACCCCCGTGGTACAAATGGACTCTTACGCGTACACACGGTCGGAATTTCCGATGAAAACAGTCCGATGGGAGCTTTTCATCGGATTTTCTGACCGTGTGTATGCCCAACGGTCTTTTTCTTTGGATTGAGAACCTGTTCTCAATTTTTCTGACGGAAAACCTTTCTATCGGATTTTCCGATCGTGTGTATGCAATTCCGACATGCAAAATTCTGACACATGTTCGGAAACAATTCTATGCATGCTCGGAAGCATTAAATTATAGTGCTGTCGAACGTGTTTTATGCCGCTGTGTTATTGACCATCGGAATTTGGTGTGATCGTGTGTAGGCAACACAGCTTATGCGGAATTCCGTCGGAAAAAAACGTCAGAGTTTTTTCCGACGAGAATTCCGATCATGTGTACGCGGCATTACAGTTTACACTTTAATGGTCAGTGCGGCCTGGGTGTACATTATATCCTCTCTATATGCCATCCCCTGGTTTCTGCATAAATAATTACTGTATACTTGTTTACCTAAGATTAGGATGGCACTATTTTCACAGCATGGCTGCATACATCAAGCTGTATGTGGAAAATTCAGCACTGAGTCAGTAAAGCATGCCAGATCAGATCATCCCCCGTGGATCTGACATGGAGCCCTCTCCCTAACTGCTATCAGTTGAGCCGGATACCTGCTCTGACGCTGAGAACCTGCACGGGACCCAGCTGCCATATCCACCACCATCAACGCTGAGAGATGCAGACCTGATGGCCTGCTTTAAAACTTTGCTCCAGGGCGAGTGTGTGTTCAGCTGTGCCGTAACAAGGTCCCGCCCCCTTAGACCGGCTAGTGTGATAGGCGGAACACTTATTCAATCTGCTATCACACGAGCCGGTCTAGGGGGCGGACCTTGTTATGGCACCCGGCGAACACATACACAAATCCGGCTCCCTGACACACAGCGCTCCTGGCGCTGTGTGACAAAAACAGGAGGAGAAGGAAGTGGGAGGGGATCGCTGCAGCCACAGTATCAAATCGGCCCCAGGACAGGCGGCCTGTAGTGTGGCTTCTACTGCGCCCCCCTTCCTCCAAAAAATTGTGCCACCCAGGGCATCCGCCCCTTCTGCCCACCCCTTGTACCGGCCCTGGGACCTGGACTTGAACCTGGGACAACAGCTGTGTTCCCGGTTCCCTTCATTGCTGTGTCTGGCAATGAATCTTCTCACTGAGCTATCTGAGATGCTGGACAGTGCCTTGTCAGATCCTTTAGACAACCCTGCCTTGTACCTTGATTTCAGCTGAACCTTGAACTCTTTGCTCCTCCCACGAACTTCCTAATATAAGCCATGTCTCTGCACTTCCTCCTTGCCAGAATATTGTGCTATCTCACTCCTGTCTTCCCTGCTGCCATTCATATTTGCTACTGCTCGTTATCGACCCTTGGCTTGTTCCTCGACTACGCTTCTGCCTGATCCCAACCTGCAACTACTCGTTACCGACCTTTTGGCTTGTTTACTGACCACGCTTCTGTTTGAACCTTACCTGTCCATCCGCTACTGAACACCGGCTTGCTCACCTCCTGGTGGGGCGATCCTGAGGACCGTGACCTGGTACTAACACGCAGCAAAATCCACCTCCACCATCGGGAGCTCTGGTGAACACCGGTTAGTACTTATGCCGCGTACACACGGTCCTAATATCCAACGTAAAATGTGTGATCGGAGCTTGTTGTCAGAAATTCCGACCGTGTGTAGGCTCCATCGGACAGTTTCCATCGCAATTTCCGGCGCACAAAATTTGAGATCTGGTTCTCAAATTTTCCGACAACAAAATCCGTTTGCGTAAACTCCGAACGCATGCTCAGAATAAATTACGAGACAGAAGCGCTCGGTATGGTAAAAATAGCATTCGTAATGGACATTTGTATTTGTGAAAAATAAATAGACATTTATTCTGGGTCATAACAAAATAAAGAGGAAGGCAACGCTGGAGAAACTGGTAAAATTTGCGAAGCCTTTGTATCCCAGGGCACACATCTATTATTTTACAGTCAAAATTGGTGGCCTGAGGAGTTTTGCCAGACCAGACTGAACCCAGGCCATCACTCTCTTGTCTTCCTTACACGCTTCCTTCCAGACTGTGGCTCTGGTGTTGGAGGTATGGCAGGAGGTGGAGGAGGAGGACCTGGAGGAGGAGGAGGAACATGGTTCAACTCACAAATGTGGCTTTGGCTTTAAAGTTCGTCCCTCAACTCCTTATTTAGGGCTTGCAAGATCACTTCCTCACATAAGAGGCGTTGGCCCTCCTCCATTTCCAGCATTTTGCAGGCTGTCATGTAGGCATAGTCCTCTTGAACACTGGGGGGGGGGGGTTTCTGAGGGCTGCAGTAGCCTTCAGAAATAGGCCAATTACTGCCTCCTTCAGGTTACTCCTCTTCCTGGCACTTTTTTGTGGAAGGCCGAGGGGAGTGACCTGGGATTCGGGTAGGCTACTGGGCCCGGCCACCTCCTGGCTGCCACTTACCCCCGCCACCTTCTGGCTGCCACTTTATATGGCCTCCTCTTGGCTGAGGCTTGTTTATGAAAAAGGGACATAGTTTTAGTTTTTGGTTCATCAATCACACACAATTTCCAGCTCATGACTGTTGCAAATTGAATTTAATAAATGGAAAAGACTATCATTCTTACCCCAGCATTTTTCATTCTTGAAGACTGGAGAGTGCTGGCCTGGGTTCAGTCTGGCCTGCCAGAAAATGCAGTCTGTCATAGTACCACAGCCTGGGTACATAAATGTCATCTGCTGCAGCTCCTGACCTCAGGGAATCCTGGACCTTCTTGAGCTCCCTAATATAAGTGCTCCTCATGCCACCAATTAGGGCCTTCAAATAGGGGATGTATGCCTTGGGGATCACCGACTTCACAAATTCCAGAAATTGATCCAGCTCTGCTTTCCTCTTTGGTTTATTGTTATAAAAGGGGTGGTTTACCTGCCACAGACAGGGCAGCTCCCTGTACATATCAATGAATATGGGGATAAAGTCCTCATCATTGAATAGATCCATTTTCTCTGCAAGACACAACGCAAGACACAACACAAGACAAACCCTAATGTCAGGCGAAACTCTCCTAATCTTGACCCAATATAGGCCTCAATTTATAAGCAGTATAGGCCACTGATGCACCAACTTAAAATTGTACCTTTGTTATAACGATCATCGCTTCCGTTACTTTAAGCTCACAGATCATAAGTACGATGCACACGTGTTCCACTTTATATACACTGTGCATGCGTGAAACTCCGCCCGCCCCTGATGTTCTTTCTAGTCTATTCCCTGCCCCTTGTCTTTCGGTAAACAGAGCAAATGGCGGAGAGACAACCAGCTGCATGCAGAGGAGAGCAGCAAAGACAAAAGGCCGGAGCCCCGCACCTCCCGATCCTGGAGGAGATTGAAGGCCTCAATTATGGCATTTAGGGATGGTGGAGACGGTGGACATCTTCAAGGGGGCCGACTATGATGGAAAGTATGGATCGTACCCAAACCCAAATGTGAGAAAGGCCAAGATCATGCCTAAAGTTGTGAAGAGTCTGCACAGGAATTTTGGGGTACAGCGATCCAAGGATCAACTGAGGAAACAATGGTCAGACCTCAAATTGAGGGAGCACGATCAGTACAGAAGAATAAAGAGAGTGCTGCAAAAAAGTAAGTATTTTGTTGTGTGTTCCTATTTTTCTTCTTAACGTTTGTGCTGCTCCATGTGCTTTTCTTTACTGTTGTACATTTTAAAATTGAAACTTTCATGTTCATGGCCACAGTAATCGGTCGTAGGAAACATCATTCGTTCGCTCACTTATAAGATGTTTTAGGCAGATACAGGTTAACTACATTTGTTCATGCCTATTTGTATTAAAATAAATTTGTTGTCTAGATGGGTTTGTAACTAGAATGAAATGCAAACTAGAATGAAACTCAGCAGCTGTTTACACATCTGGATGCAGAAGCACTAGTGTGGGACACCAGAACAAACTTTCTAGGGTATCCCACACAGGTGCTCCAGTGGGTACTAGGGGTGTCTCCATGTGTGAAAATTGTACAAAAAAGGGAAGTATTCCAGCTTTGAAAATGAAATGAAAATGTCTTCAGCTTGGAACTCTGCCAAAACAGACAATTGTACGACACTTCCAAGCAATGTTTCATATTCCTATTTCTGCCCTACAATATCTGTGTGCTAAGTATACTTTTTTTTTTTTAATTCACATAGGATGAGGACACCAGGGACCCCCCACCCCCGAAAGAAGGGGAAGTCACCAAACCACAAGCAAAGGCTGAGGAGGGAGAGGTTTTGGAAGTGTGCAAAATTGTCATCACAACAGGTGAGTGTCTGAGACCACAGTTTTAGGTAAGATATCTGTTCCTGCATATTTATAATACATACATTTTATTTTTTTAGATATCTGTTCCTGCATATTTATAATACATACATTTTATTTTATTTTTTTTTTAGGTGATGTGGATGTTGTGGAAGAAGAATATAAGTTCATCAGTGAAAGTGCCCAGATTCTCATCGGGGGGAGAATAGGGTGCAATCGCGATTTAGAAAATCTAATGCAAAACATCAATGATGTTCAACAAAAAATGAAGAGCATCATTGATGTTTTAGGGATAATCTAAAACACACAAAAATGTAACCCTTTTTTCGTGTGTTTTTGGTTTTAAAAAAAAATGTTTTAAAGTATTTTAAAAGTCAAATTTTGAAGATGCACACAGTGTGTCAACATGTGCTATCTGCCATCAGGGGATATCAATGTACGCGTTTTGTGGGTACAACCCCTTCCTCGCTACTAAAGTAGCTGAGAGGAAGGGGTTGCACCCCCAAAACACGTCCATTGCTCCCCCCATGATGGGAGCTACCACATGTTGACATTAGGCATCAGGAGGGAAATCCCCAGTTTGAATCCCAATTTGTGTGCATCTTCAAAATTTGGCTTTTACAGGGGTGACATCACCCAATTTGATGAAGTATGTTTCACAGTTTGGACATACTAATGTCTGATATTGCCTTCACTTTCTCAAAAGTTGAACTTTGTAAGTTCCTGAGTTGTGTATGTTATGTTTTGAAACATGCCTGTTTAACCAAAAAAGGCTATTTCTAATTAATGTGACAAAAATTTTTTATTATACACCAAAGATGTTGGTTTGTTCAAAAACCCTTTTCTAAACACACATGGGAATTTGTGCTTTGAGTGAAAAGTTTTCTACTCAACAATGTGTGGCTTCTTCTTTCAATGATCAAAAGCAGTTTTTGGAGTAAAAGTTGGTGTTTACAGTGACAATGGAGGTTACTAAAGGCAAATCCACTTTGCACTACAAGTGCAGTTTCATGTGCACTTTTAAGTGCACTTGGAGTGCAAAGTGGAATTTCCTATAGGAAATAACACCCACAGTGCTTTCTAATTTGTCACAATCAGGCCATTTTCATGACTCCACAAAATTCATTCATGGTGCTGAAAATGATGAATATTTTTGTCAGTAATGCATTACATACATTAACAACAAAAACAAGGTGTGTGTGTAGCAGACCCACAACATAATAATAGTCTGTTGAAGAGATTGTCACCTCATGTATCAAATAAATTACAATTGCACTATTGAAGAAAATGTCCAAAAATAAATGCCTATTGGAGAACCTAGGAGACAGCTAAAAGAAACCCAGGCAGTAAATCAAAGGAAATCTTCTTTCAGTTTAAGTTAAAAAATTTAGGATAAAATGTTTCTTGATTAGTTTCTAGCATATCAATGGCCCCTCACCCATAAAGTACTCGACAAACTTCTGTCTTACTTCATGGGCGGTTGGGGGGGGGGGGGGGGGGGGGGCAAGCCAGGGATGGCCAGCTTCAAGCGCCGTCAGGGCTTCTTGTTGCTTCTTGTTGAAGTCTGGCCTCAGGCCCAACTGAGGCAACATAGTTCATTGAATTTTTCCTTAAATAGTTTTGTAGAATGCAGCATGCAAGGTTTATCTGGTTAAGTTTATATTCCGCCATGTTGATTGGCGTAAGGAATAGGCGGAACCGGCTGGCCATTATCCCGAAAGCATTCTCCACCACTCTTCTGGCTCTGGCCAGACGGTAGTTATAAACCCTCTGGTCTGGGGTGAAGGTCCTCATGGCTTCAAAACGGTCGGCTGGTAAGAACGAACTAACAGAAAGCGCTGAAAAACAGAAAGGCCGGAGCTGAAAATCAGATACGAGCGGACAAGAACGTACTGAAAATCCAAAACGTAATAGAAATACGAACCCACAAGCACAAACTGAAGAGCAGTAACGATCGTAAAAGCAGGAGGCTGAAAAGTGCAAATCATCTGTCACCAAACTTCTACTAACACGAGATTAGTAGAAGGAGTCCAAAGGGTGGCGCACTTGGTATTGAACTTCCTCTTTTTAGTGCCGTCGTACGTGTTGTACGTCACCGCGTTCTTGACGTTCGGAAATTCCAACAACTTTGTGCGACCGTGTGTATGCAAGACAAGTTTGAGCCAACATCCGTCGGAAAAAAATTTAATGTAGTACTAAAAACCTTTATAAGGCTAGTACTGAACAATTAATAGTGAAAAGCGAAATGTGAAAAGTGTGATGGGGGTAAAATATATATGAACGTGTATGTGCATACGTTGTATTATATATACAAAAGTATGAAAATATAAAGCTATAAAAAATACATTTGAATTGTTGAAGTAATGTGTCAAAAGCAATATATGTGCATAAAATGTATAAAAAAACATGTAAACACATGTGACTATATGACGGAAAGGTCTATATTGTGAAAATTAAATATTGATATATGTACTATGTTAAATAAGTACAACCATTACCCATATATAGTGTGTAAAAGTAATAATAATGTTAAAAATCCCAATCCTATTTGATGTGCAAAGATCTAAATGTAGATAATGGTGAGTATTGACATGGTTACTAATATATTTATTATGTTAATTGATAGACAAACTGCTGGGCATCGTCCCACTACTTTATTCCATATAGAGAAATTTTAGAGCATTGTCTATGACCACATGTCCTATTTCAAATTTCTCTATATGGAATAAAGTAGTGGGACGATGCCCAGCAGTTTGTCTATCAATTAACATAATAGATATATTAGTAACCATGTCTAAATGTCTACATTTAGATCTTTGCACACCATTATATGGGTAATGGTTGTACTTATTTGACATAGTACATATATCAATATTTAATTAATAATTTTCACAATATAGACCTTTCCTTCATATATTCACATGTGTTTACATGTTTTTTTTTTATACATTTTATGTACATATTGCTTTTGACACATTACTTCAATAATTCAAATGTATTTTGTATATCTTTAAATTTTTATACTTTTGTATATATAATGCAACGTATGCACATACACGTTCATATATATTTTACATCACTTGATTTTCCCTTGTCACATATATATGCATTTTAGATTTTCTTTATGGGCACATCAATTATTCACAGTTGTTTTGTGTTACACACGATGTGTGTAGATTTCTGGTGACCAATCAAGTTTAATTGGCTTATTAACCAATTAAAGTTAATTTTATAATCACATGGTACACAATGAAAAAGTATTTATGTTCATTTCTGTGAATAGTAGCTATGACTAAGCACTACATCGAAGTGTGAAACACGTTAGCTCCTGTCTGTTCCTGCTGTGGCTTGTATTTTTGTTCACAAGAATTTTTGAATAAAAGGCAAAAAAAATGTTTTTTGAGTGCGGCTGTGTCAGGAAAGGGTTCTCCCGTCGGTGGCGTCGTTGGTCTCTTGGATCGCAGTACCAGTGTCCACCATCGGGTGTCTTCCAACACTCAGTATCTGTAGTGGAGGAATTCACCTGTTGGTGGCACTGTTGGATTCCTTGGGCTGTAGTACCAATGTCCGCCAGCGGGGGTCTCCCAGCATTGTGGAGCAGACAGCACCTCCTGCGTTCAGGTGTCACTTGAAGCTAATCACAGGCATACATATAAATACCCGGCAAGCACTCACATGTTTGCCTTGGTTTCGTCCTTGTGCCCTGACCTGCTAGCCTGGAGCCTGGAGCCTGGAGCCTGGAGCCTGAGCCTGAGCCTATCCTGATCCTGTCCCTCCTGTTCCCTTTTATCCTTGCCTGTAGTCTGATTCCATTTACCTTCCCCCATCGGCTGATTCCCTGTGTATGACCCTGGCCTGGCTTACGTTTGTGTTTCTGGAACTGCCCTTTGTTTATCTGCCGATCCTCTGTGTATGACCCTGGCCTGGCTTACGTTCTTGATTACGGTATTCCCCATCTACTGTATATAGTTATCTGTAGGTCACTGTTTGGTTTATTGTCACTGTTTGGTATTGGAGGTGTTTGTGTACTTATATATCACTAATCTTAATAAACATTTCTATTCACTTTTTACATGCGTTTTGGTTCTTTCCTTGCAGCCCACACAGTCTGGTCTTACCTGGTACATGACAGTAAACCAAGGCCATCTCTGACCAAAAGTGGCTGCATAGAGGGACCATCTTAGTGCTGTTTACGCTGCAGAGATGAATTCGGATGTAATTATTTATTATGCTTTGCTTGCATCAGAGAGTAGTGAATATCTCAGCCAGACACTAAAAGAGTGGACCAGGGATCAGCTGCTGGAGATTATCTGTTTATCTCACTCTGTGGTTGATCAGGGCACTATACTGTTTGAGGATGTTCGGCCTTTGATTAAGATATGTACAGAGCTGGCTCTGCCCTGTATTCCAAAGGGCCATGATGACTTCTCTCCCCCCTTCAGCATTAACCAGGTGGCGTCCTTAGTGTGGCTGTTGGAGGATGACTCTGCATCCTTTTTGGAGCACTATTCGGTTTGTCCCAAACAGTTGTTGAATGATTGTATAGATGAAGTGCAGTCCCTGGTCAGACAGAGGGTATGTGAGCCCACTTTTGTTCTACCTGTCAGGCATGGTCAGACCTGTTATGCCCAGCTTCTGTCAGCTTTTCACAACCCAGACCTGCTACTAAACACCTGCCTGCTCAGACGTCTCTCATCACCCATAGCAAACTCAGCTACAGTCCAATATACCCTGCTCCCCACCAAGTATCAATACCCTGTTTCTACTTCCTGAACCTATCCTGCCTTTAACCCACCTGCCTCTTCTCTACTACCTACAACTTCCCCACAAAAACTTCCTCTGGCCGCTGTTCCCCCTTCCTTGCCATATCCCAGCCCTTCGTTTCAGTATGCCTCACCTCATACTTACAGTCCTACAGCCACCTACAGATCTCCAGCAGTTAAGCCAAAGAAGAAATGGAAGTTCGTCCCCACTCACACGATCCTGCCAGTAACCCAACTTGCTTCCATACCAACCCAACTTGCTTCCATACCAACCAACCAACCTGCTCCAGTCTGCTTGCATGCCAGCTGAACCTGATAACCCACCTGATTCTGCAAAACCTCTGGCTGCTATCCAGCCAGTGTCTCCACCTGAAGTTCCTGTGCCCCAGTCTGGTGTTCCTGTGTCCATGTAACATGTGAGGGAGGAAGTCAGGTGCCTATTCCACTTCCGGGTTATCGGCCGAGACCTGGAAGTTCCTGTATCTCTGAGCGGCTTCATTCAAACTGCTATATGCACCGCCGAGTGCTATAATCAGTACTAGACCTGCTGTATCCGTCTGAGAGTCCTGTGGTCCCGAGTGGCGAATCCCTGGATATCATCCTTCCAGGTGCTGTTTTCCCCTTTGACGTCAGGAGTTCCATCTGTGCTCATTCTGAGTGTCAGTTTTGAGTTACCATCTGGTAAGGAGCCTATATGTTGGTGGTGGCACCCTCTTTTTGTGTGGAGCACAGCGGTGTGGCACGAAGTAGCATGTGTATATGATTGCATTCCACTGGAACAAGGACTTATTGTGCAAACTACACTTACTCTGTGGACTTTCTTACGTTACTTCGTGTATTAATTAAGCACCACCTAGAAATCACATTCATCCAATTTATTGATGTATCCATTTACTTCCATAGATTGTTGCATTGGGTATCCATGATTATTATTGGGTTATAGTATCAATACTCCCTGAACATACACATTGTGAATGTTACCCTACTAGATAGTTATTCTTATAATTTAATGATAGCTACTTTTTACTTGGCGCAGTTTCTCTTTTTACGTTCCTGTGTCCATGTCCCAGTCCGATGTTTCAATACTTGCCGACCAGTCTGATGTGCCTACTGTTCAACCTGTTGTGCCAGTGTCTGCTGTCCAGCCTGTTGTGCCAGGGTTAACTGCCCAGCCTGATGAGCCTTTGTCTGCTGCCCAGCCTGATGAGCCCCTGTCTGCTGCCCAGCCTGATGATTCCCTGTCTGCTGCCCAGCCTGATGTATTCCTGTCTGCTGCCCAGCCTGATGTATTCCTGTCTGCTGCCCAGCCTGATGTGTTCTTGCCTGCTGCCCAGCCTGATGTGCCTCTGTCTGTTGCCCAGCCTGATGTGCCTCTGTCTGCTGCCCAGCCTGATAAGCCCCTATCTGCTGCCCAGCCTGATGAGCCCATGTCTGCTGCCCAGCCTGATGAGCCCCTGTCTGCTGCCCAGCCTGGTGTGTTCCTGTCTGCTGCCCAGCCTGATGTATCCCTGTCTGCTGCCCAGCCTGATGTATCTCTGTCTGCTGCCCAGCTTGATGTGCTACTGTCTGCTGCTCAGCCTGATTTGCCCATGCCTGCTGCCCAGCCTGATTTGCCCGTGCCTGCTGCCCAGGCTGATTTGCCATGCCTGCTGCCCAGCTTGAAGTGCCCGCTAACAAGGCTTGATGTGCTTGTGCCTGCTGCCCAGCTTGATGTGCCTGCTGCCCAGCTTGACATGCCTGTGCCCCCGCTTTAAGTCCCGATGTCCCACTCTGAAGTCCCGGTGTCCCAGTCTCAGCCTGAAGTTTCGGTGCCCGTGTCTCAGCCTGTCATGCCAGTGTCCGTCATCCGGCTTTCTGAGCCAGTGCCCGGCGTCCGGCTTGCTGATCCAAGGCCGTTACTCAGCTTGCTGAGCCGGTGCCTGTTACCCAGCCTGCCGTTGCGGTGCTCGCTGCTCGGCCTGATGTTCCAGTGTCTACCGCCCAGCTCAATGACCCGGAGCCTGCCGCCCAGCTCGATGACCCGGAGCCTGCAGCCCAGCTCGATGACCCGGAGCCTGCGGTCTGCCCATTGTCCAGTTTGAGGTACCCATTGCCCAGCCTGAAGTGCCTGTTGCCCAGCCTGACGTATCCCCATTTGTTGCTCAGCTTGATGCCATGGACTATGGACAATTACAACTAGTTGGAGCGTCCGGAGGCAGCTCCTTTGAGGGGGGTACTGTCAGGAAAGGGTTCTCCTGACGGTGGCGCTGTTGGTCTCTTGGATCGCAGTACAAGTGTCCACCAACGGGTGTCTTCCAACACTCAGGATCTGTAGTGGATGTATTCACCTGTTGGTGGCACTGTTGGATCCTTGGGCTGTAGTACCAATGGTCGCCAGCAGGGGTCTCCCGGCAGTGTGGAGCAGACAGCACCTCCTGCGTTCAGGTGTCACTTGAAGCTAATCACAGGCATACATATAAATACCCGGTAAGCACTCACATGTTTGCCTTGGTTTCGTCCTTGTGCCCAGGCATCCTGCCGCCCAGCTCGATGACCCGGAGCCTGCCGCCCAGCTCGATGACCCGGAGCCTGCCGCCCAGCTTGATGACCTGCAGCCTGCGCCCAGCTCAATGACCCGGAGCCTGCGGTCTGCCCATTGCCCAGTTTGACGTACCCATTGCCCAGCCTGAAGTGCCTGATGCCCAGCCTGAAGTGCCTGTTGCCTAACCTGACGTACCCCCATCTGTTGCTCAGCTTGATGCCATGGACTATGGACAATTACAACTAGTTGGAGCCTCCTGAAGCAGCTCCTTTGAGAGGGGGTACTGTCAGGAAAGGGTTCTCCCATCGGCGCTGTTGGTCTCTTGGATCACAGTACCAGTGTCCACCAGCGGGTGTCTTCCAACACTCAGGATCTGTAGTGGATGTATTCAACTGTTGGTGGCACTGTTGGATCCTTGGGCTTTAGTACCAATGTCCACCAGCGGGGGTCTCCCAGCAGTGTGGAGCAGACAGCACCTCCTGCGTTCAGGTGTCACTTGAAGCTAATCA
Source organism: Lithobates sylvaticus (assembly GCA_028564925.1). Lineage (NCBI taxonomy): Eukaryota > Metazoa > Chordata > Amphibia > Anura > Ranidae > Lithobates > Lithobates sylvaticus. The sequence goes on from CM053026.1 coordinate 107,293,201, forward strand.
CAGGCATACATATAAATACCCGGCAAGCACTCACGTTTGCCTTGGTTTCATCCTTGTGCCTTGACCTGCTAGCCTGTAGCCTGTAGCCTGTAGCCTGTAGCCTGAACCTGAACCTGAGCCTGAGCCTGAGCCTGTACCTGAGTCTGTACCCGAGCCTACCCTGATCCTGTCCCTCCTGTTTCCTTTTATCCTTGCCTGTAGTCGGATCCCATTCACCTTCCCCCATCGGCTGATTCCCTGTGTATGACCCTGGCCTGGCTTACGTTTGTGTTTCTGGAACTGCCCTTTGTTTATCTGCCGATCCTCTGTGTATGACCCTGGCCTGGCTTACATTCTTGATTACGGTATTCCCCATCTACTGTATATAGTTATCTGTAGGTCGCTGTTTGGTTTATTGTCACTGTTTAGTATTGAAGGTGTTTGTGTACTTATATATCACTAATCTTAATAAACATTTATATTCACTTTACATGCGTTTTGGCTCTTTCCTTACAGCCCACACAGTCTGGTCTTACCTGGTACATGACAGGCTGTCCAGATCTTCTTCCTGTTTTTGATTACAAATGCCAACATGTACTGTGACATACTGAAGCCGAGCATGATCCCCTCCCTTTGGAGACTGGGCCGCAGGGCAGTATTCCAACATGATAACGACCCCAACTGACCCACCTGACCTGCATGCTTTGGCCAATCACAGCGCACTCTGCTGAGAGAGCCATAATTGGCCAAAGGCGCCTTTGGCCAATCATGGCTCAGGGGGACTAAGTCCATGGTCCACACTATATAAGGCTGCTTACATAGTGGCCGTGTGTAGTGCTGTTGGCATGAACAGAGAGATAGCTCGAGTTAGATTAGGCAGGCAGGTTATTCAGTTAGTGGCAGTGTATTTGATTATATATATATATATATATACAGCTACATCTACTAGCAGCATTTCTGCACTGCAAGCACTTACATTAGCTTTGAAAAGTCATTTTCTTTTTAGTCTTTTTTAGATTTCTTTTTCTGTTTTGCAGAGCCTTGCCATGACCAGTGATTGGTGTTATGTAGTGCTGCAATGTAACAATTAGTATTATTTATGGATGCAATGTAACAATTAGTATTATTTATGGATGCAATGTAACCATTATGATTATTGGATCAATGGTATCCTCAGTGCTGAGAAATACAGACAGATACTTATCCATCATGCTATACTATCAGGGAGGTGTGTGATCCGCCCCGAATTTACAACAGCCTCAAACATACAGCCAATGTCATTAGGAACTATCTTCAGCGTAAAGAAGAACAAGGAGTCCTGGAAGTGATAGTTTGGCCCCACAGAGCCCTGATCTCATCATCATTAAGTCTGTCTTGGATTACAATGAAGAGACAGAAGGATTTGAGGTAGCCTACATCTACAGAAGATCTGTGCTTAGTTCTCCAAGATGTTGGAACAACCTACCTGCTGAGTTCATTCAAAAGCTGTGTGCAAGTAGAGCTTGAAGAACTGATGCTGATTGGAAGGCAAAGGGTGGTCACACCAAATATCGATTTGATTTAGATTTCTTTTCTGTTCACTTACTTTCCGTTTTGTTAATTGACAAAAATAAACTATTAACATTTCTATTTCTGAAATTAACATTTCTATTTCTGAAATTTATATTTCTTATTTTACAGCATGTTTCATATCTGCCTAAAACTTTTGCACAGTAATGTATATATGCTGCAAAAAAAAAAAAATATGTGTATTTATTTATTTATTTTTCCAAATGAGCCTGCAACTACAATCAGTGGAAATGTGTGCACATTGTCAGGCTTCTGCAACTCTTTGTACCAAGGTACAGACTTTCAATGGAATTGCTGGAGTGTCCATGGTGAGCACTGCATTCGTGTCCCATGATAATATAAGTCAGTGACATCAAAAGTAGGTTGATGGCACCATAAGTAGGTCAATCATAATATAGGTCAGTGATTTCATAAATAGGTCAATGACATCATAAGTAGGTCAATGACATCATAATATAGGTCAGTGATATCATAAGTAGGTCAATGACATCATAATATAGGTCAGTGATATCATGAGTAGGTCGATGACATCATAATAAGACAATGACATCATAATATAGGTCAGTGACATCATAAAATGATGTCACTGACCTATATTATGATGTCATTGACCTACTTATGATGTCACTGACCTATATTATGATGTCATTGACCTACTTATGATGTCAACCTACTTATGATATAATCTACCTATATTATGATGTCATCAACCTACTTATGATGTCACCGACCTATATTATGATGACATTGACCTACTTATGATGTCACTGACCTATATTATGATGCCATTGACCTATATTATGATGCCATCAACCTACTTATGATGTCACTGACCTATATTATGATGTCATTGACCTACTTATGTCACTGACCTATATTATGATCTCATCGACCTATATTATGTCATCAACCTATTTATGATATCACTGACCTAAATTATGATGTTAGTGACCTATGTTATAATATCATTGACCTACTGATGATGTCATCAACCGACTTATGATTTCATTGACCTATATTATGATGTCACTGACCTACTTACGATGCCATTGACCTATCATATGATATCATCAACCTACTTATGATGTCATTGACCTATGTTATGATGCCATTGACCTACTTATGATTTAATCAACCTACTTATGATGTCACTGACCTATATTATGATGTCATTGACCTATGTATGATGTCATCTTATAATGTCATTGACCTATATTATGATGTCATAAACCTATATTATGATGTCATCAACCTACTTATGATGTCACTGACTTACTTATGATGCCAGTGACCAATATTATGATGTCATCGACCTATTTATGATGTCACTATTTATGATGCCACATACCATTGTTGAACAGTGGTAGAAATTGGGCCTTTGGTGGTGGTACCACAACACTGTAAGTCCTCACAGTTACTCTTGGTGAAAAATTGGGCCTTAGGCACTGGTGCCACAACACTGAGCAGGGGGCACAATACACCCACTGTAACTGCCTGTGGTATAGCAACAGAGCAACTACAGCAATTGGGGTAGCTTCAGGTGTATACTGAGCAGGGGGCACAATACACCCACTGTAATTGCCTGTGGTATAGCAACAGAACAACTCCAGCAATTGGGGGTAGCTTCAGGTGTATACTGTGCAGGGGGCACAATACACCCACTGTAACTGCCTGTGGTATAGCAACAGAACAACTCCAGCAATTGGGGGTAGCTTCAGGTGTATACTGTGCAGGGGGCACAATACACCCACTGTAACTGCCTGTGGTATAGCAACAGAACAACTACAGCAATTGGGGGTAGCTTCAGGTGTATACTGTGCAGGGGGCACAATACACCCACTGTAACTGCCTGTGGTATAGCAACAGAACAACTACAGCGATTGGGGGTAGCTTCAGGTGTATACTGTGCAGGGGGCACAATACACCCACTGTAACTGCTCTAGGTTCAATCACAAGAAATTAGGACACTGTCCCTGCCTATCCTTCTTTCTATGAACGCCGCAACACACTACACAACAGCCGATCCCAAAGGTGAGGTAATTGCCTTAATGCATTGAGACTGATACTAAATAGATTGGTGCATAAGTGACACTCTGAGGTGCTCAAAACAGTACATATAAATAAACAATCTATGTATAGAAAAATTGTGCCTACTGTGATAAACAATTATATCGCACAAAGTTCATATTCATGAGCAACATGCAGCATGTGGAATCTCTTCAGACAGATTCCTGCATTAATCTCCTATGCTGAAAAGCGCTGAAATTTTGCAAGATGTCTGCTGGATTCCACTTGTAAGTAATCTCCAATGACTTGAAATATGATGTTTCATAAAGTAAAGTTGGACTGTTACCAGATATGGTAGATCCCTATTACAAAGATCAAACTCTCTGTGGGATATGACCGCCTGTGTGAAAATCACTCTCCTAGGTGGATTGACCTAATATAGGTCAATGACATCAATTACCTCATAAGTAGGTCACTGACATGATAATATAGGACAATGGCATCCTAATATAGGTCAGTGACATCATAAATAGTTTGATGACATCATAATATAGGTCAGTGACATCATAAGTAGGTCGATGACATAATATTTTTAGTGACATCATAAGTAGGTTAATGACATGATAATATAGGTTAATTACATCATAAAATAGGTTAGTGATATCATAAGTAGGGCAATGACATCATACATAGGTCAATGACATCCTAAAATAGGTCAGTGACATCATAAGTAGGTCGATGACATCATAATATAGGTCAGCGACATCATAAGTAGGTCAATGACATCATAAGTAGGTTGATGTCATCATAATATAGGTTGATGACATTATAAGTAGGTCAATGACATCATAATATAGGTCAATGACATCATAGGTAGGTCAATTACAATTCTTGATATAATATTTCACAGCAGGGCGCTCCAGCGCCCACCAAGAGTCACTTTGAGGGCTTACAGTGTTAACTTGTGGCAACACCAACACCTTCGGGCCAAATTTCTGCAGAGCCTATAGGGCAGGCCCCTACTTTCAAACATCCAACTTACAAACATCTCCTACTTGCAAACGGAAGGAGACAACAGGAAGTGAGATGAAAAAAGACTGACGGCCAAAAAAATTATACAGGGGTGATAACCCTTCCCTATGCTTTCCAAAAAGCTTAAAAATAGTTTTTTTGACTGGAGCTACACTTTAAAAATGTACCAGTTCAAAATTACAAACAGATTCTACTTAACACAACAAACCTACACAGTCTCTGTCTTATTTGCACTGCCTGTATACTGCTGTGTTGAGTATATAGGGCCTGGGGGCCCCACGCCTTTCCTTTTTTTAATTTGGGTATGGAGTTCCCCTTAATATCCCTACAGGACCCAAAGGGGCTGGTAATGGGCAGGGGGGCTACCCATGCCATTTTCTCAATGATGAGATTTCTCATGATTTCATCCATATTGCCGGAACCAGACATTACATTAAAACCGCAAGCAGTTTTAAATGACTTTTTTCTGTTAAATGTCATATTGTGCAGGGACTGTTCTAAACACGGGAAACACGTGCCACTTCACAGGCATACTATAGACACCCCCCAGGCACGATATTTAAAGGAATATTTCACTTTTTTTTTCACAATTTTTAGCTTTCGGTGTTCTCACATTTTGAATGACAATTACTCAATAACAGACCAATTTTTGTCCTTTTTTTTCACACATTTTGAATGACAATTACTCAGTCATACAACACTGTACCCATAAGACATTTTTGTCCTTTTTTTTCACACAACAAGAGCTTTCTTTTGGTGGTATTTGATAATGGTGGTCATCGCGGCCGATCACCGTTATCGGCGGCGGGAGAGGTGCCCCCCCTCCCGTCGCTCTCCCGTGCCTTCCGCCGCTTACCGGAACCGTCGGCAGCGGCGGAGGCGATCGGGTCCGTTCCCTGCCTGTGTATAGAGATGAGTGACGCTACGATGGCCGCCACTCATCTCTATACCATAGGAGGGCGGAAGCGACGTCAAAAACGTCACTTCCGCCCATACGTCTTAAAGGGGAATTTACAAATGTCATTTTTTTTAAATGACATTTTTTTTTTTTTTTTTAATCTTTGAAGTCCAAATATGAGATCTGAGGACTTTTGACCCCAGATCTCATATTTAAGAGGACCTGTCATGCTTTTTTCTATTACAAGGGATGTTTACATTCCTTGTAATAGGAATAAAAGTGATCAATTTTTTTTTTTTTAAACAGTGTAAAAAATAATACAATTAAGTAAAATAAATAAGAAAAAAACAAAAAAAATTTTTTAAAACACCCCGTCCCGACGAGCTTGCGCGCAGAAGCGAACGCATACGTGAGCAGCGCCCGCATATGAAAACGGTAGTCAAACCACACATGTGATGTATCGCCACGATCGGTAGAGTGAGAGCAATAATTCTAGCCATAGACCTCCTCTGTAACTCAAAAAATGCAACCTGTAGAATTTTTTAAATGTCGCTTATGGAGATTTTTGAGGGTAAAAGTTTGACGCCATTCCACGAGCGGCCGCAATTTTGAAGCGTGACATGTTGGGTATCAATTTACTCGGCGTAACATTATATTTCACAATCCAAAAAAAAATTGGGCTAATTTTACTGTTGTCTTATTTTTTTATTCAAAAAAGTGACTTTTTTCCAAAAAAAAGTGCGCTTGTAAGACCGCTGCGCAAATACGGTGTGAAAAAAAGTATTGCAACGACTGCCATTTTATTCTCTAGGGTGTTAGAAAAAAACAATATATAATGTTTGGGGGTTCTAAGTTTTTTTCTAGCAAAAAAAACTGTTTTAAACATGTAAACACCTAAAATCCAAAACGAGGCTGGTCTGGAAGTGGTTAATTTTTTTTTTTTTGCGCTATAAAAGAAAAAAGACTGAAAATTATGTAAAAAAAAAAATTATTTTTCTTTGTTTTTGTTATAAAATTTAGTAAATTTGTCATTTTTCTTGATACGTTTTGGCCAAAATTTATACTGCTACATATCTTTGGTAAAAATAAGTACAAATTGGGGTATATTATTTGGTCTTTGTGAAAGTTATAGGGTCCAAAAGCTATGGTGCCAATATCTGAAAATGGATCACACCTGAAGTACTGAAGGCCGATCTCATTTCTTGAGTCCCTAACATGCCAGAAAAGTACAAATACCCCCCAAATTACCCCTTTTTTGGAAAGAAGACATTCCAAGGTATTTAGAAAGAGGAATGGTGAGTTTTTTGAAGTTGTAATTTTTCCCCACAATTCTTTGCAAAATCAATATTTTTTTTTTCTTATTTTTTTTTTTCACAAAATTTTCATATTAGCAGGTTATTTCTGACACACAGCAAATCCATACCACAAATTACACCCCAAAACACATTCTGCTATTACTCCTGAGTACAGCGATACCACATTTGTGAGACTATTACACAGCGTGGCCACATACAGAGGCCCAACATGCAGGGAGCACCATCAGGTGTTCTGGAGCACCCAGGCAAATTCTGACATTTCTCTCCTACATGTAAATATCATCATTTATTCTCTAGAAAATTACATAGAACCCCAAAACATTATATATGTTTTTTTAAGCAAAGACCCTAGATAATACAATGGCGGTTGTTGCAACTTTTTATCTAGCACGGTACTTGCGCAGCAATTTTTCGAATGCGTTTTTTTTAAAAGGAAACTGTTTTGTGCTTTACAAAAAACAAAACAGTAAAGTTAGACCAATTTTGCATAATGTGAAAGATGAAGTTACGCTGAGTAAATAGATACCTAACATGTCACCCTTCAAAATTGCACACACTTGTGGATTGGCGCCAAACTTTGCTACTTAAAAATCCCCATAGGCGACGCTTTCAATTTTTTTACTGGTTACGTGTTTTGAGTTACAGAGGAGGTCTAGGGCCAAAATTATTGTTCACGCTATAACGTTCGCAGCGATACCTCACATGTATAGTTGGAACACGGTTTTCATATGTGGGCGGGACTTGCGTATACGTTCGCTTCGCGTATAGGGGCGCTTTAAAAATTATTTATTTTTTATTGTTCATTTAACTTTTTTTACTTTTATTGCTATTACAAGGAAATTAGCGGTGTTTTGCCGGCGGTATTACAGCGCTGCCCATTGATTTCAATGGGGAGCAGCGCTTGAGGAGTGAGTTCACCGCTTCTTTACCGCTCCAAAGAAGTTGCTGGCAGGACTTTTCCTGACGTCCTAACAGCGCACAGCGCACCGCTGCAGTGTGAAAGCCCTCTGGCTTTCACACTGCAGACAATGGTGCAGCTGTTTAAGGGCGTATTGCAGGCGCTATTTCTAACGCTATAGCGCCTGCAATAAGCCCTTGGTGTGAAAGGGGTCTAATGGTGACAGGATCCTGGGTTTCCCACGCAGTATCTCGGGAATAATGGGAAAAAAAGCCTCGATAGTGATATCGCTTTAAACGTTTTATTAAACAAATAATAACAATCCCCCAATGGGGTACTCACCGTAAACGGGTGACCCCGCCCCCCTCTGACATCACGGGGAAAGCCATAGGGAAGTCCCTGTGCATCAGAGGAGGGCGGGGTCACCGGGTGGCCCTGCCCTCCGTTATTTAAGAAGTGTCAGAAAAATCAAAGCGTCACACGGCTGAAGACTCCCACTGAGGCGGATCGTGCAGGCGGAGTGGAGAAGAAGCCGGAGAAAGATGCGGGACAAGAAGAGCGGAGGAAGAAGAAGAAGAAGAAGATGAGAAGAAGAAGTTGGAGGAACAAGTAGAACACAGAAGGCCAGAAGAAAGAAGATGAAAGAAGAAGAAAAAAAATAAAGGACTCCATTACCATTTCACACAGGGGGGGGGGTGGAATCTGGGGGTCCCCTTGTTAAAGGGGGCTTCCATATTCCTATAAGCCCCCAGCCCGCAGACCCCCACAATCACCGGGCATGGGTTGTGGGGATGAGGCCCTTCTCCCCATCAACATGGGGACAAGATGCTTTGAGGGGCTACCTCAAAGCACCCTCCCAATGTTGAGGGCATGTGGCCTGGTACGGTTCAGAAAGGGGGGGTGCTCTCTCGTCCCCCCTCTTTTCCTTCGGCCTGCCAGGTTGCGTGCTCGGATAAGGGTCTGGTATGGATTTTTGGGGGGACCCAACGCCATTTTTTTTTAAATTTTGGTGCAGGGTTACCCTTAAAATCCATACCAGACCTGAAGGGCCTGGTATGGAATTTAGGGGGACCCTCACGCATTTTTTTTTCATTTTGGTTCGGGGTTCCCCTGTGGGGAAATCCCCATGCCGTTTTTTATCAATGAACTGTTATGTGTATTGTCCGACCCAACAATTCATTGTAGCCACGAGTAGTTTTAAATTAGTTTTTTTCCTTTCGAAATTTCATTTTGCTGTCAGACTGTTCTAAACACAGGAAACATGCGCCCCTTTACAGGCATACTATAGACACCCCCCAGGCACGAAATTTAAAGGAATATTACACTTTTATTGTTTCACTTTAAGCATTATTAAAATCACTGCTCCCGAAAAACGGACATTTTTTAAAACTTTTTTTTGCATTGATACATGTCCCCTGGGGCAGGACCCGGGTCCCCAAACACTTTTTATGACAATACCATGCATATAAGCCTTTAAAATTAGCACTTTTGATTATTCATGTTCGTGTCCCATAGACTTTAATGGCGTTCACGTGTTCAAACAATTTTTTTGCGGGGGTGTTCGGCTCCTCCCTATTCAGGGGCTGCATACAGTATACTGCATACTTTTTTGTTCCAAATGAATATAAGCTGTTGCCTGGGTACTGTGCCACATGGGTGTGGTAATCTGTTGTTCAATGGCATTAGTTCATTTTTCTGTGTGTGTGTGTGGGGGGGGGGGGGGGGGGGGGGCATACAGCATTTTGCTATGGGGCCCTGTGATTTCTAGTTACACCCCTGGTTAGTGCAGTATGCAGTGACATGTGCTCAGTCACTTACAGCATTGCTGAATGCAAACACTCCTGGACTGCTGTGCTCTCTCCTCCTCCGCTTGAGTGAACGAGTCTGTAGGAAGAGTGGATGAGGCAGCCACACCCTTAGCCCCTCCCATGAACTTCGGCTGCCTGGGGAGATATTGAAGATCTCCGAGGTACAGCCTAACATGATTAAATGACAGGGGAGTGTTACAGGCAGCCTCCTACGCACCGCTGATGCTCCTGCTGACCCGATCGACTTGAAAAAGCAGTACATGTTTATAAATTAAGCTGCAAGGGGACAGGGAAAGTTTAGGGGCCCCCCATGCAGCTGGGGCCCCTGGGCAGTGCCCAGGTGTGCCCACTCATTTAGACGGCCATGTCTAGGAGCCCAGCACTGCCTTCTCCACTGCCAGGCTCATGGCTGATCATTGACTTCTATGACATCTACTAGCAACATTTCTGCACTAAAAAGCACTTACATTAGCTTTGAAAAGTAATTTTCTTTTCAGTATTTTTTAGATATCTTTTTCTGTTTTGCAGAGCCTTGCCATGACCAGTGATTGGTGTTATGTAGTGCTGCAATGTAACAATTAGTATTATTTATGGATGCAATGTAACAATTAGTATTATTTATGGATGCAATGTAACAATTAGTATTATTTATGGATGCAATGTAACCATTATGATTATTGGATCATTGGTGTCCTCGGTGCTGAGAAATACAGACAGATACTTATCCATCATGCTATACTATCAGGGAGGTGTGTGAAATTTACAACAGCCTCATTGTCATTAGTAACTATCTTCAGCGTAAAGAAGAACAAGGAGTCCTGGAAGTGATAGTTTGGCCCCACAGAGCCCTGATCTCATCATCATTGAGTCTGTCTTGGATTACAATGAAGAGACAGATGGATTTGAGGTAGCCTACATCTACAGAAGATCTGTGGTTAGTTCTCCAAGATGTTTGGAACAACCTACCTGCTGAGTTCATTCAAAAGCTGTTTGCAAGTAGAGCTTTGAAGAACTGATGCTAATTGGAAGGCAAAGGGTGGTCACACCAAATACCGATTTGATTTCCATTTCTCTTCTGTTCAGTTACTTTCCGTTTTGTTAATTGACAAAAATAAACTATTAAAATTTCGATTTCTGAAATTTCTATTTCTTATTTTACAGCATGTTTCATATCTGCCTAAAACTTTTGCACAGTAATGTATATCTGCTGCAAAAAAAAAAAATATGTGTATTTATTTATTTATTTTTCCGAATAAGTCTGCAACTACAATCAGTGGAATGTGTGCACAATGTCAGGCTTCTGCAGCTCTTTGTACCAAGGTACAGACTTTTAGTGGAATTGCTGGAGAAAGTGTCCTTGGTGAGCACTGCATTCGTGTTTCAAGATAATATAAGTCAGTGACATCATAAGTAGGTTGAAGGCACCATAAGTAGGTCAATGACATCATAATATAGGTCAGTGACATCATACGTAGGTCAATGACATCATAATACTTATGATATCATCTACCTATATTATGATGTCATCAACCTACGTATGATGTCACTGACCTATATTACGTCATCGGCCTACTTATGATGTCACTGACCTATATTATGATGTCACCTTATGATGCCATTGACCTATATTATGATGTCATCAACCTACTTATGATGTCACTGACCTATATTATCACTGACCTATATTATGATGTCACTGACCTATATTATGATCTCATCGACCTATATTATGTCATCAACCTATTTATGATATCACTGACCTAAATTATGATGTCACTGACCTATGTTATAATATCATCGACCTACTTATGATGTCATTGACCTATATTATGATGTCAATGACCTACTTATGATGCCATCGACCTATCATATGATATCATCAACCTACTTATGATGTCACTGACCTATGTTATGATGCCATTGACCTACTTATGATGTAATCGACCTACTTATGATGTCACTGACCTATAATATGATGCCATTGACCTATGTATGATGTCATCTTATAATGTCATTGACCTATATTATGATGTCATCGACCTATATTATGATGACATTGACCTACTTATGATGTCATTGACTTACTTATGATGTCAGTGACCTATATTATGATGCCATCGACCTATATTATGATCTCATCAACCTACTTATGATGTCACTGACCTATATTATGATGTCATTGAGCTATGTATGATGTCATCAACCTACTTATGATATCATTGAACTATAATATGATGTCACTGACCTATATTATGATGTCATTGACCTACCTATGATGTCATTGACCTACTTATAATGTCATCGACCTATATTATGATTACATCGACATATGTATGATGTCATCGCCCTACTTATGATATCACTGACCTATATTATGATGTCCCTGACCTATATTATGATGTCATCGACCTACTTATGATGTCACTGACCTATATTATGATGTCATTGACATATGTATGATGTAATCAACCTACTTATGATATCACTGACCTATATTATGATGTCACTGACCTATATTATGATGGCATTGACCTACTTATAATGTCATCGACCTATATTATGATGACATCGGCCTACTTATGATGTCATTGACCTACTTATGATGTCACTGACCTATATTATGATGTAATCGACCTACTTATGATGTCAATGACCTATTTTAGGTTGTCACTGACCTATGTATGATGTCATTGCCCTACTTATGATATCACTGACCTATTTTATGATGTAATTAACATATATTATAATGTCATTATCCTACTTATGATGTCACAAAAATATTATGTCACTGACCTATATTATGATGTCATCAACCTTTTTATGATGTCACTGAACTATATTAGGATGCCATTGACCTATATTATCATGTCAGTGACCTACTTTTGAGGTAATTTACCTACTTATGAGGTAATTTACCTACTTATGATGTCATTGACCTATATTAGGTCAATCCACGGACACTGCTGATGGGGATGCGATCATCATGTGTGTTTTTGGCCTAAGTTTAGCCTGTACCCCGGTATGGAGCTGGAAGGACAGTCTGCAGGAAGCCATGCATTGCCCCACAGACAATCTGATCACAGTTACAATGCTCTGCAGCCTCCAATGCAAAATTTCAACCAACCCACATTTTTTGGTGCATTTATTGCCATCTTGCTAAATGTGACCTATGCCTTTAACCCCTCCGTCCTGCCCGGACAGCTGGTGGGACCTTTCCAGGGACAGTGGAAATCCTGGACTTCAGGCCAGTGTGTAGAGGCGGAGAGGAGTAGAGCACAGCCCGGCATCCAGGAGCAGTCCATCCGCCTATCAGGAGCTCATCCCCGGCTCGGCACCGTGCACCGGGCTCCCCTGATTGCACCCCTCCGTCCCCATCCCCCCCCACCCCCTCCGAGCCGGGGCCGCGCATGCGCACTTGTGACGTCATTCTCCCCTTCGTTTGCTGAGCTGCCAAAATACTGTGTGAAGTAAAGTTGGCTGCGGGCCGGTCAGAGCTATGAGTGTCCGCTCCAGCTCCTACACGGGGCTCTCCGCACTCCGCTCTCCGCACACACATGTACTGTCACTCATTACCAGGCAAGGCTGAGAGAGAGAGAGAGAGAGAGAGAGCACAGCCCATACACAGCACTGTGCCCAGTCCTAGTGCCATCCCTGTGCACTGCTAGAAGGATGGTGGTGGCACCAGGACAGACCTGCTGGATGATGCTCTTACTCTTACTGCTGCTACAGGAGATGTGTGCTGTCTGCACTGAGTGAATGGGCAGCAGGCTGTGCTCATTGTCTCCTCACCACACTCATACAACATGCGAACGGTAAGAGGCATTCTTCTATGGACACTACTCACCCACAACTGCCACTCACCCTCAGGGGGGCACTGGTCACATGACTCACTGCTCCTCACAACTGTCACTTTTCTTCTCATCGTTATTATTATTATTATTATTATTACTGATGATCACCTTCTAGGAGCCCAGCACTGCCTTCTCCACTGCCAGGCTCATGGCTGATCATTGACTTCTATGACATCTACTAGCAGCATTTCTGCACTGCAAGCACTTACATTAGCTTAGAAAAGTCCTTTTCTTTTCAGTCTTTTTTAGATTTCCTTTTCTGTTTTGCAGAGCCTTGTCCTGACCAGTGATTGGTGTTATGTAGTGCTGCAATGTAACAATTAGTATTATTTATGGATACAATGTAACCATTGTGATTATTTATTGATACAATGTAACCACAGCACTGCTTTCAGTGTTGCCAATCTCTGATCACTGACTTTTTATTATTTATTTACACAAGGTAAACATTATTACTTATTGCTGCAATGTATCCACAGCATTGCCAATCTCTGATTATTGATTTTTTTTTACATAATTTATTGGTACAGTATTACCACAGCATTGCCAATCTCTGATTATTGATTTTTTTTTTAAAAATAATTTAATTGGTTTTTTTTTTTAAAAATAATTTATTGGTACAGAATAACCACAGCATTGCCAATCTCTGATTATTGATGTTTTTGATTATTTTGATGTTTTTGATTATTTATTGGTACAGTATGACCACAGCTTTGCCAATCTTTGATTGTTGATTTTATTTTAATGACTTATTGTTACAGTATGACACAGCTTTGCCAATCTTTGATTATTGATTTTATTTTAATGACTTATTGGTACAGTATGACCACAGCATTGCCAATCTCTTATTATTGTTTTTTTTTTATTTTTTTTAATTCTTTCTTGATGCAATTTAACCACATTACTGCAAGCTCTGATCATTTATGTTTTTATATTTGTTGGCACAGTCTAACCATTATAATTTATTGGCTCAGCATAACCACTGCATTGCTTTCAGTATTGCCAATCTCTGATTATTGATTTTTATATATATATATATATATATATATATATATATATATATATATATATATATATATATATATATATATATTGATACAATGTCACCACAGCATTGCCAATCTCTGATTATTGACTTTTTATTATATATTGAAACAATGTCACCACAGCAATGTCAAACTCTGATTATTGATTTTTTTTATTGACCATTGTCACCATAGCATTTCCAATCTCTGATTTTATTTATTTTTTTATTATATATTGATGCAATGCAGGATTGTCAATCTCTGATTAATGATTTTTTTTTAACTCTTTCTTGATGACACCCCAGCATTGCTTTCAGTGTTGACCATATCTGGTCAATAATTTTTTTTTTATCATTTATTCAATGTAACCATTATCATTTATTGATGCAATGCAGCCAGTGTTAATCTTTATTGATACGATGTAACCACAGCACTGTTTTAAGTGTTGTCAATCGTTGATCATTGATTGTTATTATCTACTGATGTAACCAGCACTGCCAATCTCTGATTTGATGTATTCCTTATGAATTATCTTATGCCTTTGCTGCCTTCTGTGTGATGTGGATGGGTGATGATTATTTATATTTTTACATATTCTAGGATACAGTGCTGATAATGCACTTAAAAGTGTTTTTTTCCCCCTGTTCTGATTATTAGTATTATTGAAGGTAACCAGCAATGTATTTAGTACTTCTGCACTGATTCACTTCTTATTTTGTCTATGAGCTGAGTTGATTAAATGCTGAATAATGTTAAAAGAGCTTGCAATCCATTTGCTGCTCAGTAGTAGATACAAAAAAAAAAAAAAAAAAAGTCCAGTGCTTCAGAAGTGGAATTGAAGCCAACATGTATGCTTCATGTAAAAAAAAAAAAAAAGAGAGAGAGAGAGAGAGAAGTCTGCTTAAGAAGTCAGACAAGTGCATAGCTTGTGTCTGGACTCGGAGGGGCAGCATGAACGTGTTCGCTCCGTCTGATGCTCTAGGATATGTTAAGCTCTTAATAGACTAATCAAAGAGATGTTAGAGTGCGGTTTTGGTTTCCTTCTGGCCACTTGGGATCTTAGATTTGTCTATGTGAGCTGAAGGAGTTCAGCGATCATAGGAAGAATACGTTTTGACTGCATAGGGAACTCTATATAGAGGGGTTATGTGAGGTTGAACCCCCCCCCCTTTTCCTCCAGTCGTGTTGAGCTTAACTAAACATGCTTTGTGGGTGCCAGAGATCTGCAGGACCCCAAACCCAACGAGGCAGTGCTGTGACTGTAAAGAATAATTTATTGGGTTATTAGCGGTTCTTATTTCTACTTTTGGCAGCTGGAGGTTTAAATAGAAATTTGGAGGTGCCATGCTGCCAATGTATTGACGTAACCTGCTTGCCCCCCCCCCCCCCATTTGTCTTCCAGCTGATGAATGCAGTCTTAGGTGACACCTCCAGCTGTTGTTGAACTGGCTTGCAGGGGATGTTGGCAGTAGTAGTACAACAGCAACTGGAGATTCCTTTGCCTTAGTGGAAATGAAGATATAGTCCAAACAGAGGATCACATACCTGTGTGTAATGCTTTTACTTTTTTTTTTTTTTTCTTCTAAATCTGATATTTTGGCTGCGCTAATTTCTTCCAGTCGTGCAGTGTAGAGGGAGCCCATAGGGGAGCATAGAGAGGGATTGTTATTATCTGACTGCCGGTGTGTAAGGCACATTGGTGCCAGATGTCTGGGTCACACGCCTTTTATCCAAATAGATTTAACTTTGCTGATGGATGGTAAAGGGAATATCAGCTGGAGGCAGGCTAGACATCTACCTCCTCCACTCCATGAAAACAAGGTGTGCTATGGACATTAGGAAATGGACATTTACTAAAACTCTTACTCCATGTATAACTCATTAATATACTCATGTATAACTCAGGCAAAGTTGTCATAACTGTCTGCTCCAGTGCTGCTCTAGGCAAGGCAAAAAATGGGCACTCCCTCCATCTAAATTTGTCCCACCCCATTTAAATTTGCCCCACCCCAGCTGTTTTATAATTGTGCATGCAGGGCCACTGTTAGAAATCATGGGGCCCTGTACAACCTACCTTTCGGTGTCCCCTTTGAGCCGCCCTGCCCAAGCTTTGAACATGTAATAGCATGAGCCATGGCAGGTACTCATTATGGAGAGATCTGGGGTCTGGGTTAGACCCCAGATCTCTCCTCTAGCCTCCAGAGCATCTGATCAAACTGAGATTGCTGCTCCTATAGGGCTTTAGAAAGCACTGTTTTTTATTTTGCAGGAATGAACTCTAAGGCCTGGTTCACACCTATGCATTTTTCAGTGCATTCTCAGTTTTGCAGTTTAACAGGCTACAGTCTAACATGGTTTCCTATGGGTCATGTTCAGTGGTGGCTGGTGTTTTTTCCTTTTGGGGGGGGGGGGGGGGCAAACAGACACCCCCCTGGTCAGTCGGCAGCAGCCCCCCCTCCCCGGGAGGACGGTCGGGACATCAAGGCCCAACACTTACCCCATCTAGGGAACGGGCGGGCAGCGTGTCCGGCAAACGGCAGCTTTCTTTCTTCCTTCTTTCTTCCTCCTCCTGTGGATCACAGCGGCTTCCGCCGTGCATCTCCTTCCTCCTCCTCCTAGGCATTCAATAGGATCACCTGTCCTTTCAGCCAATCAGGAAACAGGTATCAGGCTCGTGCTTCCTGATTGGTAGAGAGGCGATTCAGTGTTAGAAAAGCGAATATTCATTTGCTTTTCTAACACACCTGGGTTTGCTCAGAGCACAATGCTCTGCGCCACGAGCCCACCTTATTTTTAAGGCTATGTGAGCCTCTGGCTCTACTCAGGTGCTTAAAAAAACACCCCCGCTGCTGTAATTCATGTAATTCCATCGCCGTGGTGGCAGCGGCGATGGAAAGGGCAGGCGGCGCCCATGCGCCCTTAATGGACGCCCCTGGTCACATTCACATCTGTGCATTTTTTGGAAAGGGCCAGAAACTTTTTTCTGGTTTTTGGTTCCAAAGATTTCAGTGGATCAAAAATGTGCATTGAAAAATGCAAAATGCACCTAGAATATGCAAACTGTAACCTGTTGACCTGATAGGGGCAGGCCCGTAACTACAGGACTGGCTGTACTGCCTTATCAGCTGCCCTGTGTGCACACCCATGCAACAGCGACAAACAACGTACATCTATCTATAGATAATAGTTGTCGCTTTAAAAGCCTTCACGGGTTACCAATTAAGATTCAGGGCAGTTTCCCACTATCTGCGGCCGCAGCTCACAGCAGGGGGGCTGGTGCGTGTATGTTTATTGTTTCAAGTGCGAATCGGGTCCGAATTTTTGGCAGAATTCGTGCCTGAAATGGACCAGAAGACACACAGGACCCTTCTGCAATTCAGACTGCAGATGCCCCGGAGGTGTGTGAACCAGCTCCATTGAAAGCCAGTCACACTCTCCTGTCATGCAAAATGGATGCAGGGAAACCTGCATCCAATTCGCATTAGTGTGAACCCAGCCTTAAAGAGGAGGTCTGGTGCTAGAATTACTGCCATGATCTGATTTTCGCTGTGATACCTCACATGTGTAGGACAACAATTGCTGTTTGGGTGCATGCGGGACCAAAACGCAGATTCGCCTTTGCGTGCAAGCATTGGAGGAGGGGGGCACTTTAAAAAAAAAAATGTAATCACTTTTATTGCTGTCACAAGGAATGTAAACAATGTAAATCCTTCTGACAGCAATAGACAGTAACAAGTACTCCTTATGGAGAGATATGGGGTCTTTAAGACCTCTCCCCGTAAAAGCATTCAAAACACTAAGATCTGTGTTTTTGAATGATTTAGATTTTTCAAAACTGGCGCCAATGGTTCATGAGTAAACCAGAAGTGATGTCATGTCATCGCTTCCCGTTTACTGTTACAAACAGCCATGCAAAGCCGATCCCAGCTTTGCTTGGCTGTCCGGCCAGCTAGCGCATGCGCCGGCTGGTTAGTAGCTTGGGTCTCCCGGTGGGACGGGAGAGCCCAGGAGAGCCACGGAAGGCAAAGAGAGGGGGATGTCCCCTCTCGCTGCTTGTGATAGCAATCGATCGGCTTGTAAACTGCTCCCATTGCTATTACGAGAGAGCTGACTACTGGCTCTAAAAAACGATACTGGGGTGATGCCTGCAGCTGCATATCATCCCGATACAGACACCGTACCCCTAAAAAATGCCACCCCAGACAAACGCCTTGTTTGCCCTGCAGTAAATATGCCTATGGTCTGCTCTCCAAAACTTTTACAGTAAGCTGATATATAAAGTTTGTTAGGTCTTTAGCCACTTACCAAGCCATTGGATTGCATGTTTGCTTTGTATTAAAGTAGTTGTAAACCCTTACCATAGGCATGCGCACAGGGTGTGCCGGATGTGCCGGGGCACACCATTATCACCCTGTGTGGTGCACATTCTACAACACCAACCTGCTCTACCAACACTGTCCACTGCCCTTCTGAAACCGTATATATATATATATATATATATATATATATATATATATATATATATATATATATATGCGTTTTTATATATATATAAATGCATGTGTGTTTGAGCTTTGGGGTGCACACCCTAATTCAACAGGCTGCGCACACCTATGACCCTTACATGTACCTAGTGAAGTGAGTGGCCTCAGGTGATACACAGAAATTAAACAAATCCTCCTAAATAAGTTAGACCTGTTTATCTGCAGCCCTTTCTTCTCCACATCCATTAAAAGTGCTGGATTTTAAAGCTTTTGCGAATGTTCAGAAAAATGGGGCAGAGCGCTGAAGTTACACTCTGCAGAGCTCAGTGAGCAGAGAGGTTTGACAACTGATTGGAGGTAAGGGACACACCCCCTTCACACAGCACACAGGAAGAGAGCCGAGGCTGTCAATCATCTGGAGCTCCCATCCCCTCACCATTTTTCTCTTGGTGTCAGGAAAACTTGTCAAGTGATTCATGCTGATAGCAGAGAAACAAAGCAGCAGACACAAGTGATACTTAGTGCTCTTAATTGAGACAAGTACACACTGTAGAGGGATATGCTTTGTTCATTCATGTCTGAGGTTTACAACCACTTTAAGTGCATAAGGTCCAAAGGTGACACGACGATGTTATAACCCAATCAGAATTCCTCTCCTTCTTTTCTGACTTTAGTACAGTGGAACGTCATTTGCTTGCTGCGGTAGCAATACTTTACACATGGCTGTTGCTTAAAAACTGGGGCCTGCTTCTACCAATCAGATTGTGGCTGTTATTTTTCTGGTACGAAGGGAGGAAGGCTTGTTGGGTCCTATACCAGATCCAAATAATTGCAATTACCATTGCCAGACAGTGTGTTTTATATAAGAAAAAGGGGGAGATTTACTAAAACTGGAGTTTGCAAAATATGAAACCAATCAGCTTCCAGGCTTTATTGTCAAAGCTTAACAGCTGCGGCCGGTCCACAAGGGGCACAGGGGCACCGACCCCCAGCCCACACCATCTGTGTGGCCATGCACTGTGCAGGGCTCCAGACCAACAGGTCTCTACCAGGTCTGTCACCCCCTCACAAGCACGTGACCAAATCTTGAGGCCCCAATTGAGCAGTTTCACATTGTCCTTGGGGCACAGAGCACTGCGTCCCAAACCCTCCCACCCTGCGATACCAGTGAATCAGCAGTGGCCAATCAGGACAGAAAGACCCAGAACCTGAAATGAAGACCGGGCCAAGACAGAAGCCATGAGCCGGGCACCAGAGAAGCCGTGACAGCTGGAGGGCTCCACCATAGGGTAAGTGCGGACCTGGAGGGGCATACCCCCCCCCAAAATCCTCCAGCACCAGCCACCACCAAAGCTTAATTAAACAAGGTGAATCTAGAAGCTGATTGGCTATCATGCACAACTGCACCAGATTTGGAGTGCTCCAGTTTTAGTAAATCTCCCCCAGATTATACGACCCAGACTGTTGGTTAATACATGATACACATGGCCCTATATTCAAGTCCATTTGTCTGCTGAGCTCCAGTGTGCCAGGCCTTGGTTTCGGTAATGGAGCTGTTCTTAACCGCTTCAATACCGCCCGCCGTCATATGACGCCCACAAGGTGGATCTACCATCCTGGGTGGGCGTCATATGACGTCCTCGGATTCCCGGCCGCCTGGGGGGCGCGCGCGCGCCGCCGGCGGCATCGATCGGGACCCGGTGCGAGTGCCCGCGGCCGCGATGTCCGCCGGGCACCCGCGATTGCCCGTTAAAACAACGGGACCGGGCGGGAACGTGGAGCTGTGTGTGTAAACACACAGCTCCACGTCCTGTCAGTGCAGAGGAGACCGATCATGTGATCCCAGTACGGAGGAACACATGATCGGTCTCCTCCCCTTAAGTCCCCTCCCCCTACAGTTAGAATCACGTCTATTAGGGAACACATTAACCCCTCCAGCGCCCTCTAGTGTTAACCCCTTCCCTGCCAGTCACATTTACACAGTAATCATTGCAATTTTATAGCAACGATCGCTGTGTAAATGAATGGTTCCAAAAATGTGTCAAAAGTGTCCGAAGTGTCCGCCGCAATGTCGCAGTCACGAAAAAAAATCGCAGATCCCCGCCATTACTAGTAAAAAAAAAAAAAAAAATTCAATAAATCTATCCCCTATTTTGTAGACGCTATAACTTTTGCGCAAACCGATCAATATACGCTTATTGCGATTTTTTTTACCAAAAATATGTAGAAGAATACGTATCGGCCTAAACTGAGGAAAAAAATATTTTTTTTTTAAAAAAAATGGGATATTTATTATAGCAAAAAGTAAAAAAAATATTGTGTTTTTTTTCAAAATTGTCGCTCTTCTTTTGTTCATAGCGCAAAAAATAAAAACCGCATATACCACCAAAAGAAAGCTCTATTTGTGGGACGTCAATTTTGTTTGAGTGTAACGTCGCACGACCGCGCAATTGTTAGTTAAAGCGACGCAGTGCCGAATCGCAAAAAGTGCTCTGGTAAGGAAGGGTGTTTAAAAGCCCTGTATTGAAGTGGTTAAGAATACATAGGGGTGACTTTTCATGAGTGCTCTGATTTCTAAGTCTGATAAAAAGCCCTGCCACTTTTTTGGCAAGCCCTGCCCTTTTTCTGCCAGACCTGCTCCTTGGGGCATTTTTTTTAGATTTCATATTGAAATGAACCTCTCCCCTCCATCATGATTGTCCTTTTTTGTCTGATAGTGCCTTTTCTATACGTAAGTTAATTCATCTGCTGAACTCCAGTGTGCCAGGCCTTGGTCTATGTAATGGAGCTGTACTTAGGAATACATATGGCTGAATTTTTCATGAGTGCTCTGATGTCTAAGTCCGATAAAGCCCTGCCCCCTTTCTGCCAAGCCCTGCCCCCTTTCTGCCAAGCCCTGCCCCTTTTCAGCCAAACCCTTCTCCTTTTCTACAATACCCTGCCCCTTTTCTACTAGATCAGTGGTCTCCAAACTTTTTAAAACAAGGGGCCATTTTACTGTCCTCCAGACTTTTTTTTTTTTTTGGGGGGGGGGGGGGGTGTACTGTGGCCACTGGGAGTAGAAAAGGTCCCCATGTTAGTGAAAAAAAAACAATGCCTCATCTTGTTATCAGTGGAAGGAATTTTGGTCCATCATTGGGGTGTCATTGGGGTGTCATTGGGAGGAATTGTGCCACATTATTTGTGTCATTGGGAGGAATTGTGCCCCTTCATTGGTGTCAGTGTGGGGGGGTTGAATTACCATAGTTGGCATCAGTGGATGAAATAAGGCCCAAAGGGCCGGATAACAACAGGCAAAGGGCCACAGTTTGGAGATCACTGTACTAGACCCTGCTCCTTTTCACTAGATGCTGTCCTTTTTTTCTACTAGACCCAGCCCCTTTACTGCTAAACCCTGCCCCTTTTATTATAAAGTGTTTTGTTGCTAAACCTTACTCCTTTTTAGCTGGGCCCACCCTTTTTGTTAAGCCTTACCCCTTTTCCACCAAGTCCTGCTCCCCTTTCAGCTAAGTCCTTTTGATTTCCAATTAAACCCTGCCAGTTTTCTACTAGACCCTGCCCTTTTTTACTACCCTTCCCCTTTTCTTCTAGACCCTGCTCCTTTTTACTAGATCCTGCCCCTTTTCTACTAGATCTTGCCCCTTTTCTACTAGACCCTGCCCCTTTTTTACTAGGCCATGCTCCTTTTTACTAGATCCTGCCCCTTTTCTACTAGATCTTGCCCCTTTTCTACTAGACCCTGCCCCTTTTCTACTAGGCCATGCTCCTTTTGACTAGATCCTGTTCTTTTTCCACTAGATCCTGCCCCTTCCCTACTGCACCATGCCTGTTTCCTTCTAGGTTCTTCTCCTTTTTACTAGTCCCTGCCTCTTTTCTTATAGAGCCTGTCCCCTTTTCTCCTTTTTTCTAGATCCTGCCCTTTTTCTACTAGACGCAGACTATTTACTGCTATACGTTGCCCCTTTTATTATAAAATATTTTTTTATAAATGATAAAGTATTTTATTACAAACATTAACGTATTTTATTGTTTGTAAAGTTTACAAGACCAACATAACAACAAGAAAGTCAGTGCCCCAAAAATAATAGTTGGTACACTGGTAATATAGATAGTTAGATAACAACCTCAGTTAAATACAATATAATGAGGGGAATTTACGAAGACAGAAGAAGCCAGAATCTGGACCAGCTATGCATGACAGCCAATCAACTTTTAGCTTTCATTTTTAAAGCTTACCTGAACAAGCTGAAGCTAGAAGCTGATTGGTTACTATGCACAGCTGCCACAGATTCTGTGTGCTGCAGTTTTAGTAAACTCCTCCCATATATATTTATATTTAATGAGCAAAAGGTTTAAAGGAGACCTGTGCAGCAGGGAATAGAGGCTCCTGAAAATGCTGGTTACTTGTCTTGCTAATTCACGTCTTTTTTTTTTGCTGATGTGTTTTCTAATAAAATAAATAGCAACAAATCAAAACATATGTCAATGACCTTGAACGCACATTGATGTGTATATTCACATTAAAAAACAAACAGTCATAATTACCTAGATCAATCCGATGCTGCACCTATCTCCTGTCACCTCTAAGACCAAGAACTGAGCAATCAAAGACCACTGATCGCTCAGTTCTCGGTCGTCAGTGAGCAGAGAGCAGGTGACTGACCACTGAGTGTCACTCTCCTCACTTATTCAGCGCCATTTGTAATTTGACCTTCAGCTATTTAGCTCTGTAAACCTCTTGTGTAGGCTGTTCAATGCTATCTAATATTTACTAAAAAGCAGGTAACATATTACATTTACTGTTGCATGCTTTACATAATAAAGAGGACCTCTCATTAAAATGTATACTACATGTGCAGGACACATGTCAAGATTATTGTTATGAGTAAATAAAGAGCTTTCGCTTACCTTCCCTGCATAAAAAAACTCTGGTCTCAAGATCCCACATGACCTAAGACCCCTTTCACACTGCGGCCGCGTTAGCACTAAAGCACTGATCGCTTTGCGCCGCTTTTTGGATGCTAGCGGCATGCTTTTAACCCCAAAGAATGTGCTTTGGAATCGATGCTCCTTTCATTTCAATGGGCAGGATGTTTGGGAGCGCTAAATACAGCGCTCACAAACCGCCCCAAAGATGCTGCTTGCAGGACTTTTACTAACGTCCCGCAAGCGCACCGCCCAAGTGTGAAAAGTCACACTGAAATTAATAGAATGTGTTTTTCAGGTGCTATTTCTAGCCCTAAAACGCCTGAAAACCACCTCAGTGTGAAAGGGGTCTAAAGCCTAAGACAAAATAACATTATTTCTTGGTATAGGAAGCATTGTAGATGTTTTATATAGTTAGGTATTGTTCAATTGAGGGCATATGTGTTCCGGTGCTTTTTTTGATGCATTTTGCCACGTTCCAGATGCATTATGGAAGCTGATTGATTTCTATGCAGAGCAGCACCAGATTTTGCGCTCTCAAGTTTTAGTAAATCAACCCCATTGTTTTAATGAATAAGGCTGAATTCAGAATGATGATTCTGCTGCCATGCTGCTAGAGACAAAGTGCCAGTGCTGTTTTTATGGAATTGCTCCCGTTGCAGCGAGATGTTGCTTTTTCACTGGCCTGAATCTTATTCGCTAGAGTTAGGAGTGACATCTCCCTTCCTCAGCTACATAGGGAGTGGTTCTAAAGGGACAAACAGGCAGCCTCTAAGCAATGCTGCATGCTAGCGCCAGAGCCAGCTATCTGGCATCAGCCTAATGCCACATACACACGATCGGAATTTCCGACAACAAATGTTCGATGTGAGCTTGTTGTCGGAAATTCCGACTGTGTTTATGCTCCATCGGACATTTGCTGTCTGAATTTCCAACAACAAATGTTTGCGAGCAGGTTGTCGGAAATTCCTAGCGTGTGTGCACAATGCCGACGGACAAAAGTTCAAGCATGCTCCGAATCAAGCAGAAGAGCCGCACTGGCTATTGAACTTAATTTTTCTTGGCTCGTCATACGTGTTGTATTTCACCATGTTCTTGCCGATCGGAATTTCCGACAACATTTGTGTGACTGTGTGTATGCAAGACAAGTTTGAGCCAACATCTGTCGGAAAAAAATCCACAGTTTTGTTGTCCGAATGTCCGATCGTGTGTACGGGGCATTATAGTAGCTGGTCCCACCAATAGACAATCTCTCTTTATCAGGTAAATACACCTTGTCCCATTTCACAGGTTAAAAAGCTTGTACTTACAAGGCTGCCATCACACATTCCCTCTCTGCAGAGCAACACACTCAGGTTTCCCCAAGGTTTAAGAACGAATTTGTGCTCAACTAGGGCCATCTAAGCCCTCGTTCACATTGAATGCTGTTTTGAAATCGTGCAACTTCATCTGAAATCGCACGATTTCAAAGCCGCATGTCAGTGTGACTTCAGGTGCGACTTAAAAGACATCTGTGCGGCTTGATGCACAGATGTCTATGCAAGTCGCACATGAAATCACCATAAGTAGTGCAGGAACTACTTTTTCAAATCGATGCGGCACTGCAAAGTCAGCGTTGCACTGATTTGAACACTGCCATTGTTGACAATAGGGTGCCACTTCTCATGAAATATTACCTGTCAAATCACATGACAAGTCGCTCCAGTGTGAACAGGGGCTGAAATGTACAGAGGTAGCTTTAGCATAATATAGCCTAAATGAAACCAGTAGTGCAAATATACTCTTTCACTGACAAACTGGAATAAATATATACCAATGTTATATTCATAATAAACAAACAGATAAGATTAAACAAAATATAAAATAAAAAACAACATTGACCTAACCCTGTTATAGTTTCTCTATAATCAAAACCTTATATACATTAAAACATTCTTTATTTGATCTGCATATGAATCAACATCAGAATCATATCATATCATATGAATCAACATCAGAATCATATCATATCATATGAATCAACATCAGAATCATATCATATCATATGAATCAACATCAGAATCATATCATATCATATGAATCAACATAAGAACCTGACACCCTTAAGAAAATTGTCTATGCTGTATACCAACCTCTATATCCTTTCCATCATGCCAAACATTAAAAAAAATGTCCTGGTACCATGCTAAGTAGGATGAGCGGTCACACTTGGAAACGAAAGACTTTTCCAAAACTCCCAGCATTGACACAAAAAAATTGCTTTATTCTTGTGTGAAATTTGTAAAACAAAAAAACAAAAAAAAATTGAAAAACAGCAATTCAAACAGGTGTTTTGGAAAAAAATATACTCTTCACAATAACAGTGAGACTGATGAGACTGTACTTCATAAGATATGAATATCAGATGATAATCTTCCAGCAGCGTGAATTACTTATTGATCATCTTATTTATTTTTATAGTGTAGGTTATAGCTGAATTCCAGACTGCTTTTTAATAAATAATTTACGTATTTAGTAAAATGCGCCATAGACATTGGTGCCGCTATTCTTGCAAATATCTCCTAAACCCTTTAGGTTTGGAAGATATTTCCTGCACCTACAGGTAAGCCTTAATAAAATAAACCTTAATAACAATGCATCTGTGTCAGTGCTTAGAAAAGTAAAGGAATAATATAAATGTATCCAAAATGTATAAATCAACCTGTGAAATAGATAGTGTATAAAAACCAAACCAAAATAATTGTGCCAATAATAAATAAATAGTTAAGTGGATGCTGCACAAAAATAAATAAATAAACAATTGAATAAATACCGCACAAAATGTTATAAAACTGTGATGTGCTAAATCATCAAACGGACAGTAACAGTAGCGCCTCCTAAAATACTGTTCACTCATAAATAAATAAATAATTTCCAACCAATGGTGATTGAAAGGATACGGCAAATGACATAAAGTAAAAATATGAAACAGTCCTCCCTGCTTATTAGCACTCAATCCATAGAAGCAGGTGTTCACATTCTTTGTAATCCAGTTCCTGTGAAATCCAATAATCTCGGTCACCGGGTACATAAGAAAAAAGAAAAGAACATACAATAGTGTATACCAATTAAACCTCACAGCCTCGCCGTCTGTCGGCAAACTCCTCTGGCTGACGTCACTGGCTCCTCCTCCCTACATGTTACATCACAGGTCACGTAACTTATTCATGGGGATACCCATTTGAGTGCCTCCACTTTGGGTGAAGGAGCACAGGGACACCTTTGGACAGCAGCATTGGTAATCTGGGGGGAGGGGAGTGCTAGACGCAGTAGCAGATTTAGATACACTAACACATTGAAACTGAACTCCTGCTAACATTTTATAAGAAGTTAGGCTAGGTTCACATCTGAGGAGGTGTGAGAATGCGTGTAAATCGCATACCTTCCCACACCCACAGCAACAATGCGCTTGTGTGGGGGTGCCATTAATCTTACGGAGCCCTCATACACTGGAACCCACAGTACAATTTTGTGTGATGGGAACTGCACAGCACTATGCAGTTTTCCTGAGGCTGCATTTTTGAAAGAGGTGCAGTGACCTTTCCACTGGGCTCCATAGGTACAGCAGCCCATTCAAATGAATAGGCTGCTGTGCCCGCTCAAATGTGGTTTCTGGGAAACCAGAATATTGTGAACCTAGACTTATAGCAATACAGTAATGTGTTATCCTTTTTGTATAAATGTTTTACATAAATAAAACCTGATCGTGTAATCACCCCCGTCAGTGTTAAATGGTTTGTCTCAACCCTGTAACTGCTACATCTGCAGCGTGTTCTGTTGAAAAACAACAGACTTACCGGCCAGATCAAAATAAAGGAAAGAAAGCCTTAAAAAGGATGCAATAATACATGTTTGCTTTGGATTTAATACCAAACTACAGCCAAAACTTTTTTACTCACTCATCTATAGAAGGACACAGGAATTTTTAGACTGTCAGGTTATACTGCCACCTACAGACGAAATGGACACTGGTGACAAAAACTGCTGGCAGTACAGGATAACCACACCCACAACCACCATGCCAGTGAGTGGACGTTTCTCACTGTTTTTGTTTGGAAGTTTTTCTACCATCAACAACTGCTGGCAGATTCATGCCGGATATGTTCTTTCATGGAAGTCTCCACAGTCAACCCACAAATGCAGATTTTCCTATTTTTACTGGTGTTCTTTCTGGGACAGCCCTATTTTTTTCTTCTTCGGTTGTCTACAGCTACCGTTAGATCGTGTCGTATGTGGAAATCCTGAACAGTTCTCTTGTTAACCAAGCAGCATAGGATCGCAGTTCATTATCCCTACTAGTGTTATCTCTGCAGCAGTCCTACAGTTGGCGGTGACTATCTGCCTGTGTTCCAGTTCAAACAACACTCTGCTTTTCCGGTCAGGCCAGTAGGTCTGGGGATTCCTTATGGGGTTATCAGTCCAGAGCTGGGGAAGTTTTCCTGTCCCTGTGTCTGCAACTCACCAGCTCATTGGTTAGGTTACCTATCAAGGTTATACTGCGTTGATGTTCTCTTTGTTTGATATTGCACTATGTATGTGGCATTTGCAACAGAGGCAACTGTAGCTGATGAACATTTTTTGTGGGGAATTAATATACCTTATGCCTTTCGGAGGTTGACTACAAGGGGACCCCCCTATTTATTTTCAGGTATGAACTTTACTAGGGAAATGTTTACATTTTCTTTTTTTTCCCGCCCTCTCCCTCTACCTAACAGCACTAGCTGACGCAGCTCTAATTTATTGAGAGTGCACATGGGTGAGCACACGTGAACGTGCGGGAATGTACACAGGCATTATCACAGATCTTAAAAGCGGGATGTTTTGTGCTTTGTGTCAAAATAGATTTGGACTGTGTGACCTAGACTAACCTATGTTTTCAATGTTTACAGCATTCATAGTAATATCTCCCAGTACAACCACAAGTCGTTCAGCTTTAGTTGAGTATACTTATATTTGTAAAAGTTGTGCCCATCCTTCTTCTCTACCATTGTGGGATAGTTAGACCACCTCCTGTTGAGGAAATAGTTGGCATGGCTTCTTTTGGACAATGTGGCTTTGACTGTCTAGACCACATTTGTCAAACACAAGGCCTGAAGGCCAAATTCGGCCTTGCAGGTCATTTTATGTGGCCCGCACATCTCTTCTGCAGCTTCTTTACCCCTCTCATCTCTGCCCCCACCTGCTTATAATTATTATGGGAATAATATAATTCTATGCCAGTTGAAAAGGAGGGTCTCTTTCATAGATTTCACAAGAAACTTTATTGAAGACTGCTCAGACAGAACACCATGACAGAACAATGTTGTGTCTGAGCAGTCTCCAATAAAGTTTCTTGTGGATGATGCCAGCGGTGTGCCTCCCTGCTTTTCAGACTTGCATCATCTGCTACACAGATACAACCCGCCCTTTGAGGGCAACAATCTGTGTTGTAGCAAGGCAGGTTGAATGGATCCTGTCCTGGGCAGAACTTCAAATTCCCACCTTGTACACTGTGTATATCCCAGGCGAAGAACATTGTCAGGCAAACATTTACAGTTAAAAGTGCATGTATCTGGGGTGAAGGGATCCTCTAGTAGAAGCAATGTATGCTTTGGTGGCTTTGTGGGATCAGTACCCCATGATCTATGCCTTTTCTTCCATCTTCCTTATCTGCTTCACAGGATTGAAACGTAGGAAGTTCCCATGATCCTAGGATAAAGGCCTTAGGGAGGTCCGATCTTGTTGGCACACTACCATGTGGTGCCCACAGCCAATCTTGAGGTGGTTGTAACTTGTAAGTGACCTGATTCTTCCCCTGATTTTGACAGCTTAGTGTGATACTTTGGCAAAGATAGTGTTATGCCCTGTACACGATCGGACATTCTGACAACAAAATCCCATGTTTTTTTTCTGACGGATGTTGGCTCAAACTTGTCTTGCATATACACGGTCACACAAAGTTGTTTGGAAACATCAAGAACGCGGTGACGTACAACGCGTACGACGAGCCGAGAAAAACAATGTGAACAATGTTCAGCAGTGCTGCTTTTCTGCTTGATTCTGAGCATGCGTGGAACATTGTGTGTCAGAATTGTGTACACACGATCAGATTTTGCATGAACGGATTTTGTTGTCGGAAAATTTGAGAACCAGATCTCAAATTTTGTGCAACGGAAATTCCGATGGAAACTGTCCGATGGAGCCTACACACGGTCGGAATTTCAGGCAATAAGCTCCGATCGCACATTTTCCGTCGGAAAGTCAGACCGTGTGTACGGGGCATAAGGCTACACTAGGGGAAATAAGTGTATGTATCCAACATGAGAAATACTCATTGCACATGGATTGCAAATGTGCACCACTGCAACACGAAACAGCACTACAAATAAGTGTCTAATTGCCCACCATTCATTTTAGGTTCTAAGATTTACATAGACATTAGATGACAGTCTCCCCACCTAGTAGCAAGGAATGTTAGTGGAACATGCCATAAAGTTAAATAGGTAAACCTTCTTTTTTTAGCTAGACAGATGCAAGATTAATGGGCTTTTGGAGGAAGACTTCCTTGTTTCTTGACAAAGAAGGAAGTGTTCTCCCAAAATGTTGTTTGCTCTGTTTTTGTTTGCTAGATAAAATAAGGTTTACCTTTATGAACAAAAGAGGTGATTTGCTGCCAGACTGGAGAAATGTCTGTCTATGGGCAGCTTAAAAAGGAAGATGTGCTGAGGAATGTCTCTACTTCTATGTTGTCTTTTTGGTTTGTGGATGGTCAACAGATGGTTTACTGCATTTTGCATTTAAATGTATTCAGCTCTCAGCTACCACATTGGTACTTCAATTGGCAAATCAAGTGATGTCTAATGCAGGGGTCTCCAAACTTCCCAAAGGAAGGACCAGTTTACTGCTGTCCTTTAGACCTTGGGGGGTCAGTGTCAGTGGGAGTAAACAATGCCTCAGGCTTGGTGGTAATTGGGACTAAAACAATTACAGTGCATGAGTTCTGTAGGAGGCAGATATAGCATCTCATTATTGGTCTTAATGGGAGGAATAGTGCCCCATAGTTGGTGTCCATTGAAGACTGGATAAAATGGTCTCTCATCATTGGTGTCAATGGGAGGAATTCTGTCCAACTGATGGTGTCAGTGGGAGGAATAGTTCCCCATATCAATGTGAAGAATAGTCCCCCAAGGGCCGCATAAAGGCAAGCAAAAGGCCACAGCTTGGAGACCACTGGTTTAATGCCTAGCCACAGATGGTGAGGCACATCAGTGGGAATAGCGATGTGGCTGCGCACTACTCTCCTGTTCTGCTCCATAGATCAAACATGAACCAATGCTCAGCTTTTATGTTTTGGAGCACAGTGGCTGGAACAGATGCCTAAGGAGGGACAGATTGCACCGGCATGTTCAACCGTCATCTTTGGCCACCTTTAGGTGAAGTGAGAAAGTGGCGTAGGCAGATAATTAGTGCTTAGCTGCTTGAACTGTGCAGACCAGTTAAAAAATGTTTTGTAAAACAGCTGTGCGTGAAGAGCGATCTGCCTTCTCCTAGGTCATTGACACATTAGCTGCAAGCATTTTAAGTTTTTATGGTAACCTGTAGCCGACAGAAATGCATGTGTTAGAAAGATAAAGGGGCTTGTAATCTCTTTTAAAGTCACAGCAACATGGAAAAAAGTGTTTGGACCTCTAGGCTATATAGCTGTAAAAAGAATGACAGAATGACTTTAACATTTCTGTTCCCAGTAAGTAATGTCTTTAAAGGCATGGCTAAGGTCTAGAAAAGTTACTAGGTATAGTGTATAATGTGTTGGTGTAAAGACATTATCCATCCAGTCCCAGTATTTAAATAAAAATGAGCATTAACCTTCCTCCCCCCCATCTCTTGGGTGTTTGGGGCTACTATGGAAGGTAGGTGGGAGTGCTGCTGTGCAGATTAATGAATGCGAATGGGATGTACTTAGATAGGATGGACTGCAGAAAAGAACACAGATTGGGCACTCCAGTAGTGGGAATGTTCACTTGTGTATAGTCAGAAGAGTGGAGTCTGTGGACTGCAAAAGTGATACATGTTGTTACCCTCCTTCTGCAGCCATACAGAACTTCAGGTGTAGGTTGTCACAAGTGTATTCGAGGTTGAAAGGAATTGGAGTTTGTGGGTGCAAAGGAAAAATGATCATTGGCCAGCATCAAAGTGCCATGCAATTCATTTAAAAGTACTCCTGCTCACATGTATAATAGTAAGGTGCCATCAACAAGTTAGTGCTCCAAGAGCCAACTTTAACAAGGAAGTCAGCACCTGGTCTACACCAAAATGATCAGTGGAGGGGCTCAAGGGACAGCTCATTGCATATTGGATTGCCCAAGCCTTGAAACTACTGGGGCCCTCTAAAATACAAACAATGGTATGTACAGGTACCTGCATTTTCATGCTGACAGAGCTTTTCATTGGTTCTGTTTAATATCTGCTCTGAGTTCAGCCCTAAGTGATAAAAGTATGATGTGAAGTTTTCATGCATTGTAGAGGAGAGCAATAGTGCAGTGGTGCAGTGAGGAAACAGTGACAACACTGTACAGCAACAGTCATCTAGAGTTGTCACCACAATGCTGGAGTGAACCTTGAGGGCCTAACATGAACCAAGTTTGATTACCTGTATCCAAATGGTTAAGACATGTTCCTTAAAGTCAGTGGCATCACTAGGGTTGGTGTCGCCTGGTGCAGGAAAAAACCCCCATCCATAAGTATAGACCCCCCTCAGTTCAGACCCCCCTTCATCAGTATAGGCCCCTCTTAGTGCAGACCCCCATCCATCAGTGTAGACCCCCCTCAGTGCAGAACCCCTCCACCAGTGCAGACTCCATCCATCAGTATAGACACCCCCTCAGTGCAGACCCCCCTCCATCAGTATAGTGCAGACCCCCCTCAGTGCAGACCCCCCTCCATCAGTATAGTGCAGACCCCCCTCAGTGCAGACACCCCTCCATCAGTATAGGCCCCCTCCAGTGCAGACCCCCCTCTCCACTTGTGCTAGTAGACCCCCTCTCTCCTCCCATAGCACCCCCCAGCACATGTGTATCTACATTACAACAAACTGTACAGATCTCAGAACAGAGCGGTATATGCACAGCGGTGTGTGTCCCCCAGACTCCCTCCTCTTGTGTAGATGTAAACAGAGAGGGAGAGGAGGCACAGATCAGTGTAGGGGTGTGGACCGTGCGGTGTCAGTGATGCTGCTGCTTACAGGTATCATCCTTTTGGTGGGTGTCACCCGGGTGAGGCCAGCATCCCCCCCCCAGTGACGCCACCACTTAAAGTGGTTGTAAACCTCAGACATAGCATATCCCTCAATTAGGAGCACTAAGTGTCATTTCTGTCTGCTGTTTCATTCCTCTGCTATCAGCATGAGTCACTTATGATGAGTTTTCCTGACACCAAGAGAATAAAAGTGACGGGAGGGAGCTCCAGCTGATTGACAGCCTCAGCTCTGTTCCTGTGTGCTGTATGAAATGTGTGTGTCCCTTCCTTCTAATCAGCTCTCAGAGATCTCCTTACTGATGTAAATTCAGCTCTCCGCCTTCTGCTTTTCAGAGCTGAGAGATCCTGTGTAAATTCTGCACTTTGAATGGATGTAGGGGGAAAGACAGCTTTAGATAAACAGGTACAACTTATGTAGGAGGATTTGTTTCATGACCTGTGTATTACCCAAGGCCAGTCAATTCACTGGGTATGTAAGGGTTTACAACCACGTTAACCACTCGCTGACCAGCTCACGCCGATATACGGCGACAAAGTGGTTTGTTCCCGCAAATCGCCTTATCGGTATGTCTGTACCTTTTAAGGGCGATAGCAGGTGCGCACTCGCTGCACGTCGCCAGCGGGCGTGATCGCATGCACGAGAGCAGGAACAGGGATTTGTATGTGTAAACACACAAATTCCTGTTCTGTCAGGAGACAAGAGACATATCGTTTGTTCCTACTAAGAAGGAAAAACGATATGTCTCTTCCTCTAGTCAGTCCTATCCCCTCACAGTTAGAACACACCCAGGGAACACACATTTAACCCCTTGATCGCCCCCTAGTGTTAACCCCTTCCCTGCCAGTGACATTTGCACCGTAAACAGTGCATTTTTATAGCACCGATCGCTGTATAAATGTCAATGGTCCCAAAAATGTGTTAAAAGTGTCCAATCCGTCCACCGCAATGTCGCAGTACCGCTAAAAAATTGCAGATCACTGCCATTACTAGTAAAAAAAAAAAAAATAAAATGCCATACAAATGCCATAAATCTTTCCTATAGTTTGTAGTCGCTATAACTTTTGCGCAAACCAATTAATATACACTTATTGCAATTTATTTTACCAAAAAGAATATATATTGGCCTAAACTGAGGAAGACATTTTGTTTTTTAAAAACATTTTTGGGGATATTTATTATAGCAAAAATGAAAACTCGCGTATGCGTTCGCTTCTGCACGCGAGCTCGGCGGGACGGTGGCGCATTTAAAAAATGTATTTTTCTCATTTATTTTACCTTTTATTTTTTATTTTCACATTGTTCTTTAAAAAAAAAAAATTGTGTCACTTTTATTCCTATTACAAGAAATGTAAACATGACGGGACCTCTTAAATATGAGATCTGGGATCAAAAAGACCTCAGATCTCATATTTACAATAAAATGCAATAAAAAAAAATGTTGTCATTTAAAAAAAAAAAAAAAAAATGGCCCTTTAAGAGCTATGGGCGGAAGTGACATTTTGACGTCGCTTCCGCCCTGCAATGTTATGGAGACGGGTGGGGGCCATCTTCCCCTCACTCGTCTCCATACCCAGCAAGGGAGAAGATCAGATCGCCTCCGCCACTGCTAATGGCTCCGGTATGCGGCTGAGGGCACTGGAGCATGGCAGGAGGGGGGGCCCCTCTCCCGATAAAAGTGATCTTGCGGCGAATCCACCGCAGAGACCACTATTATCGGAAAATGGGCCACCAGCCAAATAAGAGGATACCGGGGTTAAATTTAGGCAGTATATCGGCATGCGACGGACCATAAGTGGTTAAGATAAAAAACCTTCTGTGTTCAGCAGCCCCCCTCACCCCCCTAACACTTACCTGAGGTCCCTCTCTGTCCAGCGATGTCCAGCAGTGTCTCAGCCGACCGAGATTCTCCTTCTTGATTGGCTTAGACACAGCAACGGTGCCATTGGCTCCCGAAGCTTTCAATCAAAGTCAGCTAGCCAATCAGGGGAGAGAGGGGCAGGGTCAGGTCAGGGCTCCGTGACTGAACTGACACAGGGAGCTGATGCCCCATAACAAGCTGCTTGCTGTGGGGGCACTGAACCGGAGGGAGGGCCCAGGATCACAGAAGTGGAACCCGAGAAGAGGAGGATCCGGGCTGTTCTGTGCAAATCTACTGCAACAGAGCAGGTAAGTATGACATGTTTGTTATTTTTATAGGAAAAAAATTAGACTTTACAATCACTTTAACCTGACCCTAACACTAGCTTTATCTCAGCAATCAATGTTATCTCAGCAATAGATATCAGTAGCAAAAAATCCTATAACACCATAAAAAGTCACCTAGAAAATCAAAGTTTCAATATGTATAATTCACCAATTTATGAGCACCAAATTATCCGTCCACCCAAACTATTCACATTTAGATGGAGTTGGACTTTCAGGCCATTTCTTGCTGTCGTTGTCACTCATGAAATGAACTTTCCAGTGAATCTATTGGTTCCGTATTATTTCAGCCCACAATATGGCTGTCCTCTGTGCAAGTAATGTATACACTTCATTAAAGTCAGGGTTATGGAATGAATTTATGAGGTGAGTCTAGAAGGACACCTTGGGTCAGACATGTAAAATAACCTCATAAAGAAGTCGGGCTCTGTTTTCTTTGAAATGCTAAACATGATCATTTAAAGACATTTAACTTAAGCTCGGATGGTATGTGTAATTTCTAGCATATGTTTGTGACTGCGAGTGTGCCTTTAAATAAATGATTGGAGTTCCATAATGAAAAACAATCATAGATGAGTTTTATGTTTCTCCTAGAAATCTGCAAGTTCATATTGTGTTTCTCGGTTTCTCGGTATTAATTTAATATTATACGTGGATCAGTGTGGATTCTGTCTAGCAGGTCTGGCCTCTCCACGGTGGCTTTTTGTTGCACTGTGGGCCTCTTCTGTCCTCTCTGCTCCTTTGGTTTTTTTTGTATGGGTGACGTTATCCTCTCAACCACATGAGTTTAGCTGTGCCTAGCAGCCTTTTGTTTCTCACTTTTTTACACACAGTAAGCAAAGTTTGATCTTTGCCTACTATGTGCCTTTCTTTGTGGTATCCTCTTAAGCTACCACGCCATGAATAGTGCAGGTGTTAGTGCAAACCTCTGCTAGGCAACAGGGAAGACATTGTGTGAACTCAATGAAATGTTGCTCATTGCTGTCATTATGTGTTTTTTAATTTGGAACTTCCTAACCTGCAGTACCAGTACCTCGGGTTTGGGACCTGTAAGTCATGCTTGGGTAAGACTGAATTGCAGCCAAAAAGTAAAATAAAATCTGTTACGTTGGCTATACATGGAGTGAATTTTTGCTGGCTTTGATGAACCAGCCTAAATTTGAGCCCTGGGTGGTCCTGTTGGCACCCTCCAACGCAACATTTTTTGATCTTCATCTACAGTCACTGTTCAGGTATTCTGATAGCCGTGGGTTTCGTATGTCAGAATACAATAGCTGGCAGCGGGAGAATTCTTAATTTCCAGAAGTTAAAAAAAAATCTATTTCTTTGTTATTATTATTATATTTTTATACAGGATTTTTATAGCGCCAGCAGTTTGTGCAGCGCATTAAAACATGAGGGTAGACAGTACACTTACAATACAAATCTATACAGGAGGGGTCAGAGGGCCCTGCTCGCTAGAGCTTACAATCTAGAAGGGAGTTATTGCATATGTGATATAATACAAGAGGCTGGTAAATTGATTGTATTATATGTAATTGATGTTGCCTACAAAAGATTTCTGCCAGCTGGTAAGCTGGTGGTGGCAATCACTGGTATAAATTTTGCACCGGTTCTAATACAACAGTTTCTATTCTTGTTTTATGTGTATGTCATGTAGAGTTTTGCGCTAATTGTAAAACATTGGGAAGAAGGGAAAAATACATAACATGTGGCACACTATTTGGAATATAAAACATAAGATACCTACTTTATATCGGGTGCTATCAGGGGTCAAGTCCTGGGGAAAAAGTGTGGGAACTCCCACCCAAGATCCACTCGCCCACCAAAAAAAAAAAAAAAACGAACGCTTCAAAAGTGGTATTTTTTATCCAATTTTCGTATTGTGTGTATGAAGCTTAACTGTTAGTACATAAAAAAACAATCCTCAATAAACATAAATGCGGAAATTCTCTAAATAATCAGCATTCATTCAATTGTGCTTCCATGCAAATGTGAACATCATGTTCTGATCTTTATTGTGGAATGTTATTTTGTATATAGAGTGTTTATGTGGTGAGTTTACACTTTTGATTGAACAGAGTTTGGATAACACAGGGTTAAACGGAAAGGTGATAAATGAACTGCACATTATCTGGACAGAATACTTGGGGAGATAGTGATGTGTTCCTGCTTAGGAGATGTATGTTAGCTTAGGGGGCTGCAAACTCTGCAGGGCTCCAACACACACTCGCTGCTATTCCAACCCTTCACATATTTCCACATAAACTTCCCTCCTGGCATTAAACTTTGCCAGGTATTGTGCTCAGCTTACCACCCCAAACTGATGTTCCTCCCTCAGCTCACCTCTCTCCCTGCATGTCCTGTGAGCAGAATAGCTGTGCTCCTCCTCTGGGTTCTCTCATCATATGGCACTTAGGATAGAGGAGGGGGGGATTCAGCGGGACACACAGAGCAATTATGCAGGAGACTGGGGGGGGGGGAGATGAGGAGACAGAAAATCAGGAGGGGCCGGCGGGGAGGAGCGCATCACGAGAGGTCTGACTAAATACAATCTCTTAGCAGCAGGGACCTGATCTACCTGTCAGCTAGCTGTGATTGACAGGTAGATCGAAGCGGAAGCTATCATGGGGCCCCCTACAGGCAATGCCTGAATGGTCAGGTGTGCGGCACTTACTATTGCGAGCTGTGTCGGCAGCTGCTCGTGTAGCACCTGCCACACAGCTCGCATACTTTAAAGTCTTGCAGGACATGGCTGCTAACAGGAACTGAGTTCCTGTTGTGGAAAAAGTACAGGAACTCCGTTCCCATGCGTTCCCGCAGGACTTGAGGCCTGGGTGCTATTTTGGATAGATGCAGGAACAATGGTATAAAGTGTAGTTTGAAACTTTTAACATGTATGATTTTTTTTACAATTGTGGATAGTAAGTGAGGGGTTATTTTTTTAAAATAACAAACATGTTATACTTACTTGCTCTGTGTACTGGTTTTAGACAGAGCAGCCCAGATCCTCCACTTCTTGGGTCCCCCTGCCGGAACGATTGGCCCCTCTGTCCTGCTGAGTGCCTCCATAGCAAGCTGCATGGAGCGCAGCTTGGCCCCACCCTAACTCTCTTTTCATTGGCTTACTGGCTGTGATTGACCCGCTGCTGCGTCCCAGCCAATAAGGAGGGAGAGACCCAAGAGAGACGCTGCTCTCGTGCACATCGCGATGGGGCTCAGGTAGGTATTAGGAGGACTAGGGGAGCTGCTGCACACAGACGTTTTTTTACCTTCATGCATAGAATGTAAAAAATCATTGAACCTTTACAGCCATTTTAATTTGTTACCCCATGTGAAGAGTTCAATACTGGTTCTAATACAGATCTGTGAAATCTCTGTTTTCTCCATCCAAGTTTGTATTGTGCCCTGATGAAGGGGGGATGGTGTTGCCCCTGAAACACGTTGGTTGTTTTTATATGACTTTTTTTTTTATACCAACAATTACAATTATATTAGACTCCTTAATTTTGATTTGGTCTTTTACTTCTTTCTGTATTTTTATAGTTTGAGCTATTGATAGGTGCTGAGGGAATTGATGAAACTCTTGCTGTTTGGGAGCTTCTCTGACAGAGCTATTGAGCTTGTTTGAAGTTTTCCTTCATCTGACTACACACGCAAGTAGTTCCCAGGGCCTCTTTTAGTATATTGTTCTGGAAGTATTTATTGCTGTCTGTGTCCCCATTAAGGAGATTTTCTCTACATTTTGTCCTGTTGACCACCAGCCGCTGAACTAAAAATCTAAAATTTTCACCCAGAGTTGTCACCATAAAAAAATAGAGGGGAATCTTCCAATGGGGACACTTGCTTTATTTACAGCTAAGAGGGAATTTACCTTACTTTACAAAGATTTCCTTTAGCCTCCTGTTGTGTCTACAGGGAAAAGGGAAATCTATCCAATGGGACACAGATGAAAATAAAAATAAAATAAAGGTTTGAACCAGGGGTCTCCAAACATTTGAAAACAAAGGGCCAGTTTACTGCCCTTCAAACTTGGGAGTAGAAAATGCTCTGGCATCAGTGGTGTCCGTGGGAGGAATCGTGCCCTAACATTGTTGTTATTGGGAGAATTATGCCCCGTGCACACGGTCGGATATTCCGATGAAAAAAGTCTGATTGGATTATGTTGTCAGAAAATCCGATCGTGTGTGGGCTCTAGCGGGCTTTTTCCGTCTGAAAAAATTTGAGAGCAGGATCTCAAAATCCAATCGGACTTTTTCCGATCGTGTGTAGGGAATTCTGAGGGAGAAAATGCCACGCATGCTCAGATCAGAATACGAGACCAACGCTATTGGCTACTAGCCTCTACGTAGTTCCGTAGGAAGCAATGAACGTTACCACGTTCGGAACGATCAGATTTTCCGACAACTTTGTCAGACCAGTTTCGGACAAAATCCGTCGGATAAAATCGGATGGATTTTGTGGTCGGAATTTCCGACCGTGTGTACAGGGGCTAAGTTCCCCATCTCTGGTGTCAGTGGGAGAAATCGTACCCCATCTTTGGTGTCAGTAGAAGGAATCATGTCCTATCATTGGTGTTCATAAAAGGAATAGTGCCCCAAGGGCCAGATAAAGGCAAGCAGAGGGTCACATCCGGCCGGCGGGACGCAGTTTGGAGATCCTTGGTTTAAACTATTCCCCGTAAATGAACTTGGTACACTGTCACTTTTAGGCTTTATTCACATAGGAGTGTGCAAGAAGCCACCAGTGGGAAACCAAATGCACACACACAGTGTACAAATCACTGGCCAGTGCCACCACTTTTTGCATGTCACTGTTCATCCATGCAGTTATATGCGATTAGGGACTGGTCACGGATGCAATTTGCCTCCAGGGATGGTGTTTCTGGTTACAGGTAATCATTCACAAAGTGTTGCTGCGTCCAGAGGCGACATTTAGCTCTGTCTGAACACAGCAGCCTGTCCACCCTCATTCATCCATCTGAATAGGGCCTCATACATCTGCACATTGTGCAACCAGGTTATGAGATGCTATAAAATAGTATTTCTTTTCATACAACATTTTATGGTAGAGATAAAATCTTTAATCCCAAGTCTTTTTACTAGACTTTTGGGTTTACTTGTAGCAGCAGACAGGTCCCATAACACTATTGTTTTTAAACTTTAATTCTAACAAGACCCCATGCCTAATAACATATATGGAGATGATAGCCATAACAATAATCAGCTGCCTGCCTTTATTTGTTAACTTGTTGAAGAAAAACCTGAAGCTTATAGGCTCCATCTTCACTTTCCCTTTCTTCAGTTGTTATACTCAAGGAGCATAAACTGTATCCTGTTTGCACAAGATTAGTAATGGCAATACAATAGATAGTTTTATTCCTACAGTTATGACTTGATGCATTTATCACAGTTAATTCATGTTTTGTCTCCGTAAAAGGCAAGTTTAGTTCTGCATTACAGAGCGTATTTACTGCTTATCTTGCATGATTTTCATGTATATAAGCCTAGATTAAAGGCATATGCCACCTTTTTATTATTTAACTAACTGGTGCCCATCAAAAAATAAATACATTTTTTTAACCTGTGGGTGAATTTAACATTTTGGTGCTATGTAGTCCACAGGCTTTTACACTACAAGTTCTCAGCCATGGTACATTTACCCCAGTGGGTAATTCTGGGAGGTTTAAGGTGGGTTCTGTTTGTTATTGTAAGTTTGACAGTTTAGACAGCCTTCTCAACCAGGATTATGTGGATATCTAGGGTTCCTTCAGAGGTTGCTAGGAGTTCCTGGAACAATAAGCTCTGCCTCTCCTAAATTTAATTACTGACACCAATGATCTTTTTAACACTAATGTAAGGGGCATTCTTTCCACTGACCAGCAATGTAAAGAGAACTTTTCCCACTGATCACCATTGTAAGGGGCATTATTTTCACTGACCACCAATGGAAGGAGTATTCTTCCCACTGACCACCAATATGAGGTGCATTTTCCCACTGGCTAGCATTATAAGGACCATTCTTCATACTGACCACCAATGTAAGGAGCATTCTTCACAATGAACATTAATGTAAGGAGCATTCTTTACAATGGCTATTGTGATATTGGGGGGTTTAGCTCAAGTGATAGATGCGTTTTCCTGAGTCCACGTCAGACAGGCGTTATGGTTAAGGGCCTGGTAGCCCACGTTTATTAAGTGAAAAACAAAAGCAAAAAGGTCCATTCAGGATTCCCACTCTTCATTTAGCACTCAAAATAAGGAAAACATACCGAGCCACCTGGCTCTCTTGTCAGCAGTTCCTCTGCTTGCTCTCAACAGAGTTGATTCTTTCCAGACCCTAGGACTCACTGGCTTCCGTAGTCTTCCCGACTCTCAAGGCTGGCAAGCCTTTCCCAGTCCCTAGGCAAAGAATCCGTCTTACATGGGCTGCTGTCTCCCACAGGGCAGACCACGTTCCAGACACAGGTCTGTCTTCACACAGCATCAACACTAGCAAGCTGCTCACACTCCACCTTCCTTTCCCCATTGCTCTCACCAGTCCCTTGTTATATGGGCTGTGTGCACCTCTACACACAACCTGCTGGCTATCCACAAGACCCGGACACAGGGTTGGAGATCCCATCCCACCCAAACCTCTAATGACGCGTACACACGGTCGGAATTTCCGATGGAAACAGTCCGATGGGAGCTTTTCATCGGATTTTCCGACCGTGTGTATGCCCATCAGTCTTTTTCTGTCGGAATTTCCGACGGACTTTGGATTGAGAACCTGTTCTTAATTTTTCCGACGGAAAACCTTTCTATCGGATTTTCCGATTGTGTGTATGCAATTCCGACACGCAAAATTCCGACGCATGCTCGGAAACAATTCGACGCATGCTCAGAAGCATTAAACTTCCTTTTTTATAGTGCAGTCGAACGTTTTTTAAGGCGTGGTGTTATTGACCGTCGGAATTTGGTGTGACCGTGTGTAGACAAGACAGTTTGAGCGAAATTCCGTCGGAATTCCGACGGGAAAACCATCAGAGCTTTTTCCGACGAGAATTCCGACCGTGTGTACGCGGCATTAGGGATCTCCAAACTACAGAGTCCCATCCGGAACTAGCAAAACCAGAGAAAGCTGCTAGAGCAGATTTCTCCTCTCAAAATAACTGCTCTGTAGCCTTGCAGTCACCTGACATGCAAACTCTGTATGCTTATTTGCTCCATTTCCATAGAGACAGGGACTCTCACTATTACACCATCAATGTAAGGAGCATTCTTCACAATGACCATCAATGTAAGGAGCATTCTTCACAGGGACCATGAATGTAAAGAACGTTCTTTGCACTGATTATCACTATAGGAAGAATTCTTCCCATTGACCACCAATGTAAAGAGCATTCTTCTCACTAACCACAGATGTAAGGAGCATTCTTCACACTGACCATTATTATAAGGAGCCTTCTTCTTACTGACCACTGATGTAAGGAGCGTTCTTTCCACTGACCATCAATAGAAGAAGCATTCTTCTTACTGACCACCGATGTAAGGGGCATTCTTCACACTTAACTTCAATGTAAGGAGCATTCTTCATACTGACCACTGATGTAAGGGGCATTCTTCTCACTGAAAATGAATGTAAGGACAATTCTTTTCCCTGACCACCAATGTAAGGAGCATTCTTCACACTGACCTTCAATATAGGTATTCTTCTTACTGACTACCGATGTAAGGAGCATTACTTTTACTGACCACCCAAG
The DNA here is from genome assembly GCA_028564925.1 of Lithobates sylvaticus. Lineage (NCBI taxonomy): Eukaryota > Metazoa > Chordata > Amphibia > Anura > Ranidae > Lithobates > Lithobates sylvaticus. The sequence goes on from CM053026.1 coordinate 107,336,214, forward strand.
TTAGCTGTGCTTTCCCATAGACTTCTGTGAGATCCTGTGGTTTTACTGCTGTTTCAGAAAGTACACCAAATTCCTTCATGCTGCATCTTTGGTGCACTTTCTGAAAGTGACATCATAGACATTATAGGAGTCTATAGGAAAGCGCAGCTAATCTGCACGAAACCCACAGGTTAGCTGCGCTTTGCCCAAAGGCACAGCAGAACCCCACCAGGGCAGTGTGAAGCCACCTTTATTTGGAAGGACTGTCCCTCTTTGGGAGCTAATTCCCTCTGTCCCTTTTTGCTTTTTAAATTATGCTCTTTTCCTTCTGATATACAAATATATAAACAAATCATATAAAGAATCTGGTGGCTGCTCTCCTGTTGAATGCTTTGGCTCTCCTTCCAGCTACTACTACTGTAGTGGCCAGAACCACGGCATACAGCTAGGGACAGCCATCCAATACTCCCAGAGTGGCAGATGCTGAAGATTCTTCAGCTAATGTACCTCTTTTAATCAGAAAAATACGTTTTATTGTAAGACAAAAGAAAAGTTCCAACATGTACATCATAGTCAATACAATGATCCATATTAATACAATTGGTAAATAACATGCAGAACAGCATCAGACCAACTCAGGTTTACGGTATATAGGAACCTTGAGTAATGTATAAAAGTGATCAACAGCAAAATATGCTTTGCGTCACATCAAAATTACAATGTAGAAGAACAAACAAAAGAAACAACAAAGAAATTGAATGTCCCCATTGGAAAAATCTCCCTGTAATGTTTCAGCCCTCCAATAATCTATTTAGCACCAACTGATGCAGTGCGAGACCTGGCACATCCAAACAGGATTGTCACAAAGAATAACATTTTCGGGGTACATTTCTATGTTGGTATGTTAGTTTTTCACAAATAAGCATAGTGTTCACCTGCTCCACCCATTGCTTTCTAGTTGGTACATGAGGGGAAATCCAATAACGGGTAATTAGTTTGCGAGCAACATATAGTAAACGCAATACCGTCACATGGGCATTTGGAGTTAGCGTATCTATTTTCAGGGCTCCCAAGAGACAAACAATATGGCAACTAGCAAGCTGGAAGTTATATACCTGTGAAATAATATTTGTAACCTCTGCCCAATAGTTAAAGAGCTTGGGGCAACTCTATATCATGTGGAGGATATGCCCATGATCCCGTTCACATTTCGGGCATAAAGGAGGGTCTCCACTCCCCCACCTATACAATTGAATTGGTTTTCTATATGCCCTGTACAGCAAAAAAAAGATATGAAAGCTTCTGTGAAGCCGAAACAGAAACTAAAGGTGCGGATGACAGGTAACGGTCCCCGGTGTCTCCATCAATATCGATGTACCTCTTTAGAAGAGCAAAGACTGGGGGTATGCAGGGGAGTCGGTATGCTATGTTCTTTGCAGGTGGGCATTGATGTGTAATTTCTGTTTTTCTGTACACAGTCATTTTTAATATGTGACATTGAAGCTAAACTCCTGGAAGATAAAAGGCACAAATTAATGCAGTGCTTATTAAAATTATCATTAAGGGTGCTTTCACACTGAGGCGGTAAAGCACATTATTTTTAGCAGCGCTTTAGCAGCGCTATTCGGCGACTAGCAGGGCGCTTTTAACCCCCCGATAGCGGCCGAAAAGGTTAAAATTGCCTGCAAAGCGGCGCTGCCCCATTGATTTCAATGGGCAGGGGCACTTTAGGAGCAATGTATACATCGCTCCTACAGCGCTGCAAAAATGCAGACTTTTTTTACCATCCTGCAAGCGCACCTCTCCAGTGCGAAAGCACTCGGGCTTTCACACTCGAGAGACAGGAGAGGCGCTTTACAGGCTATGCAGGCATTCTTTTTAGTGCTGTAGTGCCTGTAAAGTGCCTCAGTGTGAAAGAGAGACAGGAAAGTCTCTTTACAGGCTATGCAGGCATTATTTTTAGTGCTGTAGTGCCTGTAAAGTGCCTCAGTGTGAAAGCAGTCTAAAAGAGGAGTTGAGAGAAGCAGCACGGGAGCCAATTAGGTGTCCTGCACTGCAAGAAGCATGCTCATTGCTAGGGAAAGCAGAGTGACAAAGAGATAAGCTCATCATTTTGCTGCTTCTTTTCCCTGTCAAGTCACAGGGGGAGTTTGTTAGTGAAAGTTAAACTGCAGCAGACAAAGATTAAGACCCCTACCCTGCCAGACAGGACTGTGCTGTGTAACAGAGCTGTGTAAATCTCAGGACTGGATGGTCAGAAATATAAATCATTTGGCAGGTGTAACAGCTCCTGTAAATCTATTATATTATTGTATTTAGCCGTTGACCTGAAGTTCAGGTTTAAACACAGTGCCACCTGTTACATTTAAGTTTAGTTTTGACTGGTGATGTATAGAGTAAGTGACATGAATGTTATTTCTGACTTATTTCTGACTTATTTCTGACTTGAGCCCTTGGTGAAAAAGTTCAAGGAAAGCACTGCTTTAGACTGTTTGATAAAGAACTGACCACTAGTTGGCACTGTTCTATTGGCATTGAGTTTATGACATTTAACCGTATTAGTTATTGCAGATAATATTTCCTATATAAGCCTGGCCCTAAGACTTCTTGAAAATTGCATTAACAATAAAGCTCTTATTTGTCCAGCAAGATATGCATTTTTTGCCTGGTCTTGTTTGCTTCTGCTCTTTTCCAGAATAGTGTTCTTCTCCTAAATATCCATTCTAGTTGAGTGCTTCCCCAGACTTCCTTTTGGCAGTAGTTAAAGAAGGGGGAGCTTGGTCAAGAATCTGTTTCCAATATTTACTATGCAAGAGAGAAGAGAAAAAATGTGTGTTCAGATTTTCTTTTCTTTCTTTTTTTTTTTTTTTAAGTAAAACAGAAGCATTTACAGCAGACGTATGTCTAGAGTATGAAGAGAACACTGGGAGGATACTCAGACTACAAAAAAAAAATAGTACTGGAATCAGCAAAGAATGGCTTACAATATCTGTACACTGGGGCATATTAAGCCATATTTACCTTGGAGGCAGAATACTAAATGCATACAGATGTGGACAGCAACCTTTATGAGAACAGGTGGTGTCTTTCTTACATTCTTTTTTCAAAGGTAATCCTTTTTTTTGGGAGATTCAAACATGACCCTCATTCACCCTTCGTGTATTCCACTTGGTTGTCAACAGAGATAAATACCTGGCGAGAATGTCTTGGCAGTAAATCTTTGATGCTCATTAACCCATTCGCACTTTGAGCGTGAGACCTAAACTTATTGCTTGCCTTTCAGACTGTCATTTGTCATTGCTGACAATGCAAGATGGAACTTGCAGAACCCCAGTAAAGCCCACTGTGGCTGTGCCAGTACTGACCCCTTTATACAGGATTCTTATACTGGGCTTGTTGTCTGTATACAGCAAGCAGATGTTGTGTGAACTGGAAAAAATATGCATTCTGATGTGCCAGTTTGCGGCAGGCTTTTGCACAGTTGATGAAGGCTTCTTTGTATAGGCTCTTTCACATGGCCAATCGGGTCCGTACACATCAGCATATGTAGTCGGGTCCTAAGTGGTGTATCAAGCTTATGAAGAACCATGAGACAGGGTGGCTGGGCACTGTTTTTATGATATAGATTTCAACTAAATTCAGTATTCAACCAACAAGGCACAATAGTCGCACAAATTCTTGGTTCCACAAAGGCACTGATTCCTTGTTTGCAGAATACTTTTAAGGACGCATACTTTACTCCACAGTGATACAAGTTCTACTTACAATTTTTCCATGCCAGAGGAGTGCTCCATTGGAGGGGTGGTGGTAAGGTTAACTTTTGCTGGATTCTGCCAGGTCGCTGCGGTACATGACTGCCAGAGGCAATCTGTCTACGAGTGGTGAACACCCTAAAAAGGAAACCTTCACATTTCTGCTCATCCAGATCCTCTCCCTACTACTCAACCTGTACTTTCCCTACCCAGCTGAGCTCTTTCCCTACACCAAATTACATAGGTCCCCTATATTTATAGGGTCCTACTTCAAGATGGCCAACCAAAACTTACAGGACTTCAGCATCCAACAGGATCACCATCCTCCCCAAGATGGCCATCTGGAGCCCAAGTTAAAGGGTATTTCCTCCCCATTGGACTATCAACCTAAAGAAATGGCACAATGCCACCATTAGTTTGGAGGAAATGCTAGAGCCTGCATCTGCCTCCAAGAGTATTTCCGCAGTAAGTAGGGCTGTGTGTTTCCAATTAACTGTGGCCGCTTGGCCTGTTCAAATCAATGACAGGCTGGCACTGTCCACATTTAAAGTGATTGTAAAGTCTCGTTTTTTTTTCTATAAAAATAACAAACATGTAATACTTACCTGCTCTGTTGCAGTTATTTTGCACAAAGCAGCCTGGATCCTTCTCTTCTTGGGTCCCTCGCCAGTGCTCCTGGCCCCTCCTTCCTGTTCAATGCCCTCACAGCAAGCAGCTTGCTATGGGGGCACCCAAGCCAAGCTGCATCTCCGTGTGTCGATTCCGACATGGAGCTGTGGTTTGGCCCCGCCCCCTCTCTCTCCTTATTGGCTAACCGACTTTGACAGCAGCGGGAGCCAATGGCACAAAAAAACCTTCTGCCTTTACAACCCCTTTAACTGATCAATCTACTACATGTGGCTACGGACAGGTAAGCGACTCTGTACACAGGCTGTTTGCAGCCAGGGCTGCTCATCTCTTCCCAAGCATGGGTAAATGTTTAATATGTGGCTACATGTGGACAGTTGCAGCGCCTGTCAGCCTGTCATTGATTTGTACAGACTGAGCAGCTGCAGCTGATTGGAGACACCTGGCCTTATCAGCCACAGAAATATGCTGATCTGGCCAGTGTACAGGAACAGCAGTGTGGATGAGCCCATAAACAGCTGTCACAGAAACAAGCATCCTAGAGAACCAAAAGGCAGTTAAAGGAACGCTCTAAATATTCCAATTCTAGACAGTTGACACTGGAAAGGATGTGACCATTGTAAGATTTCCGCTCACATCTTATTTTGGTAACAACTCTACAATTGTGCATTTCCAATTACTTTCTGCTTCAGTGACCAAGTACAGAGAGAAAGGCTGAATCTACCTAGCAGGAGTCTGGACAGTAATAAAAACTTGACCAAGGTTTTTATTCATCCCTACGCTATCCAAAACTATGGAATAATTTGATTTTGGTTATGCATAAACTTTAGTGTCAGACCCCCTTCAGCAGGTACTTGATTCCCCATTACTCCCCACCCACCCCACCAATGCATGGCCACTGAGAGCTAAGAGAAATACCCTGTACTTCCAGTTATAGTGAATCATGTGATTCACCCTCCTTCCTTCCTTCTAAAGCAGGGTTTCTCAACCAGTGTTCCGTGAAACCCTAGGGTTCCTCCAATGGTTGCTAGGGGATCCTTGAGCAATGACCAATTTTTGCCTCTAAGATAAGTTCTCACTGACACCAATGATCTTTTTAGCCATCTCTAGGGGGGGAATTATTCCCCAAGACCATAGATGTAAGGAACACTCTTCCACTGACAATCACACCAATGTATCATGAGTTGTAGATATAGACATATTTAACAGGGGTTCCCTGAGACCGAAAGGTTATTTCAAGGGTTCCTCCGTGTTGAAAAGGTTGAAAAAGTCTGTTCTAAAGTGTCAATGCTTGTGCTCGGCATTGGCAATTGACCTCTCAGAAACCAGCATTATCACAATGGGGAAAGGTGAGAATATTTACACCCGTGTAATCTTTTTGGCGGGATTTTGCTCTATTCCTGTCTCAGTGACACTCTGTGACTGGAAATGATCGGAAATCTCCCCAAATGGGAACACATGCAGTAGTAAAAAAGTTAGGCTTTCATTTTTTTTTGCAGCCTGTGCATACTTTACCTGTCACATTGTTGTGTTTTATTTTCACAATCCTTTTTATGCATTTTACATGTGCTTTCAAGCTTTAGGGGCTTTTGCTATGGCCAATAGAAAGCAGAAGGTGAGTAACCTCATAGTATATGCAGGTACATTTTTCACCTATGCATTAAGGTGAAAAAAACACCTGGCAGTGACCAACACCCCAGCCCCCCGTTTTACTTACCTGAGCCCTGGAACTTGACCTGGCTCCCGCTGTTGTCAATCAAATCCAATGACACGGGCGCCGGGGGGCGGGGCCGAGTCATACATTTGGCGGCTATGGACGCTGAATGCTGGACTCGGGAGCACGCCCGCAAGGTAACCCCCTCGAGAAAGCGATTCTCCTAGGGGGATATCTGATGTGGGAAGGAGCCGCGAGAGCCGCCGGGGGCCCCCCAGAAGACGAGGTTCAGGGCCACTCTGTGCAAAACGAGCTGCACAGTGGAGGTAAGTATGATATGTTTGTTATTTAAAAAAAAAAAAAACCTTACAATCACTTTAAAACCCATGGCTTTGTGTAACTAAAAGGCAGGCTTGATCCACCTGCTGGCTTTTATACAATTTTTGATCAATTCTTAGACATTTTGTCAAGGTCTCCCAGAAGAAACCACTAGGCACTCCAAGGTGCCTGGGCACCCTTGTTGAAAAAGGCTGATCTAATCTGTAGCATAAACACACAGTGCATGTGCCCAGGGACAGGAAGCAGGGAGAGCTCATTTCAGTGTTTCTGCTGTAACATTTGAGGATGAATTGATCTACAGGGCCTGAAGCTACAGATATCAGTGATGGCTTGTTAAAAAGCTAGTTTTAAACTTGTTAAGAATATGTAAATATTTGAATGTTCATAGCCTGGCCACGTGTTCACTTTAAAGTAGCCCAGATTAATAAAAAAAAAGAAAAAAACTTGCACATAACTTTTAGACTTTGCACTGATGGTTTTCCCTCTCTTTGAATGGATTAGAACAGGGGTCTTCAAACTACGGCCCTCCAGTTGTTCAGGAACTACAATTACCATCATTCCTAGTCATGTATGTGAATGTCACAGTTTTACAATGCCTCATGGGATATGTAGTTCCGCAACAGCTGGAGAGCCATAGTTTGAAGATGCCTGGATTAGAACAATCTCTTTCTTGTTACTCATCTAATTAAATGTGTTATTTTTGCACAAAGATTAGAGAATAAATTGAAGTAGAGTTTTTTTTATTTTTTTATTTGTTAATCAGGTTTTTAGAAAATTGAACAAATATGAAGCTAGAACATGCCCTATACGTATGTTTTTTGCAGTGTTGTTCAAGTGTAAGTAGCTTGGTGCACAGATGTCTCTGAATCTTAAATTAGCCGTTCACTTTACAAACAAAAGAAATTTCTGCGAGCACCCCTGACAAATTAAATTTCATGCTTCTCGTCTCTCTTGGTAGACCACTAATTACTTTAGTTAGGCACATCACAGAAAATGCAATCTGACACTGCTTTTTCATCGTCGACTTTCCTTGCACACTGATAAAAAGACTGTAGCTTTAGACTGGTGCTGAGAACATTTGGCAAGAGCTCAGCCCTAAATTGCATTATAAAATAAAATTTGAACACAGATTTGGACTATTTTCTGTCTATTCTTAAGGCAGCATCAAAATGGAGAAATTTTGTAATGAATAGTAATACACATTGAATGTTGACTGCACAAGCTTGAAAATGTAGTTCTATTCATAGTGTTTGTAAATGTATAGCCTTTATTGCAGAGTACCGATTTAAAGGCTAAGTTTACCTTTGTTCACCTTTTTTTAAAATTACAGCTCCCCAATGTACCAATATAGCATTAATGTACTTATTTTGCAAAAATAAAACAGCTCTCCATTAATTCTACCCAGGCTTACCTCACTCTCTTCATAGCTGTTTAAACACACTGCTCGATTGCTTCTGCCTTACTTCCTGGACAGACTGTAGGTCATGACACAGGAAGGAGTTGACCATCTGACCTCATTAGCACACACCCTGCATCATCCACTCTCAGTTGGTCAACTCCTTCCTGTGTCATGACCAAAAGTCTGACCAGGAAGTAAGGCAGAAGTAATTGAGCAGTGTGTCTAAACAGCTATGAAGAGAGTGAGGTAATCTGGTGTAGAATTAATGTAAAGCTGTTTAATTTTTGCAAAATAAGTACATAAATGCTATATTTTTACATAGGGGGGCTGAAATCTAGAAAAAAATGTGAACTTAGCCTTTAAAGAACCAGTAAACTTAAAATACAAGCTTAAAACAGATTTCTAGTCAAATAAGAACCCACTACCCTTCCAACTACTGAGTCCACCCACTCCATTATGGTGATAAAAGGTAGAAAAAAATCTATCAATCTTTGTTATACTTGCAGAAACGGCTGGTAATCAATGGCTGATAGTCATGTGGCTTAATGCTTAGGTAGTAGTCACATCCCCCCTGCTGAAGTTAAAGTTGGCTAATACTCCAGATGTGATTGCAGGAGCAAATACCAAGGTATTTTTTCACATGACTGGCTGCTGCTGGATCCTAGTTTCGGCAATTTCTGTAGGGAAAGTACAGTTTTAATAGTGTCTGCTATGTGTGCATGTGGGATTTGAATGATAAAACAGCACAAAAGTATACAGGCAAATTGTCCCTAGCTTTAGGGTGTTTTGGTCAAACTTTGAGTTCTGTTTGAACAAGTATTGTTAATATAGATCTTAAAAGTTTGACCAATGCATTCCAAAGCTGGAATTAATTAATGCTTTTGTGCTGCTTTGTTCTGCATTGCTTTGTGCACCTTTAACAATCAAAGGGCTGTAGACAAGTCCTTTTGGAGGTGGTCAAGGTAGTGGCGTGTGCATTTCGTTGTAAAGTGTCAGTCTAAGCAAATCTTTTCTTTCAGATTTGGATTGGTGCCAGAGAGTCAAATAACACTAACTTCTTATGTGTCTTGAGGATTCTGGTGGAAAGATCTATGTAATTGCATTCCCACATCTACTCCTTTTTACAACAACTGTCATAGTGGAAGTAACATTTCTTATTGGTAGGCAGAGAATGGCAACGGAAAAATCTTTTCGTCAGAGTTACCAAGTGATGTAATAAGCCAACAAAGTCTATTTGTAACCTGAATGTTAGTTTTGGGTCAAAGCAGGAAGTTGTTGTGCCATGACCAGGAAGATTAGTCTTCAGTGTGGCGGAGGATCCCATCATAGGAGAGATAAGCATGCAAACAAGGGGAAGAAAGTTGGTGTTAAGCTGGCCATAGACGTGGCAATTTGCAGTCAATATCAACAACTTTCCGTCCACTGAGAATCACAGATACAATTGCAAATAATTGCTAAAAACTTACCACTCTACCACCCGCAAATCTGACTGACCACCATAATTCACTGTATTCAATTTAAGTTGAAACTGGCTTGTATTGATTGATTGCACCTTTCAATGCACACAACTTTAATTCGATTTTAATTAGAGTTTATACAGTAAGAATTACTTATTCAATACATTTTTTTTGAAAGAAATGTTGGAGAAAAATCACAATCAAATTGCAAAAGAACAGAAGTATTAAAAACTATGGGATTTTTGTAGAAAATTATTTTCCTATGTGCTTGATTGGAATCTCCTTACAGTTGATAGAAACCAAAATGTTAAATTTTCAATTGCTTTGCAATTTATTCAAATAAAACTGAAAGAATCACTCAATTGAACTGCCATGTGTATGGCCAGGTTTGTGGTTACAGGGAAGGTTAATGAGAGAGAGACAATTGGGTAGAATCACTCTCCAAGGCTACCAAGCCTACCAATAAGCTGTCTTATGGGTTTTGGGTAGACGTGCCAGCAAAGTTGGTAGAGGAGAGATATCTTATTACTGGGTTCTGGTAATCCTTCTGAAGTATGTAGCCTTCCACCTTTTGTTAAGTGCTGGATTCATACCTAGGCTGCCCCAAAGTTCAAGCCACAAACTGCAATTTTGATTCTGTACCTAATGACATTTGCAGTATGGAATTTTAATAGGACATTGGGGTATTTGAAATTATTCTTTAAAAATAGGGAATATGGAAATTGTGCTTAAGATTCCCTTATTTAATCTACCACACTGATTCTCTTGCAATGTATGCCTTTTTGTTGCTACTGTAAGTTTTCACAAAGTCATCCCCCGTCCTGAATACAATACAGTATATATTATAATTTGTGTGGGTATAGTTAAGAGGTTTAACAGCCTGACTCACACACCAGCATGGGTCTATTGTATCACAGTCAAAGCAGTGAATAGCATAACTGCATTGTTCAGTCTGTACACTAGGCAAGATCCCAAAAAGCCATAGTAATCATTTCACACTCATTCTGCTAGACTAGAGCCTTTGTATAGCCAAATATTGAAAGGGACACTCAGGCCTTTCACAGCTGACCTGGCCTCCCTTTTCTCCCATTGGCTGACTAACTCTGTAACATATTAAAGGAGTTCGACAATTTTATAAATGCAGTCAATGACTGTAGCTTGTTTATGTGCCAACATGTCCAACTTTCATCTGCAGCTTGCAGTGACTTCATTCTGTTCCCAGGATAACACCCAGGTTTTTTAGATAGGAAAGAAGGACAACTCCTGATGATAGAATTTAGTCAAATGGCAAGCCCTTGCTGCGTTATCATGCATTCATTCATTCTTTCTTAAAGCACAAAGATTGTTCTGCTGAATTTACAGACAAACCTAATGGCCAGCATGAGTTAAAAGGATAAAAAATATCTTAAACCAGTGAAGGATAATTCTGAGAAAAGAAAAATGTAGGCTGCCACTTCTCACTATTGAATATACTAGCTGACTGGCTGTCATAGTGGGGCCTTGACCTGCAAGAAAGTATAGAGACAAGGTGTTCTGACTTAGATTTAAGCCATGATTCTTCTGGGCTTGCTCCTTAGAACTTGTCATATGCAGAGCCTGAGATAACAAGGAAGGCCTCTTACTACACTAATACAAACACCCCTGGTTTGGAGTAAAGAGAATGTGGCCATGTGCCAACTATGTGATGGCGATGACATTTGAAATTGAGAAAGATATCTAAAAGCATATTGTGGTGTCATAATGGTGTGGCTCTCCAATGGACACAGGGTTGGAAAACAAGCCAGGATCAGCTACGGCAGGCAAAGTGGTTTAAAATAACGACAGAATTATGGATAGGCCAGGTCAGCAATTTGCAGGTGATGAGGCATCAGGGCAACAAGCAGATGTCACAGTCATTGAAACAAGCCAATACCAGAGGAGATGTATAGGCAGGTCAAAGGACAAGCTGGGTTGGTTTTAAAAATCAAACCAAATCAGGCTGCAGTATCATAGATTGCAGGGAAACTGTTAAAAACTGATGAAGGGCTTCGCTTTAAATAGCCTGTTTGGCGCCAAGCATACACTGCACGGGTCTTATTGGTATTATCTATGGAGGAGCAGTATAGCAACCCTAGGACAACATCATTGTCAGGCTTTGGAGAGGACAGAGTTAGATGCCCTAGTAGTGTTAGATGTACTTTACATAAGTGACTAATACGGTATATTAAACTCATACTCCAGCTAACACTTTTAAGAAGTTACAAAAACAGTTATTTTTTTAAATTTTGGGATAAAGTTTTTAACTATATTAATAATAGACAGCATCTCTGTTAGTTTGAAATGATTTGTGTCAACCCTCTTAAGTGCCACTTTTGCTGGGCAGCTTGGTCTGTTAAAGGAAGTTGTAAAATAACCAAACTACTGGCAGGATCAACAGGTAATATAACTATGTTACAGGTGGTTTAGAACAACAAAAATCACCAAGTTAATGCTGGTGAAAGACTCTATCATACATGTAATTTTCAAATTCGCCTATAATTCTAATTCAAGGACAGATATTTTATTAAATGCTGCTGTGTTACCATACAGTAACCCTGCTTATAGGACTAACCTTCCACCTTTTATTGACCCAGTGCTGGACTTGTACCCAAGTAACTTCAAGGTTCAGGCCACACACTGAGAACAGCAACTGTGATTATGTAGCTAATGACATTTGAAGTACATATGTTTAGAAACATAGAAACCTAGAAAAGTGACGGCTAATTGTCTTTTTAGGGGTTTCATTTAAATTTTTTGGGGTTTTTTTTTTTTGATTAACCACTTAAGCCCTGGAAGAATTTACCCCCTTAATGACCAGACCATTTTTTGCGATACGGCACTGCGTCATTTTAACTGACAATTGCGCGGTCGTGCAAAGTTGTACCCCAAAAAAATTGATGTCCTTTTTCCCACAAATAGAGCTTTCTTTTGGTGGTATTTGATCACCTATGCAAGTTTTTATTTTTTGCGCTACAAACAAAAAAAAAAAAACAGACAATTTTGAAGAAAAAAATATATTTTTTTTTACTTTCTGCTATAATACATATCCAAAAAAAATATATAAAAAACTAATTTATTTATCAGTTTAGGCCAATATTCTGCTACATATTTTTGGTAAAAAAAATTTGTAATAAGCGTATATTGATTGGTTTGCACAAAAGTTATAGCGTCTACAAAATAAGGGATAGATTTATGGACTTTTATTTATTTTTTATGTTTTTACTGGTAATGGCAGCGTTTCTTTAGCAGGACTGCAACATTGCAGCGGACAAATCTGACCCCAAGTGACACTTTTTGGTAACCAGTGACATTATTACAGTGATCAGTGCTAAAAAAAATGCACTGGTCAATGTATAAATGACACTGGCAGAGAAGGGGTTAACACTAGTGGACGATCAAGGGGTTAACTGTGTTCACTGGGTGTGTTCTAACTGTGTGGGTGCTGGGCTCACTGGGACAACACAGAGATCGCTGTTCCTGATCACTAGGAGCAGCAGATCTCCATGTTGTCACCTGTCAGAATGGGGATCCGCCTTGTTTACATAGGCAGATCAGCATTCTGCCTCTCTGTGGAGCGATCGTGGGTGGCCAGCGGACATCAAGTCCGCCATGCCCACGCATGCGCTTCCATGGCGTGGGCGCCCACAGTATCTATTGCATGAAACGATGTAAAGGGAAGGTCGTTTTGAGCAATAGACCTGCTTTGCCGCATTATATGTACTGTATCTGGTCGGAAAGCTGTTAACCTCATTGTCTGACTATAGATTTATGTTTATCCCAAGCATGTTTGGAGCCATTTACTGTTTACTGTCCCACTACCTCTACCTATTCCAATCATCAATCATCCTTTCAGTAAAATAATACTTTCTAAGATTAGTTTTGAACTTTCCTCTGGTTAGTTTGAGGTCATGTCCCTGTGTTCTTGATTTTGGTTTTATTGAAAAGACTGCCTTCCTGAACCTTATTTACCCCCTTGAAGCATTTAAAGTTTTCAATCATGTCTCCCCTTTCCATGCTATCCTCAAGACTGTACATATTAAGTTCCTGAAGTGGCTCTTGATATGTTTTATCTCCCAAATCCTTCACCATTTTTGTTACCCGTCTCTGGACTCGTTCTATCCTATCAATATCTTTCTGTAAGTGAGGTCTCCAGAACTGGACACAGTATTCTAAATGGGGTCTCACTAAAGATCTATATAGGGGAATCAGGACCTCCTTCCTCCTGCTGGGTATCCCTCTAGTGATGCATCCTAGAATTATATTTGTTTTTCCCACTGTCTGGTCACACCGCTCATTTTGAAATCATCTGAAATAAGCACCCCAAATCTTTTTCTTCTGTAGTGCTGGCTAACACTGTACCCCAATGCTGTACTCTCTCAGGGGATTCTTTTTCCCTAGGTGCATTATTTTACATTTAGAAATATTGAACTGCAGTCTCCACTGCCTTGACCAATCTTCCAGCAATGCCAAATCATGTTCCATGTTACAGACACCTCCAGGGTTATCAACCCTATTACACACCTTCGTGTCATCAGCAAAAAGACATATATTGCCCAACAAACCTTTAGTTATATCACTTACATATAGGTTACATAGAACAGGACCCAGTACAGAGCCTTGTGGTACCCCACTAGTGACTGGTCTCTGTTCTGAGTGAACCCCATTTACAACCACACTCTGGGATCTATCCTTTAGCCCACTGCATATCCACTGAACCACCCAAGGGTTAAGTTCTAGCTTGTACAACTTTTGCATTATGCATTATGTGGAACTGTATCAAATGCCTTGCTGAAATCAAGGTATGCTATGTCCACAGCACCAGCCTGGTCCCAAACATTGGTAACATAGTCAAAAAATTAAATCAGATTAATCTGACATGATCTGCCCTCAGTAAAGCCATGCTGCTTTGGGTCCAGCAAGCTATGTATTTTTAGGTGATCAATGATTCTTCTTTTTAGGAGTGATTCCATTAACTTGAATACAATTGATGTTAAACTCACTGGCCTGTAATTGCCAGCTTCTACCTTGCTGCCCTTCTTGTGGATAGGTACAATATTAGCTTTTCTGCCAATCATGGGGAACTTCTCCTGTTAGAAGAAATCAACTGTATACTATATCTCAAAGTTCTCTTAGAACTCTGGGATGAATGCTTTTAGGGCCCATTGCTTTATTAAGCTTTAACCAAGCCAGTTCCTCTGCTACCTCTGTCTCCAGAAATCCTATAAATGAACCGTCATTACTAGAACCAATATAATTCCCTAACTTGTTATCATTAGTGCAATTTATTTCTAAGAAGACTGAACAGAAGTAATTGTTTAAATGATTTTCTACATCCTAGTCTCCTGGTTTACTGGGACATCAGGGTACGTAAGACTATTCTGCAAATAGGGAATGTTGTAAAATGTGCTTAAGAATTTCTTATGTAATCCACCAAACCGATCTCCTTGTAATGTATGCATTTTTTGTTGCTACTGTAACTTTTCACTGTCTTGTCCCCCATCCCGAATACAATACAGTATATAATATAGTTTGTGTCGGTATAGTTAAAGGGTTTAACTCACACACCAGCATGGCTCTATTGTATCACAGTCAAAGCAATGAATAGCAGACTTTCAACCTCAGAGGCTGGTCAGAATTTACACACCAGATCATCTCATGTTCAGGGGCTCCTTGGGCACTTAATAAGAAATGTGAGAACTGACTTCTAACATAACTGAAGAGATACATCAATGCTTTGGTTCTGCCAACTAGAAAAGGCACTTCTGAACTCCTTAGACAGGCAGAATCCTTGCTTCCTGCCTACCAGAAGTTCTAAGTTCTTGTAGTGTAAGTATACACAAGCTTCAGATTTAGAGGGGGCTGAAGCGCAGAAAATTGGCTTGCATCTGAGACAAGGCTGAGGTCAATTTGACATTAGGCTAAGGTCAGATTGATTTGCGTTTAGGGTGCATTCATAGTGAATTCTGTGGAATGATACAAGCAAAGTAATGATGCATGGCAAAAGCAAGTGTACATTTTTCTATAAAATCCAGTTTAAATGCTGCATTCCTGACTTGTCAAATAGGGTTCACAGGCTGATGTCATAGCATAGTGATTAGAACTCTACTTTTGAAAAGCAATCCTTCGTGGGTCAATTACCCAGATAGCAAAGATAGCTTGACACAAATGTGTGGCAGTGTTGAATTGTAAAGCCCCAAACACACGATCGGATTTGGTGTGATCGGACCGTGTTGTCGGAAAATCTATCCAGCAGGAGATAGGACTTTGTCCGTCGGACAATCCGACGTACACTGTCCGATGGTGCATACACACGGTCTGATTTTTCAACAACATTGTCCGATCGGACAGAATCCATGCAAAAATCCGACCGTGTGTATGGGGCTTTAGTCTTGTTAACTTGCTGCACTTTTTCACTGGCAAGGTGTACACTTGCAGAGCACTTGGCACGTTTCCAATTTGTAGCATATTTGCATGGAAAGTCTCTAGCAGGACCAACGTTGCAGTGGTGAGTCTACAGCAAGAGCTCTGCAGGCCACAGTGACCCCAGTGGTGGGGTGACTATTGCACAACATAACTGAACCAGAACTTCCAGCAGACTTGCAGAATGTTTGCAAAGAAAGTTGATCTGGAGTCATGCAATGCAGATTTGCTGCAAGTTCACCTAAGGGCTGATCATGCACTGTTAGGTCTCGTTCACACAAGTGTACTACAGTGTACACCCATGTGATGGACGAGTGTGTCTGTGCAGCCAATACATCCAAATATACATCAATGGAACTGCCTGAATGCACTCACATGTAGGCAAACACAGCCCTTGCACAAGCATATGCTTAAGTATGCTCATTAGAGCGAGGCCTTAGGTTTTTTTTCATTCTGCCCACTGAACTAAAAGATTCCTCCATCCACCCCCCCCCCCCCCCCCCCCCGAAACTGCTATCAAAATACACTGATCACGGGCTGCAATTGCTTATCTTTGGAAATTTTCTAACATGTACCTTTGTCATAAGTCGATTAAATAATAGATTTCTGTTGAGTGGGGGAGGCCATACATCGATCAAAATGTGGGTGGTCCCTGCTGGATGTTGGGATGCCTGAAATTTTACATTGTGCTCTGTGCAAACCTCTGTGCAAAATTCTGGAGAGATTCTCCCATACACAGTTCCCCTTCCATGTTTCCCAGGAAGTAATATTTAAAGTGAAGCTAAACTCTTTAATGGTCTGAGGTTCCTCACTGGAACCGGCATCTTCTATCTGGCTTCTTCCAGGTGTCAGGTGTTGGGGGTTGACTAAGCTCCAGTGGGCGGAGTGAAATGCATTGGGGGCGTGGCCTGGCTAAGGTTGTCTTTCTCATCATCACACAACCCCTGTGTATGTGGGGCACCAGGGATTCTCTCCTTCGTTCCTCTAGTGACCACAGAAGCTGGGATGAGCTCCCTTCCCTCGCCAGCAATCCCATAGCAGTGGACACAGAACTATACACATCACCCCCCCAGATGGAAAAGCGAGCCTGAGCGGCACACCAATCTATCGTGGGTCACAGTGAGCCATTTTCATTGGGTAGTGTAGGATGACATCACTCCTATGCATAAGAAGGAGTGCAGTCATCCCGGCACACAGGTGCTGTGTCAGAATTTAAACTGATCTGCGCTTGAGCAGCCCAGCTTACATTCCAAAGAAGCTGTGAGCAGACAGGTAGTTTTATTTTATGCAGAAAAGACATTGCATGAAAGGTAAACTAACACTATATACCCCCTCCAAAACCCTCTAATCCCTGCTGTACTTACCTCTGGCAATCTTGAGCTATCAGGGCTCCTTCAGCCATTCCAGTTGTCTGGGGCTTTGAAATCCCAGCTCTTCTGTGTGCTTTCAGGGCAGACCAGGTGAATTGTGATTGGTCAGTGCTGTAACAGTGAATTGATCTGGTCTGTCCTGGAAGTGCTGCACAAAGAAGAGAGGAAAGAGCAGGGATTTCAAATCCCCAGATCTTTGGATCAGCCGAGGGAGCCCTGGTAGCCGGGGATTGCCGTTAAGGAGGGTGTACAATGTTCACCTTTAAAATTATAACTGGCTGCAGACTGTAGAGTTTTTAGTCACCCTAAACTAAATTTGGTTTGAGCAGCAATGTTTTTTTTCCTTTTAATAAATGTGGAGTTTTCCTTTAAGCACCAGGGTTCCTACTGTTTAAACAAAGTACACTTGTAAAAGGTAATCCTAAGCTTTCATGTGATTGACACGGTATCTAAGATCTCCACAGGAAAGAAAAGAGTTTACTTGATGATTAAGATCTGTCCTGTGCTGGAATCTTGCACATGGTTACAGAGGTAAATGGAGACTTTAGTATTCTCTTGTTGAGGCAGGTTTAAAGTGACATCAGTGCTGCTTTCATTTCAACATGGGCGAGGAACGATTCCCTTATGTGTGCCTGAGAGACCCCCAGCAATTTATGATGATAAATTGAGCTTTTCCAGACATTCTGCTCCAGTTTCATGACACAGCTGGAATACTATACCAGTAGTATACATTTATTATTTATTTATTTAGAACCTTTTCTTAGAGAACACCAAAAGGAATGTTTCCAGCATAACTACGTTATGGCTCTGTCAGACCACACAATACTTCAGGACGGTCACAGCTTTACAGACAACACATATTTAAAGGACAACCCCAGGGAAATATAGAAAATAACCTTTTCCTTCACATATGTAAACCTTTAAATCTCATGAAATCAAATATACTTAATAATTAAGGTAAATCTGCCTTTATTTTGACTTGCCACAAGTGGGGGCATGGGATTGCTAAACTGATGGGCAGGAGGAGGAAGTACATAGGTAGGTATAAACTAAAGTGTTGCTATGAAAACATTTTGCAAAAGCTCTCTGCCTACTACAAAACACGTCAGAATAGAATCTGTTCCTGCTGGCTATTTTAATTAAAGTCAGGATTTTTTTTTTTAAAATTCTAATTAAATAAAAAAAAAACCCTCAGTATGCAGCAGCCCCCCCCCCCCCTTTAGTATCAATTTAAAGGCTAAATAAATTTTATTTTTAAAAAAAAATAATAAATGCATATATTTTTGCAGAAAAAAAATGCATTTATTATTTTTTCCTACAGGAGCCTGGAAAGCAGTAAATCATGGGTGCAATGTTCGGCTTCTGCAGACAAGCTCTGCAGCTTTCAGCTGTACCTACATATGGGCTGTCAGATTGAAATATCATGCATAAACCACCGCTCAAACTGATCCGGTGCTTACAAAATGTGTGGCCCCAGACCTCTGCGACCAAGCCCTGATGGGCGGGGTGAAACACGTCAGGGGGCGTGGCCAGAACAGCTCTGACTGAGGCCACACATTTTGCAAGCACTGGATCGGTTTGAGCAGCGTCTTATGCACAATACTTTGACACTCCTGTATTAGTGAATAAAATGCCTGCTCATTTTTTCTGAGTACCAGCGGGGGGGACACTTAAGCCCTGACTTTGAGTGGCGCTGCAAGCTTTTCCATGATCACAGTGATCAGAGATCACTGATCACTGCTTGCAGAAGACGCCGCTTAAACCGATCCGGTGCTTGCAAAATGTGTGGCCCCAGACTTCTGTGACCAAGCCCTGATGGGCAGGGTGAAACACGCCAGGGGGTGTGGTCAGAGCAGCACTTGCTGAGGCCACATATATTGCAAATAGTGGATCGGTTTGAGCGGTTCTATGCACTAAACAATCTTGCATTAGTGAACAAAATGCCTGCTCACATTTACTTTGACACACCTATTTTCTGTGTACCAGCGGGGAGACACTTGAGCCTTGACTTTGAGCGGTGTTACAAGCTCATCCATGATCACTGTCAGTTTGAAAGCTGCAGGGCTTGTGAATGAACTACAAAAGCGCTCAATAGCGCCCTCACAGTTCATTTAGAACTACAAGCCATCAGCTTGCAGTGGATGATGGTAGTTGTAGTTGATTCATTCAGAGAAAACTGTGAATGAATGATGCAGTTGTGTGGGTGAAGCCCCGCACGGCCGCACAGTTTCTGAATTGTGACAGCGGTTGTGGGGGAATAATTTAAATATGGGTGGAAGATGTCAAAGTTTCCAAAAAGTTAACTTATCCTTTAATAAAGTACAAATTTTATTTTGCATATCAGTGGCAATACTGTTGCTGGTACAATTGATTGCGACAGTGACGATGAGCCTGAGATGTGATTGGGGGGGGGGGGGGGTGTGGAACCTGATCTTGCTTGGAGCAGAATGTGAAATATTTGACATACCTACTTATTGTCTTGCTCCCAGGGGGTGAATTGCCCCCACCCCAAATTGGGGGGATCAAAGGAAAGGTGAGCATGTGATGCTGGCAAGTGTGAACATGGAAAAAAAAAAAAAAAAAAACAGTCCCTATTCCCTAAAGAGAAGAGAAGCTTGACATCAATACTCTGGAGATGTTCACTAGTAGTATAGGGAGTATGCAAGAGTTGGAGCTGTGGTTCAGAGCTGCAAGACTGAAGAGGATCTGTCACTAACTTTATGTTATCCAGCCATATTTCCTTAGCAATGGATCTGGTAGCTGAGTGAAAAGTTCCACTATATTCCTAGTTTCCATAAGTGATTACTTATGCTTTAACAGGTTTTCTTGATAAGATGTCCTGAGTAGAAAGAGTGACTGTTCTCTTTTGCAGTTTCATGATCCTGTAAGCATTATTACAGTATTATATTAGCTAGAACTGTTATTATATTACAGCATACAAGGTAAAATAAAGATGGGATTATGTTTTGTGCATGGTCAGGTCTTTCTTTAGCAATACTAAGGAAGTACATTTATGTATTACATACCTCCTAACTTTCTGAGATAGGACACTTTTTAGTATAAGGTAAAAAAAGGAAAGGACATACCCTTGCAATGCACCAAGTTATGTAGGCAATGAAGAATCAGTAAGCAAAAAATGATTGGTTAACCCACAAGTGATTTTTTTTTCAACACTACTTTTTCTTTATACTGGCATCTCATGTGAACAATTGCAGAAACTTGATGGTTACATTTAGTCTCCATGCACACTGGGTTTAAAAAAACGTCTGTTCTCTTGGGAGTAAAAAAACGCTCAAATTGAGAATTTTTAAGTTTGGACGAGTTTAGGAGAGTTTTTTCTGCCAGTAAGCTCCAATCAGAAACACGAACCAGAAGGGATTTTTTGTCCTGCCTCTAAACGTTGAGCTCAAAATATGCCTGTAAACGTCCTAATGTGCATAGACACATAGGATAACATTGAGCTGCTTCTACAGGCAGAACACAAAACTCCTGTAGATTCAACGACAGCGTCGCATTTAACCCTTTATTCGGCCGCTAGCGGGGGTTTAAAGCGCCCCATTAGTGGCCGAATAGCACCGCTAAAATGACGGTAAAGGCGGCGTTTTACCGCCAAAGCCCGCCCGTTCCAGTGTGAAGGCAGCCTAATGCCGCGTACAAACGGTTGGATTATCTGACGGGAAATGTTGGATGTGAGCTTGTTGTCGGAAAGTCTGTTCTTGTGTATGCTCCATTGAACATTTGCTGTCTGACTTTTTACCAACAAATGTTTGCTAGCAGGGTCTCAAATTTTCCGCCAACAAAACTTTGTTGTCGGAAAGTCCGATCGTGTGTACACAAGTCCGTTGCACAAAAGTTCACGCATTCTCGAAATCAAGCAGAAGGAGCCACACTGGCTATTGATCTTCCCTCTTCTCGGCTCGTCGTACGTCTTGTACGTCACCGCGTTCTCACTTTCATAATTTTTGCCCAACATTTGTGTGACCATGTGTATGCAAGACAAGTTTGAGCCAACAACCTTCAAACAAAAATCCACGGTTTTGTTGGTGGAAAGTCCGATCGTGTGTACGGGGCATTGGAGTTTACTGCAGTAAAATACTTCTAGTAACTAAATAATACATTTCTTTATAAAGGCATATACCTCAGACCAAAATGGGAACAAATGAGGAAGAAAGAGGCGACAGTCCTTCCAAATCATTGACAGTTGGGAGCTATGGCATCAGGGTTGCATGCGCCAGCTTTCAGGATAATGTAACATGCTGACAACTTTAAAATATCACAGCTTAATTTTTAATGTAATGTATTTGCAATTCATTTCATAGGACTCCAAGACGTCGGGATGAAAAAAAAATGAGATAAATAGATAAAGCCAAGCCACAATATTTGATTCATCGACTTTTCAAATGGCATTACACATTGCATAGAATATTTATCATGAATGTCATTTTATTTTGGAATGGATAAAAGTGTACGCCCTAGTTTATTTCAGAGTTACAAAATCACCCCTATCAATCTACCCGACTGTGCATGACTGTGAAGCCAGCCATGTCAAAAGATATTCATTGTTAATTCTCTGCTTTCTTGTGCAATAGCTTTAATTTTTATAAAACACCTTTGTTCATGTAAATCAGGGGTCTCAAACTGGCGGCCCTCCAGCTGTTGCGAAACTACCAGTCCCATCATGCCTCTGCCTTTGGGAGTCATACTTGTAACTGTCAGCCTTGCAGTGCCTCATTGGTCTTGTAGTTTTGCAACAGCTGGAGTGCCGCCAGTTTGAGACCCCTGATGTAAATGAAGCATCACAGGTAATAGAGCCGAGTGTGCTTGGGAAGAAGCTTATATTTGCCACAAAAATGACATCCTCTCATTAGTATTTTATCTTTTCTGAATTTAATTCTGCAGTTAAACATCCCAACATGAACTTTGTGTTTGACCTATCAGTAATTTTTGAAGTCTGCATGTCCTTAAACTCTAGCCAAATAATTGTGGCTAGGCTTGAAAGGAGCATCTTTGGCAAATAATGCCATCAGTCTGCTGCAGGCAGGAAGCCTTTCCTCATTCTAATCCTCCTTCCTACTGAACTCTGACTGTTGTAGCTTTTATCTCACTAGATCACAGTCATCATTAGGAGGGTTAATTTGTGTGCTTGGGCATCAGTGTTTACGTGATCATGCCATCCCTGGGCCAGCGTCATTATCCAGTAAGGAAGATTTAGCCCCTGCATCAAACCTGAACAAAGATGGCTCCAACCAGTTATCAACTGAAAGAGTCTCATTTACATAATAGCATGCATGGAAATCATATCTGAGGCTAGCTGCACTTTAAAATCAATCTGTGGTCATGGTATGAACATTCAAGTATTTATATATTCTTAGTAAGCTTTAAACAAGAAAATTACTGACCTATGTAGCTGCAGGCACTGTGGAGCAATTCATCCTCACAATGCACCGCAGAAGTAAACAATTTATTTAAGTTGTTCTCTCAGCTTACATTGCTCTCCCCTGTAAATATTTAAAAGACCATAGCATATATATAGGTTCACTTTATGAGTAGTGTTGATTAGTGTGACTCAGCACTCAAATGTGAGCATGCCAATTCATTCAAAATAAATCTAAAGTCAATTTCTTACTTTGCCCCCCCCCCCCCCCTCCCTCTTACACAGATGATAACAAATTGTATTCTATTTTTTACCATTTTGTTTCTTTTTGTGCTTCAAGGCTGCACATCTGGATTTCAGGCCTAGGCCAGGCCCCATTGCTTCCTGGGATTGCTATGTCACAGCTATGCTAGGAGGCAGTGTGTTACTAAACCGCAAGTTTGTGCTGCATTAACTCACATGAGCACAAATGGCGCCGGGAACTTTAGAATTCTAGCAGCATTTGTGCACAGATACACTGCCAATCTCTGCTAGCTCAAAAATACCTGGAAGAGACCAATGGCGCATGTGTGTGTGTGTGTGTGTGTGTGTGTGTGGGGGGGGGGTGTTAATTTAGGAGCAGTTAACCTCGGCTTTAAATGTTGCAAAAACTCAAAAAAGATGGGGTGGCTCTAAGAGTATCAGTAGTGGGTTGGGTATTGATATCACAATAGGAAGGTGCTCACTTCTTGAATTGACCAGGAAACCACAGTACTGTGTATCAGGCAAGCAAGAATAATTTTATTTTACATGATAAAGGTGAAGATCATTGTTGGATATCCCCCAAACGATCTTCAATATGCATTGGATGGCTTTGTGGATAAAGCACACAGTGCAGTGATTATTACAATGAAAACAGACTCAGATGGAAGCATGAAAAGGCTCACCTGATCAAACTGACAGGTGAATAATGCCCCATACACACAATGAGATTATCGGATGAATGATAGTCCGTTTTTTATTGCATGCTAATCTTACGTTGAATCTGATGAGTTTACTAAAGTCCAGAAAATTCCTGCACGACAGAAAAAAAATTCGGAAGTGATGTCATGTGTTGTAATGCATTTGTATTGCATTTTCGAAAGATAGCTGTACTGATTAAACGAAAATTGTACGATCTGGCATCGTACGAAAAAAATTTCCGTGGCATTTCCGATAGAATAATATCGGATGAACTGTCCTGATCGGCTCTCGAAAGCTCTGTACTAATGATCCGATTATCGTATGATCGATTTGAATGCGTAATTTTCCGTACGATTTTCGGATCATGTGTACGGGGCTTAAGCCACGGCAGCAGCACTTTATAAACTTGGTTTCAGAGCAGATGAAGGTAAAGAAGCAACTCAATCCAGTTCAAAACAATTTGATTTAAACTTTGATTAAAAAACTCAGCATGTTTCAAAGCGAACATCACTCTCTTCAGGAGCTTGTACAATAGGTAGAGTATCTGGCCTGGGAATGTCCTAACTTACCGTAATATGGAAGTGCTTGGGATCATAGCTAGGCATTATGAAGCCTGGGCTGCTCTCCTCGGCTTGCTGTCCTAATTACCTTTCACTAGGACCACAGGAAAGAAGATCAGGTATAAAAGGACAGTTACATAGGCTGAGAACTTTGGTGCCTTATTTGTTTTGAGCCTTTTCTATTTGCTTAGATATTAATTGGTTGGGATCTCCAGTTGCACATTGAACATATGCATGCATGGAAGTGGTCATCACATGACATGTTTTATTTCCCACCTATCATCTTGTCAAATGCACCCCTGCCGGTCATGCCAATATGTATTGCTCAGATATGGACCAGCAAGATCTAGACATGAAATGGCTGAAAGACACTGGAGGAGATCAGAAGCACTGAGTTATAAAAATAAAGGATGAAGTGAATCATTATTTTATGATATGGTTTAGCAAACTTAAGGTCGTCCAGGGTTTAGGTCTACTTTAACTTTATTATGCCAAATGGCAGCACAGTGTACAAATGGGTAATGACCCATTGCATCACAGAAACTTTGCTTCTCTGTTTGATCAGACCTCTTGAGCTATGGCATGTTGAGTAGAAGTAATTGGCATAGTTCTATATAAACTTACAGTTAATCCTGACATGTATCAATGGCAGTTATAGGCATATGGTCCTCATAAGCAGTAAACATATTTATGGAGGTGTTAAGAGTATTTATAAAATAATTATGAATTATTATTGGGAAGTCATGATAGGAAAAGAATCTGTGCAAATGTCAAGGTTTCCTGGTTGAAGCCATTAGGTGTGAGTTGGAAATATAATGTGGTTATATTTTTATATATTGCCTGCTTGTAAAATTGGAAGTTGAAAAGGAAGAGTAGTATGTCTTTTGATTGTTTCTTAATGTTCCTAAAGAATAATGAAGTGGAGGTATATTGATATGCATGATCAGAAGTAACAAATGATACAATACAATCTAAAACAGATACACACATTTTTGAATGATGTTTCACAAAACCACATCTCATAAATTTAATAATGACTACAAATAGGATCGATGACCTCATTTGGTGAACATTCCTTCTTGTTCATCATTCAAATGACTCCAGTATTTAAGTATCTCAGTTTGGAATCTCCCAAAGTTTGGACACTTTGTACACTATATTTGAAATGAAAATCATCTTTTGGATGAGAGTTGAAATTCTGACAAACGATTAATTTCAGGTAAATTTGATTTCCCTTAATTGTTTTTTAATGGCTTAGCTCCACTTAGATTATTGTGATCTCTCAGCTCAAGCAAGAGGACACTGAACACAAGTATACATATATTTTTATGCAGGAACAATGGAAACACGAAGAGTATTTAGTACGGCAGAGCTGCATGTTATTTACATGACCAGTGATTCCATTGATTTTCTGTGACCTGTGCTGCTCAGCCAATGGCCAGGGGTCACACCCTTCTCTCCTTACTAGATATTTATTAAACATTATTTGTAATTCCTTTCTCAATATCTGGGGTGTAGAGGGCAATTAAGGCAAGCCATAGATAATGTGATTTTCTATCCTGAAACAATGGGTTGCAGGAAAGAAAATCGCTTGGCACTGACTTTGTTGATGGGGGAATGCCTCACATGGAACTATTTTGTTCTCCTAGTGGGAGGAGGGCAAGGGAAGCCATCCTTGCCGGGAGAACACAATG
The DNA here is from genome assembly GCA_028564925.1 of Lithobates sylvaticus. Lineage (NCBI taxonomy): Eukaryota > Metazoa > Chordata > Amphibia > Anura > Ranidae > Lithobates > Lithobates sylvaticus. The sequence goes on from CM053026.1 coordinate 107,361,799, forward strand.
ATAATTGCTAGTGGCTATAGCCACTGGCAATAATTGCATGCTGAAAATCTGACATGCTGGTTGTACCCAAGTCAATCGATGACGATTTGGGTACAATCGGCCTGCCCATAGATGGATCGAATATTGGCCTGTCCCTACTGAACGGGGCTGAGATTTGTCCGGCTTAAGGATGCAGACTGCTTTAGGTAATGACCATATGTGATGCTAAGCCTTCATAATTGAAAGAACTGAAATCCAATAAATAAAAGGGGCGGGCAAAGGACAGTAAAGCTAGGTAGGAAAGTGTTAGATGATGCTGGATGTTCTCCAGTCATGAAACGAGGTGGACTCTTTCTGACTTCATTTCACAATGTGCAGTGAAATAAGAGTAAGCTATTTTATTCCAAGAGATGAGCCAGTATTTCTTGTGTATTGTTCTGAAAAAAGCAACCAAAACTGATTTGAAGACTCCAACAGACAGAATGAAATAGACAGCATTCTTAACAATATACAATTACAAAATTAAATTAAAATGAAATCATAAGGATTGCAACTATATCTGTTTTTGTGAATGCAAAAATGTAATTTCTTGAACTTTGTTTTGTGAGCTGGTTATAACAATAAGGACTACAATTATATGCTCTGTTGTGGATGCAAAATCTTGCTCAGTTAAAATGGTCATTTAAATCCCAGCATTTTTGTGCAGGTGGAAGGAACAGGCACACTGTTCAGCCTCCTGCTAGCAGTCTATAAAACTCACTGAGAGGCTAACAGATGCTGTGACTGGAAGGTGCACCAAGTGGTACTAACATTTAGGGCAGTATGCGCCCAGGGGCGAATGCCCAGAACACAGACTTAATAAAGTTTTACAGGCTGTTGGCAGCAGGGCTGGACAGTGTGCTTGTGGCGTCTGCCTACGCAAAAATACCAGGATGTCATGCGCAAAGGCTAAATGCCCAATGTGCTTGGGGCCAAACAAAAACTATAATCACAGGTGCTGCTATAATACTATATATTGTGTGTTTTTATGTGTTGCTGTGATACCATACGAAGATTTTTAGTGCTATAGAAACTTTTGAATGAAATTCCTTTAAAAGTATTACTGCAAAAGTAAGTCTTTAGCTACAACTTACCCTTAATTACAACTACATGTAGATCCAAATGGGTAATAACTCCTATACAAAATCCAAAAGAACTATACAATATGCAAATGTAAAATCTCACTTAGGGTGACAACATTGATAGGAACCCCAATGATATATAATATCTAACCAACGTTTGTTGTAATGTAAAATATCACTTGGGGTGACAACATTGATAGAAACCCCAATGATATATAAAATGTAACCATTCTTTTATTGGACCATAATGGATTCATTGCATTGTTCAGAAACATATTGACAATATCATTTAAAGTTACTACAGCTGTTATCCTCAAAGACATTAAAATGTATAAATACCAAAATAAGTAGTTAAACCTTTTGTGAACACAGAAAGGTCCTGATAGAATGATGATTTAAGGGGGATCTCTCCCGTCAAATGAAATTTTGATACAATTTGATTTATTGGGTTCATTTTACTGTACGTATAGTGTACTTATTAGGTACAATGTGGATCCATATGTAGCAAAATAAGGACTTGTAATTTCATAGATGTACTTGGTTTACTTCTGAATCATATACATGGTCAGCCATCCAGGGACTAGAATTCACAATTATATTAAGAATGCAACATTTGTGGAACATGTAATTTGTCTGAATTCACATAGCTCTTGATCCATCAAGGGGTCACTTTAGCTTTATGTATAATTAAACTGATTGCAAATTTTGATATAGACACACTTTATGACCACCCACCTAATATTTAGTAGGTCTCCCTTTTGCCACCAAAACAACCCTGACCTGTCGAGGCATGGACGCCACTAGACCTCTGCAAGTATGCTGTGGTATTTGGCACCAGGTCATCAGAAACAGGTCCTTTAAGTCCTGTAAGTTGTGTCCATGGATCGGACTTGTCTTTCCGACACATCCCACTGATATTTGATTGGATTTAGACCTGGAAAATTAGAAGGCCAAATCAACACCTCAATATTGTTGTTGCGTTCCTCAAAACATTTTTGAACCATTTTTGCAGTGTGGCATGGCACATAATCCTGCTGAAAGAGGCTAATGTTATCAGGGAAAAACGCTTCCATGAAGGGGTGTAGTGGTCAGCAACTATGTTTAAGTAGGATATATGTGTCAAGTAGCATTCACATGAATGTCAGGACCCAAGAACTGCCAGCAGAAAATTGCAAAAAGCATCACACTGCCTCTGCCAGCTTTCCCTTTTCCCATATCCTGGTGACCTCCTGATGACATCTTGGTGCATCCTGGTGACCCCTTTTCCCCAGGAAAGTGATGCACAAGGCCATTCAAATTATGTAAAAGAAAACATGATTCATTAGACCAGGCCACCTTCTTCCATTGTATCATGGTCCAATTCTGATGCTCACATGCCCATTGAAGCTGCTTGGCTGTTAACACAGGTCAGCTTAGGCACCCTGATTGGTCTGCAGCTACGCTGCCCCATATTCAAAAAATTGCAATGACCATTTTTTCTGCTTTCAACACATCAGCTTTAGGGACAATATTTTTATTCGCTGCCTAATATATCCCACCTACTTTCACATGTCATTGTAATGATAATAAATGTTATTCATTTAACCTGTTAGTGGCCATGAAATTGTGGCTGTTCGGTTTATATGACTATTGGACCCATGTTGTGGTTTTCATACCCTAACTGATACTCACTTAATTCATCTGGACCAACACTCATTACATGGTCTTCAGTTAATGGTTGGTACATGTAACTACACTGGATAATGGGGTACTACTACGTGGAGTATTTAACATATACTGAGAGATTTTTGGATGTATATTATTAGGAACCTGAATTTTGTGGGAAGCTCTGTATACTATATTGTTACACCTTAGGAGATCTAATACTTATGAGGGCATTCGATAGTGTTGGTTTTATGGGGGACATTTAAGACTATTTTAGAGGTTTTTCATCAAGTGCGTGTTATGGGAAGATTGTGATGTGAAGTTTTCATTTTGGAGTACTATATTTTTAAGAATGTTGTATATTTCAATATATTTGTTGAAGTCTTCTAAAGCTTTTTTGGTTGTTTTTTTATCTTTAGATGATATAATGTTCATAGACACATAGAAAAGATGAAAATCAAAGGAACTATAGATGTTCAACATGCTATATGTAGAGTCTGTTCAGGCATATACGTTAAGTGAGCTGTTTTATCTATCTAAGAGTTAGATTTGTTATTGTCCCTTTAGCTTGACCTCATTAATATTGAAGAGACAACTGTATTGAACTAGTGTATGCAAGTTATTTACTGACGCAGTACAAAACAGTTCATATTTAGTGTGACTGACAATATTCTCTTTCACAGTCCCACCAGAATGAGAGTAGCATGACAGGAATTTACATGAAGTATAATATGAAAGTTTCAATTCCATAAACCTCCCTCTTTCTCTTTCCTTAGATTCTTCAATTAAAGATATTATCATGCTGTGAAATCAGATACCTTTACTTTCCAAAAAAAAAGGGAGGGAAGAGTAAACTATATAATTTTTCCTTATGTCGTTAATGAAAAATGAGCAGTCTGGCCTTGACACATTATTTAGGTTAGCCAATTATGTTTAGTCTTTTAAATGTTTATTTAGGCTATGATGAACAACACTGGCTTAATTTAATTACTCCATATTTTGTAACACTAGTTATAACCACCAAGTTTTAATCATTCTGTCATATGGCTATGGGGGTTTGCCTTCCTTCGTTTTGCATAGGCAAAAATTGGTTTGACTTACATATTCTTATTTTTTATTTTCTACAGGTACAGAAATGGCCCACTCTCGTTAATTTTCCTATATGATACTTGAGAAGCTGCGTGAAGGATTTATTTTTGATCTTCTGTCAGTTTCAACTTTTTTGGTGAGCATTTTAACTGGACTAAGACAAAATGGACAAAGAAGAAAGAAAATTTAGGAGATGGCCTTCCGTTAAGAAGTAAATCTTCCTTTGAAAAGCCACTAATCAAGGTGGTGGCACAGAAGGAAGAAGAGTACATGGACTTGTTATGGTTCCGTTCTGGGATCGAACTAATATTGTAGGAGAGAGGTAGCCTCAAACAGAAAACGATTCAAAAAAGAAAGACGTGTCCGTTTTCCTGTTTTCCAAATTATGGAACTTTTGTGGAAGACGTTGACCTGGATATTGGGCCTTGTCATGGTTTCATCGGAATCTCACAGGGACCAAAGACTCACCTATCGATCTCAAGGTAGGGTTTTTACTATTAGATTTAACCAGTGAATCTTCATTTCTGTATTCCACATTAGTTTTTTTAGTTCTTTATTCAAGAATCCACCAGTTTATCACTTATCACTGATTAAAATGTATTTTGTGTTAGTTATTTTATATCACCCAGCATGTCAACATCAAAGTTCTGGACATGTTTAGGACCCATCAATCCTTTTATTGATAATAATATCACCTTCACATGTCAGCAAAATTGTACAGATGCACTGTAAGCTCCTCCGTGTGGTAAGAGCCACATTGTCAGTATAGAGTAGTATTTTCATACACATCCCACTAGACACGAGATGTGACTTACTTTCCATTAGCCCCACAGAAAATTGTGCAGCCTAAGGGTAAATGTTTTCTACTTCATCAAAAGGGCCTGGTTTTAACTAAATGGCCTGCAGAAGCTCACACCAGCCTACAAATGCTTCAATGTACCAGCCCATCTAGGGAGTCTAGTTTGCCAGTCTGGGCCTTTCTTTGTGTGTGTGAAAGGCACCCAGTTTCAGTTGCTATTTGTAATGCACTATTATTTAACTATGTTTTACACTATTTTCTGTAGGACATTGCTGAGATAATCGAACAAGATATGCTAGCCTATAAGGATGCCAATAGAACCTTGCTTAGAATAATGGCTGTTGTATTGGTCTAGTTTGTACTACTCCCTATTACTTTCCTTTTCCTTTGCATGGTCCCTTCATGGATTGACCTGACTTACGTGTACAAAGGGGAGTTCCTGTCTTACCTTGAACACTACCAGCTGACGGTTCCTATAAGGGTTAACCACAATGGGGATTTTGTCAGTTTTACTGTGAAGAATGACAAACACTCACGGAGGAAGAGGAGTATGGACTCTAAAGATCAAGAGCAGGAAGCTTCTAAATTATTTTTTAAAATTTCTGCCTATGGCAAGCACTTTCACTTAAACCTGACTCTAAATACGGATTTGGTTTCCAAACACTTTACAGTAGAATATTGGGGGAAGAATGGGCCTGAGTTTAAACACGATTTCATAGAGAACTGTCATTACACGGGATATTTACAGGACCAAAATACCACAACTAAAGTGGCTCTGAGCAACTGCAATGGCTTGGTGAGTATCTTATCAGCTTTAAAGTCATATGTTACAGTTTATATTGTTTTGTGTTGCTGTATAGTTTTGTAACTTACTTTATTTTTTTTAAATGTGAACCTGATTCATTAAAATGTAAGAAAAGGCAAGAACAAAAGAGCTGTTGACCATTGCCACCACATCCAAAAAATGAATTGATTGGTTTTGCGATGGGCTCAAATATTTGTTCTATTTCCATTTCTCCAGTTTTAGTGAATCAGCCCCCATGTGATGAAAGATGTGTAAAATTATGTATTGTTCTAACTATAGTTTTTTTAAATGAAAAATGGCATTTAAAAGCTGATGGGTAGACTGTTACATTATCAACATAGATAGTTGTGCTTGGTTTCAAGCTTAAAGCGCTTTTTAGCTTTAAAAATTCCCCAGTAAACTATTTACTTACCCAAGCACTTGCAGTTTGCAACTTTCAGTTCTACTGGCTCCTACTCCTACAGTGCTGCATCCCTGTACTTCAGGTCTTAGATCTCTTAAATATCTGGTCTTTGTGCACTATTCTTTCCACCAATATGAGGCACTATTTCTCCCACCTGTACCAATTAAGGGATACTATTTCTCTTACTAATACCAGTGACCGGGCACTATTCCTCCCTCTGATGCCAAAAATAGGTCACTATTCCTCCTACTAACACCAGTGATGGCGCACTATTTCTCCCCATAATACCAATTATGAGACACTATTCCTTCTTCTACAGGTGTTATGTAATTTATTTACTTCCACTGGCCACCATGCCCGATGCATTGTTTACTCCCATGGAACACGGGTAATTTTCTATCCCCACAGGCCACTGTCCACAGCCCCTCTAAAGTCTAAAGGACAGTAAACTGGTCCTTTGTTTACAAAGTTCGGAGACCTCTGCTCTAGAGCAAACTTTAGACGCTGAGACAGGTTGCGTTTGCAGGGGAGGATGTTGTGTGGCAGGCGCCAGTCCTAATCTTACCTCTGTTGTTGCTCAGCGAGTGCACTGTATATCTTTCTGCTGTATTACCTGGGGACTGGAAACAGAGATACAATGTTACATGTGCTTCTTTTCCTGTTTCCTTAGTGGAAAAAAAGAAATAGCACTTCATTAATATATTATTAAGGGAGGATTTTTTACAGAAAATCTTTTTTTTTATTTAAATGTTCATTTACTTTATGTATACACAACACATTTAGTGTGAAAATGTGGTCACACCTGATTCATTGCAGTTTATACACACACCTGTAGTTTTAGTGGCTCCCCTAGTTAATCAAGTTCAAATTGTTGTCAAAAGGGTTCCTTTTTATGCAACATGGACAAATACAAAATTGTGAGTTGGTCCTGGACAGTTCTCCAAATCCTTAGCTTTGGCTTTAGACAGTGTAAAGCTGCGGACATGTCTTATTTCAACCTGATTACCTAAAGAATGTAACCGAGTAAAGGCTAACTGATAGCAGCTCAAGTAAGTGGGAGGGATTACCAAGTCACAAAGATGTAGCTCCAAAAAAAACGACATGCGTTTTATTGCTGAATCCATATCCTTTTAGGGATCAGCAGTCACTTTTTTCTTTGATTTACTACATCTTTTACATTTTTTCACAATGATATGGAGCTTTTAACTTTATTATTTACAAGAATTGTCCTTTGTTCTATTTTTTTTGGACTGCTTTATTTTTTTACAGTTTTGGCTGATCTAAGACCTTGGTCTTCTCTATACTAGTTAAAGTGTAACAAAACCCTCCTATAATTATAGTTGAGTAAGCTGCCATTTTATAAGCCTCTGTTTGTTCTGCAGGTGCCATGGTGTTGCACATGTAATCCATTATGACACCAGCAATTTGATGACTTGACAGTTCAATTGAGAGCACAAGCAACTGTGACTTTTACTTTCCTAAATGTACATAATATAACTGGGTACTGACATTTATAGGTAAAGTTGATCCAGGGAAAATCCGATTGCCTCTAGGGGGATCAGGAAGGGATTTTTTTTCCCCTGCTGTAGCAGATTGGAGCATGCTCTTTTGGGGTTTTTTTTTTTGCCTTCCTCTGGATCAACTGTGGGTATAGAATGGGGTTTATTGGATTGTACGATATATTTTATTTTTATTTATTATTTCTTTTATTTTTATGGTTGAACTGGATGGACTTGTGTCTTTTTTCGGCCTAGCTAACTATGTAACTATGTAACTATGTAATGTAACTGTTTAACAGTTTAACAATGGCTTTAGCTCTACTTTGACATTTGTTCTCTGTTGGGGGTAAGATGGTATTTCTTATGCATATTGGGCAGATGCTTCTGTGTATGTATTTTATTGTTTTTAAGGGTTAGATATTTTTTGTAATCAAAACACTGTCAGGGGCCCATTCAGGACAAGGAAACAGTGTCTGTGTAATGGCCCCTTTTCACCCCACCCTGCTAGTATTCACCTTACCAGTGCTCCTTCACCACTCCTTCATCTGTCAACACCAGAATCCCCAGTGTAGGCTGGTGTCAAATGCTAATGGGGGTGCTGACACTATTTACTTATGGTTATGTGACAGAACTTGTGCTTAACAATTGGTTGCTAGACCTAGGCACTGACACATCGGAGGAGCTCAAATACTCCCCTATACCCAGAAGCACTATGTATTTCCACTGGTTGGAGCAGCAGAAGGGGCAATGGGAGGACACTGGCAAGATGAGTATCAGTGGGTGGAGGGGGCCCCTTTACATAGACACCGTCACTTTTCTCTGAATGGGCAAAGTGAAGGTGTCTTTTTAATAAAAGTGTTGTATGATATTCCAGTAGTGCATCTATTTGGATGTTTTTCTTTCTTTTTGGCTGCATAGATTCTATTGTAAGGTCTTAGTTATGGTACATTTACAGTGCTGTTCATTGGATTAGTTAGAACAAAAACTTCTTAATGCTCGGTTGTCCTCAATTCACAAATACATGACCCATCAAATCAAGCGTTGTCCTGGTGCGACCTGCATTCCACTGCCACTTGCCAGGTCCCTCGCCATGATATTCTTCCCTGACGTCATTGGTAGCCAGCTGTTCCTTCTGGGTTCAGGCAACCGGCCCCTGATGATGCGCTACCAGGCCCCATGCCCCTCTACATCTGCTGTATGGATGCCGATGCTCCCTTTGATATGTAATGTGTATATCTCCGGAAGTACCAAGCATGGAGAACATCATTCTCTCCTAAGTGAGAATGAAGGATGGGAAGGGTGGATCCTGAAAATAAATAATTAAAATTTCCTCCATGTAGCACTCAATTGGCAGCAGGGTTTCATGAGGTAGAACATTTAATTTACAGAGTTTAAACCTGCTGATAAAAACTGGTATTGTAGCTTCACATTATGATACATGGTTCTCAAGTGTAACATATTAATTTCATTGATTAGAATGTGATACGTAGTATAAAATGCAGACTATGATTCACACAAGGGGCGAGTAGTTGGGTCATGGTTTTACTCTCTCTGACCACCCTGGTAAATAGGGGCATGTAGCCACTCAAGGCTGTACGCGTGCCACAACCATGAGGCTGCGCAGCAAAAATGAAACAATATGTCACATTTGGTGGGTGGTACTGCAGCCAATAGCGACCTAATTAAGTGAATGGGGCCATGCCACAAGCACCCTAAAACCATGTGTATTGTACATAGTTACAGCAAATGCCTTTATGAAGTGGTCCACCACGAATTGCTTTCAGAAGGGCAGCAAGGACTGCTGAATGTATGAACTAGCCCAAAGGCTGTGAGCGGAAAGTGCCCAGGCAGAGAGAAAATTATCCTATTTATTGGAAATCTCCTCTAAAAATAGTGGAAGCGGCCCCATTTATTAGTAATGCCTGTTTTGCATAAAGAAAAAAAAATAGAATTGAGCTCTATAGTGCAAGTTAAGAACTAAGGGTTAAAAATAATTGTCTGCTGGTTTTCATCTCACTTCACACTATTGACGTCGTCCCTTGGTACCCTTGGTATCAACTCTGCTCTTCTCTCCTCTCTAGACACTTTGTAGGAACTTCTTGTGATGTGTTCACTTGCCAGGCAATACTGATGATCATAGTTTTCATTTGGTGACTAAAGCAGAATGTGCCAGCATATTGTCATTGGTGACTACAGCAGAATGTGCCAGCATAATGTTAATGGTGACTACAGCAGAGGGTGCCAGCATATTGACATTGAATTGGCTGCCTGTAGTCCAACTCAGAAGTAAGCAGGAAAGAGTGACAGCACTGCAGCTGACTTGTGCAAGTGTTGTCACTCTATGGAAAGGAATTTCTTGTGAACACAGTAATTGGTAGCAGGACATATAGAAAAAAGTTTTACTTTAATTAATAAACTTTTGCCATTTTAAATTGACCTGAACTCTTGGTTTAGTGGAAGCAACTACTAAGCTCAGGAGGACAGGAGGTAGACACTTCTGGATGTTTTGGTCGCTGAAGTAAACTTTACGGGATATTTATTTTGTAGTGAAGCAGTGTTTGGCAGCAGAAGCAGTAAATATTCACTATCTGTTTTACTGGAAAAGAAAGAGTTCTTATAAAGTATACGCAGTTTTTTTTAGTTTTGGATAGCATGGGGAAGAGTTGGACCCTCTGTTAAGTTTTTCTTGCTTACTGTGCCCCACTTGGGAAGATTCACCCCTCTTTTTTTTACTGGTGACCCTTGTCACCAAGAAATAAAATGATAGAAATTTCGAAATGTTTGCAGTGTCCCCATAACAAGAGCTGAGGAGAAATCTTCCAGTGGGGACACCTGTTCCATGGCCAAACTGTCTAAAATGTGAATTCCCCACACATTCAGAGGTTTCCTCCTACTGACAGTTACATCCTCGGGACATTAAAAATTAAAATGGCAGGGGTTTTAATCCTATTAAAACCAAAAAAAATTGTTGGCTATACATACAGTATACTCCTTTATGTCTGCATCTGGGCATGCTTAGTGTATTTTGGTAAAGTATCACAGAGCATTTTGATGCCCATGTCTTCTGTTCCTAAAGCTGGGCATACACTAGTAGATTTAAAAAAAAATTTTTTAACGAAAATTCATACAAGAAATCTCAGTACATTCAATGACTTTAAAATTTTAGTTAGTAAGCACTTCAAAATTTTGTTTGCATTTAACGTTTGATTTTGGAGCAAATTGACTTTCCTGAACCGAAACTACATATACCACTGGCAAATAATTTGTCCCATCTTGCTCCTTCGAATTTTCTCATCACTGTGGTCTAAAATTATTGTCAATTTGACCCGACTAATGATTAAAAAAATGGAACTAATGTTCTTAAAACAAAAACATTTTGAATGGCCATAGACGGTTCAAATCTCGGCCAGTTCCTGCTGAACCGGCTGAGATTCAAACCATTTTGGGCAGGCTGAATGTACCAAGTTGATCAATCGATCAACTTGGGTACAACAAGTCTGCTGGATTTTGCATAGTACTTTTATAGCTGCTAGCAATAATCACTGTCTTCTCCCGCTGGGGGCGGCTTCCCCTGCCCCTTCTCACGACTGGGAGAATACAATGGCTCGGCGGGAAGGATTCCCCTATCAACAATGTCTGTGGTTGCAGGAAAGAAATTTGCTCCGTGTATGGGCTGCTTAAGACTTTAATTGTCAGTGTGGAACATAATTTGATATTTTCTGAGATGGTGTTCTTTAAGCTGTGATATGTAAAAAGTTCTGTGTTACAATTGATGAAAAAGAGAGAACAAGAGCGACCCGTCAGAATGTGTAACGTTCCGTCGCTGCCATCTTGCTACACCCCTCACTCCTCCATAGTAAGGATACATTGAGAAGGGTGAAAGCTAACATCATGCTACACCCTGCACTCCTGAATAGTAAGGATACACTGAGAAGGTGGAAAGCAGACAACTTGTTACACACATAAGAGTTTTGCATTTTACACTTATTTTTAACAGTAAACTGAGGTTATATAGTGAAATACAGTACTTAGAACTCAGTATGAATGTTTAGATGTTGAATTTTAAAAGCAGCGAACTTCTGTCAGATTAGCAAACCTATGAGATCACCGGGTTTCGCCGCTGCTTTTAAAATTCAACATTTAACCAGTCAGACGGAGTTCTAAGTACTGTTTTTCACTATATAACCTCAGTTTACTGTTACAAATAAGTGTAAAATGCAAAACTCCAATGGGTGTAACAAGTTGTCTGCTTTCCACCTTCTCAGTGTATCCTTACTATTCAGGAGTGCAGGGTGTAGCAAGATGGTGGCAATGGAACATCACTTCCGTTACACATTCTGACGGGTCGCGTAATCTGACGAAACACCAGCAACGTGCTTTTGAGTGCTGCAGTTATATTCTCAAGTGCTTCCTGTATTTTATTGTTTTGGGTTTCAACTGATTCATTCATTATGTAAACAAATCACTTGCAATGATGAATAGGAACACTCTGCCCTTTTTCTGCTGCCAGAGCATGCCTTTCTCAGAGATCATGTATCAGAAGTTTGTGGCTTTTAGTAAGTGCTGTGGATTGTTCCTGATACATCAGCACTATGTTGCATACATGGTGATGAGCTTTTAGTCATGTATATTATCTTCTGCTTTTATGGGATGTTTAAAAAAATAGCTGATGTTGAAAACTGGAGAATTTCTGAATTTATATATTTCATGTATAATAGCACAGAAGGAATCACCTTTCTGTCTTCAAGTTTTAGTTGTAGTTTTTTTTTTTTTAGATCAATATTTTTTATTGAAATTTTTACAAATAACAATACATAAAATGTAAAAAGAAGAAGAGAAAAAATATTTAAATAAATAAAAAGGAACAAGAACAGTTTAAACAGAATGTGTTCAATATACACAATACAATTTCACACAATAGATTCAAATGTATGGTATGTTGCACATACAACGTAGTTTTGAAGGGGGTAGCAAAACATCTTGTGTTGGGCCAAAGCCACCTCCATTCACCTTTGATATTTCAGTTTCGGGTGTCCTTGGTGGGTTGAATCACCTACTAGCTTGTTGTATTATTTTTTAAATGTAATTTATTAATTTCGTTTGTGCTTTTCTTCCTGACCCCTCCAAGTGCTTTACTGGGTCAGGTGGTGAAGCACCCATTTTGGACGTGCTCAGTAGAATATCATGCTAGGGCCAATTTTAGATAGGAGTCAACCTACCAGCATATGTTTAAAGTGTGGGAGGAAACCAGGGTACCCATAGGAAACCCACAGAAACACAGGTAGGACATGCAAACTCCTTCAGGTAGTGTCCTGACCAAGACGTGAAGTGAGAACCCCAGTTCTGCAAGGCAGCAGTGCTTATCACTATGTTGCATTGTATGTAGACTTCAGTGGAATGATTTTCCTTCTGGTACATTTTGTTTCTTGATTTTTCCACTCTTCCATTGGGCCAGTTTGTAGTCTAAAGCTGGCCATACATGGATCAAATGTGTGTGTTTCAGCAGGAACTGGCCCGATTTTTGATCCATGTATGGGCAGGCTGATTGTACCCAGATCAATCAATAGACAACCAGCCTGTCAGGTTTTGTCTACATATGGTTACTGCCAGCGACTATATTAACCATTCTATTCTGCCATCTGGGAGCGCTCCCCGCGCCCCCCCCCCCGCAGGCCTTATACAATAGCGCAACAGGAGGCATTCGCCCACCGACACAGCCAGTCGTAAATCAAGCGATTTTCTTTCCTTCCACCCATAGTATCATCTATGGCCTGCTTAACATGTGGACTTCTGTGTTGTGTTGTCTGGGAGTGTAACACCACAATTTGGCTTTACAGTGGCTGCAGCATTGGTAGAAACTGGGAATTTCAGAGCATGCATCCAAGAGTCTCTGCGAGATACATTTAGCAGACATGTGATTTACACCTCCCAGCAACTGCATTAAAGTGAAATGCCAGTTTACAGTAAAGTTAAGTTTTATACCACACCTATGGTGGGGAGCATAAAAGAATTCTTCCTACAGCTAGCAGACTATTCTCTGCACATTAATTTGGATCAACTGTATAGCCCTCAAAGAAATCCCATAATATGGGGCCATCTTGTACTGGCAATAAACAGCCAAGCTTCCTGAATAGGGGTGTTGGGCTCTCTATCTCTGTATGCACCTTACTGTTGGTTAGTAAGAGCACCTATCACAGATAGGGCTAATAACAAGCTGCATCCAGCAGCAGGGTGCATAGCTAGCCCCATAAGCCAGAAATCTTGGTCAGCAGTTAGAACCCTGAATTTTAGGTTGCTGTACAGCAGATCTGAGTCAGCTTGTAATCATCTCAAGGTCAAGTAATATATATATATATATATTTTGCAAGAAATTTGGCAAACTTTGTTGCAGAGTCTTACCTACTTTTGTAGAGAGCCACACTCTATTGTAAGACCTTCCCTAAACTAAGTAGGGAGGTCTGCTTGCCATACCGACATGATCAGCCCCATTGTTGTTACAAAAACATTGTATCTTAGCACCCCTTTAAGACGATTTAGATGTATATGATGCGTAGAGGTGTGTTATCTTGCCATGTTAGGCAGGCATGTTGTCATGCATAAACTTGCTCTTTCTTTGTGTGTTGACATATAGTTTGACATGCGTTGATGCGTGTTTCCAGTGCATTTTGTTTCTGTTTAGAATTTGGAGTAGATAGGGTTAGCAGCCATTGACCAAGACTTTGTAATTACCTGTCACATGTTATATGCGTTTTGATGTGCCACCATTGACTTTTATGGGCCTCCTTAAGCATTGAATGCAGAAAACAGACATGTCTCTTTTTTTTAAACATACTGCAAGATGACAGGAACAGACTCTATTTTAATTATCAGGAAATTGAACTCACGCATTTCAGCAACACAACAGTGCAAAAGGGCCCTTTAAAATATAATTTTAGCCCGTTTGTTCTTTATTGTAAATCTTATCTTTTTTGCTGGGGTAGACTCAACAAGCATACTCACATTAGCAAATCTACCATTAATATGCTGTGATCTGAGGCCACATGCTGGGGGCACATCTTCCTCTTTGACATCATCTGGAGCCAGCTGTCTCTTCTTGGTACAGGCAGTCAGTTCCCTGATGATGCACCACCAAGTCTACCCTCCTTCAGCATCATGCCCTTCCACCTCCAGCCACTCTGTGGAAGCTGATGCCTCGTGGAATATTTGATGTGCGTATGGGAGAATGGAGGTAGGTATCAGACTAGAGAGGTGGGGGGGGGGGGAGAAGAAGATAAGTAACAAAATTGATTAAAAAAGGAGTTTTGAAGGTCCGATTTAATGTATGGTTAGTATGTCACCAAATTAAAAGACTAACTGCAGTAACTCCTCAGCCAGGAATGTGACTTCTAAGACTTCTAGAAGTACAAGTATAATTTCTCCCACCATACCTTATACTCTGCATTCCTGATTAAGCTGTACACAGGTAATAGGATACTTGACAATCTTTTTCTCAGGTAGATCAAAAATCTCCCGTGGGTTAGATATGACTAATTATTAGTCTTAAACAGCACAACTGTAATTTATTAATCTATGTTTATAAATTAATATAAAACCTAGATGAATTACATGATGTTCAGAAAGTGGTTTAGACATAGAAAAATCTTGGTGAACGTCTTGGTTAAAGATTATTATTATTTTTTATTTCTGCGATGCAGTGCTCAAACTCAAAATACCAAAGTGAACAAAAAACGTGTATGTGAACACACACAAAAAAGTGCGAAAGAGTGTGTCATATGGTCCCTTCCTGAAGAGGAAGGACCCTTCCCTGACCCCCTGGTACACAAGACTACTGATGGGAGCAAAGCACACTAAGGTCCACCTACCCAAAAGCTGGGCAGACCCCTCTTCTCATGATCAGCCGAAGCTGACCAATGAATACTAGGTTAGGGGCTTTTCTGAAGAGACACCCAGAAGACCCACACCCTACCAGTCTGTAAGTGAAAGAAAACACACCAAGAAATTGCAGGTGACACACATGTGAAGAGAATAAACAAATAATGAATAATAAAAGATGTCAGTGCATACACAATGGCTAGTCCTAGTGGCATGGTAAAGATATGCCTATCCCAGTCCTCACAGGAAGTGAGGATATATCTGCAACTGGAGAAGACAGGACAGCTTCTTGTCCCCTCATCCCAACAGATCCCTACTTTGCTTCACCAGCATGGCAGAGGGCAGCAGACAGAGAAGGTCTGGATGGAGGTGCACTATGTAATTTCTTAAATGCTTGGGACAATCCTATATGCTGCCTGCCCTGGATCAGCACCGTGTGTCCAGGCTTTAGAGGTTCATTGGTTGTTATGGTGCCAGTGGCCAGCACGCACCATAATGCTGGTCCAGGGCAAACTGCGTTCCATGTTTCTGGATGTCACAACACCTTAGCTGTGAAATGCTGGTCTGGGGGATCGTTCCTACATTTACTGTAAAGGAGATACAGTGTACTCAGTAGAGGACTTGGGACACCTTCTCTGACTCTCATGGTCTACCAACTCCCCTAGAGATATCAGCTAAGAAAATAACAGATAATTATGTTCTCTTCTACAATTTGCTGGTCGAGTTATGCTAATCTCATTCTTTTGCGTTCCAGCAATTTGGTTTTAGTTTTTCCTTAAGGTTTAAAAGCAGGGAAAGTATACAATTATGTGATATAATTGTAAATACTAAGGGTTCAGTTAGATAATTGCAGTGCTTTGAACTTAAAATCTGTCTTTTAGCAAATATACAACATAAATGTTCATTCTTATAGAAGTTGGAATTTTTGCTTTTAAAATACCGGTAATTACAAATATGGAGCAGCTGCCATTCCTAAGTTCATATTCTAAAATTTCTAGTATCTATCAAGCTGACCTACTAGTATTAGTGCCTATGGACCTAAACTACTAAGGAGATAAGGATTTATTAAAGTAAAACTAAAGACAAAGCTTTTTTTTTCATTGGATAGATCAGGGAGGATTAAATCCCCTGTCAGTTTTTTTCCCCATCCCATTGCGGAGATTTCCCTTTACTTCCTGTCCAATAGCCCTATCAGGAAGGGAGAGGAATTAACTCCAAAGTGAGGGTATTCCTGGTTGTCACCAAGGTCTGTGATTGGCCACAGCTAATCGCATTGTACAGATGAGCTGTGATTGACCCTATCTGTACCATGTGATTACTGTGACCAATCACAGCTAGCAACACAATTGTACACAATACATGGCATGAATCAAAGCCATTCACTGTTTGCAATTGTCATGTTATCTGCTGTGATTGGCCACAGCGATCACATGACACTGGTAGCGGACCTGTGCAGTGATCTGTCATGGGTAATTGATCGGTTCACTGCGTGGCCCCACAGCTGAACAAGAGGCTCATTTTCAGGAGGGCATCATATGACGTCCTCTCAGAAAAACAGTGCTCCCACGCGGCCATTTTTTTTTTGGCCAGGCAAGAAAGTTGTTAAGGGTAAAACAATTAATTATTCCAACATAATTTTTAGGGATAACAAATACCAACAAGTAAAATGAAGCATGCACCTCAAGTGGGCAACAAGGGCAGCCAGCAGCGGGGCATCCCCCTGGGGCAGACACTGGGACAAAGGGATGGACGAACACAACCAGACCCTGACCCATCTCAGGCTAAAGGCAAGATTTCTTAACAAAATAACCATAGTTATTATATACTGTATCGTACAGCAGTAACCTACATTAATATGTCTTTTTCCTGCAATTACCTACCATATATGTCTACATCCACTATATCCATTATTCGGGCACCATAATTATGACACCCAGGGCCTTCCCCATCATTAAGGAATTTACACAAAAATACTGCCACAATTTAAGTCTGGAAAAATAGATGTAGAAAGTGTATAAACATAGGTAGTCCTGGTCCCTTTTATAAACATTTAAGCCCAAAGGTACCTGTATACAATAATATTTTAAATAGTTTTAATTGACTTGTTTGCCATAAGAATTATTTTAAAGTGTTACAGGACAAGTGCATCTAAAATAATGTAGTTTGTGTTAAGATCAACATATTTGTTTTTCTCATAAGAGCATTTACATTGGTGTACTTACATTTATTCCCTGATGAGCCATAAAAATGTGTATTATACCATAGCAAGGGTTAAATACTCATTTGTGTAGAATGTGTGAAGCAGATAAAAATTATTTCTGGTTTCTGCATTCTTTCTCCCCACTGGACATCCAACTCCCCTCGCGTTACTCCAGGGTGTCAAGGATGCACTCTCTGGTGGTACATCATCATGTCAGCCTGGGCTGCCTGTACGGATAGCAAACTGCCAGTGGTCGAAGAAAAAATAAAAGAACAATTGTTACTTGGAACTAAGCACCCTCTCTCTACCTCTGTGTTACAGCACTGTGTTTTTAAAAGGCGAAGTGTGGGAATACAAAAAAACAAACATCTATGCTGACCTCCCTGCTGTAGCATCGGTATGATGCTGCAGCTGTCCCCCGCCATCTCTAATCTAAGTGATCACATGACCGCTGATCAATCAGTTCCTGGTCTGCTCTGAGCAGAGAGTGGTTACTGTCAGTCTCTCTGATCTGCCCCTCCAGCGCTCATTGGAGTGCCAGGCTGTGGAGGGGGGAATTGGCTGGCACAGGCTCTCAGCAGTGTGTTGAGAGGCTGAGCCAGCTGACAGTCAGGCATCTGGGAGAATCCTGTGATTACTGTTGGCATCTGTCCAGAGCCTGGAGCGTGATGTCGGCGAATAGAGGACTTTAACCCATTGACGGCTGACTCTGGGACACAAGAGAGCACAAGTAAGTGTACTCCTGTGGGCCTCAAGAGAATTATGGCCAAAAAATCTTTGGCCATACTTCTCTTTGAATGGACAATCAACAACTACCCCTGCTATCAAGTTGGAGAAAGAGGAATTAAATTGTTTGTAAAGTGACATCTTTAAAATCTATATATCCTCTGTTTTCTGTCCACATTAAAGTAGAGTTCCAGCCATTTATGTGTTTATCAAAAGTCAGCAGCTGCAAAAGGTGTAGCTGCTGACTTTTAACACTCACCTATGCAATGGTCCAGCGATGTGGCCACCCGAAGCCTCAATTCTCTCCCTATCCTCTCTGTGCCACCGGCATCACTACTGTGGGCACCCAGCTGTGACAGCTTGCTGCTTCACAGCTGGGTGTGCACTGCACATGCGCAAGTCGCACTGCGCATCCTGATTGGCCAGGCAATCTTCTGGGACCTGTGACGTGTCCCAGAAGATTGCAGGGAGGGAGGGGCCGCCTAGGTTGCCAGAGCGGAAGTGGGAGCTGGAGCTGGAGCTGTGTCATGTCAGGGGGTCTGGATTCCTTAAGTTCCACTTTTGGGTGAAACTCCGATTTAAATGTAGTGTGATTTTTTTTATAATTACATGTCTAAGTACCTTTTTTGCACAGTGCTGCTCTGCGGTCATGTGGTATGGGAGTGTCTGAGGTTTCCTTCTGACGCATGTAAGATATGTCAGGAGAGGAATCTGTGCTCTCGATTGGCGTTGTGCCAGTCACATGTTAAAAAAAAGGGGAGGAGCAGCAGTAGGGGAATAGTAATCATTACATGATTAAGCACAAGATGTAGGTGTGAAACACGTCTATGTGACTGTTAGCTGGTGTCCCTGGTATCATTACAATGATTCAATAAAGGCAATTGGAACCTCTGGATGTGTTGCCTTTTCTTCTTATCTTCAAGTATCTCCCTTTGCGCTGGGAGCGCACTGCACTGGCTCCCAACACAAAGACCGGGGTCTCTCCGAGAGCCCCGGGTCCTGATCGTTAGTACAGGAACTCCAGATTTCAGGTCACCTGATCGCTATGGTAGCATTTGATTGGCTACCACAGTGATCAGTCCCTGTTAAGCCCGCCCCTAGGTTTCTCTCTCTGTAAATGGAGAGGAGAGAAGAAATGGAGAAAAGTTTGTGTAAAAAATAATTATAAAATAATAAAAAATAAAGACAGAACACCTAGATCAAGGTTTGATCTAGGTTAGTGTTTGAGTCAAGTAAGGGTCAAAGGTCAAGATCAGGGTCATTATATTTTGGGCAGGATTTTTTTTTCTTTTTTAAATTAGCATTAGTACAAACCATTTATTATTTTCCTTCCACTTCACAATTATGTGCCACTTTGTGTTGGTCTATCACATAAAATTCCAATAAAATACATTATGTTTTTGGTTGTAACATGACACGATATGGAAAATTTCAAGGGGAATGAATACTTTTTCAAGGCACTGTACCTTTCTTTAATCTGGTCCCATGATTCAGCAGAATCCCCCTGTCAGAACACAAAAGCACAGCAGGGGAGATTGCTGTACTAACATCAGATTCTTAGTACAGCGACTCCAACTTGAGCTGTCCATTTTTTTTTGTTCAACCCTAGTAGTGTGTACAAGGCTTTAGGGAGCACTCGACAATGGCTGTGAATTCCCGAAGATGTGACATCACCCATAGACTCCCATAGGCTAGCTGCTGTTGGTGCTCCCTCCTCTCCCCTTCAGTAGTCAATCTCTGACACAGGGGAGCTGGAGCTGCTTGATCCTTTGACCAGACCAGATTCAAAATAAAATAAATATACAGATCTTTTTTTTTTTTACAAAAGTTTTGCAGGATAGTTAGGGGGGGGGGGGGCAGGGAGTGTTTATAAAAATAGTTAGATACACACTATATTGTTTTTTATTTTCTTACATTCCCTGCATAGTAAAAAAGTTCAAAAGTCAAAGATTTAACGAATACTAATACTATTCCAATATGAATCTTAATATTTTGTAAGCCACATCAGAATCATATTAAAGTACTTGTCAGTTTATTAAAATACTGGAAACCAGTCATGACCCTGTCAGTGGCACTTACATTACTTTTCCAAGACAATTCACTTGTATATAGAGATGCCATTACTAGTAAGAAAAGCCTCCCATCCATATGTACAATTGCTTCAATTCTTGACCAACATATGACTATCTTTAAAGAGTAGGGATGAGCCCGATGTTCGAGTCGAATGTAAACTTGCCATGTGGCGTCAGAGGAAGGTCGCCAGTTTACCTCACTGAGTGGCCCTGCCCTCAGCTATATAACAGCTGTCACCAAAAAGAAGCGTCACTCGACAGGAGCCTCCCATGGAGGCGGAGCTGTTGCGGCTTTTTTTTCTCCTTTTTTTTGGATCGTCGGCGGAGTGAGATGGGTTTACATCATGGGACATTTTTTATTTTTTATCTTTTAATAAATGACTTGTCCCAAAGTGTCTTTTTTACTATTTTTGACACGTTTTTTTGTGAAATGGTAGGGGTACAATGTACCCGTTACCAGTTCACATGGGGGGGAGGCCGGGATCTGGGGGTCCCCTTTTTAAAGGGTCCTTCCAGATTCCGATAAGCCCCCCGCCCGCAGACCCCAACAACCACCGAGCAAGGGTTGTGGGGATGAGGCCCTTGTCCCCATCAACATGGGGACAAGGTGCTTTGGGGGGCTACTCCAAAGCACACTCCCCATGTTGAGGACATGTGGCCTGGTATGGTTCAGGATGGGGGTGCTCTCTTGTCCCCCCTCTTTTCCTGCTGCCTACTAGGTTGCATGCTCGGATAAGGGTCTGGTATGGATTTTGGGGGGACCCCCATGCAATTTTTTTAAACAAATTTGGTTCTGAGTTCCCCTCTAATATTCATACCAGATACAAAGAGCCTGGTAATGGACTGGGGGGGACCCATAATGTTTTTTTCAATGAGTTTTATCTTTATTGCCGAGACCTGACAATTCATTACAGCCGCGATCAGTTTTAAATAATTTTTTCATTTAGAAATGTCATTTTGCTGTGGTAATGTTCTAAACACAGGAAAACCACTTTACAGGCATACTATAGACACCCCCCAGGCACTATATTTAAAGGAATATTTCATTTTTATTGTTTCACTTTAAGCATTATTAAAATCACGGTTCCCGAAAAAACAACCGTTTTTAAAACTTTTTTTGCATTGATACATGTCCCCTGGGGCAGGACCCAGGTCCCCAAACACTTTTTATGACAATAACTTGCATATAAGCCTTTAAAATTAGCACTTTTGATTTTTCATGTTCGTGTCCCATAGACTTTAACGGTGTTCGCGTGTTTGTCCGAATTTTTTGCCTGTTCGCATGTTCTGGTGCGAACTGAACCAGGGGGTGTTCGGCTCATCCTTATTGAAGAGGTTACAAAATATTGTTCCCACTATGAGCTTAAAAGAAAAGAAAAGAAAAGAGTTAGCTTTAAAGTTGAAATCCAGGCAAGCAGCAAAATGAAAGGATGAACTACAAATATGAGAGCTGTTTTACCTGCCAAAAAATTAGTATTTCTTTCTGTTTTAGTTCTGTTTTGCAATCATTGAACCTGAAAAAAAAAAAAGTGTTTCTGTGTCCTAAAACCAGTGGACTCGTAACTGTGGGTGCCGGTCTAAAGAGTTTGTCCCGGCTCTGTGTGATCAGACAAAAGGAAAATATCCTGATCAGCAGACAACAAACAGATCTGGTGGTCATGCAAGTTGAAGCAGCCTCAGTCTAGCTCCATCCTGGCCATTCCCCCCAACGTGTTTCACTCCACCTCAGGGATTAGTCATAGAGGTCCATAACTAATTTTGCAAGAGCAGTAATAAAGTAATAAGGAGATCAATCTAATAGGTATATATTAAAAACAGAAGAGTTAATGTGTATATAAGTACCACACAATATTAAAAGAAAGGTAGAAAACAAAAAATAGGAGTAGATAGAGAGAAGTGGGAAGAAAAAAAGGGGGGAAGGGAATGGGGGGGGGGGGGTTACGATCCCAAATGAATAGAAATTATAGTCAAGGCAAATAGAGTAAAATTACCAAGGCAATAATAGTGTGGCATCAAAGTCTGGAGGTAAGCAATGCTTAAACCAAGGAAGCCAGAGATTCACAAATTGATCAATTTAATCTCTTTCGATTGCTTCCATTTTAGCATGAATAAGAGCTTTATTAATTCTGTGTATAGTTTTAGCTAGAATTAAATATTTTGTTTTCCATGCCTTAGCAATGGTTTGCTTTGCGACTGTTAGGAGCTGTAGAAGAAGGCGTAGTTGATTCTGTGTGATCCCATCAGGTTTCAGGTTTAATAGGACTGTAGCAGGATTGGGTTATATAGGTGTATCAAAGGTTTTGGAGGCTAAGTCAAAAACTGCCTTCCAAAATTTTGAGATAAGGTTGGAATTTTTTTTTGATTTGCAAATATTGGAACAGTACCGATTGAGAAAGTCCAAATTTATCACACAAAGTAGGAAAAGAATGTATGGAGGAGGCAGTTATAAAATTATATAAACGGGATAAATTAGCTGTAGTCCATGCTTTGAAAGAATTAGGCGCGATCCAGGCAGGGTAAAAAGTGGGATTTTTAACAAAGGAAAGGAGCGGTAAATAAGGAGATTGAAGGCCAAGAGAAGTTTTGAAATTGTTCCGGATGGATAAAGAATGTTTTGTGATAGGATTGCAAATAGAAGTACAATCAGATGATCTTACTATAACGTGTTAGATACTGAAATAGGGTCACAGTCTATAGACTTATTTGTTAACCATAAAGGAATTTCTTTGATTGCATGATATTTTGGTAAATGTGCAATGTGTGCAGCATGATAGTAAGCAGAAATATTTGGGAGACCTAAACCTCTGCAGCATTGTGGGAGACAGTGAGTGGATTTAGAGATTTGTGGTTTCGTTTTACCCCAGATAAAGAAGATAATTCTGTGCTGTGCTGTATAAGCTGTAAAAAATTAGATGGAACTAGGATGGGCAAGACTCTAAAAAGATATAAAAACTTGGGCAATATAGCCATCTTTAATTACATTAATTTTGCCTATCTAGGATATAGGGATAGAGGACCATTGTGATAATTCAGTAATCTGTTTTAGTAATGGAGGGAAGTTAGCTTAGTATAAGTCAGTTATCTTAGGAGTGAGTTGTATTCCTAGATATGGAAGTGAGGTATCCAAGAGAAGGGAAGTGAATCTTTAGCAAGCTGAAGGTCTGAAGGAGGCTAGGAAATGTTTAGCAAGCTGAAGGTCTGAAGGAGGCAAGCAAATGTTAAGTGCAGTAGATT
Organism: Lithobates sylvaticus; assembly: GCA_028564925.1. NCBI lineage: Eukaryota > Metazoa > Chordata > Amphibia > Anura > Ranidae > Lithobates > Lithobates sylvaticus. The sequence goes on from CM053026.1 coordinate 107,385,242, forward strand.
TTTGATAGTTAACTGTTAACCACTTCCCGACCGGCGCACGACGATATACGTCGGCAGAATGGCACGTACAGGCAGGAGGGCGTATATATAAGTCCCTCCTTAATGCCTGTCCGTGCCATCGGGAGTGGCGCGCTCCTGCGCCGGTCGGGACCCCCGTGAGTCCGGTCGCGTCCGGGACACCCGCGATCGTCTCACGGGAAGGCTGAATGGGGAGATGCCGAGATAAACAGCATCTCCCCGTTCTGCCTAGCAACTAGTGACGCCGATCTCTGCTCCCTGTGATTGGAGCAGAGATCAGCATTCACTATCTGACAGCCACGCCCCCCCCACAGTAAGAAACACACCCCTAGGCATACTTAACCTCTACACTGCCCCCTTGTGGTTAACCCCTTCACTGCCAGTGTCATTTATACAGGAAACAATGCATTTAAATAGCATTGATTGCTGTATAAATGACAATGGTCCCAAAAATGTGTCAAAAATGTCCGATGTGTCCGCCATAATGTCGCAGTCACAATAAAAATCGCTGATCGCCGCCATTACTAATAAAAAAAAAATATTAATAAAAATGCTATAAAACTATACCCTATCTTGTACACGCTATAACTTCTGCGCAAACCAATCAATAATCGCTTATTGCGATTTTTTTACCAAAAATATGTAGAAGAATACGTATCGGCCTAAACTGAGGAAAAAAAATGTTTTTTTATATATTTTTGGGGGATATTTATTATAGCAAAAAATAAAAAATAATGTGTTTTTTTTTTCAAAATTGGCGCACTTTTTTGTTTATAGCGCAAAAAATAAAAACCGCAGGGGCGATCAAATACCACCAAAAGAAAGCTCTATTTGTGGAAAAAAAAGGACGTCAATTTTGATTTGGGAGCCACGTCGCACGACCGCGCAATTGTCAGTTAAAGCGACGCAGTGCCGAATCGCAAAAAGGGGCCTGGTCCTTTGGCTGCAAATTGGTCCGGTCTGAAAGTGGTTAAGCAAATGTGTGCAAAATGGTTTGGGACAGAGAGGAGATTAGGTGCTGGGATATGGGGAGATGACATGAAGAGTAAGATGTCATCTGCAAAAAGACATAGTTTATGATGACATCCAGATAATTCAATACCTTTTATGTTTGGATCAGATCTAATTAAATTGGCCAAGGGTTCAATAAGGAGTGCAAATAGGAGGGGGGAGAGATGACATCCTTGACGTGTGTCTGTTCCAATAGGGAAAGGGTCTGATTTAAAACCAGCATTTTTGATAAATGCAATCGGCTTGTCGTATTAGGATGAAATCCACTTCAAAAAATGCAGTCTAAACCCCATTTTTGAAGAATATATTGTAAGTAGGGCCATGAGACAGTGGCAAATGCTTTTCTTATATTGAGCGATAAAAAGCACGCAGTTAGACGCCTGGATTTAGCAACATGGGTGAGTAAAGAAGCTCTATGAATATTATCACCTGCTTGGTGCAGCGGATAAACCCAACTTGATCTCGATGAAAAAGTTTGCCTATTACTTGATTCAAGCAGATCACAAGTATTTTAGCTAAAAGTTTAATGTCAATATTAACCCCTTCACGCTGACCATATACAAATATGCAAATGCAGGCATCACCCCGATACCGTTTTTTAGAACCATCGGTTGGCTTCCTAGTGATAACAGCCAATGCGACTAAAAGAGGGGGAGGGGACGTCCCCTACTTCTGCCGCCTTCCGCTGCTCTTCCGTCCCACCGGGAGGCCTGAGCGACCAGCCGACATGTCCGCGAGCTGGCCGAAGATGGAGATTTTTAAGTACTGTAGCATTCAACGAGTGTGCGCAATTTCAAAGCATGACATGGTAAGTATCTATTTACTCGGCGTAACATCATCTTTCACACTATAGAAAAAAATTTGGCTAAAGACTGCTGCGCAAATATTGTGTGACATAAAATATTGCAACAATCCCCATTTTATTCTCTAGGGTCTCTGCTAAAAAAATATATATAATGTTTTGGGGGTTCTAAGTAATTTTCTAGCAAAAAAAAATTTATTTTAACTTGTAAGCAACAAATGTCAGAAATAGACTTAGGCATGAAAGGGTTAAGAAGCGAAATAGAACGGTAGTTTGTCCAAGAGGTTGTATCAGATTTAGATTTGGGAAGCATGGAAATTATGGCCATTAAGGATTCTGAACGAAAAGCGTGTGCCCTCAACAATGTATTGAAGGCCTCAGGATAGGAAATAATATATCAGAAAATTTCTTGTAGTAGGAAGCAAAAAATCCATCTGGGCTGGGACGTTTATCAAGTTTTAGAGCCTTAATAGCCGCGATGACTTCTGTTGCAGAGATGGGATACTCGAGTCGTTCACGGTGGGATTGTGAGAGTGTTGGAAGGATAATTTGTGAAAAAGGCAATCAGCAGCAACATGGTTAAAATTATGGTTGGGCGAATATAATTTAGCAAGATTTGAACGGAATGTAAAATTTTGACATGGTTACTTGTGTATAAATCATGGTTTAGTTTGAGTCGCACAGATGTCCTAGGTTTTTGCAGTGAGCGTAAGGTTCAAGCTAATAGGGTATCTGGTTTGTTTGCTTTGAGGTAATAAAGGTGTTTTTATTTAGGTATTAATTTATCTGCAGAGTCAGTGAGAAACAGGTAAACTTCTAAGCAGGCTCTATCAAGCTTAGCTTTAGTAGAAGGGAGGGAGAATTTTGGAATGCATCGTGCATCAAAATGAAGTCATTTTCAAATTTTTGGTGAAGGAGCTTATGCTCACGTTTGAGATATGATGCTTGCCGGATAAGTGTACCTCGAATTACGGATTTATGGGCTTCCCAAAGAGTGAGAGGGGAACTATCTGCAGAAGTGTTATTAATGAGATAGTCATTGAGAGCATGTTTAATATCTAGACAATGGGACAGGTGAGTTAGAATGGAATCATTAATGCACCAAGATGAATCCTGGGATCTTGGGATAGGGGAGGAGTTGGTAGTACAAACTGCACTATGATCGGACCAAGTAAAGGGCGTAACAACTGATTATATCTCTGGGGCCATGCCAACACTTAAGAAGATATGATCAATCCTAGAAAACAATTTGTGTAGATGGGAGTAATATGTAAAGCGTTTACGAGCTGGCTTGAGCTCACACCCAGAGTCTAACATGTTATGCTTAGAGATAAGTTGCTGAAATGAAAGCTTAGGGTAACAGGAGGAGGGGGAAGGGGGAGATTTATCCAAGAAGGGAAAAGAACTTGGTTTGAGTCTCCACATAATATCACTTTACCTAACTTGTGTGAATCAATTACATGAAAAAGATGGGAAAGAAATGATAATGGATGTTTATTAGGAGCATAATATGACACAATGCTTACAGCAACATCAGAAATGTGCCCAATAAGAATGAGGTAGCGGCCTTTAGGATCTTTAATATAGTATATATTGGTCCATCAGCTTTGCGTGGTGTGGGGGCCCTATGAACCCTGTCCATCTCCATTTGTTCGACTGGTATGGAAGACTGTAGTTCTTGAAATAAGGTTAACAAAGTGGCTTGCAAATCAGTGACAGATTCAGGTATTCCACGTATACGGATATTGGAACGCCGGGCCCTATTTTCGTAATCTTCTAAACGAGAATGAAGGACTAAGTTTTCCTCATTGAGGTTTTAAAATTCAACTGCATAAGTCTGGGTGTTATTTTCAAGTTCATCAACCCACAGTTCAAGATTTGCAGTTCGTTGGCCCAGTTCTCTGATTTCCCTAGTCAGATTTGCTTGTTATATGATCTGAGGTCTGTTTAAGGGCTTTGTGAAGCATTTTTTCAAATTGCCCCAGAACAGTAGAATAAGCAGGGTCTGTAAAATATGTAATTTGTGAAGTTTGTATAGAGTCATATTCCCCTTGTGTTGCCACAGATACTTTAGATACTTGAAAGGATTTTGCTGAGTGTGAGGTACCAGGAGGAGGGAATGCAGCTAGTGGCATTCTGACTGAAACCTGAGGCAGCACTTCTTCCACTCCCAAGAACCATTACATTAAGTGGCGGGGGTTATTTGCAGACTGAGTAACAATATTTATCGGGTGAAGCTGAGCTGGAAAACAGTATAATACGGCAGAAACATCCCTTCAGGAGCTGAGCTCTAAGCTGGCATGTCTACTCAGTCAGGCTCCGCCCATGCGCCTCCTCTCAGGAGGTGTTTTTAGCCTGGTCCAAATCAGTGTGGAGGAAATTATTATCTGTAGACAGTTCTCCAAGGGGTGGTGGCTGATGGTCGACTCTTTTCTCAAATAGGGTTTCCGTGTGCAAGAAGGAGGGCACCTTCAAATAAAGTCCCGATTTTATTTTATTCAGACTCTTGTATCATAAAAAGCCAACATGTTTCGGGGATTCAAAGGGTCCCCCTTCAATAGAAACATGTAAGAGTGATGGCAGAATAAAGACCAACTGATCTATTCTGCCCCATTTTTTTTTTCTAAATATTTTTTGGCAACTTTTTTTTATCTGACTATAGATCCATGTTTGTCCCAAGCATGTTTGAATCCACTTACTGTTGATCAACTCACTACCTCTACTGGAAATCTATTCCAAGCATCAGCTACTACTTTGGTAACATAATATTTTCCAGGATTCATTTTAAACGTTCTCCCTGCTAGTTTGAAGTCATGTACCTGTGTTTTTGATCTTGGCATATTGAAAATACTGCTCTCTTGAACCTTATTCACCCCCCTGATGTATTTAAAGGTTTCACATCTCCTCTTTCCCTTCTTTCTTACAGACTGTACATATTAAGTTCCCAAAGTCTCCCCTGATATGTTGTAACCCTCAGACCATTTTCGTTGCTCGTGTCTAGACTCATTCTATCTTTTCAATCTTTTTGTAAGTGAGGTCTCTAGAACTGGACACAGTGTTCTAAATGAGGTATATCTATATAGGGGAATCAATCTTTTCTTCTGCTGTTGACCCCTCTAGTGATGCACCCTTGAATTCTATTCGCTTTTCCCTCTGTCTGGCCACACTGTTTGCTCCTTTTGCAATCATCTGAACAGGACTTGATACAGTTGAATGAAGAAGCATGTGCTGGACTGATAACATTGTAGTGAACCTTAGAAGTAGTCTGATCACTCCAGATGCCAGTTAAAGTAAAACAACCCATTCAGTTTAAAATTGAAATGAAAGGAAAATGTTGTGCATAGATATTAAAAATACCATCCCCCCCTTTTTTAAAGTGATCATATATCCTCTGTTTTCAGCGGCATAAGGAGCTCAGAGAGCTATGGGAGGAGAAACAGCAACAGTAAAGTCATACATGTGATCCTGTTACGGGCAACAACTTGCCAGTGAGAGGACTTTTTAAATACTGCAGAGAAAATACTCACCATGGGCGGCTCTCTTACTGGCTGTGTGGGTGAAGTTTTACCACCTTAGTGACAGAAACCCTGTACTTGTATTTGTAGTTATCTGTGTTTTCTCATACAGCCACCCTTAATGCGGTGTTCCAGCCGCAACATTTTTTATTTTTAAAAGTCAGCAGCTTTAAACACTGTAGCTGCTGACTTTTAATAAGGACTCTTACCTGTCCAGGTAGCCCACGATGTCGTACCCCCCCCCCCGAGGCCGATCCGTCCATCGGATTGGGTGCAGGCGCCGCCATTCCAACTAAGGGAAACCGGCAGTGAAGCCTTGCGGCTCCACTGCTGGTTTCTGACTGCGCATGCGTAAGTCGCACAGCACTTTGTGAATGTCCAGCTTGTCTTCTGGGACACATGCAGGTCCCAGAAGACAACGGGGGGCTCGCCACAGAAGAGGATGTGACTTCCTCGTCCGTGGCCCGGCTGGATCGGAGGTACTCTTAGTACTTCCAAAAAGGTACTAGAGAAAGAAAAAAATAATTTTAAATATGCAAAAACGAGGGGTGGAGAGGTAGTTTTTCATTTAAGACCACCTCTCAAAATTGGGTGGAACTCCGCTTTAAAAAACAATGGCTGTAAGTGGGTATATATTAGTACTTACGCAAGAATACGCATGCATATGGACATTCTGCATCCAGAGTCCTATGTCCATATACTTTTGCATGTTTAAGCAAGTACTTACGTATACCCACATACTGTCTTGTATAGCTATTGATTTCTAAGGGCAGGTATATGCAGCAGCTGTGGCTTCCGGGCAGAGAAATAAGCCCAAATTGAACATCATACAGCTCCAGGCACCCGTGTGCATGAGGCCTAAGTCACCAGCAACAGAATGATATATTTCTCACATCCAGCACAGGACTGACAAGCAGGTGAGCATTTATCTACCCTGAATAGCCCTGTATAGTGATACTGTCGCTGGTGAGGTATTGGCAGTACCAGGGTCACTATTGACATGTGATTGGTATTGAGCTCATAAAGAATATGTACTGCCCCATTAGCTTTCTCTTTATAAATATATTCTGGAGGAGCACACACTTCCTGAGTTTATGTGAGAAGCTCTCATTATCTTAATTCCCAAACCTAATAAGGATCTTCACTATTGTGAGTCCTACCATCCTATCTCCCTGATTTACATGGATCTTAAAGTCCTTTCCAAAATACGTGCCACTTGATTAAACTCTGGTATCCCGTCTGATCAAATCTGATCAAACTGGTTTCATCCCTGGCTGGTCCACCTATATAAATTTATGGAAGCTGTTTACCAATTTGCAGGTTCCCAGTAGCTCAGATACTCCTAGAGTGCTTATGAACCTAGATATCCATAGAGCAATCAACTCTATTGAATGGTCCTACCTGTTTCAGGTGCTAAAGAAATTTGGGTTTGATTTTACTTTTATTTCCTGGATAAAAATCCTATATACACTTCCTCAAGCACGTATATGGGTTAATGGCTGCATATCTGATCCCTTTTCTATTTAGGCGGTGCCAACTGTCATCCCTACTGTTTGCCCTCACAATCTAACCTTTAGGAGAGCTTCTCCAAGTTTCCCCCTTAATTAAAAGGATTCTGACTGGCTATCATTATGCAGATGACATGGTAAATATTTCAGACCCGTTGTACAGTGTCCCTGCTGGTTTAGACCTCATTCAGGAATTTGGGCATTATTCTGGGTTTAAGCTCAACTGGATGAAGTCTTGTATATTTCCCATAAATGATGTTCTGTCTCTTTAGTTACCTCCATCTTGCCCCTTACAGGTTACACATAAATTTAAATACTTGGGCGTCAATATCCAGCTCCTGCTGGCAAAGCATTTTGATAATAATATTTTACAGTGTATCTCGTCCTTTCGCACTAAAATTGCTCAAAGTCACTATTGAGACATGGGTCTTTCTTTACATTTTGGGAACAACTAGTGCCTCATACCACAATGACTTCACAGAGCATAAATGATGCTTTCCAGTGTGTAAAGATGAGATACACTTTGTAGAAGCTCCTGGAGGCCTTCCTCATGTTACTGGCTGTTGAGTCCAGCTGCTGAGCTCTGCAATGAAATGTGAATCGGTACATTATCTGTGCAATCGCTGGGAAGGTGGATGTAATGTTCATTTCAGAGCAGACTGCTTACTTCACGCACTGCAGGTTGATTATTGCATTTCTTCTTCAAGATGTATATTAAAAAAAAAAAAATATTCACATTTAAGTTACATTTCCCAGATGTCATCAGGTTTAATGCAAATAGCTCAAGTCTCCCCAGCTTGTCTAAATCCCTTTCCTATTCTTTTCCATCCAAGCATGGCGTAATCGCTACTGAAGATGAAGAATATTTTATTGAACCTTTAGACAACATAACAGAAAACTCCAATCACTTTAGCTTGGAAAGGGGCCACCCTCATGTCATTTACAGAAAGTCTGCCATCCATCAGAGACATTCAAGTAGCAATGGACACTGCGGTGTGAAAGGTAAGATAATTATGATGGAGCAAACATCTTCTTTACTAATAAAGTATAAGGCTTTACATTTTTCATGTGGTGAAGATGCAGTGTGGTCCATTTTACATGTGTTACTATTCATCCCTATGAAAGGTGTGTCTTGCTGATAAAAATAGAAAAGATTAGGAATGAGTAAAATGAATATGATTAAAATTTTGGTGAAATCTGGACAAAATTGTACCATTTTGAGTCAGTGGGGAAGGTCAAATTAAAGTGGGTGGTGGTTAGGGGTAGAGTAGGCCTTAAATGGTTCCTGACGGTTACAGAAGCTCCTCTTAAAGTGGAACTTCAATCTCTCAATCAACATTTTTTTTTTTTTTTAATCCTGCTAGCATTAGTAAATAGGAATATATATCATACTTACTTGTTTCAAACTTCAGTTATATTCTGGTTTTCTTGTTCAAATATTTTATTGAGAAAACGTATGAGTAAAAAGCCAACTAGGTAAGTACATTATGAATGGAGCATGGGGATAACCATGCAGGCTCAAGAAACAAGTAGTGTGACGGACCTCGTACTCAAGATGTCCGCCGTAAATGCTTCCTATGTCCGGTACCACACAATCCAAGACCCCTTAGCTCACCCAGTCACCAGACAACACCAGTGTAGGCTACATCAGGAATTAATCTTTATTTGACATGTCACACTTATATACAGTTGACAGATGACTCAAGCCTAACCTAATTAGCATGAGCTAATTATCTTAATCAACACTGGGCTCCATCATTCAATTGCAGGGTTAATTAGCACACACAACAATAGGTGAAATACTCTTACAAGCCAGACAATATTCATTAACACAACAGACAGGTGGCTGGAGTTCATGAGTCATGACATTAGCGTCTCTTGCTAATATGCCAAATACACATACAGATTCTATGTGTATTGGGGGGCCAGCATGGACCTGAATCCAAGTACCACCAGCTCAGGGGTCCCAGGCTTGCAGCTCAAAGAGCATTGTTCCCCCAAATGCCAGGGCCCATAATCGCAAGGCAATAGGCTTGCATTCAGTCCCCTCCAACAGCCTGTGTCCCAGCCAGGTCTGTCACAAGTAGTATTTAGCATGGGAGAACAATTCTCAATAAGGTATACTTAAGTAAGGTAACAATTCAAACATAAATCACATGTAGGTAAGGAGAGGAATACACAGAGGAATAGTGTCATGGAGATATAAGCATATAAGGGTCACCCAACAGGTGCCAGCAGTTTGGCTCACCTCCTGGGGGGGAGTGCCAAAAAATCCAGGAGTTCTGGGAGACTGTACTCATGCAGAAAGGGCTGTCTGGAGGCAAAACTAGGAAAGGATAGAGGCAAAAGTAGTGTAATGGAGAAGTATGGAAGAAGGGGAGAAAGATAGAAAAATGTCAGAGGGATGAAAGAAGGGAGGGGGAACATCAGAAGGGGGTGGGCAGAAGAAGGTGTGTAGTAGGGGTGTCCCCTAGGGGAGGCATGGGCTTTGATATGCAGGTCAGGGTTCAGAACAGAGGGTCTATCCATGGTGGATTAAGGGAGCAGTAGGGTGTCATCAAATCCAGGGGGTAGGTAATGAGTGACCCAGGTTCTCCAAGCTTTTCGAATTTGTGCACTTTGTCCAGGATGACTGCTTCAAATTTAGAGTGAATCAGTGCTCGAGCAACTCTTTGTTTAGTTGCCAGTATGCATAAGGGTGGAGATTTCCAGGCCTGAGCAATTGTTACTTTCTGGTTTTCAGGCCTAGGCAAATTATGTCATCCCAGGAGTCTTCAGGAGGGGAGGAGGGGTTTTCTCAGCTAGGCACACCCTCCTGCCTGCGTGCCTGAGCTAGCAGTAGATTGTTTCCAGGAAGAAAATGCTACATGAATCACCTGTCCTTAAAGTGGTTGTAAAGCCTAAACATTTTTTACCTTAATGCATTAAAGTAAAAAATGTCTAGGTGTCAGCATTGCCCCCCTTTACTTATCCAGCACCTTACAGATCTGCAGCTCTTCTGTCCCCACACTTCTGGGTTTTGCTGGCTTTGCTGGGGCACCGGGAGCCATTGGCTCCCAGTGCTGTCAATAAAAGCCAGTGACAAGGGAGCAGGGGGCGGGGCTGAGTCCCGCTGTCTGTGTCAATGGACGCAGCAGCAGGGCTCAGGTGCACACACGCACGAGTGCCCCCATGGGAAGCGGCTTCCCATGGGGGCACTGGACAGAGGGGAGGGGACAGGAGTGCCAGTGGGGGACCCAAAAAGAGCAGGTTGGCAGCTAAGTATAGACATGTTTTTTTATTTAAAAAAAAATTACCTTTACAATTTAAAAAAACTTAAAAAAAAGATACTGTTACAACCTTTGCACAGCCAGAAATGCTAGAGGGGTGTTTTTCATTGATTTTTCAGTGATTCCTCAGCAAAATAAAGAGAATTAGCTTTCAATATTAAAAATGAATTAATAAGGATTTGTGGTGCTCAGATGCAGAGACGCTTTAAGTATCTTGGAACTGTTTGTGTACCAAAAAATAGACCCTCATTAGCCTCAATATTGTCTGAAAATAAATTGAGACAGTCAAAACAGTAAAATTAAAGATGTAAACCGACAGTACATAAATAACATTTAAATACACAAAAAGGAAAAACAAAAACACAATTACCAGAACACATAGGACCTGTTTACACTGTCTCACTGCAGAACCATGTGGTAAAATGCTAGCCTTACCACAATGCACTGACTGTATGTGGAGTATGGTGTGTTGCCAGTACTCAAGGAATAGTTCAGTAGAGTGCAACGCACCACAATGCAAAATTGCATGCATTTCAGTGCGATGCATTGTTAGAAAAGGGCCATGTGCATTTTTTGATCCATAATCTACGGGTTGCTTTACCGCAGTGCATGTTAATGCATGCCAACACACTGTAAAGTAGGCATTAAAGCTATGATAAACTAAACTACCTTAGCTGCACCAAAACTCCATGCCCCCTTAAAGAAGAAAAAAAAAATCTAGCCACAGATGATTAATATTTTTTTGTTCGCTAAGCCAGCCAAAGATTCCTCTGCACAAACAAAATGGATGGAGGAATACCCCCCCCCCCCCCCTTGGCGGGACATTGCTTTCTGACAGCAGGACCTTGCACTGTCAGAATACACTAATCAGGGGCTGCAGAGGTGTTAGTTGGTGATTTTAATCTACACGTTAAAGCATGCGTTGACATGTTGAAGTGTCGTTCGTTTTCATTAGCACCCCAATGCAGTAGGGCAACACACCAAACATTCTATAAGCTTTACCATGTTATTTCAATATGTAGAAATCTGCTTTAATTGGTATCATACATAGTAATCCAGCTGTGAAGGCTGTTGTTAAGGTACTTCCTGTTATACAGGCATGGTCTACTTTTGTTACCATCAGTAAAGCCTCCCTGAGGCTTCTTGCACACTTGAGCTAAAAAATTACTGTTTTACTGGCGTTTGATGTTTTTTTTCTGCCTCTAAACACCCCTCCATGTTAGCCTAAAGGGCTGTGCACACATAGGCATTTACAGGAGTTTAGAGGCAGAAAAAAAGATCAATCACTTGTGCAATAAAGAAAGGAGTGTTTAGATAAAAAGGAAAGTGCCAAAACGCACTTAAATGTGGATAAATACATCTAGCCACACCTTAGCGCTAGGCATGTTTAGCGCTTGAATGTTTTTTTCATTTTAATGGCCAGAATAAATTAATATTCTGGCCAATGAAATAAAGAAAAATGCTCCTAAACGCACCTAAACACAGTTGCAAAAGGTGCAAGCTGCTTTTCTCCTGCTGGGAGAAAAGCATTTCTAAAAGCCCCAGTATGCATGAAGCCTTAGAAATGATGAACAGCAAACACTGGATTGTATGTATGTACAGGAAGTTGCTGCATGAGGCTGGAGAAGATCGTCAGCAGAGAGATACAACAAAGGCTGATTTAAAGCTGAACTATTTTCATACACTTTACTTTTTAGTACATTTGGGCCAGCTTGGCCCAAATAAAATATGTCCCTCACTAACATGTGAGGCTGCTCTATGTGTGGTGTAAACTGTATATAGCTGCGACTACATTCAGCATACTGCACTGTGTTACGGGTTTCAGGCGAGACTTCCAGTCTCATACCAGGAACACAGTAGTGGAGTTCAGCCTCACCCTAGGGTCACACTAGTGCGATGTGGGAACCAGCACAATTCCAGCGCCGGTTTTCGCATCGCTCCTCTCCCGCAGGCAGTTCACACTGCCTTGTGTGAACCTCTGCGGGTGTCATTAACAAAGTTAATGACACCCCCAGTTTAGTTCAGAGGTCGCAGTGTGAACTGTGAACTCGCACAGGAATCGGATCGCATAGATGAGAACACCCATGCGATCTGATTCTAGTGTGGGGAAAAACAAGTCCCTGCACTATTTTCCGTTGCGAATCCAATGCACAACCGTATGGCCGAGATCGCATGTGATCGGCTAATGTGAACCCAGGCTCAAAATAAAACAAAACATGGTGATTGCCTATGATATATGCTTTAGCAAATAAAATAGTATCCAGTTAGGGTTTCATTTTACTTTCATTTTACTTTAATTTTACTTCAAAAGCAAATTGGTAGGCACATGGACACCTTCACATGGGAGACCATATTTAGTTTATGTCATTTAATTTTTGATTTTTCCCTTAGATGTCACTGGAAACCATAAACCCTGGTGGTTAAATCATACATTTACTACCCCTACGGTGCCATCGGATAATGACACAGAAAATGGTCCTCGCCGGCAGAGGAGATCGATTAGTGTCGAACGATTCGTGGAGACACTTGTGGTGGCTGACAAAATGATGGTGGGATACCATGGACGAAAGGATATTGAACACTACATATTGAGCGTAATGAATATTGTAAGTTTGACCCCTTTATCCATCACTGGCCCATTGCTAGCGCCCAAGTCTGTACTGCCATATTTGTGATAGCCTGAGCTATCAGTACTGAATAGAAAATTTGTCTGGAAAGTGTTACATGGCTGAATGATGCTAATCGTGACTAAGGATGAGCCGAACACCCCCCTGTTTGGTTCGCACCAGAACCTGCGAACAGACCTAAAGCTCATGTGAACTTTAGAACCCTATTAAAGTCTATGGGACTCGAACGTTCAAAATCAAAAGTGCTAATTTTAAATTCTTTTATGCAAGTTATTGTCATAAAAAGTGTTTGGGGGCCTGGGTCTTGCCCCAGGGGACATGAATCAATGCAAATATTTTTTTTAAAAACGGCCGTTTTTTCAGGAGCAGTGATTTTAATAATGCTTAATGTGAAACAATAAAAGTGTAAAATTCCTTTAAATTTTCGTACCTGGGGGGTGTCTACAGTATGCCTGTGAAGGGGCGCATGTTTCCCGTGCTTAGAACTGTCCCTGCACAAAGTGTCATTTTTGCGGGAAAAAAAGCTATTTTAAATCACTCGCGGCTAATGAATTGCCGGCTCCCGTAATACAGAGAACAGTCATTCATTGAAAGTCATTGATAGAAAAAAAGTCATTGATAAAAAAAAAACAAAAAACGTGGGGGTTCCCCCAAATTCAATTACCAGGCCCTTCAGGTCTGCTATGGATATTAAGGGGAACCCCGCTTCAAATTAAAAAAAAAAATGACGTGGGGGTCCCCCTAAATATCCATACCAAACCCTTCAGGTCTGGGATGGATTTTAAGGGGAACCCCGGCCAATAAAAAATAAAAAAAATGGCGTGGGATCCCCCTCAAAATCCATACCAGACCCTTATCTGAGCATGCAACCTGGCAGGCCGCAGGAAAAGAGGGGGGGACGAGAGCACCCCCCCTCCTGAACCGTACCAGGCCACATGCCCTCAACATTGGGAGGGTGCTTTGGGGGCCTGTGACCCCTCAAAGCACCATGTCTCCATGTTGATGGGGACAAGGGCCTCTTCCCCACAACCCTGGCCATTGGTTGTGGGGGTCTGCGGGCGGAGGGCTTATCGGAATCTGGAAGCCCCCTTTAACAAGGGGACCCCCAGATCCCAGTCCCCCCTGTGTGAAATGGTAAGGGGGTACAAAAGTACCCCTACCATTTCACCAAAAAAGTGACAAAAATGTTAAAAATTACAGAAGACGGTCTTTGACAATTGCTTTATTAAAATCTTCTTTCATCTTCTTTCTTCTGGTCTTCCTTTCTTCATCCTTCGGTTTCTTCATCTTCTTCTTCCATCTTCCTCTTCCATCTTCTCCTTCCTCTGATCCACTTCTTCTTGCTCTGGTCTTCTCGTCCGGCATCTTCTTCCACGGCGTCTCTTCTTGGGCCGCTTCGCACAATGGGAGGCTCCCGCTGTGTGAGGCTTCACTCGACATCTTCTTCCACGGCGTCGGTCTCTTCTTGGGCCGCTCCACGCAATGGGAGGCTCCCGATGTGTGAGGCTTCGCTGTGTCTGACAGCTCTTTTATAACAGAGGGCGGGGTCACCAGGTCACCCTCTGACGCACGGGGACGTCATAGGGACTTCCCTATGGCTTTCCCCATGACGTCAGAGGGGGGTGGGGGGCACTGGGGACAGGTGGCACTGGGGACAGGTGGCACTGGAGACAGGTGGTACTGGAGACAGGTGGTACTGGAGACAGATGGCACTGATATGTGGCACTGGGGACAGATGGCACTGACAGGTGGCACTGGGGTCAGATGGCACTGATAGGTGGCACTGGGGACAGGTGGTACTGGGGACAGATGGCACTAACAGGTGGCACTGGGGACAGATGGCACTGACAGGTGGCACTGGGGACAGATGGCACTGATAGGTGGCACTGGGGACAGGTGGCACTGGGGACAGGTGGGCATGGGTGTTGTGTGTGTTTCACTGTGTTAGTGTTTACTCACGTTTCACTGACGCTGCAGCATGGAAGCTCTCCCGCCTCACGCACTGTCTCTGTGTGAGGAGGGAGAGCCGGCGATGAGGGATGATCTCATATGTTTACATATGAGATCACCTCTCATTGGACACGCCGATAGAGTGCTAAATGGCCGCTGTGATTGGCTATTTAGCACGATCTGTGATTGGCTGTGTCCAAGGGACACGGCCAACACAGAACTTCCCAGATGCGTGCCCGTGGCGGCGCGCAGAGGGGTAGTAAACAGGAGGACTTCCAGGGATGCCCTCCCGGCAATTGGCGTCCACGCTGTAGATGTCTTTCATCTATAGCGTGGGCGCAAAGTGGTTAAAGGGATGAGGTGGCAACTCTAGTAGACACAAATCAGTTTCCAGATTTTATTTTCAAAGCTTAATTGAACAAGCTGAAGTTAGAAGATGATTGGCTACCATGCAGAGCTGCACCAAATTCTAAGTAAATCTCCCCCATATGCGTGTCATAAAAGCAACTTTTCTGTTTAAAACGAAAGCCAGAATGTAAGATAATGTTTCCTAACCAGCAGTATGTGAAACCCAGGTGTACTTCTCACAGGTTCCCTAGGTGCTTGATCACATTTAAAGAATAGGTATTCCTCATGCATAAGGGGTACTTGAAATATAGCAATACCTGCAAGTAGGTACATCTAATTAATTTGCTTTTATAACAGCATACATAATTTAATAGTTGAAATAAAAAGTTGGAAAATACTAGTTTAGATGAGTTGACATCTGCCAGCGATTATACTAGCTCTTATAAAGAGAAACATTGTTTAATCAAGTTGAGAACACTTGTTTAACAGTTATGTATGCCATGTTGAGGCTTAATTATAGTGCAGAAAGCAGTGACGGTGTGCAAAATGTCTGTCAGCCAATTAGGAGTAATTTGTTCAAGCTTGTCTCAGCCAAAACCAGTGACTGAAAGTGACTGAAAGTAAGCACCACAATGTAACTTGAAGCAATTGTAAAGGCAGAAGTTTTTTTATCTTGTTCTGGGTTCACACTAGTGCGATACGGGAACCAGCGCGATTCCAGTGCTGGTTCCCGCATCACTCCTCTCCCGCAGGCAGTTCACACTCCCTTGTGCAAACTGCTGCAGGTGTCATTAACAAAGTTAATGACACCCCCAGTTTAGTTCACAGATCGCAGTGCGAACTGTGAACTCGCACAGGAATCAGATCACCCGTGAGAACACCCATGCAATCCGATTCTAGTGCGGGGAAAACAAGTCCCTGCACTATTTTCTGTGCAAATCCAATGCGAGTTCAGCCATACAACTGTATGGCTGAACTCACATTGCTCAGAGATCGCATGTGATCGGCACCTGCGGTGCGGGTGTGAATCACATGCGATCTCTGAGATCGTGCCAGTCACTTTTAAAAATTAATAAAGAGGTTTTTATTTCTTATAACAGGAAATGTGGGAGAGAGGGTTAGGACATAGGACACCCTTAGGCAAATGCAATAGAAACTTGGCAGACTCCTCAGACAAAAATAGAACTAGGCAGACAGAAATACAGAAAAAGGGCCTTTAAGCTGAATGCAGTGTTCTGTATCTTGTAGAAACTTCTGTCTCCTATGGCAACAACTTCTCTCACAGTATCCCACTGTAGATCTTCAAGCCCAACTCACAGTATCCCACTGTAGATCCTCAAGCCTAGCTCCCAGCTACCTGCTGGACTTCTCAAGCTTCACTGTATTCTGTAAGCTTCACCCACACTACCCGCTGGGTTCCTCGGACTCTCAGCTACCCGCTGAATCCCTCAGGCTTGACTCACAGCTGCCCACTGTACTTATCTTCAAGCTCTACTTACTTTGTACTCCACCAAGCTTTACTCACAGCTATCCCCTGTATTCTTGGATGAGTCTCTACTGAAGCTTTCCCACTTACTTCCCAGCTAGTGAAGCGTCTGCTCTGGTACTGCTTCAGAACTCCATCCCTTTGACACCCTGCCTCTGGCAACAAGAGTGGTTGTCCCTTGCAACGATCAAGCTCCCTTGGGCTGAGCCTCTACACACATGATTAGGCCCCAGGCTTCTGACCTACACTTCTGCTGCAGCTTCTCACACATCCACCCAGGCCGCAGCCCGGGTGGAATGAACCCAGATCACTGACTTCTTCCAAATAAATTGCTTATCCAAGAATGCAAAGCGACCAAAGGAAACTCCTGCTAATTTGGTGAGACAACATATTTACTCATAAACTGAATTCACTGCAATCTGTCATCCTAATGCCAAAGGCACCAGTACCACCTATTGACAGAAGAGAGATAACTTTAAACTCAAGCTTGTTGATCAAGACTACGAATTAGCCAGGCTAGTTACCACCTAGCACAACTAAATTTACTAACAGCCCTGTTTAGGACAAGGGTGCTACATAAGGATTAGAAGGATGGAGGGCTGACCATTCATTTCTGGGAGGTGCAGCAAAATGAGCTGAGGCTAGTCCTGGAGGACGGACTTGTTGCTAAATATATACAGGTGTTTTTCCCACTTGCTTCCTACAGTTTATCCCTTCCTCACCTTGATCCGAGAATCATATGACAAGGTTTGTTTTTGAATGGACAATTATTTTTAATTGTTTCAAACTAACTTTGTTTTTTTTCTGTAACAGCTTAGAGGAGGGCTGCAGTGTTTCTGCGGTAAAGTTGAGTATAAATTGCTCCACAGTGGCTGCAGCTACAGAGATCATTGACATCTTATTTTTAAACTTGATTGCTGCTCTTTAAGAATGTGTAAATATTTGATTGGATGTAGTATGGCCACAGTTGCATTTTAAACCCCTTCCAAGATCCCTGGTGCATACTTACAGTAACAATGCCTAAGTCTTTGCCACTGGGGTGATGGATTTTGCTGTTAATGGTCCCCTGAAATGTTCACTCCCCAACTCAGATGGCATAGAAACTTTAAACAGAAGCGCTTGTGTACAGTGACTCTGAATATTATATATTATCAATTGAATAAGGAGCTGAAATAAAGTGAAAACATACACCTCTGTAAATGCACAGTAATTATTATAATTGTTCCTTTTTGATGTAATTCAAAAGAGGACTTGGAGCTTTTCCAGTTAAGTAGATGATATTATCTATGAGCGCACTTTGTGGCTTGTAACATCAAGTGTCTACTGGATCCACTCAGCAAGAGCTAGTTGTGCAAAGCACACTGACTCCTCTGTTCACATTTACAAGTGTCAATTACCTGTTGCTTTTCTTTTATCATTGTGAATGCTTTATTCATTGTGCTGCTGTAGTGGCTGGAGAGACACTGATGTCATCCTGTAATTTATAGTGCTGACTAGAATTACCTCCACATGCTACCTCATGTAGGTGTACATTTATTACTGTGCAATCAGAGCCAGCAACGAGCAGTCTACACCGGCTAAGTGTGATCTGTCAGATGATGAAGGGAAATTAGATCATGAAGAAATTAGTTCCTTCTGGGTTCTAAAACAGCCATACACTAGATGTAGGAGCTGTGTTTTATCCCCGTAAGATACTTTAGACAGTTGTATTTATGTACAGTGATCTTTGTATATTTTAATTTAATGTTTTCTTTATTGTGTAATGTGTTTTCAAAAATTAGTGTGGGCAAAATATTTTATAGTTCAAGAGACGTATTGAATTTAGCAACCAACAGAAACTCTTAAATGTATGTAAATCCAAGGAAAAGAATGTAATGTAGGTTTTCAGTCCATAGATGTGGTGGTTGCAATTTTTTAAGGCTATTATTTAATTATTTTCAACTAGTGATCCTGCCAATATCACACTTCCTGTTCTAGGGTGACACACTTGTGCAGGGAACACTTATTCCCTGCGCTGTATCTTTGGAGGAACAGTTTTGTCAGCCTAGGCAGCTCTCCTGGTTTAGACTACAAATACTTCTCCCTGCCATTACCTCTATAACAAAGGGAAGGTGTTTTGTAGAAGAGGAATAGTGAGATCTGATAACCGTGTTTATTATTTCAGTTCAGTGCACAGGAGGTTACAAGGCTCATGATTTATGTACCTCTGTATTAATGCAGCCACCATATCTAAGGACAATGAATCTTGTGTACAGTACCGGGTGAGTTTTGTGTTGAGATCAAACACAGGGACAAACAAAATTATTTTTTAAGCTAATAAATACAGTAATGGCAATATGTAGTTAGGAGAAACCAATCACATTTCAATCAAGTGAAATCGAATTACCAGATGTATGTTAAAATTATTGTAAAGACCACCTTGTAAAACAACCCACTCAGTTTAAATTAGAAATGAAAGGAAAACCATTTGTGTATAGCTACTTTATATAAAAACATTATAAATACCTTTTTTTCCTTTGCCTTTTTATAAGTGATCACATAAACTCTCTTCCCTCTGTTCTCAGCTGCATGAGAGCTGGGGGGAGAAGAAACAACAGCACACTGAGCTTCCCAGTGAAACTCTCTGCAGGGGAGACGTGTCAGGACAAGTCTGATTATTGGAGGAGAGCAGGCTGACTTCCCAGTATAGCTAGAGAACTGACCACGCTGTGCTCTCTAGCTGGGAGTGATCAGTTTTAATAGGAAAACAGAGGGACTGATGGGAACACCAGGGCTTTCACACATAGGAAGCAATACAAAGAGATCAAGATAATTTTTCATACAAGTACATGGCACAGCAGGCACATATCAGGAATATCAAATGCTCTGATAACAAACACTTTAACTGGTTACTTTGAATAACTGCTGTTTACAAATTGCTATATTTTGCTGAAAAAAAAGTTGGCCATACATAGATTGAGTTTTGTTTCAGTTTCCTGATGAATCAGCCAAAATGTAATCTGTGGGTGGCCCTGATGGTACCACCCAGCTCAGTAAACTTCAATCTCAAGAGGGGCTGTGTGGAAATTTGTTGGCTGAACAGTGACCGCTGACAATCATTTGTAGTCACTGTTTGAGTATTCTGACAACTGCCGAGTGCCAAATGTCAGAAAATGGAATAGCCGAAAGAGGAGGAGATTTGGACATCCACATCTGTGTAGCATTTATAAATCCATCAATCCGATTTGGAATAATAGTTGGGTATAAACTGTAAGATTATCTGTGTCAAAATAAAATACAAATGAAAAACAGCTAACTGAGTTAAAGTGGATGTAAATCTGAATTTTTTTTTTTTTAATGAAGACTTCTTCTTGGTACAGTAGAGGATGTCAAATTCACCTGTGCCCAGTCTTGCCACGAAGAGTTAATCCAGCTATGAGCAATCCTCTTGTCTTTTTTCAGTAAGATAAAAAAATGACACACAAATAAGTTTGTGTGGCCATATCCCCCACTGCTGTGACTGACATCTGATTTCCTTATCTCATGCATGGCATGGGAGAGAGAGAGAGAGAGAGAGAGAGAGAGAGAGTTATGATTCCAGCTTCAAGTCCCTCCTCATTTCTTCTCCAGCTCTCCCAGGATTGGCTGCTCCACACCTCAGCATGATTGGGCATGCTGAAGTCATGTGGCGCATTTCCTGAGTTTTGACTGGATGTTACTCATTATGGGGTGTGATCAGTATGACTGAGGAGGATATTCATGGGGCAGTCAGCTCCCAGAGCCAGCAGAAAGAGTAGGAGGGTGAAGAGCTGGGAGTAAAGTCTTGTGACATCACGACTCCACCTCCGAGTTCTGGAAAAGAGACCAATTCCAGAGATTTGCAGGGCTCCTACTGCTGAAGGGGGTGACATTTGCAAGGTAGGGATACATGCAGGAGGCTTGCATGTATATATGTATATATATATATATATTAATACTGTGCCATTAGTTTATACTGGGTAAGTGGTGGGTTTACATCCACTGTAACTCCTTTAATATTACATGTAATATTGGAGCCCTTGTTTAGCAGTTGAGAACTTGACTGACAATTTTTCAGTTGAACTTTTTTTTTGTCTCCAAGATTTTAATTTAGGTTTAATTTAGGTTGCAGAAGTCAGGGCATGTACAATATATAAGATTTTAGGTGCAATGACTACCTAGCTCCTGGGCAGGTGTAACACTTGTGTAAATCAGAGATATCTAGTAGTTGAACATTAAAGTGAAGGAGTCTGCATGTGCATTGGATTTCTTTGTACAATTGTATGGTGTTTTGTTGTTTTTTTTTTCTTCTGCTAAAAGCTCAATAAATATATCTTAAAAAAAAAGTGAAGGGGTCAAATTCACTGAAATGTATTAATTAACATCACTTGTACTTTTAAGGCAACTGCTGATACATGTGGGTACCTGCCCTGGTTGTCAGATCAATTTCTTTATGCCTGGATAGGATCCTGAAGGCCCAGGGTTGATACAGGATCCCAACATCTTTCAAAGTCAAGGTTAAGCTTTTGTGAAGTGCCTGTAATGACCATAGAGGATCTGCCACTGGAAATTTGAGTTAAAGTGTATTAGGAAGGGCAGATTTGGAGAAAAGATGAAGCCATTCATACAATCTAGGCAAAGAACAGAGTCCTCCTGAGACGCAAAGCAAACAATTAGCTTGTTACTTGCCTGCCATTTACCAATAGTATTAGCCTCTGCACTTGGTGGACATGGCCATTATTTTTGAATCCTAGTTTTAAACACAATTATAACCTTATACCCACTTGCCTGGTACCATTACAGAGGTAACACTATGATGTCATCACAATAAATGGAATAACTTCATCGCTCAGGCTTATAAGTAGCCCTTTTGAATCATTCTTGGCTATATGTAAGCTTCCCATAATCCACCAATAATTGCATGGATTACTGGAGCATAATAGCTTTAACTATGCTGTGAGTGAAAGCACAAGAACCACGGAAGAGATTTTCTTATTTAAAAGCTTATTTGGTTTCTTTTACAGTGCATAGTCAGTGCATATTCCATGGCTTATGGTGTCATCGTCTGACTTTGTGTCTTTTCTTCTTTTCTGGAGGTCAGGTTGCCAAACTTTATCGTGATTCCAGCCTAGGAAACGTTGTGAATATCATAGTGACCAGACTGATAGTCCTCACGGAAGATCAGGTAAGGTCCTACATTTCCTTCCTTCTCATTAATGCTGTATTGATGCCGTTAGATCAGAGTTTCTAAATGTCATGCCACTCAATAGTTTTGTATGCAAAATGCTCTTAAATGAATGGCAGCATGTATTTTACAAGCTAGGATGATGAATGCAGCATTGGGATTCCATAGAAATCACCCAGGGCTGGACAAATCCCAGGAGTAGCTAGCCAATGTACCTAAATGAAATTACAGCTGGAGCCTTTTAATGTTAATGGAACCATATGTTTATGCTTGGATCCTAAATTCAACATAATTCTTTCCATTGTGCTAACATGTCCTGATAAAGAGAGATTGTCTTTAAAACTACAACTTGTAGTGATTGTGTAAGTGTTTGCTCTTTTCTTCCCTACCCACCTAATTGTTGCCACCATTGTCTTCCACTCAGGCCCCTTCTGTGTCTTACATGTCCAGATTAGCATGTAGTGCAAAGATATAGAAAAAAATAAAATAAAACAAAATATCTTTCTTTGAACTTCTACTTGCGGTATATGTGTTGATTTACAAAAATCTAAGTTTCACTGAGGTTTTGTAAAATCACCAAACCAAACCATAGTAAAAGAAACTGAACAATTAATGCAATAATCAGTCAATTTAGAAATATTTCCATTCCCGTTAACAGTGGATTGGTCATGTTTTGTGAAGATGGATAATGTTCTGTCTCCTCAGAAGTGACATATGACGACTATTATGTTTTAATTATTATTTCCTGCTGATGCTTTTTACAAAACACTTTTAAAGAACATACAGTATAACATTAGGCCTTGAAAGATATTAGAATCTGATATCTGCTCACAATCATGCACACATTCTCACAATACAGTTAATTTAGAAGGAAGAAAAGCATATCTAAACTCAAAAATAAAAATATAATACATTGCAGCTTATCGGTTCTTATATTTGATGGCTGTATTCATTTTCTTTTAACAGTATTTTTGTCCCTTTATTTTCACCTTGTGATCCTGTGAATAACACACTTCCTATTTTAGAATGGCTACACTCACTCCTCCACTGTATCTGTAGAGGACACCATATTTATAACAGGGCTGATCACCTGATTTTTCTATGTAGTAATTGGTATGCTGTGCTGCAATATATTACATTTTTGTTTTTGGGTTTAGAAATCTATTAAACTAATCTTTCCCTTAAAACGGAGTTCCACCCAAAAATGGAACTTCCGCTTTAAGTTCAGGTGACCCCCTGACATGCCAAATTTAGCATGTCATTTTTTTGGGGTGGGGGGGGTGGATACCCTCTTATTAGAGGTATCCAGCTCCCACTTCCTCCCTGTGGCTCTGGAAGGAAGTTCACTTCTCCCCCTCCCTCCCTGCAATCTTCTGGGACATGTCACAGGTCCCAAAAGATTGCCCGGCCATTCATGCGCAGTGCATGCTTGGATGTGAAGCCACAGCTGGGCGCCCAAAGCAAGAATGCCGGTGCCGTGGAGAGAAGGGGGAGAGGAGGGGGTCTTCGTATGCCCGCATCGCTGGACCGTGGGACAGGTGAGTGTCCGATTATTAAAAGTCAGCAGCTAAACTTTTTGTAGCTGCTGACTTTTAATTCACTCCACTTTAAAAAGAAATATGTAAAACAGAAATATTTATGAAAAGCAGACATGTTAAGGCATCTGTATTTGGTTTTCTAGCTCATCTTTAGCATTTTAGGAGTCCATCAATCTAAGGCATTATATTATGCAAATACAGACTTTATAGAGTGAAATCACAGGGCTCTCCCTATTCAGCATCTGGCTGTTATCTGCAGCAGGCTCTGTAACCAATAGTTAGGCTTAGAAGGAGACAAGTCAGCCCTCAACTTTGGTTTTATAGTTGGTGTTTGTACATTAGGGAATCCCAATTTATGAAATATAAACCTTCCTTAGGCTACGTTCACAAAGGTGCTGAAAGTAGAAGAGCATTTGGTACTCATACTTTCAGGTTCTGTACTCCCTTTCAGAATCAGTGGTTGAAGATGCGCTTGACAAATGTTAAAAATGCACGCCAAGTGTGACTGTAGCCTTAAATTATACATTCATACTTGTCTGAATTGTGGCAGCACATTTGAATACAGTTGGAAATGTTGCACTTCGAATGTCACTGCTTATTTTTACTACTTGTCTAGCTGTTATGATCTCAGCAGTGGTGTTGTGGACCCACTGACGTGTTAAATGCCTCTTAGCTGATAATGTGAAATTGCTATATTGACATAATCACTATTACATTTGGAACACACAATCTGCCTGTTCAGTAATACGCTGGCTGAACTCCGGGTCAGATTTTATAGAGATAAATATTGGCAAGGAGAGATTATTCCTAGAAACCACTGCTTCTAATTATAGTCCCATTTTAGTCTTCAAAAGGCTTAACAACTGACCTTAGTAATTTGCTTGGAACATTCCTGGTATGTGTGTTGTATTGCAGCCAAACTTGGAGATAAACCACCATGCGGACAAGTCCCTCGACAGCTTCTGTAAATGGCAGAAATCTATTCTCTCACACCAGAGTGATGGCAACACTATTCCGGAAAATGGTATTGCTCACCACGACAACGCTGTGCTCATCACCAGGTAGGAAGTGTTTCTTCTTTTGTTTATTTGTCTGCTATGTGATATTTCCTCAGTGTTTCGCTATTACAAGGGGAAAATGGATTATCTGTGAAATGTGTGGGGTTACCTCTGCCTGTTGTGTGACACTGATCTACCAGCACAGTCTCTTACCCAAATGGGCATTCTCAGGTTACAAACCTGGATCTAAGACAAACAGTATTGTCATAACAGCCAACCAACTGAGGAAACCTGATCCATCGTTATGCACCCTAGTCTTGGCCTCATATGGGTAGATTTCTCATGACGAGCTGTAAAGTGATGATGTATTGTGGTACACAAGTGGTAACTTAAAGTGTATGTCAAGCCAAAAACTTTTTGTTTTTTTGTTTTGATGAGCTTTTAAGTGGGGAAAAATAATTCCTGTTGGGTTTGTATTGCTATCCAGAATTTACCCTCACATCTTCTCCTGCTGATAAAGATTTTACCAGGCAGGAAGTGCAGAAAAATATGCAGCAGGGATGTGCTAACATAAAAAGCCAACTGGGGTTCTAACCTTCCCCTATTCTACTGAAAAAAAAAAGATTCCCATCTGTGTTGCTGTTGGAGAGTTCTACTCACTTCCTGGCTGGCAAAATTGTGTGAACAGGGCAGGAAGTGAAGTTTAATCTCTATAATGGATAGTAGATTCCTCACTCTCTATAAAACTAGGAAAACGTGGAGATATGTTCAAAACTGCTTCCATAGTGGCAAGATATGCTTGATACAATTGGTTGTGCACTTCAACTTCATTGTTCTCTTGAAGATTGGCCTCCTGGTACTTTTAGAACTTCCTGTTTATGGCCCTCATAATTAGATAGCATTAAAGGATGATTTCACCTTTTGGGAAAAAATAATAAATGCACATATTGTTGCAGGAAAAAAAATGTGCATTTATTATTTTTTACCTAAGGAGCATGGAAAGAATGCACCCATGATCAGTGGATCAGGGGTGCAATGGCAGCCTCCTGCAAACAAGCCATGCAGCATTCAGCTCATACCTACATATGGGCTGTCCGGTTACAAGCTGCAGCCCTTGTGAATGAACTACGAGGCCACTCCTTAGTGACCGTGCAGTCCATTCAGAAGTACAAGCCGTCAGCAGCAAAGGATGACGGTACTTGTAGTTCCAGCCATTCAGAAGAAACTGTGAATGAATGACTCGGCTGTGTGAGCCAAGTTATTTTCAAATAGTGACAGCAGGTGTTGCGAGAAGTTCCTAGCTCACCGTCACATGGGGGGGGGGGGGGGGGGAGAGGCTGCAGCTACTGGAACATATTACATGTTACACCCTAAATACAGTAAATACAGGTGGAACATGTAACATGTTCCACAAGGTGAACTTATCCTTTAACCAGAACATTATACCTTGCCAGGAAAACTGTTGCACAACACTGGCTATCTCCCAAACTCCTACCACACTTATTTGGATAGGAAATTTGATCCTACATTTGGAAAGATTAATCTATGCACGATGAGGTAGCCCTCTCAAATTTGAGAAGATTTAGCATCAGTGGTTAAATGACCTTGCCACTTTGATGACCTTGGTCCTCTGGATATATAATGAATCTGTAACATCCTAAACCATTGCTGCATCCAGAACCACTGGTGTATAGTGTAAATATAGCCTAATTACATAGAGCTATGGATTCCAAACTGCAAACAGCTGTTTCAGCTTTTTGCCCATGATGAGTGCAGTGATGGAAACTATGGTTTCTGTGGAGTACTGTTGTCGGCAATAAAAACTAGAGTGCACTGATAAAGTGGAAAGTGTGAGCCTTCCGAAATGTGTTGGCTTTATTTTCAAAACTTTGCTGTGACAAATAAACCTTATTGGACTTGTTTTGTGGTGCTCTCATTTTTTTATATATCCTTCAGACTGATCCAGGGTTTGCAGCAACACCCTGGCTGACAGAGAGCAAATTGAAAATTGGTGATTTAATTTACTGTTGGATCCAGCACCCTACTAACCTATTTTTAATTTTTTTTTAAATCTGATGGTTATAACCCTTCTCTGCACTCTCCATAGCTAAAAAAAGTTGTGCTTTGAAAAAAAATAGTCATGTTTCCATATTAATGTGTTTGTTGTTAGAGGCTAGTTATGGTATTTCAAATTGTCCAGGAGGCCAACAGTACATTACTTGCTAACCATTCAGTGAATTCAGTTTACCAAATAATTTTTCAGAATGGTCCAACCACTTGTGAAGCTGTGTACAGTTACCCTTGTTAAGTAAGGCAATTAACCTTAGTCAAACCAAGACAAGCAGCCAGGTAGCCAATTATTGCAACCAACCTGCCAATACCTTCCCTGCAGCCTGTGCAGCCAAACCCTCTAGAACAGGGGTCTCAAACTGGTGGCCCTCCAGCTGTTGCGAAACTACAAGTCCCATGAGGCATTGCAAGGCTGACAGTTACAAGCAGGACTCCGTCAGGCAGAGGCATGATGGAACTTGTAGTTTCGCAACAGCTGGAGGGCCGCCAGTTTGAGACCCCTGCTCTAGAAGAATTGTCCACTGAGAAACCAACACTTCCGGAAGTGTTGATCTTCTTGGTCCTCATATCTCTTACTACTTCTTTTTGAAACGGAGCAATGTTTGGCAGTGCAGACAGCAGAAAAAGTAAGTATTTACACTGTTCTTTTGCAGGGTGATTGTTTTAGCAGATTTAAAATGAATCATAGGGTTGCTTTAAAACCTTCAGCTGGTGCATTACTGTGCTGAACTTTTATATGCATATTAGTGGAAGCACACATTTCTTGGCCCCTGAAAAGTACTTTCTGGCTCCTAAATTGTACATTAATTTGGCCCACCCTTACTATACTCCAGAACTGTTTTCTGCTTGACCATTTTTACTGTGATTATCTATTTACGAAATGTACAGGATGGAAAATCACCATGCTACTTTTTTTTTTGCATGACTGATACTGAGTTGAACCATTCACATTTGCCCATTCTTGTGTGTGGCCAGCTCTGTTGAAAAAATTGGCAGCCCAAGTTAAAAGTAAAATCCAGTTGGACAGCCCAGTTTAATCATGTCTAAACATGTCTAGCTAAAGGCAGCGTTTTCTGAAAAATTAATGATCACACTTCTAAAATGAATATTGCTTCCACCTAGGAAAAATAGTAAATTCCTACAGCGTTTTAGTTCCCTGCAAGTAAACTTTTTCTACTTCTCTGTTGTGAGTTGCGTGGTTCCATTAAATGTTTTCTGAGACGTATAAGTAAACCTTGAACACACAGTCTTTTCCGAGGTGAAGTATTTTCCTGTTTACAATGAACATTTACATTTGTAGGCTATAACAGGCATTATTGTATCTTTCATATTTATCTTTGCACTGTCTATTAGTGCTGGTTTTGGCAGTGGCATTTCTGTGTAAAGTTTATTGCAGTAAGTCAATGATTTTAAACCATTTGCCTGTCTGTCATCTTTAGTGGCAGGACCCACTGCTGATTATTGTGTGATGCATTCAACAGACTAAAGCACTGTACAAGTTCCAAAGTCTGTGTGAGAGATAATGAGTGCTTTTACAGTAAGCTCCCTCACTCACTTTGCTGGACAATGAGTGCTTCTGACATTGGAAGCGCTAATTATTACCTCCTAGCAACGAGACCCCTAATGCCTTCACCGTGACGTTGCTTCGAAATATTGAATGGGTTGGGAGTAAGCCACTTACACTTTAGTTAGTTGTAGACATGTATCTAATGTCAGCAAGACATCTACCTCATCTTCTTGTGATCTCAGCTCATGGCAACCTTTTGTAGCTTATTTGCTTGACTTGGCTGGTGATGTTATTTCAGTATCCCAGAAGAAGAAAAAATTGGCCCCTCTTAGGGATCCTTAAAGAAGAAGTACAATCATAGCTGGTTTGGCTGTACTTCTCCTGTGGATTGCAGGAGTGCAGTTCGTTCTGCACTCCTGTGTCCCGGTTTCATCAGAAAGCCTGCTGTCGGCTGACGTCACAGAGCCGGTCCAGGCTAGAGAAAGGTCGCGACCATATGGTCATGATCCACCCAGATGCCTGGACCGGCACTCAGCTTAGCCTCTTAGCGTGAGCCTGAGCCAGCTGCTACCACCCCTTCCACTAACCAATCGGTCCAGTAAGAATGGGGTTGGGGGGGTAGGGGAAGAGCAGAATGCCGAAGACTGACAGTCTCTGCTCTTGGAGCACTGAGAACTGAATGATCAGGGGTCTTTGATCGTTCAGCTCTCAGTCTTAGAGCCGGCGGGGGACCGATGTTGCATCCACCTAGGTAAAAATTATAAAAAAAAAAAAAAAAAGAACTTCTCTTTTAATGATAAACTCTAGGTAGATATAAACAAAACACCAATTTTTATACTAATGCGGTTATTCTGATAAATGTAATTTATTTTTAAATGCAACTTGTGCAAGTTTTAAAAGCCTGCTCTAATCCCCTGTATAGTAAAATGCAGACTTGAAGAGGGAGAGTTGCACTAGGGTTCAATCAGGAATGCTTCGTGAACAGATGCTGATAAGGAATAACTGTATAGAAGGAAAGAGCAGAGTGAGCAGAAGGGTCAGTCAATGTCTGGGAGCAGGCAGATGACCTAGCTGCAAAAGTCAGGTCATCAGTCTATATTTCTGTATTTAGTTGTTTTGTTTGTGTGACTGGTAGACAGCCTATTACCTCATAATGACAACCTAATTCTCTTAGGTACACTTTTTTGATTTAATGTGTATACAAGTTTCTGTAGCAGCTCCACACACTAGTAAGCGAAAATTGGAAATTGCTAACTTGGTGGCCTTAGAGCAGCCTTTTTAAATCAGTATTCTGTCTAGGGATGGGCTGAACAAAACCCTGTTCGGTTCACACCAGAACTTCCGAACACCGCAGAAGTTCGGACCCGAATGTCAAAAATCAAAAGTGCCCATTTTGAAGGCTTATATGCAAGTAATTGGGCATACAATGGTTATAGGGGTCCAGGTCCTGCCCTGGGGGACATGTATCAATAAAAAAAAAAAAGTTTGTGAAAGCAGTGATTTTTTGATTTTTTAAAGTGAAAGCCTAAAAATGAAAAATTTCCAATGTAGTGCCTGGGGGTCCCTTTAGTCTACCTGAAAAGTGGCAGATCTGTACCATGTCTAGAATCTGCTGCAGCAATAATTGCATTTATAAAGCCCAAAGAAAATTGAATTTTCCCTGCAAGCTGCCTTTATTTTGCTCAGCAACATCTGGGGAGCCAGTGTGTATGATGAGGCCACAATGTAGTGCACTGGGAACAAGATTAGAGATTTTTTGGATACATTCTGGTGTCACTTTGACTCTGTATAGAAGAAACGGGTGCGTAAAAATTGGTCTTCGGGTGTCGGTGGCGCCTTCCCACCGTAAGCCTATAGAGGTACTCTTGATGAAAGCAAGAATTGGCCTTGCTGTAAAAAATTGCAATGATATGCACCTGTCAAACAGGTGCAGAAAAATTACTCTTTGTGTGTCAGGGGCATCTTCCCACCGTAACCCTATAGAGGTGCTCTTGATGAAGGCAAAAAAAAATTGCAATGATGTGCATATGGTTGGTGTTTTTGCCACGTTTGATGTGCCTGAGACACAGTTTGCAGATAGCAACAGTGCGATCTGCTGCAGATTTTCTGAAAAAGGCACAGACATCTGAGCTTTGGGGAGCGGGCCGGGAGATAACAGCTTCAGAATGTGATGGAATAGGGTGGCTGCTCTCTACTCTTTCTTGATGTCGGCCTCCTTGGGGTTGTGCCGCCTCACCTTCAGTTTCCTCCTCTGCTCTATCTGGCACCCAAGTCACATCAGTGACCTCATCATCATCATCTCCATCTCCTCCATCATTACCACTGGAGACAACTTGGCAATACGCTGTGGCTTAGGGAACATGAATGCCAACTTGTCTACCAGTGTTCTTCCCTCTCTCTAGGCTCATGTTCCTGTCATCCTCAACCTTAGAACCAACATCAGAATCCAGTAATGGCTGGGCATCATCAAGGAGCAAGTGGCTGGCGCTGTGGTCAAATAACTCATCTGACTCCTCCATGGCTGATGTAGGGGCTATGGCAGGAATAGATGTGGACAAGGAGGCAGGTTTATCCACTCTGGCAACTGCGAGGGACTGCACACTTGTCTCTGCTTGTGTGACAGAGGATGAGGAGGATGAGGTAGGTTTAGTAAGCCAGTCCACCACCTCCTCTGCATGCTTTGATTGGATAGCACGGGCAATCTCACTAAACAGAGGAAATTATGCCCTGCCTGAGGACTGACCACCACGTCTACCTTTGCCTGTAGACACATTTGTTGCTGGCCCCCTTACAGTGCCATGGGAATGTCTGCTTCTCCTTGTTGTCCTCCCAGACATTTTTTGGGAGGGAGGGTGGTGCTTATAAACAAATGTAAAGAAGAAGTTTAAGTCTGTACGTAGATGCACTTTAATCAATGTAATTTGAGTACTCACACTACACAGACACACTCCACGCATACACTATAATATATTGCAATATAATACGCCAGTGACGCACCAAGCTATATGGCATTAAACTGGCAGTAACGCACACAGAAGTAAATGGCATTAAACTGGCAGTAAACTGGCAGTAACACACACAGAAGTAAATGGCGTTAAACTGGCAGTAATGCACAAAACTATATGGCGTTAAACTGGCAGTAACGCACACAGAACTTCCGAACAGTGAAAGTTCAGCACAAACTTATGCTCGGGCCGAACCGTTCACCCATCCCTAGTTCTGTCATACCTAGGATTCCTTCTAAGGTTGAAAGGGTTCCTTGGGAATTGAAAAATATATGCCCCTCATAAGTAACCACAGACCCTAATTATCTTTTTATTTATAAGGAAGAGGACTTTCCCTTGTCCACTGACCTCCAATGTAAGGGGGCACTTCCTACTGAATACCAATGTGAGGGAGCACTACAATTCTCACTGTCTGGGTTTCTTTTCTTACCATGATTTTTAACATTACTTATTTAATTTTAATATTATTACTGTGATTATTACTGAAAATAATGTTGTCATATAGAGCAACCCTAAGGGTCAAAAACATATTCTTTTATTTATTTATTTACCTACAATTTACTGTTCACACTAATTGCACCATTAAGTGAAGTCATAATTATTAGCAGGGGATTCCTGGGACCCAGACCAACCTCCCGCCCCCTGTGATCTCGAGCCCCCCCATGCTCTCCACCCCCGTGCCCTCCTCCTCTCTATGTTCTCTGCCCTCCCCTGTTCTCGCTGCCCCCCCATGCTCTCCGCCTCCCCCCACAGTGCTCTCTGGCCTCCCCTGTGCTCTTGCCCCATTCTGTGTTCTCAAGGTTCCTCCCTGTGCTCCCTCCCCCCGTGCTCTTTCCTGGCTCCTGCACCGCTGCCTGTTTCACCCCTCCCCTCTCCTGGGGGATCTGTCAGGATGGAGAGTGGGGAAGGGGCCGGTTAACATGCTGCTCAGTCCAAAATGCCCGGGCCTATTTTTTGTCCCAGTCCGGGCCTGCTGGGACCTGAAAGTTATTTTTAAGGATTCTCTGTGTTAAAAAGGATTGAGAAAGGCTGCCTTAGAGGCTTGTTAAATGCATGATGGGATGTAGGTGCAGCAAAGGAAAAGTCCTAAAGGCACAATTGAAAAAACTTGCTCTAAAAAGAATATTTGCAAATTTATTAATCGCACGAGGATTCAAAGTGCAGGTGAAAGTGTTCATTTTTCTCCTCCCTATTCAGTACTGCAGAATGATTTTGCCATATTTTCATTGAGAGACAGTTTGATGACTTATGTGGAGAGAATATGAATGAATAATATGTCTGTAGAACTTGTGTCACTCATCTTCCTACAAACTCTATCTCACTATGAGTCATAAAAATCATAACATTCAAAGCTTTCGCTGAGGAAATGTGTTTTGTGGCACCAATATAGGATGTCTGGTATAACATTCACTAATTTATTTCCCAAACCATGGACAGCAGCCAGTTGAGTAGTCTGCATTTTTGCATTTGAAAAATGCTTGCTATTTTTTATTGAAAATTTTTATAGGAGTAGAACATGAGTAAGTTGAATAATTTTCAGGTGAAATAGAAAGCTGGATTAATACTTAATCGTGAGTCCTTCTGCTATAATTCCAAGCAAATATATAAAAGAGAATAAAAATTGAGGGTCGGCCCCTATAATTTTTTTTATATGTTTTACCGTTGAAAATACTTTCTGGAAAGGATTTAGGTCTAGGTGGGCTGACAGTCATCTTTCCAGGAGGTTAAGTGTCAGAGCAGAAAGGCCAAAAATAAATAAATGTGTATCAAGTATTATTTTGTATATTATTTTTATTAACAGTAAAATGTAAATTTCCCAATAAATTTGTAAAAACGTAGTACCGTATATACTCGAGTATAAGCCGAGTTTTTCAGCACATTTTTTTGTGCTGAAAGTGCCCCCCTCGGCTTATACTCGAGTCAAGCACTTTTCTGCAGCAAAAAAAAAAAAAAAATTCCGACCCGACTTTGGGGCCCCGTATCTCGGGGCCACTTGGGTCTAGGAATCCCAAATTCAGTTGAACTAGCACTATAACATATCCAAATATGGGGTTCCTAGCACTAAGTGGCCCCGAGATACGGGGCCCCAAAGTCGGTTCAGAAAATGTCATTCTCTGCTGCAGAAAAGTGCTTGAGATTTTCTGACCCGAATTTGGGGCCCCATATCTCGGGGACACTTGGTGCTAGGAACCCCAAATGTTGTATTCCAACCCAGTGGAATTAGCACTATAACATATCCAAATATGGGGTTCCTAGCACTAAGTGGCCCCGAGATACGGGGCCCCAAAGTCGGTTCGGAAAATGTCATTCTCTGCTGCAGAAAAGTGCTTGACATTTTCTGACCCGAATTTGGGGCCCCATATCTCGGAGACACTTGGAGCTAGGAACCCCAAATTTGGCATTCAAACCCAGTTGAACTAGCACTACAACATATCCAAAGATGGGGTTCCTAGCACTAAGTGGCCCCGAGATACAGGGCCCCAAAGTCGGTTCAGAAAATGTCATTCTCTGCTGCAGAAAAGTGCTTGAGATTTTCTGACCCGAATTTGGGGCCCCATATCTCGGGGACACTTGGTGCTAGGAACCCCAAATGTTGTATTCCAACCCAGTGGAATTAGCACTACAACATATCCAAAGATGGGGTTCCTAGCACTAAGTGACCCCGAGATACAGGGCCCCAAATCAGTCAACTGTGTCCATCTGCATGGGCACAGTGAGGCTGCAAATGGGCATCGTTGACCCTCTTTTCCACTTACAGTAGCTGCGCATTTCTTACCCTAGGCTTATACTCGAGTCAATAAGTTTTCCCAGTTGTTTGTGGTAAAATTAGGTGCCTCGGCTTATATTCGGGTCGGCCTATACTCGAGTATATACGGTATGTGCTAAAGACATATATAGTGAAGGGGCCTATTTATGAAGCAGCTTGCATTAAAAGAGATAATACCAACTGCTTACAATATATGAATACTCACCAATTGCGCTCAGTTTTTCAATACATGAGGCTACAATTCCAAGTAAATGATATTTGTTACATACACATATATCTATATATATATAGATATATATCTATATAAATATGTTACCAAAAGTATTGTGATGCATCCCAGTCTTAGTCCGTAAGGTCCAATATTGAGTTGGCCCACCCTTTGCAGCTATAACAGCTTCAACTCTTCTGGGAAGGCTGTCCACAAGGTTCAGGCATGTGTCTATGGGAATGTTTGACCATTCTTCTAGAAGCGCATTTATGAGGTCAGGCACTGATGTGGACAAGAAGGCCTGGCTCAGAGTTTCCACTTAAATTCATCCCAAAGGTTTTCTATCAGGTTGAGGTCAGGACCCTGTGCAGGCCAGCCAAATTCCTCCACCCCAAACGTGCTCATCCATGTCTTTATGGACCTTATTTGTGCACTGGTTCACAGTTGGAACAGGAAGGGGCCATCCCCAAACTGTTCCCACAAATATATATAATTAAATATATGTTGTTAATCCAATATTTATGCTGATCCAAGGAAAATTTCACTGCAACCTTTTATTCAGGGACATTAAGTTTATAGAACGTAAAGTGACCCTGTTGTTTGCATAAAAAATATATAGGCAAAAGAACCAGCAGGTTTATACTTTCTCAGTAGGCAGAAAGTGAAATGTTCATATACAAAACATTAGGTGTGTCGGATAGCGTGGTTGATCCACCCACTGGCCATTCTACACTATCAGATACAGTAATGACGTAGCAGCCACTGGGAAGAAGTACAGTGTGAAGCAGGTGACACACAATCTGACACACATAGGAGTGCTGGCTAGTAGCTGCGGTCTGCAATAGAATAAAGTTTTTTTATGCAGGTGACAGTCACTTAAACTCAAAGCCAATTCCACCTTTGGCAGCTTCTCCCAGTCCACTTTCCTCCTAGAAACTTTTCCTTCATTCAATTTTAAAAACATTTCCAGGATTCATACCTTAAAACCCAGTGTCCACCAGTCAGTAACACGAAGAATGAGGTTCTTCTTGTTCAACCTGGACACTGAACCGAGAAGCATTCCCCACTCCACAGTTGCGCAAAACAAAGGGGTGGGGATGCTCATGACATTATTGACTTCATATGGCTATATAT
Organism: Lithobates sylvaticus; assembly: GCA_028564925.1. Classification (NCBI taxonomy): domain Eukaryota; kingdom Metazoa; phylum Chordata; class Amphibia; order Anura; family Ranidae; genus Lithobates; species Lithobates sylvaticus. The sequence continues at coordinate 107,420,185 of CM053026.1, forward strand.
TAGGACGTTGCTTTGACGGAAGAGACAGCTTGCTTTCTAGGATCAGGCCAAACCAAGGATCATCCCTAGAGAACACCATTGTCTCCAGCATTCCTCATTCTTCATGATGTCATTGACGGCCTGGTTTCACAGGAAGTGGTTGGAAATGCACAAAGGAAGCGCCAAGGAACATGCAGAGGGCAGCGCTGAAGCTTTAGGAGCATAAACACTGTTTTTTTCTTTTACTTTTTTTTATTAAACGGGCAAAGAGCTGGTGGGGTTGCTAAAAGGTCTTTTTTTTTTTTTTTATGTTTTCGCACAAGACTCATACTATTTTCATCCATTATTTGGACATTTTCCAATTTAATCCAATTATAAAATTTTGTAAAACCTACACGACAGTTGTTTGAATCTTGTGTGAACCATTTATAAAGAAAATACTCTAGTTCTATCAGTACTTTTTTATTTGCCTAATTTAAAAAAGGCTGTGATTTAATTTTTCTATATAGAGTCGGCATAAATATGATATGTTATTGTGAGGAAGTTTATATGTGGTCCATTTTCAGGGACCACCTCAGGGGTCCCCATGCATACAGCTCACAAAGAGCACCGTTCCCCCAAAAGCCTCTGTCCCGGGTGAGTCTGTCACACCATTGATTTTTTTATTTGAATTTAGCAATTTTGATAACAAATGTCAAAAATGTATCTGCAATAGTTACAGCACAATGAGGGACAGATTTACCTTCAGCAGCAACATTAGGCCTGTGCCTAGAGGCAGCTGAGATAAAGAGGCAGCTTTGTCATATAAGGTTATTTACATATTGTCACAATATTCCAAACCATGTTGGGGTCAGTTAAACGAAAATATTCTGTAATACAGAAGGGTTAAGCACTTTTTCCCTTTAGGCTCCATTATTTGAAATCCTTACCCAAACATTAATGTGCCCCATCGGGCCCTAATGAGCCTAGAATTGCTGCCTAATTTTTTTTGAAAGAAGGACTACAGGCATATATTTTTATTTTGTGTTTGAAAACAATAGTTACCTTTGACATATTGTATAGCCAGATCACTGCTCTGTCCTTTATATTCCTTATTTTAATTTATGCCGGATAGTACAGGTCTTGCTGTACTTTCGGCTGCTGCTGCAGCTCTCATACACAGAAGGAGTAATGCCATTTTTATGCCCCCCCCCCCCCCTTCTGTTGGCCATTCATAGAACACCATGTAAAAAAATAAAACAAAATACCTTGCTTCAAAGTGTATTTCCACCTTTGCAGCCAAATTGGGATAACACCTACTTTATATTTGCTACACGGACCCATTCATATAGCGTAACTTGCAGCTTACCCTTTAGATCCTGTATTCTGGATCTTAGCAGCAGAGAAAAATCCTAGGTAGTTTTTTCATTTATGGGGGGGGGGGGGGGGGCCTGGGCAGCTGTGTTTGCGATAATTAAACCTGTCTGTACTATTCAGGCAGATATTCAGTATCAATTGACTATAATTGACTGTTTGTCTTAAAAAAGGGTTAAAAGTGTAAAGGCTGGGCTTCTTGCATTTTATGTTAAGGAGGACAGACTTGGGACAGGCTCACTATAACATTGATTAAAAAAAAAAAATCACCATCAGCCTTGACACTCCCTTCTGAGAAATATGGGTAAGGTAAGAAATATATATATATATATATATATATATAAAAAATGGAAAAAGTATTGCACATAGCGTAATTCTGTTTATTTTAATACATAAAAACACCCATATAAATAGCAGCGTACATTTGAAATTCTTTCAGTTATGCAAAAAGATCACTTGCGTTTTTAGGGTAGTTAGAAATACCCCACAGCGGCATCCATAGCGCTTCCTGTAGTCTGTGATGTGTCTCTCTAGACACAGAGACAACTTCCTGGTGGCGGTGGAGCGCAGCTGGAACGCAAGGCGTCACTTCCGGTCAGCGTCGTGTAGGCCACGCCCTTACGCGTTTCGTCACTTCCGACTTCAACAGAGGACCTCTGTTGAAGTCGGAAGTGACGAAACGCGTAAGGGCGTGGCCTACACGACGCTGACCGGAAGTGACGCCTTGCGTTCCAGCTGCGCTCCACCGCCACCAGGAAGTTGTCTCTGTGTCTAGAGAGACACATCACAGACTACAGGAAGCGCTATGGATGCCGCTGTGGGGTATTTCTAACTACCCTAAAAACGCAAGTGATCTTTTTGCATAACTGAAAGAATTTCAAATGTACGCTGCTATTTATATGGGTGTTTTTATGGGTGGTTTTATGTATTAAAATAAACAGAATTACGCTATGTGCAATACTTTATTATCTTTTATGGCGAGTTTATTTGGAGTCAATTCCCCCCTGGACCCCTGATGCAGTGGTGTTTTGTGATGCTGAGAGGTTAAGAAGGTTACCAGGCCGTTTGGTGTCCATCTTTGCTGTGGAATAGTGGATGCAGTTTAACCAGTTGATGACCTTTACCTGACATGCCTGTTTAATTTGTATTTCTGGTGAGTTTAAACCCCTGAGGGGGATTTTCTCCGCACGTGGTGAAACAAGTCACATGGGATATCACCTGGTCTACATTTGAACATAGAGGAAGTCACGTTGATGCGATTTTGAACTGTCCACTTACCACCATTTTCTGCACAAAACGAACATTTATTTATTCAGTTTCATCTTGCACTTTATTTTCTGACTGTGAACTGAGTATCTCGTTTCAGTATTTATTGATACTGGAATTTTAGCGCTGTTTTTAGTATTTATCTTTCAGGAACATTACCGCTTGGAAATTTTTACTATCCATTTTTTATATTCTGTATTAATTTAAACAGCTGCTTTTATATATAATTATTCACTGATTTTTATATATAGCTATTACTGTTTTTATAGGTGTGTCTAGCTAAGATATAGACTGTATTTCAAACATCAGGCGCCGAGTAGTGGACAATAGGCCTTTAGTCACACTCTTTTTATTTATATATATATATATATTTAAAAAAAAAATATTGATATGTTGTGTGGATGGGAACACATAACAAACAAATAGGGGTTTTCTCAAATTTGATTGTAAATTGGAAATACATTTTAAGACTTTGTTATTTCCGGTAATGGAAGGACATTGGAAACGTATTTGCACAATTAATGATGGCATGCTTAGAAAGAAAGCTGTAGTTTTTTTTGTTGGAAACATATTGGGATTGATTTACTAAAACTGGAGAGTGCAAAATCTGGTGCAGCTGTGCATGGTAGCCAATCAGCTTCTAACTTCAGCTTGTTCAATTAAAGTGGTTGTAAACCCTTACAAACCACTTTGACTTACAGGAAAGCCTAGATTAAGGCTTGCCTGTAGGTCCAAGAAATATCTCCTAAACCTACACAGTTTAGGAGATATTTGCAAAAAGACAGGCCCCGCTGTCTATGGTGCATGCGCCGTAGACAGTGGCGCGCATGCGCACTGAACGTGCCGCTGCTAACGACCATATGCCGCGAGTGGTGTCTCCTGCGTGCATGCGCAGGAGTGACGTCATCGCGGCTCCGGCCAGTGACAGCGCCAGAGCTGCTATACCAGCAAAGCAGATGGAGGCTCCGTGCACCAGGGGACAGCGGTGACATCGCAGGCTCCTGTGTCAGGTAAGGGCGATGCATAGTAGCCCATTATGCTTTACCTTTGCAGGGAAACAAAGAGGAAGTAAACCCATCAGGGTTTACTTCCTCTTTAAGCTTTGAGAAAAAAAACCTGGAAGCTGATTGGTTTCTATGCAGAGCTGCACCAGATTTTGCACTTTCCACTTTTAGTAAATCAGCCCCATTGTTTTCTGTCGATGTTAAAGTTGTCTGATGAGCAAACATCAAAATTAAATGTAGATGGCTTTCCAGTCTCTCAGTGGGTAATGTGAAAGAGATCTGTGCAGATTTCTGCAAAATATAAACTACTCTATACACCTGTAGGCCTATTTTTCACCAACCATGAAAATTTGGATTTATGCTGGAAGCTGGGTTTGGGAAAAAACACAGCTTGTTAGGCGCAAAGTTTATGTGCTTAATCATGAGCCCATTATAATTATCAATTGCATACGGCTTCATTTTAGATGGAAACTATACTGCAGCTAAAAAAAAAGGGTTGTCACTTTTTTTTTCTCCCTCTAAACACCCCTCTATGTTAGCCTATGTGTCCATGTACACGTAGGCATTTACATGCAGGAGCGTTTAGAGGCAGAAAAAAAACCATCACTTATGTGTTCACAGAGGAGCGATTGGGCAAACAAAAAATGAACAAACGTTTCTGTGCATTAATGCATTCTAAAGGCCAGAATAAAATAATATTCTGGCCAATAGAATGCATTAATGGCAAATGTGCGAACATGTGCGAGCAGACATAAACACTTGTGAAAAACTTGGCTTTTACTGCATTTTTTAAGCTGCTTTTCTCCTGTAAGGAGATAAGGTGTTTACAGGTGCAGTGTGCATGAAGCCAAAAAGTAACTTATGACATGGCTTTCACCTTTTTCCTAGTTTCCAGTCCATTTTGGGCTATTGATTTTCATACATGTATTTGTATGTGCTCCCTCTAGTGGTTACTTGTATTTTAGAGAATATGATTCGTTTCCTGCATTTACTCAGATCTAGCGTTAGACTACAATATGCGCTAAAAGAACTACTCTAGACAAAGATGGCTACTTTTCTCTTTAGACGTATGCAGCCATATTTGTTTAGGTATCTACTTCCTGGACTGAGATGCTGATTAAAAATTACACAATCATGTAAATACTAATGTTGTGTACAGGCGGCCCCCTAATTACAAAAATCTGACTTACATACGACTCCTACTTACAAACGGAGGGAGACAACAGGAAGTGAGAGGAAATCTACCCCTAAGGGAAAGGGAAATTCACTCCTGTAAGTGTTATTATGGGAAAAAGTTACCTCCAATGATGCTTTATCACCAAGGCTTGTTTCCACAACAACTCAAAATTTTCAAAATCCAATTGGCATTGGGACCGAAATTGAGGTGAAATCTTCTGAACAGGGGGATAGACAGAATAACAAACATTACAGGGGTGATAACCCTTCCCTATGCTATCCTAAAATCTTAAACATAGTTTTTTGGGCTGAAGCTACACTTAAAAAATGTACCTGTTCCGACTTACAAACAGATTCAACTTAAGAAGAAACCTGCAGATCTGATCTTGTTTGTAACCCGGGGACTGCCTGTAGTCCTTACCTGTGTTCACAATATTGGGCACAGATCAACCTCTGCTGCAGCATCTCACCTTGTTACTTGCTACAAAGTAACTATGTTGCAGTCTGATTACTGGGGGGGGAGGAGAATTGGGAAATGCTTCCTCCTGCTTGCAGCAGACTAAATTATATCATCTCAGCCTAGACAAAGTCACTTGGCTTGAGCTCAAGAACTGCTATATAATGTTTTTTTTTGTAAATATACTGCTGGTGTATATTCATGGACACTTGTAAATTTACTGATCGATCCACTTTAAAACTAACCTGTACTCAAACTACGTCTCCGGGCTCTGTAATAGGCACCCAAAGAAGGCACTCTCCTGAAACTCATTTCTGCATCTAAAGCCTACAGAGAAAAATAGGCCCCAAACACAAGGCCTACATAGAAAAAAACACACAGGAAAGGAGGGATGCTAAAATGTAAGCAAGTACCAACTTTTAGAAAGTTGGTGTTTGCCTGAAATGATGGGATTTGGGGATTATGAAGTGTGGTAAAGGTAGGAGAATGCAACATAGGAAGGTTGGCTTTAATAGCTGCCAGATAAGCTCAGCTGGCCTTATAGAAAGTCAAGTCAGACCCAACCTATTGACTTGCAGAGCTTCTATATGTACACATAGTTTATTTCATAAAATTCATGTCTTCTATTGTTTATTATCTTAGAAAAATAGTCAGAGCCCCTCATTCTGCATTAAAGAATAGTATAAAGACTAAAAAAACTACCGTTTCCCATTAATAAAAGTAAATAATAATGAGATTCATGATACAGCTGTGCTTACAGATAGATTATGAAGACATTTCCCAATGAACAGCTCTGAGATAACATTTTCTGGTGTATGTGGATCACTGGTAACCTACATCCTGTATGATGTGTACAATCCATTTTCTTTCCATCAGCAGCTGTAAATAAGCGGTTCCTGCAATTACAGCTTTGTACACAAGTGATCATATCCCTAAGCTGATGACAATAACACACACAAGGATCTGTGTTATTCTCTCTATCGTCACCAATACCTAAACCCACCTTCATTTCCATCAAAGAACGCTCCAGCTCTAATGGCACAAGCACATGTACGGTGGAAAAAGTGAATGAGTTGTTTAAAACAAGCACTGATGAGCAAAAAACATGTCAAATCCACACCATTGTTAGCTTGAGCCAGCACAAGTGTACAGAGCAAAATTAGAAACCCAAAATGCTGTGGAAAATGTGCCATTATTTTTGCAGCTGGTAAATGAAAGCTCAGGATGGAACACAAAATTTTGTAATAAATATGCTATGTGAACAGTGGTGTTTGCATTTATTTTTATTTTATTTTTTTGATACAATATTCTTTCACTCAAAACGGTGTTTTTAAAAGCATTGAAGAGCACAAAGACATAGGATATTACACATGCTTTATTTATTTTTTAAATCTTGCAAAGTGGTGTTACATTTAAAGCCCCCTCATATAAAGCATATTACATATATGACTCCTGTTAAAATGTATGACTAGCCAATAAAAAAAATATGCAGTACATCACTGCAGTGCATACACATCAATCCATAGGGATTGATTTACTAAAGGCAAAAAGGCTGTACACTTTGCAAAGTGCACTTGCACTCTCCATGTCCAGTTGCTTCAGAGCTTTAGGCTTCACTTTGCTAAGAGTACCCATTCACGTGCAAGGAAATTTAAAAGAACAGCATTTTTGCTTGCACATGATTGGATGATGGATGCCAGCAGAGCTTCTGCTCATTTACTAAGGTCTGGAACAACTGCACTTTGCAAAGTGCGCAGCCTACTGTATTTGCCTTTAGTAAATCAACCCCAAAGTGACATCAATGCACCGTGCCTACATAATATGTGTTTGCATGAATGCTTGTAGTCTCAACTAGGGGCAGACAGTTGTCAATATGTATTATTCAGAGACATTTGTCAACCTATAGCATGAAGTGTCTGAACAAGGACCTTTTATAGTGGGATCACCAGCTTTGTTTTAATAAAAGTTGGCGATTTTCAAAGATTAAAAACACATTTTGATATTACATTAACATACGTAAGCTTGGGATTAGATCTTTAAATTGGTCACTAGATCATTCATATGATATTACCATGAGCAGATAAGGAAGTTCATGTGTTTAAAGGCTAAGTTCACATTTTTTTTTCTCAAAATTCCAGCTCCCCTATGTTCCAATATAGCATTAATGTACTTCTTTTGCAAAAATAAAACAGCTTTCCATTTATTCTTTACACGCTTACCTCACTGACTTTATGGCTGTTTCAAAACACTGCTTGATTACTTCTGCCTTACTTCCTGGACAGACTTTAGGTCATGACACAGGAAGGAGTTGACCAGCTGAGGGTACATGATGCAGGGTGTGATGCATGATGCTCTTATTTACCCTCAACACAGTGGGGCAAATGACAAGTTTAGCAGGAAGGGGACATGCTTTGTGCCAGCAGGTCTTTGGCAAATAAGGTGCCCCCAGCATTTAATTTGTGCTGGGATAGTATCCAAAACAAATGAAAAAAATCACATCAGCTCTAAAGTGTTGGTATATTGGTACAAATCTTTAAAGCAGCTTTAGTGTCACTTTATGGGGACCCCAGAACTGTTGCCTCAGGAAATAACATGAACAACAAACTGATATAAAGTACATGGAACAGAAGGACTTGCTGGCTCCAGGCTTCGGTACAGTGCCCAGGTTGGCTTTCCTGCCCTCCTCAAATTGGGGGAATCCTTGGTACTAAATTGGTGAAATCCTTGGTACTAAAAGACAAAACCACAAGAAGGGCCCACCAAGCGTGTGCAATATCATAGGCACCATTTATTGGCTAAAGAGTAAAGTCATGCAGTTGAAAGTTTATAAATGGGGTTTGAGGGGTATCCCCTAATCTTCAGAGTTCTGAAGAAGACGATATACCCCTCAAAACTCAGCTCTTGCATTTGTGCCGTGGAGTGTTATACAGGTCCTCTTGTTGAATATCTAGGTTCAAGAAATGTTCATAGGCTGGTGTTTTGATGATTTTATAAGCTTGCAACGACATGACACTTGTGAGTATTATTTTATTCTTCAACTAATAAATGGTGCTTAAGGTAATGCACGAGGCTGGTGCACCCTTCTTATCATTTTATCATTTTGTGCTAGGGTTGTAGCTTTAGCACAGCAGTTTTGACTGAATTGGAGAAAGCTGTAAAGTGGAACTTACATAAATTAAGTGTGGTAGAAAAGTTTAGCCATATGTCTGTTCCTACAGAAGCTAATCAAGTTAAAAATGATGGTCACTTGACCTGGCATTTTATTACAGGCTGAATTGTTGTGGTCTATAAATAGAGCACAATCTGAATACCTATCAGTGTCAACATCCTGCATTTTGTGTATTGTGTTCACAACCTAGCTTTTTTTTAACAATTACATTTTATCAAATATTATCCTTTTATGTAAAATCTCTTTACCCGCTGGGAACAAATTTTTAACTTTAAATGTAAAATACTGTAATAATAAGTGCCCATAACCCGACATTTTAGGATTTTTTAGGATATTTGTGTGACTATACTGTAGGTTTGATACAGCTGTGTTGTCTTTCAAATCTATACTACATTGACAGAGGTTTTATGATATGAACACTGGCTATCACTAAACAATTGATTGCACATCTTGGATAGAGGTCTTGGTCAGTCTATAAACCTTAGTTGAATTTTAACTTGTAGTGCTTCTCAAATATTTTAAGCATTCTTTCTTTTCTTGGTAAAATGGACAAGTCCTCAAGAATTACACTCTGTTAACCACATAAAACACCAGCTCTGCTTCTGTTTGATTTTGTGATGTGAAACAGAATACAAAAGTGATGCACAGAGAAAAGATGTCGGGGTCAGGTTTCTTTGTTTGCCCAAGACCTGTAGGTCAACCAGCATGACATGTCATTAACTAGAGAAAAGAAAGATTCATTCAGTCGTTATCTTTTCCACATTACTTAGCATTTCCGTTTTGTATTTTAGGGATTTGATATGGCTGGGTATCTCAATACTTTAATTTCAGCTTCCTTGCAAGGTTTTCTAATGAGTGGGACTGATAGAGTCTTCTTTCATATCCCTATCACTGGCACAGGAAGAGAGATAATACTGTATAGTTTTTTTAGAGTGATACCTTATTAATGGGGTCGGCTTCATCTAGTTTAAGAAAATGCCTGCAAAGACAAACATAGGTAGTGCAGATGTAAATGAGACATTTTTCTTTGTCAAATCCTTTATATTTAAGATGCAATACTGTATACCTCTATTGATTTGAAGTGTTAACTTCAAGTAACTTTTCTTAGGATATTTGTTTGCCTTGAGGCCTCTATTACAAACCTGTCATTAAAACTTGTTTTATTTTAGTTCCATGCATATTGATGTGCCCATCAGCCGACTCTAGGTTTCTAGTTATATGATCATTATGTCATGTTGACCTAGTAAGTGTCTGCCTTTTCAAGTATGTAGTATATGGTATATTAATTTGTCTTGGTGCTCTGATTTGTCTTGAGATGTGGATAAAACATCAACATTAAAACATTTAAAAAAATAACACAGTTCATTAAAGCAGACCTTGCAAGAAAATGCAAAAGTCTGCTTATTGCTTAGCCCCTTCACTCCTTCAAACAAAACACAATTTAAAAATGTTTAAGACACATTAGGAGAAAAAATGCCTCGCCTTGCTCTCAGATCTGACACAGCTTTACTATGGGTGTCTGGGAAAGCTGGGGATCCCAGATCTCAACAGGATCCTCCACAGTGCTGGAGCATTTTCTCAAAAGATTTGGGATCCTCAGCTTTTCCAGAATCCCATGAGAAGCATAGGTGATGTCAACACAGCCTGTACAAATGTGCTGGAAGTCTATGTGTATGGGAGGTATTCTTTCTTTTTTCCCCTAAAATGCTTAATATTTAAATTGTTTTGAAATTTTGATAAATGATTATTGATATTTTTAGTATAAGGAGCTAGGCATTCAGCATACCTTAAGCAATAAAGTTGACAGCGCTATCTGGATAGGTGTCAATGACCATACATCCTCAAGGACTTGATAAAATACATCACGGCAACAGACTCCATTTGTGCTCCATGCTGGTTTGATGGGTAACCATCTCCGGTCCCGGACTTACGCATTGTGGTCGTGGTGACGTCACCTGAGAGTACCGACATACTCCGGCCTGGCTCCTGCGTGTTTGGGGTTTGCATCCAGCCGCACTATACATCACGCCATGAGGCACCCCTTCTGTTCCCCTGCCCACCGGATCCCGTGGACATTAGCCCACCTATATCTACAACCACCAGCATGGTACCTATTATGGTTTTTAACTATATACTGTGAACAATAAATGACCAATTCTTTTAGCCTCCACAACCGGCTTGAATTCCATATCTCACTATATACTTTGAGGATGTATGGTCATTCACACCTATCCAGATAGTGGCGTCAACTTCATTGCTTATGTTATTGTTACTGTGTGTACAATTTCTGATGGCTGCATCGGATTGACCCTTGGGCAGTGGACAGTGTGTGTCTCCACAGGGCTTAGCGCTTTGGACATTTTATGTTTTCTATTCGGCATACCTTTCATTTCCTTGAAAGGTCAGCTGGCCTCTTCACACTTTTAACCGTAACATGCATGTTAGCGCAACACACTTTGCACGCATTAGTGTGATGTGGTATCACAAATATGCACCTGTATTGTAGTGCAATGCAATGCACAACCATGCACTGAGTCATTTCAGGTGTGTTTTTCAGCCATTCTGGTGCTTTGGAAACTCATTCTAATTAATGGTCTGCCTTAACACAACACACGTTAAGGCACAACAGGGTTGATTTAATAAAGGCAAATCCACTGTGCACTACAAGTGCACTGCAAATGCACTTGGAAGTGCAGTCACTGTAGATCTGAAGGGAATATCGAAATGAGGGGAAGCTCTGCTGATTTCTATCATCCAATCATGTGCAAGCAATGCAATGCATGTCCCCCACAGATCTACAGCGACTGCACTTCCAAGTGCACTTGTACTTCACAGTGGATTTGCCTTTAGTAATAAACCCCAATGTATCACACACGTGTTAATTCAGCGCACCAAAACGAAAAGGTCTGATGGAGCCTAAAGTCACTCATACCATTCCTCTAGTTATCCCATCTAAAAGAACCTGTCCATAGAGGTGGCAAGTGTAAGCACCTTATTGCTCATTTTATTGCTGTCTAGAAATTAGGCAATTATTTCGAAAGTTTAAACTGTAATAATGTAAACCTGCTTTTTTTAATTTATTTTCTGTCCAGACACTTAAAGTACATGACTTTTGTTTTTACTGCTAATGTTTTTGCACCTGCTGCACAAACCTTGTGTGTTTGGAATTAGGTCACTTTCTCTTATCATTCACATTTCTAGAGGGCTGGTGCTCCTTGTCGACTTGCTGTCATTGGCAATGTAACTCGGGAAAAGAGACAGACAAAAACCTTCTTTCTGCTCTGGTTTTAATTAAGCACTGATGTAACTATTTCTTTTAAAAAGAAGACTCTTCTTACTGCTGTTGTATGGAACATGCCAGTGAATAGAAGTCTGCAAAAATCCCACCAGGTTATGCATCATAATGCAGTCCATTGTGAAGAATGAATCGAAAATTCTTTACTTGCATTTAAAGTAGTTGTTCAGTTGAAATGCATTATTTAAGGATATTAAAGGGTATGTCTGGTAAAAACATTTTTTAGTTTTGGAATGAGTGGGTAAGGATTACAACCCCTGTTGTTTTTAACTGCTATCTGGAGCTTTGTAAGAGAGATTTCCCCTCCCTAATTGCAATGGTGACAATGGTTTCACCAACTCATAGTTTATATAGGAAGTTAGTGAATATCTGCAACGGATTTCAGTTTTCAGTTAGTGTTCTTTATTTTAAGTGGTTCTGCAAGATATGCAGACCTTGCATTTTTATTTAAGATCTACTTTTTTTATTGCTCTGCATGTCACAACCTGATAGAATAATAGATAGCTAGTGGTACTGTCACAGGCAATGACAGATAGTGAACCTTCTGTGCTATGTGCACATTAGAGGTGTTGTGAACCCTAAAAAGGGTCAAGGCACAGTGCACACCACCAGATCTTCAACAGAGCAAGGTATGAAGGATTTTACTAAAGGGTGTTCCAGGTTGCAGAGCTTGAGCATACTTGTATAGTTGGCAAATATGAATCATGTTGTCTATTATTCCATGTGCTTTACTTCTGTTCCTGATGTTAAAGCATACAGTATCTAAAACCAAAAAGAAAATATTTTATATATTGCATCTTACTGTCCTTAGATGTGGTGGCCGAATTCTTTTCCCTTTTTCAGATTTTTTTACCTTTAGTTTCACCAGGTACTGCTGTGAATAACATACTAACCTTTTCACTGTATCTATGAAGGCAGCCATGATTTTCACACATATAAAGTTAACTAATGGTAAGCTAATTCAACCTGTAAAAAAGTAACATACCTGTATGTGGAAAAATAATGCCGCACTACTCTATAGCGTCAATCACTATAGTACCTTAATGCTGATGAACTCCTATACAATCGCATAATACAGTGTAAATCACACAATAATAAAAAAATATACAGTGCTAAAAAAAGTTCAAGTGAAAAACTCCCAAACTAATTTTAATAAATGAGGCAGGGCTTGTGGGCTGTGCGCTTCTGCTCACTGGGTGCCTCGAAAGAGGCAGCATGAAGACTTTAGTTCTGCTTTAATTGTTGTTGTGATAGATAGACCATCCAGCACCCAGCATGGGTGATTCCGTCAACATATAGCTTCCTCCAGTCTGAAACCAGGAACCAGCAATCTCGACCAAGCAGTTTCCACTGTATGCTATGAGGACTGCAGGGATTCCTGGATACAGCGCATGTTTTTTCATGATCATTGAAGACCTGTATACCTGTATACTTAAGACGTGACTTGACCCATGGGGTCTCCTCCTTAGGAGAGCAGGCAATTCACCTAGAGGTGGCGGTGAACATATCACTGGATATTTGCTGTATGGCACATAATGGAGCAAATTTTTTCCACGTAGTGGATTCTTGCCGCATTTATTAAAATTTGCTTGGGACTTTTTCACTTGAACTTTTTTTTATCACTGTATATATTTTTTTTATTAATGTGTGATTTACACTATGTTACACAATTGTATAGAGGAATTCATCAGCATCAGGTACTATAGTGATTGACGCTATATAGTAGTGAGGCATTCATTTTTCACAGGTTGAATTAGCGCACAATTATTTAAGTTTATATTACAATTGATGGTGTGAGATCACTATTCAATGGTTGCAGCTGTTCATTTTTTCTTATTTTCCTAGTTCAAATATTCACACTAATTTACATCATTATAGTACACATAGCAGCGCACAAGTACTTTACATATACACATTTTCTGTAATATTAGCCTGGAATAAGAAAACGAATGCAACCACCACATCTAAGGAGTGGTAATCTGCAATATATTAAAATTTTGTTTATTGTTTAGATAAACTTTAGATCTAGATTAGAGGGGGTGTTTCAGTTCCAGTTTGCTTACTTCTTTAAATGTAAATCTGGCAGTCTTCTACTATTGATTGTCCACTTGGATTATTCTTTCTGAACTCTTTTATGTACAACTTGAAATATTCTTGTTTAAGGCTGCGTAATTATCACCATGAACACTATGGCATGAGGAGTAAGACACCAAAATATGGCTGTTCTGGGAGAGGGGGAGCTCATGAAAGCGTTAAAACAGTTTAGATGGTCACTCTACACTCATAACTGAAGTATTAGTCTCCGATGGACTTATCTTTTTAGTGTGTTCACAATAATGGAACGAGGGTAAAACAATCAATTTATTTGTTATTTCAGATATATTTTGATTTTCAAATAAATATAATTTATTTTAAGAACATATTAAAGAAGGAGCTCTGACATAATTTTGGTTTTGCCTTCATATATACATAAGCATAAAATGTGGTCTATGGACTTTTTATATCCGATGTGTATATATATACAGTATATAAATCCTGTGTTATTTGTTTATAAGGAAAGTGGTAATTTATGTTTAATAATCCAATATCTGCAGTCATAATATATTTTTTTGCGTTTTGAATTGTCTTTTATTTAAGGTGCTTTTTTCCTCTAAGCTCTATTTTAGAAGTTTAGTTTAGGTGAGATGTAGCTCAGTGGTGCATAGTTTATAGCTATGGGAGGCTCCAAAGTTTTTTTGACTGCTACCTCATGCATGATCACCTAACAACAACACACTTAACTGAGTGAAAAGGATACTATTAACTGGAAGTGAATTATTGCCAAGCTACAAAACAGTTATCACTCTGTAGCTTGGTCCCGTAGAGGATATAACAAGACCCATAACTTTTAATTACTGCAGCTCATGAACATAAATTCTTCAAAAACTCCTCCTTTTTCCATTTGCTGGCTTACTCTGGTGACTCCAACTTTACGACTGAGGATAGTCCTGCTGAATAGCAGTTATTTACTGACCAGCCGTAAAACTGAAACCATCTTTTGCAATTCCTTAGTAAGCTACAACCAGCATCTCTGAAATTCCTCTCAAGCTCCATTGAGGTTTTATCACTTGGTTTATTGCAAACTGAAAACAAAGGCAGTGAAACAATACAGAACAAATAAACTCACCCCATGGAAGCAAAATTAGCACATACTGGTCAACTATGCTAAAGAAAGATAATAATTTCAAGTTTAGTAGCAGAGTGGTGTATATCAATAGGTGTTGACGGAAGAAGGAAACAGTTTTGGTAACATGTTCAATGAAGTGGGACTATGAGCAAAATAAAAAAATTGCATATATGATGCAGTCCATCAATAACATTAACATAATACTTTTATTTTTTCTGAGTCTTGTAACATCGTTTTTGTACCTGTGGATTCTGCCAGTGAACCCATTATTTTCCTCACTTCAACAGGCCAAGCTGTCTAGGCATAGTGACAGTTACAGGGTTGGAATAATCCATGTGAAATCATTTTATTTGGCCAAGACTGCCTTGTAGACTTCTATCACGTACCTGGTAGCAGAGCCTGATATGATGAGGAAGGCCTCTCTTACACCTCTGACTCTCTGCCTCTGATAGTGTAAATAGAGGTCGCAGGAGTACAGAGTGACACAAGTGCCTGTAAGTCCACTAGCAGCAAGGCAGGTGTCCACGCAGGCAGGTGAATTTGTCAGAAGGCTCCAGTAAGCAGGCAAGCTGGTACGCAGCAGACTGAGGCAGGCTGTTACTGATGAAAGTGGGCAGCTGAGACAGTTGCTGGTAGCAGACTGTAGGTCAGCCGAAACAGCAGGGTGGTAGTTGGGTACCGGTAACAGTAGGCAGAGTAGCATAATCAGGCCGGACGGGTCATACACAGACAGGATGGATCGGTTACAGGGCACAGGAAGGAGTGTTGTCAGGAAACAAGCCAGGTCTGGAACCGATCAGTGAAGCAGGAGCCAATGGAGCAGACAGAAGCGGAGGTCAGGAGGCAAGCCGAGGTCAGTGCAGGCTGAGTTCAGAGAGTAGTCAAGACAAGCTGGGTCAGCAACTGAAATCAGGATACAGAATCACAGGATCACAGTATACACAGGAGGCTGAAGACAAAGCAGCACTGATCCTGAGCACTGGCCCAGTTTAAATAGTTCCTTTTGGTGCCAACATCTGTCACAAATGCATGTGAGCAACATGGGTATGTGCTCGCACACAGGTGCGCACACGTGCATTAGCATTAGCAAGTACCCAATATCTGAAAGCATGAAAGGGAACATGTATTAGCCTGTGCACAGAAGTTTGTCCAGAAAAGCCATCTCGTCTATTGGCATGCCCTTTCTTACAACTTCTATGGGGCTGTCGCATGAACCTCTTCAGTGTTTCATAAACTATGGGTCTGGACCCTAATTCGGCTTTCAAACTTGTTTTGTAGAGCATGGAATCCGTGCTGAGCGATATACATGCTTTATCTCTGTTAAAAATTGTATACTTCCGTGATCTGATACGTAGCCTATAAACAATGAGAATAATGTATCCCAGAGAGTGTTTGTTTTCATGGCATTAAAGCATAATACATGTTACTGTCCACAACATCACCACTTCTCTCAATACCTGTGAAATAAACGAATATGATTGACATCACCGACACGTATGGGGGACTAGGGTGCTTGTGAGGCAGGAGCAGAAGGCAGTGCACAGAGAAGAGATCCCAGCACTAGTTGAAAACATCAAAAAAAATATAAAGAAATATTTCTTGTGGTTTTACTAAAGTTTGCAGAAATGGTGGAGGGTGTCCACATTGTGTTATATGGCCATTGTTATTTGACTTTGACATTCCTAACATCTTAGTAAAAACTTCTTCATGGGTCCCAGTAACAATTTTCCCATTCAAGTCCTTGGTCTATGGGGATTGAATGTGCACGCACACCCAGTGTAAACTACGTATTTGTGGCAGATTGTAAAGTTTGTGGTGGGACGTAATTGTGCAATACAGATTGTGCGATACATCTAGGGCAGGGGAGCCTCTGTTACTTTGGTTTTGGGGAAAGCATTTTCTGTGAAAGTGCATTTATCCTTTAATGTTTTCATATAGGATTTTGGTTGTTATTACAATCCACGTTAATATTATTGTGGTTCAGTACATTATAAATGACTTGCTATGTCTTTTTGGCAGGTGTTCACTGTATATTTAGAGCATCCAAAATGTTTTGTTAAATGGCAGACTCTGGAGCACGCAGTAGTTTTAAATGTCATCTGCAAATATTTTCTCAAAAAATAAAACTTTCTTGCTAAGTCTGGCTCTAGTCATATGACTGAGTAATTTTAAACTGATGTAATTGCTGTTACCACTGCCAGCCTTGGGGGTTCTGAGGAAAAGAACTTTTAATGCAATGGGTTTGTAATAGTTGTATTTCTAAGCTCTGTTGTGTCAAGGAATCCCTTCATGGAGCTCTTTAGCCGTCTTCCTCTCAATTACACTGTGCGTGTTTGTGCACAATCTTTCTCGCCCAGATACTACATCAATAAAGCGTCCATTTGCACCAATTGTTGTTGTTTTTTTTTTTTTTTATATATATACTTGTAGACCTACCTTTTATCCAGCAGCCTTTTGGCTGATCTGGTGATGTCACAGGTCCTTCTAGTCCATTGTTAGTGTTCCTTATCATAGCACAGAACGTCTTGTATGTATAAGTAACTCTGTGTACACCAGTACTCTAAGTCGAGGTTGGCATGATAATTCAAATGTGATGCCTGCATTTACGGGAAATGAATTGACTGTTGATGGCCGTCGTTCAACCCAGAAGAATAGTGCCACCTATTGGCAAAGAGGTCTTTCTATGAAGGATTGAAGATGAGCATTGCAGCAAAAGCGGCTTTTTTGTTTTAATAAGTGCAAGGCAATTTATTTTAGCTTTTTGTGTTTAAAACACCTAAAGGATAAGTTCACCTTTGGTAACATGTTATATGTTACAACGGTATTTATAGTGTAACATGTAACCAAAGAGCAGCTGCCTGCACCCCTCCAATCCCCTGCTGTGACAGCGGAATGAATAAACTAAAACTACCGTCTTCCACCGCAGCAGACGGCTTGTAATTTTCAATGAACTGCAAGGACACTGGTGACCGCTCTCATAGTTCATTGATTGTCCTGCTCTACAAAAACTGTCTCCCCATACGGGAGGTACGGGGGCAGACAACTATACTGAGATTCTGAAGAAGACTGACCAGACTGCTGGTTGAAAGCTAAATAATGGGGTCCTTGATTGGAGAGTGTGAACAAGTTTTGCTTTTGACTGCTGGTGATTGCTGTGTTGCATTTTTAGGTTGTTTTGGGGCTTTTCCTTGCAGATTTTTAACACCCTTTTGTCTGTCACTTTTTAACAGCTTTTTTTTTCTTCAGCCTACTAATTAAGGGGAGTGGTTAATTGGTCACAGGTGCTTGAGGCCTATATAACTTTCTGTAGAACTCATTTTGAGCCTGCTCATCTTTGAGTTTGCTGGAACTTAGACAAAGTGGAACTGGACTAAGCGGTGAGTTAAAAACCAGAGTTAGTGGAACTGGACTAAGTGGTGAGTTAAAAACCAGAGTTAGTGGAACTGGTCTAAGTGGTGAGTTGAAAACCAGAGTTGAAAACAGGAGGTTCTAACAGGGGGTCAAAGTACCTGTGTATTGTGTATACCTGAGTGTTGTTTGAGTAGTGTGTGTGGATTTCTAGTACTTGTGCATTGTGTATACTTATGTATTGTGTGTGCACGTGGGTCTGCGAGTGCACATGGGTCTGTGAGTGCACATGGGTCTGCAAGTGCAGAGTTGGTCTGCGAGTGCACGTTGGTCTGCGAGTGCACATGGGTCTGTGAGTTCACGTGGGTCTGCGAGTACCTGTGCATTGTCTTTTTGCGTACCTGTGTATTGTCTTTTTGAGTACCTGTGTATTGTCTTGTTGAGTATCTGTGTATTGTCTTGTTGAGTATTAGTGTTAGGAAGCTAGTTGTTAGGTAATTTGGACAGGGTATAATCCCCATTCCTCTTTCAATTTGTAGGAACGTTGCCCGGTGGGTGTGTAGATGCGACTCTGTGTACATCTTGCGGCATGTATGCGTTCCTTGATCATCCGATCGAGGGCGAATACTGCTGTGCTAAATGTAAGCACATTGTTTCCCTGGAAGCCCAGGTTCTGAATCTGGGAAGCAACTGTCAGCTCTGAGAAGACCCTCCATACTAAAGGAGAGCCGAGAATGTACCCAGCAGGTGCTGGCAGAGGCCAGCACAGAGGCGGCTGGAGACAAAGAGGTGCAGGCACTAGAAAAGAATATATGGGTGACAGTCAGGAAGGGTCGAGGGGGAAGTGCCAGAGAGGCTGACCCAGGGCTGGAGAATCCCAAAAAGTAAGCATTGAGTGACATTGGTGAGACCAGTCAGGGACCAGCACTGCTGGAGCTGAGGGACTCTCCTAGCTGCCGGGGGAAGAACTCCTCCAGAGAGTGGGGGGGGGGGGCGAAGGGAAAGGAAAGACAGATTCTGGTGGTAGGGGACTCAATTCTTAGAAGGACAGAGAGGACAATCTGTAATAAAGGAACGGAAACCGCGCCACCTTACGCTTGGCTGTACCGCCAGCAGGAAATAGTTCAAACTACAAATACATAACGTGCCATACAATCCAATAATCTTTTATCCTTGAATATGTGGGTAAAGTGCTACTGTGCTGTGCAGTCCAGAAAATATTTAATACTTAAGTAGATATAAAGTGCTTCCGTGCTATACCCATATAAAATAAAGTGCTATACCCTGCGGGAATATCTAGTTACCATACACAGTGGTTGTTTAACATTAAACCATATATCTAAAAATAAAAATAAATTTTCCACATAAGCCAGTATATATCAATACAACTAAAAACAAATTATATAAAAATGAAGTAGGTGCAAATGGATGCGAGTAGACTTGCACGTGCTGGTAAAAAAACAATGGCAATAAAAATAAAAATAACAAAGGTGATGATCATAACATAAAGTCCATTTGTGACACCAAAAGTGCTTATATATAAAGTGCTTTGTTCAAGGGAGGTACACCGTGCAAATCCTATTCCTCTCTGTGCAGCCGCCACCAATTAGGTAATGGATCACTTACCAAATTTAGGCAAGTGTAGGGCATGTAGTTTAATTGAGGATAACCAATCCTATCTCTGGTCTCCCTCCAAGGCTCAACTTGCTGAGATTGGGATATACCTTGGTCTCCAATGATAGTTTCCAGGGATAAGATAATGGAAAGAAAGGGGGGACTCCAATAGTGAAGTATGTTTATATCCAAACAATTTTTATTAAAAACAAGTAATAAAAGAACTCACATGGTTCAGTGCCTTTGGCCGGCACTGAGCATATCCAGCCTTGTAGATAGTATACTGCGTGCTGTTAGTTTGCGTCCCAGGTCCCTTCCTAGTGTGAGCCGCCTCCCCGGAAGTGACGTAATCGCGTTATTTCCCAGCAGCCTCTACGCGTTTCGCAAGACCTTTTGCGTCATCAGGAAGCTGCCGGGTGTATGGTAGATTAAGTTTATATAGTCCCAGTGTCTATCTGCTAGCGCGATGATTGGTTTACCACTTTTTCCCCACCGGAAGTATAGCGGCAGCCATCTTTAATGTGGGCTTTTCATTTATTTGGTGCCGTTCCTGCCCATTTCTATTAAATATCCGTTCTATTCCCCTCCATTGTTATCAATGTTCCTAGACTTTATTCTCCTCTACTATTTGCTGATACCTATGCCTCTAGTTTGTCTTTATATAATGTTGTGCATGATTGGCTATAGTCTGCTCCTCTGGTTTGTCTTTATGTGTTGTTGTGTGTGATTGGCTATAGTCTGCTCCGGAGTGTGGGGGATGCTCTGTTAGTTTCAGCTTTTCCTTTTTGTTGTTTTCCCAATTTGTAACCAGCCTAATGGTTGTTACCACCCACAAGCCTGGATTGCTCTCACATTCCAACATCATATGCCTATAGCAATAATAATTTGATCGTAACATACATAATGTAATGTAAAGTTACATATATTTTTATTTTTATTTATTTCTTTCCTATTTACCATAGCCCCATGTTGCCATTTTAACATCTGCTGTGAAAACCTTCTAAGTGTGTTAGTGTTATGGGTGTAATATTACGGATTACTCCCATGCTATGCATTAAAGTGTTTGTATTTTAATAAAATATATATAGTGCTAGAAAATGAGTGAATAAAAGTTGAAGAAAATGAAACATGAAAATATTTAGTATATAACTAATAAAATAAATAAATAAATGAAAATATTATAAAATTAAAATACAATTGAAAATAAAAATAAAAATACAATTAAAAATAAAAATAAATATAACTAAATATAAAAATAAATAAAGATAAAAATAAAAATAAATATAAAACAAAAATAAAAATAATAATAATAATAATAATAAAAATAAAAAATAAATATAAATAAAAATAAAAATAAAAATAAATATAAATAATGACAATCAATATGAAAATGCCGTGTTGGCAGTGAACAATCAAAAAATGTTTTTTGTATTACAATGTAAATGGGAACTTGGGGTTAGGTTAATAGTCTTCTAAATAACAGTTAACATCAATCTCTACATTTAACCCTTTTTTCTTCATTGTGTCTAATTTGTATATCCAGTATGTTTCATTCTTAGATATTTCTCTTTTTAAATTCTTGTTCCTCCAGTCTTGTTCTATTCTATCTATACCGTAGAATTTTAGGTGCTTTGGGTTCTTATTATGGACTTCTTTGAAATGCTTGGATAAACTGTGATATATGTATCCCTTTTTTATGTTTCTTATGTGTTCACCTATCCTGGTGGAAAGTGCTCTAGTAGTTCATCCCACATATTGCAACCCACAGTCACATTCGATCACGTACGTGACGTGGGTGCTTTGGCAAGTGATCAATTTTTTTATTTTAAATTTCTGTTTGTTAGAATGGGATTCGAATTCTAGTACTCTCCTTACTTTCCCATTAGATGTTTTGCATGGTTTACATTTCCCGCATCTGTAAAAACCTTTTTGTTCAAAAAAGGTAGTCATCTTGTTAGGTGGGTCAGGTACATTTTTGACCAGTTGGTCTCGGATCCTTTTGGCCCTTCTGTATATAAACTTGGGTCTTTTTGGCAAGATATTGCCTAGGTGTGGGTCGTTACTAATAATCGGCCAGTACTTGGTGATTACCCCTTCCAGGGCTTTGTACTGGCTGTTGTATCCAGTTATGAATGGTATATTCTTTTCCTGTGTCTCCTTTCTTTTTTTCTTTTTATTGTTATTTAGGATAGTGTCCTCTCTGTTCTTTCGTCCCACCCTCTCTCTAGTTTTTTCCAGTGTTTCTAGGTTGTACCCTTTCTCTCTAAATCTTTCTATTAGGATGTTAGTTTGTGTATAATAGTCTTCCAGTCTATCACAGTTTCGCCTGATGCGGACGAACTGTCTCATGGGGATTGCTTTTTTCCACTTAGGGTGGTGGCAGCTGTTATATGGGATATACCCATTCCTGTCTGTTTCCTTGAAGAATGTTCTGGTTTCCAGGTGTAGTTCCTTCTTGTATATTTCAAGGTCTAGAAAGTTCACTTTCTTTGTATTGACCTCTACTGTAAATTTTATGTTATACTTATTACTGCCAATATGTTCCACAAATAATGCTAAATCCTCCCTGGATCCCTCCCAAACGATCAATATGTCATCAATAAATCGCTTGTACGACACAATTTGTGGCCAGCATCTTCCAAAAACCTCCTCGTGTTCCCATTTGTTAAGGAAGATGTTGGCCACACTGGGGGCATATTTGTTCCCCATTCCTACACCTTTTATTTGTTTGAAGAAATCATGCTGGTGCCAAAAGAAATTCTTTCCCATGGCCAGTCTTAGACCTTCAAGTATGAACCGCCTCTGTTTGAGTTTTAACTCAGAAAAGTTCTTCATGGCCCATGCTACTGCCCCTAGAGCGTCGGCCTGTTTAATGTTGGTATACAATGACTCAACATCTATCGTTACCAATAGAGTTTTGTCATTTATTTTGAGTGGTTTAATCATCCTAATAATGTCTGTGCTGTCCTTAATAAAGGCTTGTCCCTTACTTGCCAGGGGTTGTAGGAAAATGTCAAGGTACTCCCCTAATCTGGTAAGGGACAAGCCTTTATTAAGGACAGCACAGACATTATTAGGATAAAAGATTATTGGATTGTATGGCACGTTATGTATTTGTAGTTTGAACTATTTCCTGCTGGCGGTACAGCCAAGCGTAAGGTGGCGCGGTTTCCGTTCCTTTTATTTATTTTCTAAACGATCATTGATTGTTTTTTGTTGAAACTGCTAGCACACCAAAATTAAAATTACCTAAAAACACCCCGATTATTTATATAGAAAAATCTGTCGAAAAAGAAACAGTAGCGCCGGTACCCCATTATTCCCCAATCTGTAATAAAGACCTAAAGTGCCAAACTGTATCTTGTCTACTGGGCGCTCTGGTTCGGCACATCACGGATATGGTGGACAGATTACTGGGAGGGGCTGGGAAGACCTTGCTGTCATGGTGCACGTTGACACCAATGACAAAGTCAGAGGCAGATGGAGTGTCCTAAATAAGGATGGGCCCGGTGCTCGATGCGAACCCACGTTCGCATCGAGCACCGGGCGTTCGCTCGCTCGGCGAGCCCATAACTTTTTTGGCCGCGCGCAACACGTTCGTGTTTTGCGCGCGGCCCCGCAATGCATTGCGGCCGGCGCGGCCGACGCAGTGCATTGCTGGCTGATGATTGGCCAAGCATGCACTGTGACCCCGCATGCTTGGCCAATCACAGCCCCGGAAACTCGAAGAGCCATAATTGGCTACAGGCAGGACGCCTGTAGCCAATTACAGCTCAGGGGCTGTAGTACACGCCCCCCCCTATAAAACGCCGCCACGCCGTCTGCGCCGGTCACATGCTGTTCCGGCGCAGATTGAGCAGGCTGTTCCTGTGACACTCTGCTGCATTTAGATAGATAGAGAGAGAGATTCACTTGCAGAGATTGAGTTAGATAGATTCAGTTACAAAGATTGATTGACAAAGAGGGGCTTGTAGTGTGCTCGTGACAGGCAGGCAGAGCTCCTATATTTTGTTACCAGAAGCACCTATAGGACTTGTAGTGTGTTAGTGGCAGGCAGGCAGAGCTCCTATATTTTGTTACCAGAAGCACCTATAGGACTTGTAGTGTGTTCGTGGCAGGCAGGCAGAGCTCCTATATTTTGTTCCCAGAAGCACCTATAGGACTTGAAGTGTGTTAGTCCCATCACACACACAGAGCTATATTTTCTTCCCAGAAGCACCTATAGGACTTGAAGTGTGTTAGTCCCATTACACACAAAGAGCTATACTTTGTTCCCAGAAGCACCTATAGGACTTGAAGTGTGTTAGTCCCATTACACACACAGAGCTATATTTTCTTCCCAGAAGCACCTATAGGACTTGAAGTGTGTTAGTCCCATTACACACACAGAGCTATATTTTCTTCCCAGAAGCACCTATAGGACTTGAAGTGTGTTAGTCCCATTACACACACAGAGCTATATTTTCTTCCCAGAAGCACCTATAGGACTTGAAGTGTGTTAGTCCCATTACACACACAGAGCTATATTTTCTTCCCAGAAGCACCTATAGGACTTGAAGTGTGTTAGTCCCATTACACACACAGAGCTATATTTTCTTCCCAGAAGCACCTATAGGACTTGAAGTGTGTTAGTCCCATTACACACACAGAGCTATATTTTCTTCCCAGAAGCACCTATAGGACTTGAAGTGTGTTAGTCCCATCACACACACAGAGCTATATTTTGTTCCCAGAAGCACCTATAGGACTTGAAGTGTGTTAGTCCCATTACACACACAGAGCTATATTTTGTTCCCAGAAGCACCTATAGGACTTGAAGTGTGTTAGTCCCATCACACACACAGAGCTATATTTTCTTCCCAGAAGCACCTATAGGACTTGAAGTGTGTTAGTCCCATTACACACAAAGAGCTATACTTTGTTCCCAGAAGCACCTATAGGACTTGAAGTGTGTTAGTCCCATTACACACACAGAGCTATATTTTCTTCCCAGAAGCACCTATAGGACTTGAAGTGTGTTAGTCCCATTACACACACAGAGCTATATTTTGTTCCCAGAAGCACCTATAGGACTTGAAGTGTGTTAGTCCCATTACACACACAGAGCTATATTTTCTTCCCAGAAGCACCTATAGGACTTGAAGTGTGTTAGTCCCATTACACACACAGAGCTATATTTTCTTCCCAGAAGCACCTATAGGACTTGAAGTGTGTTAGTCCCATCACACACACAGAGCTATATTTTCTTCCCAGAAGCACCTATAGGACTTGAAGTGTGTTAGTCCCATTACACACACAGAGCTATATTTTCTTCCCAGAAGCACCTATAGGACTTGTAGTGTGTTAGTCCCATTACACACACAGAGCTATATTTTCTTCCCAGAAGCACCTATAGGACTTGAAGTGTGTTAGTCCCATCACACACACAGAGCTATATTTTGTTCCCAGAAGCACCTATAGGACTTGAAGTGTGTTAGTCCCATTACACACACAGAGCTATATTTTGTTCCCAGAAGCACCTATAGGACTTGAAGTGTGTTAGTCCCATCACACACACAGAGCTATATTTTCTTCCCAGAAGCACCTATAGGACTTGAAGTGTGTTAGTCCCATTACACACAAAGAGCTATACTTTGTTCCCAGAAGCACCTATAGGACTTGAAGTGTGTTAGTCCCATTACACACACAGAGCTATATTTTCTTCCCAGAAGCACCTATAGGACTTGTAGTGTGTTCGTGGCAGGCAGGCAGAGCTCCTATATTTTGTTCCCAGAAGCACTTATAGGACTTGAAGTGTGTTAGTCCCATTACACACACAGAGCTATATTTTCTTCCCAGAAGCACCTATAGGACTTGTAGTGTGTTAGTGGCAGGCAGGCAGAGCTCCTATATTTTGTTACCAGAAGCACCTATAGGACTTGTAGTGTGTTCGTGGCAGGCAGGCAGAGCTCCTATATTTTGTTCCCAGAGGCACCTATAGGACTTGAAGTGTGTTAGTCCCATTACACACACAGAGCTATATTTTCTTCCCAGAAGCACCTATAGGACTTGAAGTGTGTTAGTCCCATTACACACACAGAGCAATATTTTCTTCCCAGAAGCACCTATAGGACTTGAAGTGTGTTAGTCCCATCACACAGAGCTCCTCTATTTTCTTTGCATAAGCACCCACAGGACTTCTAGTGTGTTAGTGGCATCACACAGAGCTCCTATATATTCTTCTCAGCAGCACCCACAGGACTTCTAGTGTGTTAGTGGCATCACACAGAGCTCCTCTATTTTCTTTGCAGAAGCACCCACAGGACTTCTAGTGTGTTAGTGGCATCACACAGAGCTCCTCTATTTTCTTTGCAGAAGCACCCATAGGACATCTAGTGTGTTAGTGGCATCACACAGAGCTCCTATATATCTTCTCAGCAGCACCCACAGGACTTCTAGTGTGTTAGTGGCATCACACAGAGCTCCTCTATTTTCTTTGCAGAAGCACCCACAGGACTTCTAGTGTGTTAGTGGCATCACACAGAGCTCCTCTATTTTCTTTGCAGAAGCACCCATAGGACTTCTAGTGTGTTAGTGGCATCACACAGAGCTCCTATATATTCTTCTCAGCAGCACCCACAGGACTTCTAGTGTGTTAGTGGCATCACACAGAGCTCCTATATTTTCTTTGCAGAAGCACCTATAGGACTTCTAGTGTGTTAGTGGCATCACACAGAGCTCCTCTATTTTCTTTGCAGAAGCACCCACAGGACTTCTAGTGTGTTAGTGGCATCACACAGAGCTCCTCTATTTTCTTTGCAGAAGCACCCATAGGACTTCTAGTGTGTTAGTGGCATCACACAGAGCTCCTATATATTCTTCTCAGCAGCACCCACAGGACTTCTAGTGTGTTAGTGGCATCACACAGAGCTCCTATATTTTCTTTGCAGAAGCACCTATAGGACTTCTAGTGTGTTAGTGGCATCACACAGAGCTCCTCTATTTTCTTTGCAGAAGCACCCACAGGACTTCTAGTGTGTTAGTGGCATCACACAGAGCTCCTATATTTTCTTCTCAGCAGCACCCACAGGACTTCTAGTGTGTTAGTGGCATCACACAGAGCTCCTATATTTTCTTTGCAGAAGCACCTATAGGACTTCTAGTGTGTTAGTGGCATCACACAGAGCTCCTATATTTTCTTCTCAGCAGCACCCACAGGACTTCTAGTGTGTTAGTGGCATCACACAGAGCTCCTATATTTTCTTTGCAGAAGCACCCATAGGACTTCTAGTGTGTTAGTGGCATCACACAGAGCTCCTATATATTCTTCTCAGCAGCACCCACAGGACTTCTAGTGTGTTAGTGGCATCACACAGAGCTCCTATATTTTCTTTGCAGAAGCACCTATAGGACTTCTAGTGTGTTAGTGGCATCACACAGAGCTCCTCTATTTTCTTTGCAGAAGCACCCACAGGACTTCTAGTGTGTTAGTGGCATCACACAGAGCTCCTCTATTTTCTTTGCAGAAGCACCCATAGGACTTCTAGTGTGTTAGTGGCATCACACAGAGCTCCTATATATTCTTCTCAGCAGCACCCACAGGACTTCTAGTGTGTTAGTGGCATCACACAGAGCTCCTATATTTTCTTTGCAGAAGCACCTATAGGACTTCTAGTGTGTTAGTGGCATCACACAGAGCTCCTCTATTTTCTTTGCAGAAGCACCCACAGGACTTCTAGTGTGTTAGTGGCATCACACAGAGCTCCTATATTTTCTTCTCAGCAGCACCCACAGGACTTCTAGTGTGTTAGTGGCATCACACAGAGCTCCTATATTTTCTTTGCAGAAGCACCTATAGGACTTCTAGTGTGTTAGTGGCATCACACAGAGCTCCTATATTTTTTCTTCTCAGCAGCACCCACAGGACTTCTAGTGTGTTAGTGGCATCACACAGAGCTCCTATATTTTCTTTGCAGAAGCACCCATAGGACTTCTAGTGTGTTAGTGGCATCACACAGAGCTCCTATATTTTCTTCTCAGCAGCACCCACAGGACTTCTAGTGTGTTAGTGGCATCACACAGAGCTCCTATATATTCTTCTCAGCAGCACCCACAGGACTTCTAGTGTGTTAGTGGCATCACACAGAGCTCCTATATTTTCTTTGCAGAAGCACCCATAGGACTTCTAGTGTGTTAGTGGCATCACACAGAGCTCCTATATTTTCTTCTCAGCAGCACCCACAGGACTTCTAGTGTGTTAGTGGCATCACACAGAGCTCCTATATTTTCTTTGCAGAAGCACCTATAGGACTTCTAGTGTGTTAGTGGCATCACACAGAGCTCCTATATTTTCTTCTCAGCAGCACCCACAGGACTACCGACTACAATGGCTGGAAGACCGCCAAGGGGAGGCAGAGCGTGCAGAGCCAAGAACACAGGGCAGACAGTCTCTGTTTCTAGTGGACGTGGCCGTGGACGTGGACGTGGTCGTGCATCGTCATCAGCACGTGGCCATGGGACACGCGCGTCTTTGTTTTCGGCAGCTGGACATGTGGAGCCGCATCATGCTGAAGGCTTGGTAGAATGGATGACCAAGCCCTCCTCATCCTCCTCATCCTCTCTCACCCAGGCTCAGGGTACTGACAGAGCATCATCAGCCACCCCTTCCCTAGACCCACCATGTCCTCCTGAGGAGTCCCCCGAACTCTTGAGCACAGTGTTGGGTACATGCTCCAGGAGGATGCCCAACGATTCGAAGGCTCGGATGACGATACCCAGCTTGAGGAATCTGGCAGTACAGTTCCACCAGCTGCAGCTTACTGCCAGGTTTGCTCTAGTGGTGAAGAGGGAGGGGATGATGAGGTCACTGACTCCACGTGGGTGCCTCAAGGGAGAGAGGATGAGGAGGAGGACGAGGAGGAGGAGGATGCGGCGTCACATGTCCAACGAGGCAGGATGCCCCCTGGAGGCCAGGTAGAGGCCAGCACAGCAACTGTACAACACCGCAGAGCTCCGCCTGTGCAGGGCGCTGCCTCTGCACGTTATCAGAAAAGTTCTTTGGTGTGGGCCTTTTTTGAGACGAGTGCAGCAGATCGCACCACTGCTATTTGCAATATTTGTCTCAAGCGTATCTCGCGTGGCCAAAACATCAGCCGCTTGGGCACGACAAGCATGACCAGACATATGGCGACCTGCCATGCAGCTCGTTGGCAGGCACACATAAAAGACCCACACCAAAGAACTAAGCGGACCTCTCCTTGCTCCTCCTCAGCTGGGATCTCCATCCCCACTACACCTTCAGTCCTCTCTGAAAGCTGCTCTGAGAGGACTGAAGGTGTAGAATTCGGTGTGTCACAACCAAGTACTTGCAGTACACCGACGTCCGAATGCAGCAGGCAAATTTCCCTGCCCCAGCTGCTGGACCGTAGAAAGAAGTACACTCCCAGCCATCCACATGCCCAGCGGTTGAATGCTAGCCTTGCTAAATTGCTAGCACTTCAACTGCTGCCTTTTCAGTTGGTAGACTCGGCCCCCTTCCGTGAGTTTGTTCAATGTGCGGTTCCTCAGTGGCAGGTTCCCAAACGCCACTTTTTCTCGCGGAAGGCGATTCCGTCTCTCTACCGGCATGTGGAGGGCAATGTCCATGCCTCGCTGGACAGGGCGGTCAGCGGTAAGGTGCATATTACCGCTGACTCATGGTCCAGCAGGCATGGACAGGGACGGTACCTTTCTTTCACGGCCCATTGGGTCACTCTATTGGCAGCTGGGAGGGATGCAGGACAAGGTGCAGTAGTGTTGGAGGTTGTTCCGCCACCACGCCTCCAAAACGCGACTACTGCTACTGGTTGTGACACACCTCTCTCCTCCACCCCCTCCTCTTCTTCTTCCTCCAGTGCTCTGTCCTTGGAACCAGCGGTGCTCCGTAGGCGTACAAGGGGCTACGCAAGTACGCAGGCAAAAAGATGCCATGCCGTGCTTGCGCTGGTGTGTTTGGGGGACAGGAGCCACACTGGGCCAGAGGTTCTGGCAGCTCTGCAGGGGCAGGCCGAGAGGTGGTTGACGCCACGTCAGCTTAAGCCAGGAATGGTCGTTTCTGACAATGGCACCAACCTCCTCTCCGCCCTGCGACAGGGGCAGCTCACCCATGTGCCCTGCATGGCTCACGTCCTCAACCTGGTGGTGCAGCGGTTCTTGGGCAGGTTCCCAGGCTTACAGGATGTCCTGAGGCAGGCCAGGAAAGTCTGTGTGCATTTCCGCCGATCTTATAATGCCAGTGCTCGGCTGACTGAGCTGCAAAAGGAGCTGAACCTGCCCAAGAACCGCCTAATATCTGACATGCCCACCAGGTGGAACTCAACGTTGGCCATGCTGCAGCGACTGCACACGCAGCAGAGGGCCATCAATGAGTACCTTTGCGACTACGGCACCAGGACAGGGTCAGGGGAGCTTGGGTTTTTTTCCCCACGTCAGTGGAGCATGATCAGGGATGCATGCACTGTCCTCTCACCATTTGAGGAGGCCACGAGGATGGTGAGCAGTGACAGTGCATGCATCAGTGACACTGTCCCTCTTGTCCACCTGTTGGAGCATACGCTGCGCGGGATAATGGACAGGGCACTTGAGGCAGAACAGAGGCAGGAAGAGGAGGACTTCCTTGCCTCTCAAGGCCCCCTTTATCCGGACAGTGTTCCTTCTGTCCCACCCATCACACAGGAAGAGGATGAGGAGGAGGAGGAGGAGGAGGAGGATTGTGTGAGCATGGAGGTGGAGCCTGGCACTCAGCATCAGCAGCAGCAGTCTTTTAGGGATGATGTACAGTCCCAACAAGCCAGTGGACTTGTACGTGGCTGGGAGGAGGTGGCTGGCGATCATGTCATCCTCAGTGACCCAGAAGACTCCGGACCGAATGCCTCAGCTAACCTACGCTGCATGGCCTCCCTGATCCTGCAAAGCCTGCGGAAGGATCCTCGTGTTCTTCGGATCAAGGAGAGGGACCATTACTGGCTGGCCACTCTCCTTGATCCGCGGTACAAGGGTAAGGTTGCGGACCTTATCTTGCCGTCGCAGAGGGAGCAGAGGATGAGACATCTCAGGGAGGCCTTGCAGAAAGGTCTGTGCAACGCGTTCCCAGAAACTGGGAGGCTACAAACTCCTGGTCCTGGGCGACGAGTTGCTGAGGCTTCGGTCAGTGGCAGAAGGAGCGGTGGGGAAGGTGGACGTCTGACCGATGCGTTCAGACAATTTTTTTAGTCCGCAGCCCCAAGGTATGATCGGTTCCAGCAACCATCGCCAGCGTCTGATATACATGGTGCAGGAATACCTTGGGGCAAGGTCAGACTTGGACACCTTTCCCACCGAAAATCCTCTGGCTTACTGGGTCCTGAGGATGGATCACTGGCCAGAGCTTGCACAGTATGCAATTGAGCTACTGGCCTGTCCTGCCTCCAGCGTTCTTTCCGAACGCACATTCAGTGCTGCTGGAGGATTTGTGACTGATCATAGGGTGCGCCTGTCCACCGCCTCGGTTGATCGACTGACATTCATCAAAATGAATCAGTCTTGGATCACCACCAGCTACCAGGCACCTGAGGCGGATATAACCGAATAATTTTTAATGTCACATCCCTTCAAGACTGCCTATGCTGATGCTGAGTGACTGTCCTCTTATGTTCACTGACTATCCTCTTCCTCCTCCTCAATGATCCATGCCA
This sequence comes from Lithobates sylvaticus, assembly GCA_028564925.1. NCBI lineage: Eukaryota > Metazoa > Chordata > Amphibia > Anura > Ranidae > Lithobates > Lithobates sylvaticus. The sequence goes on from CM053026.1 coordinate 107,451,702, forward strand.
CAGCACCAGTGCCTAAGGCACAATTTTTCAGCCCCTGTTTAACAGGGGCGTGTACTTACAATTTTTTAAAAAAATGCTTCGCAACACGTGTGACTGCTGTGCTCCAAGTACAGTCTCTGTGAGGGCCGTGTTGCAGTGTTGTGGCACCAGCACCAGTGCCTAAGGCACAATTTTTCAGCCCCTGTTTAACAGGGGCGTGTACTTACAATTTTTTAAAAAAATGCTTCGCAACACGTGTGACTGCTGTGCTCCAAGTACAGTCTCTGTGAGGGCCGTGTTGCAGTGTTGTGGCACCAGCACCAGTGCCTAAGGCACAATTTTTCAGCCCCTGTTTAACAGGGGCGTGTACTTACAATTTTTTAAAAAAATGCTTCGCAACACGTGTGACTGCTGTGCTCCAAGTACAGTCTCTGTGAGGGCCGTGTTGCAGTGTTGTGGCACCAGCACCAGTGCCTAAGGCACAATTTTTCAGCCCCTGTTTAACAGGGGCGTGTACTTACAATTTTTTAAAAAAATGCTTCGCAACACGTGTGACTGCTGTGCTCCAAGTACAGTCTCTGTGAGGGGTTGCAGTGTTGTGGCACCAGCACCAGTGCCTAAGGCACAATTTTTCAGCCCCTGTTTAACAGGGGCGGGTAATTACAAATCTTGATCTAATAGTTCACAGCAGGGCCCATTCCTGCGCCCACCAAGAGTAACTATGAGGGCCTACAGTCTTGTGGCAACACCGTCCACCACCACCGCCAAAGGCCCAATTTTTCTGCCCTGTTCATCAGGTGCTTGCAATTACAAATCTTGATCTAATAACTCACAGCAGGGCCCATTCCTGCGCCCACCAAGAGTAACTGTGAGAGCTTACAGTCTTGTGGCAAAACCGTCCACCACCACCACCACCACCACCACCCCCAATTTTTCTGCCCTGTTCAACAGGTGCATGCAATTACAAATCTTGATCTATTAACTCACAGCAGGGCCCATTCCTGTGCCCACCAGTCTTGTGGCTACACCAACATCTAATAGGGCAAATTTCTGCAGAGTATATACGCCAGGCCCCTACTTTCAAACATCCAACTTACAAACGACTCCTACTTGCAAATGGAAAGAGAAAACAGGAAGTGAGAGGAAATCTACCCCTAGGAAGGGAAATTCTATCCTGTTAGATTTAATTTGGGAAAAAGGTATCTCCTCTCTACTGATACTTTATCACCAATCCTTGTTTCAATTAAAACCCCACTTTTCCAAAAACATTTATCATTGGGACGGAAAGTGAGGTGACATGTTCTGAACAGATGTGCAAAGACAGCAAATGTTACAGGGGTGATAACCCCTCCCTATGTTCTCCAAAAAGCTTAAAAATAGATTTTTTTGGGATGGAGCTACACTTCATAATGTACCTGTTCAGATTCTACTTAAGATCAAACCTAAAGCCGCAAGTGGTTTTAAATGGCTTCTTTTTTTCCTTTACAAATGTCATTTTGTGCAAGGACAGTTCTAAACACGGGAAACACATGCCACTTCACAGGCATACTTTGGACACCCCCCAGGTACCATATTTAAAGGAAAATGTCACTTTTTTTTTTTCACTTTATGCATCATTAAAATGACTGCTCCCGAAAAAACGTTAGTTTTTAAAAGTTCTTTTTGCATTGATATATGTCCCCTGGGGCAGGACCCGGGTCCCCAAACCTGTTTTATGACATTAACATGCATATTGGCCGTTGTAATTAGCACTTTTGATTTCGAACGTTCGCGTCCATTATAACGTATAGGGTTCGAAAATTCGCGCGAACTTTCGGTCCGTTCGAAGGTTCTGGTTCGAACCGAACCCGGGGGTGTTCGGCTCATCCCTAGTCCTAAAGAACGATTTTAGGGACTTGGGAGCTAAATTGAGGAAAGGGACCTTCAAGGTAGTATTCTCAGGAATACTACTGGTACTTCGAGCCACATCAGGAAGGCAGAGGGAAATTAGGGAAGTAATCAAGTGGCTGAGGAGATGGTGTAGTAAGGAGGGGTTTGGGTTCCTGGAGGACTGGCCCAACTTCTCAGTCGGTCACCAGTACTATAGAAAGGACTGACTGCATCTAAATGAAGAGGGTGCAGATCAGCTGGGAGTAAATATGGCCAAAATGTTAGAGGGGTTTTTAAATTAGGCGACGGGGGGGGGGTCCAGAGGTAGAGATAGTCAGCGCAGAACATATTACAGAGGGTAGTATTGGGGGCATTAGTGGTAGGTTGACTAACGCACATAAACCCAAGGTAGGTATAGTAACAAGTCCTAGTTGCAATCTCGGAACACCCAATAAGAGGATAGTATGCGACCGGTCTAAACTATGTGGCATGTTCACCAATGTCAGGAGCCTGGCGGACCAGATGGGTGAAATAGAGATACTGTTGTATGAGGCGGATTTGGATTTTGTGGGAATTTCAAAGATCTGGTTCAACAGCTCTCATGATTGGATTGTCTGGCAACCATTCAAGGATATACCCTTAATCGCAGGGATAGAGAGGGTAAAAAAGGGGGAGGGGTATGCCTATATATCAAGAATAATGTACAAGTGAATGAGAGATGACATCACTAAGGGAACTAGGGAGGAGGTGGAATCCTTATGGGTGGAGCTCCAAAGGGATGAAACTAAGGGGAAAATAATACTGGGAGTATGCTTTAGGCCCCCTAACCTGAAAGAGGAGGGGGAGACGGATCTCCTATTACAATTAAGATTAGCAGCAAGGATGGGAAGATTTTAATTATCCAGACATAGACTGGGCGGAGGGAACCATGCATTTGTCCAAGGCTCGCCAGTTCCTAAATGTCTTGCAGGACAATTTCATGGTTCAGATGGTAGACACACCAACTAGAAATAAAGCTTTACTGGATCTACTGATTAACAATCATACAGACCTGATCAAAGTTGTAGAAATACGGGGCAATTTAGGAAACAGCAATCACAGGTCAATTGGCTTCAGTATAAATCACACAAATAGGAAACATAAGGGGAATACAAAGACACTGAATTTCAAAAGAGCCAACTTTCCTAAACTACGAATCTTGCTAGAAGGCATAAATTGGGATAAAATATTAGGAACAAAGAACACAGAGGAGAGATGGGTTTGCTTTAAGAGCATATTAAATAAGGGCATTAGCCAATGCATCCCATTGGGTAATACATTTAAAAGAGCAAACAAAAGTCCTAGATGGCTTAACTCCAATGTAAAATTGCATATAAAAGCAAAGGAGAAGGCCTTCAAAAAATACAAGGTTGAGGGATCATCAGCATTCAGACTTTATAAAGAAAGCAACAAGAAATGTTAGGGTGCAATTAGGGCGGCTAAGATAGAACACGAAAGACACATAGTGGAGGAAAGCAAAAAAAATCCCAAGAAATTCTTTAAGTATGTAAACAGTAAAAAAGGGAGGACAGACCATATTGGCCCCATAAAGAACGAGGAAGGACATCTGGTTACAAAGGATGGGAAGATGGCGAAGGTATTGAATTTAGTCTTCTCCTCAGTCTTCACGAGGGAATTGAGGGGCTTCAATAACCACAACTGGAGTGTTTATCCTCATGACACATAACAGGAAGCACCTCCATGGTTAACAGAGGACAGAATTAAGACTTGGGAAACTTAACATTAATAAATCACCAGGACCAGATGGCTTGCGCCTGAGGGTACTTAGGGAACTCAGTCAAGTAATTGCCAGACCATTGTTCCTAATTTTTACTGACAGTCTACTGACTGGAATGGTACCAGCTGATTGGAGAAAAGCCAATGTAGCACCAATATTTAAAAAGGGCCCAAAATACATCCCTGGGAATTACAGACCAGTTAGCCTAACATCAATAGTATGCAAGATCTTGGAGGGGATGATAAAGGATTATATACAAGATTTTAGTAATAAAAAACGGTATCATTAGCAGTAATCAGCATGGATTCATGAAGAATTATTCTTGCCAAATCAAACTATTAACCTTCTATGAGCAGGTGAGTTGCCATCTAGATAAAGGAAGGCCCGTAGACTTGGTGTATCTGGATTTTGCAAAAGCATTTGACACAGTTTCCCATAAACGTTTACTGTACAAAATAAGGTCCGTTGGCATGAACCATAGGGTGAGTACATGGATTGAAAACTGGCTACAAGGGCGAGTTCAGAGGGTGGTGATAAATGGTGAGTACTCGGAATGGTCAGGGGTGGGTGGTGGGGTCCCCCAGGGTTCTGTGCTGGGACCAATCCTATTTAATGTGTTCATAAACGACCTGGAGGTTGGTGTAAACAGTTCAGTTCTTCTTTCTTCTCTTTTTCCCCAGGCAGTGGGTGGGCCCTGAATGCTACAACATTTTTATGTAAGTCCAGGGTGAGGACACCGGTGGGTTTGTCCTTTATTTCCAGCATAATTCAACCATGCAGAAGAGTGGTGCTGGACCACTAAGAATGTATGGGGCCACTCTGGAGTGTGGAGATGGTGAATATATGAGGCATGGGGTGGGGTACCTATTAAAACAAACAAACAAACAAACAAAAAGTTTTAAAGAACACCTTTTAATCACATTCACTAAGGTAGAAAGAATGATTGCTGGATGTGGTTGGATCTGCTGCTGCATACCTACTGTTGGTAGGTTTAACATGATTTAGGAGAACTCCTCTAATCTTACATATTTTATTATGTTGGGGTATGTGCACCCAGTATTTATTTTCTTTTTAATTTGCAAAATTACCTGCAGTGAAGGCTGAGAAATAAGTTCCCAGCAGCTAAAAGCCAATAACTAATTATAGTATTTTATGGACAGGATGAATCACTGCTGGATGGTAATGCATTGTTCGATGTTTAACTTGTGTCTGGAACACTGGAACACACAGAAACAGCCTTGTGTCAGTGAGACTGTCAAATGTCCCTTATTAACAGGGACGGCACCATTTTTTTTGTTAAGATCATGCTGTTCCATTACTTCATTTCCCTAAGTTTGCAAAACCCAGATAATGAAAAACATCAGCTTTGTCTATAAGTCTTGTAGAGGTTTGTTAATATTAAATATAAGTTTCTGTTTTTACCCTTTAACCCCCTTGTCACTGCAATATGTCTTTTTAAGTCCACAGAACAAATGCTCCCTGCCATAAGAATGTTAATTGCCTTAGTTCTCAGACCCGATGTTAAATTCTATGAATGAAAAGCTATCCAAGAATAGAGGATGGGCGAATAAATGATAGGTCCACCTCCTTCATTCATAGATCCCATTTCATTCATTGAAATTATGGTTATGAATGGAGGAGGAGGCAGAAAGGGTGGGCATAGTTGTGCCTGTCACAGCTCCCTCTGCTATATTGACAACCACACTGGGAGCTTACAGTGGTGGAGATAGGAGGTTGTTCTACTAAACCAGGAGACAGGAACACAAGGAAAACATCACACTAATGCCCCGTACACACAAGCGGAATTTCCATCCGAAAAATCTTGGATGGTTTTTCCGACGGAATTCCGCTCAAGCTTGTCTTGCATACACACGGTCACACAAAAGTTCTCTGAACTTTCGCCCGTCAAGAACGCGGTGACGTACAACACTACGACGAGCCGAGAAAATGAAGTTCAATGCTTCCGAGCATGCTTCGAATTGTTTCCGAGCTTGTGTGATTTTTTGCGTGTCTGAATTACATACAGACGATCGCATTTCCGCATAGGAACCTTTCCCCGACCAAAAAATTGAGAACATGCTCTCAATCTTTTGCTGGCTGGAATTCCGCCAGCAAAAGACTGATACACACGGTCGCATTTTCCGACAAAAAGCTCTCATCAGAGTTTTGCTGGCGGCATTTCCGATCGTGTGTACGCGGCATTATAGAAAGTAATGTCCCTTTTACTTATTTTTGTTATATTATTACTAAGCTTAGAATGTAGGAAATTTTAGCACCACTCTGTTCTCTGCTCCTCCAGTGCTCACTGAAGAACTGGGCTGTGGACAGGAGGGGAGCAGCTGGCTCGGGCTCTCGGGGGCACGCTGAGATGCTGAGCCAGCTGCCAGTCAGGCTACCCAGCCCACTAGAAGCACAGACATCACAAAAGAAGGACTGTAAGGACTGTATTCACCAGTGCGAAGTTTAAAATTGCATGACAAGTCGCACCCTTTATATGCCTATGAAACTGTTCAAATCAGTGCGACTCCAACTTACACTGATTTTGAAAAGTTTCCTGCGCTATTCTTTGTGACTTCATGTGCGACTTGCATAGACATCTGTGCATGAAGTTGCACAGATGTCTGCAAACCACACATGAAATCGCACTGACCAGTGGCGTTGCAATCATGCTGAAGTAGCTCCATTTCAAAGCAGCATTCAGTGTGAACCAGGGCTTATTAAACTACTCTCCAGGTGTGTCTTCAAAAGCACCCATTCCACCAATGCTGTCCACCTCAGACTGAGGAATCTTAGAAAACTGTAACTGTAACTGAAAATAGACAGGAGGGCACAAAGGCCTAGTGCATTACCAAACAAAAATGGTATTGAATTACTAAATGACAAAAACATACTCACAAAAATATATAGTCACTGGCAGAGACTCTACCTTTCAAGTTGATGATGGGGCATGCAGAATACCAAGATATGGCTGCCCAAACCATAATTGCGCTGCCACTATGCTTTACTGTTGGCACAAGACAGTTCTGGTCATACGCTTGGGGCGGAGTTCAGCACACCTAAACATATAAGGTGGTTGGGAACAGTGTAAAGCTTGATTCATTGGTCCATTTTGTCTTCCATTGATCGATAGTCCACAATATATGGGTGTTACACCACTCTCTCCTCTTCTGAGCATTAATATCGGTCACTAGTGGTTTGGCAGTTGCAGCTCACCAATGAATGTTTTGCTTATTGATTTTCCGTTGCACATTTTTTGTGGACACAGGCTTTGGAAGACTGAGATTGAGCTCTGCAGCCACTTTTGCAGCAGTTGTTTCCTTATTCCAGGTCACAATCCTGCACAATGTCCTTTTATCTCTTTTGGTTAGTTATCCATGTCGATCACGCTTATGCTTATCACATGATGGTTTCCCAGAAATTGTATATGCCGTCACAACCTTTGATACTGTACCTCACAACATCGCAAATAACTTGGCAACTTTAGTCTCGGAGGCACCACCTAAGCAGGCACCAACAATTTGCCCTCTTTGAAACTCAGTAAACTCTGACATGACTCCATATTACTAGCAATGCACGCAGTGAATGAGGAAAGTGAGGCTTCCCACCTGTTAGCTACGTGTCTCATCACACAGCGGAAGCAAAAGAATGTTACATCACTTCTGCTGTCATCACTTTCACACCTGCAAATCATGCAGTGTTTCCATATTATTGTCCAACCCCTGTAGCATTGTCACCAAATCACACCAAAGAAGTTCCAACTGTTGGGTGATGTCACTAAGTCCAAGCGCTCACTTTAATATATTGGTGAATATTAAAAACTTGAATATCCGCCATGGCCTGGTCTCGGGTTCACGTTAAGCTATGACCCCATGGCCTACCATACCTGAACCCCCATCCCTTGTTTATACATTGAAATGTTGGTGATCCTGTGGCTTATGTCACACAGGCAATTTTGAGGAAAATATTTGTGACTACGAACCTAAATCTTTAATTCGTTTAGCAGCAAGTACCTAGCTGCTGTAAATGTCTTTGCAGACACATATCCCCTGCATTACATAAGACTCAGCAACTGCACTGGAAATAAGACACTGTGGCTGTCGATTTTTGTAGACTACTTGAAATGCTGCTAATTATTATATGTATTTATATAGCACCAACAATTTACACAGTGTATTACAAATTGTACATTCACATCAGTCCCTCTGCTGTCTAAAGGCCTACAAGATCCCTATCTCACATGCAGAGCACACATATAAGGGCCAATGTAGACAGGAGCCAATTAGCCTACTTGCATGTCTTTGGTGGGTGGGATGAAACTGGAGTACCTGGCGGAAATCCACGCAATTACAGGGTGAACATACAAACTCCATGTGCCCTGGTCAAGATTTGAACCTAGGACCCCAGTGCTGCAAGGCAGAAAGGCCTGATTGCTATGGCATTGCACTTTATATTATATTTTATATCAAAAACACTGAAGAGAAATATTTTGTAGCTGCTACAAAAAGCCAGTTGGAGCAAAGTAGAGTGATAGAATCAGGCAGAGTGTTAGCTGTTTGTCTTTTAATAAAGTTGATATACTAGCTTCGGTGTGTGGTGGCTTTGATGGAAAATTGTGCAGGTGAGGAGCAGAGACAGGCTTAGTGGCCAGATCCAACTGGATCTAGCTTGCATTATGCCATCTTCAGTATATTAATTCTGATTGATTGTTATGGGTTTTTGTACCTATCGTTTTTCTCCTTGTATTTAGTAAGCCCAAATGTGTCACACACAGACTTCCTTTCCAACTGTTTGAGAGGTTTTGGAACATAATTATTTCGACCATCATGCATACCAATTTCTGGCACACGCAAGCAGCTTTTAACTTGATTTGATTCTTGAAATGTGTGTTTTGCCTAGACTTCTCACAGTTAGATTTTAAATGTATATTCATTTATGAGGTGTATTATAGTGGGTGGGGTGCCCAACACTCTTGTCAGCCACTTGTATGAAGTGCAGTAAACACAGTTGTGTGTTTGATGTAAGATGTCTGTGGGAGATTGAACCTTCAACAACCCCTATCACCTTTAGATATCATACTTCGTTCACGTCAGTGGACTGAGAGTCTTCAGATTCCACCTCTTAAGCCTCCAAGCGCTCCTTTAATCAAGCATGTTTTTTTACAGCCTCTCACGTAGGATATCATTGCTTTATTTTGAGCTTGGAGCTGATGAAAATCTCCGACATCTGTTTTCAGTGTGAGCACTGTATCCAGTTTATTAGCCTGGAAAGGTAAGGTGTAAGGTTTCATGTTCCATCATCCGGGTAACATTTTCATTGGGGCTTTTCAATGCTTCAGAAGTGATCTGGGATTTACAGTAGACCTACAGAAGCTCTAAAACCTTAACAGGTCATTAACCACAGGATATGGCTTATGAGGTTCACTGGGAAGTAGTTAAACCAAGAGAGGGCCAGTCCAGTATAACAAAACAGCAAACAAATAGACTCACATTGGGGCATTTGCTCCACTAATTTACATGGTATGAAAATAATTTCTACTTTGCTTTAAGCATACCCGTGGGCACAAAATACTTAGCATGTAAGTTACTATAGATACAAAGAATAGCAGGGATTTTAGGTGCAATGCTGATGGCTTCTACACAGTGTCCTGACAGCAGGGCAGCTGATAAGCCAGTACAACTGGCCCTGTTGTACTGGGCCCAGCCAGCAGGGGGGCCCTGGCAATCAGAAAAATAAAAGAATGCAGAAAAAAAAAAAAAGTCTTTCTCCAGCCAGCATCCCCCCACCCCACTCCAACTTATCTGAGGTTGTTTTCTTCTTTCTGGGTACCTCCGTATTCATGTTCTTGTGGATGTGTGGGAGGGACTATTTTTTCTATTTCGGGCGCATGTCACTTCCGCGCCCGCTTCGCATGCTGGCTCAAGTCCCGGCCTGCATATTCCCTTCCCAGGCATTGATTCATCTCCCTCTGCTCACGTATAGGGGTCGCAGAAGTCACCATTGAGACTGGGCCCCATGCTGCAGGGGGCCCGTGTGGCCCACCCATGCCTGAATTGTTAGAGAGGTGGCTGCCCGATCCTCAGCCGATGTGTAAATCGGCAATGCATGAACTCGATCTCACTGTTTAGTTACACTGAAAGTGAAAGGAAAGGGAGAGATGTCTTGCACAGTGTGTGCTGTGCTCTCTGCCTCCCCCTACAGCACAGTACCCGGCATGGAGAGTGAAGGTACAGTGCTGCTGCCAATTTAAAAAAAAGCAATCTGTATATGTTTGTATGCATGTGTCTGTGCTAAAAATCAGAGGGCAGGGAAGAGGCATATAACTGACTATAGCAGATGGTAAATTCTCACAGTATCCCCTCAGGAGAGGAGACCATAGACCCTTCAAATGCACGGATTTTGTAAATACAGTAGAAATGAGGGACCTATTCTGTTGAGAAAGCATGACAAGAAATCTGTCATTTTTGTCCACCTGTCCCAAAAAAAGTTGCCTGCTGCTATGTAAAGCTAGCCTCATGACCTATGACATGTGTAACTACAGGTCCCCCTTAGCAGACAGCTACCGTTTAAGAGATGTGTCTGTGTGTGTGTGCGTGTTTATGTGTGTGTATATTTATGTGTGTCTGTATTTATATGTATATGTGTGTGTATTTATATGTGTGTGTATTTATATGTGTATGTGTATTTATATGTGCATGTGTATGTATTTATATATGTGTGTGTATTTATATGTGTATGTGTGTGTATTTATATGTGTATGTGTGTGTATGTTTACGTGTGTATTTATATGTATATGTGTGTGTATTTATATGTGCATGTGTGTGTATTTATATGTAAATAATGTGTATGTGTATTTATATGTGTATGTGTATGTATTTATATGTGTATGTGTGTGTATTTATATGTTTACGTGTGTGTATTTATATTTGTGTGTGTATATGTGTGTTTAGATGCGTGTGTGTATACGCACACTACTTTTAAACCTGAGACCCTTTTTCTGTACGATCAGAACTGATTTTCTTAGAGCGGTTCATAATACCAACAAAAAAGTACTGTTCCTCTGAAAAGCAATCCAGGCTTAGATCGCTTTTCAGAGGCAGTTGACAGGCAGTGAAGAGGCAATATATTGCACCATGACTGGTAAAATGGTGAGAAACACTGATCTAGAGGAACCAATCTCTCCAATTTCCTCCTGCAGCCGCTTAAAGCCTGGAAGGGGATAGCGGTGAGGCTGTACGGGGTCCCATGATTTCTATCAGCCACCCTGTATGACAGCCCATATCTAAGGGAGGTTTGTTGTACAACAACCAAACTTCTATGGTTATGGGCTCTCTTCCCATCCCATCTACCCTGCATAAATGTTGGGCTGAAGGGGTGGCTTGATTACTGTTTGAGTAAGTTCTACATGTAGATTTATTTATCATTTTATAATTCAGTATGGTTTCATCTTAAAAAAATAATGATCATAGTAATTCTTAAGGTCTTCTGCTTTTAGAGAAGACACGGTTTGGGGTCTGTAGTTAACTTTTGAGAACATAATGTGCATGTTAAAAAGCAATCTAAGTCAACTAAGAGCGCTGCAAATAAAAAAAATATCTCTCAGAAGCGAAAAAAAATACATAAAATAAAGTATGTTGCTGGATGAATATATACAGGAACAGTAAAACTTCCTGGGTCACCTACCATGTTGAATATGTTTTCTGCTGTGTAATTATTTATTGGAGATATATAAATGCTGAAAAAGAATCACTTGTTCAGATTATAATTTCTGTATATTGTATACTGTAATGTTGATTACGTAAGTTACTGTACAGTACATGCAAAGAATAGCAGAGATTTTAGGTGCAATGCTGATGGCTTCTACACAGTGTCCTAACAGCCATATCTAAGGGAGGTTTGTTATACAACGACCAAGCTTCTATGGTTGTGGGCTCTCTGCCCATCCCATCTACCCTGCATAAATGTTAGGCCGAAGTGGTGGCCAGAGCCAAACAGGCTTGATTACTGTTTGAGTAACAAACTGTTGGAGGGGAAAGTGAAGATGATGTAGTCATTTGGAGGTACCTGCTCTTCAGTGCCCTTTCCCTGAATATTTTCTGCCCAAAGGCTTAAATTTAGGATAGGGCTGGGGGCCTATGCCAGTACTCATAAGGTATATGACTGGTGTCCTTAACGTGATTGTAAACCGTTACATATAACCAGTGAAGTAACTAGCCTCAGAGATGAAACAGACATACATCCTACATAAGTTGTACCTGTTTATCTGCCTCGACCTCTCCTCTACATTTGTTCAAAGTCAATCACTTATATAGCTTGTCTGAGCTTTCAGAAAGCAAGGGGAAGGGAGATGAAGTTCTACTCTGCAAATCTCAGTGAGCTCCCCCCCTCCCTTCTTCACACAACATACAAGACCAGAGATGAGACAGTCAATCGCAGGCTGTGTGCTGGAGCTCCTCCCCTGTTACATTTGTATCTTTTGGTCTCAGGAAAGTGTGTCAGAAGTGAATTATGCAGATAGTAGAGGGACAAAGCATCAGTGCTCTGGATTGAGACAAGTTAACACTATAGTATAGAGGGACATGTTTTGTATATATTTAATGACTAAGGTTTACAACTACTTTAAGTGAATATACTTCACCATTCAAACAGCAGTTAGAGTGAAACCCGCAGTCAGTGGCACATGCTGGGTATTATTAGCTCATTCAGACCTGCAATTACAGCATCTGATGGAGAGAAGTCTTCCAGTATTGACTTTCTTTATTGGTCCAGAGATGTCATGTGACCGAATGCCGAGAGCCACAAAGCAAGCTGATGCCGGACGATGTAAAAAGCATGTTCTTTTGGAACAACAATCGTTCACCATAACCACCAATTAATGGCATACTTTGCATGTTATGCCGCGTACATACGATCGGAATTCTCGTCGGTAAAAGCTCTGATGGTTTTTCCGACAGAATTCCGACAAAATTCCGCTCAAACTGTCTTGCCTACACACGGTCATACCAAATTCCGACCGTCAAGAACGCGGTGACGTACAACACTACGACGAGCCGAGAAAAAACGAAGTTCAATGATTCCGAGCATGCGTCAAATTGTTTCCGAGCATGCACAGGAATTTTGCGCGTCGGAATTGCTACAGACGATCGGAATTTCCGATAGAAACCTTTTCCGTCGGAAAAATTGAGAACATGCTCTCAAATTTTTGCTAATGGGAATTCGGCCAGCAAAATTCTGATGGAGCCTACACACGGTCGCATTTTCCGATGAAAAGTGCTCATCGGTCTTTTGCTGGCCAAAATTCCGATCGTGTGAACGCGGCATTACACATTATTTAGCCCACATAAATGTGTCCATATCATCAAAGGACTAGCTGGTTGTGTTTGCAGTCAGGCCAAAGGTTCCCAGTTCTTACCTATTTGAAAGTTACTACAACTTTGGGTTCACAGTGAACTTGGTGAATTCCTGTTTAATAACCTCTTTCTGTAGTGAATTAAACTGTAGACCTTTTAGTTTAGTTCATGGTCAGAATGGGGTGCAGTGTGAGCAGAAGGCCAGGGACTCATTGCCTTTGATAGTATCTACTTAGAAGGCATCGGGGTCTATGTTTCTGTAAAGTCTATATTTCTGTAGTAAAAAGTGGACTATACAAAATAAGCAATAAAAACATAACATGCTGTCATAGACATAGAGTATACCTGTATATATGTATACCCAGCTAGGATGTAACACGGGTAAATACCCAAATTTGCTACACACTGTAGGGATCCAAAACCCCAAAGTTAAAAAATACTTTGAGAGGCCACATTGTTAAACAAAACATGTGTGATAATAGAGTTTATTTTAGCGCAAGTTGATTAGTTACAGTTACGCATATCTTATATTTTTAGATTAAGTTTATTTATCATTTTATAATTCAGTATTGTTTAGTTTTAAAAAAAAATGATCATACGGTAGTAATTCTTGAGATGTTCTGATGTTAGAAAAAACACGGTATGGTGTCTGTAGTGAACTTTTGAGAACATAATGTGTATGTTAAAAAAAAAAAATCGAAGCCCCCGTACACACGGTCGGAAATTCCGACCACAAATCCGTCCGATTTTTTCTGACGGATTTTGTCCGAAACTGGTGTTGCATACACACGTTCAGACAAAGTTGTCGGAAAATCCGACTGTGTGTACGGGGCATAAGTCAACTAGTGCTACGAATACAGAGCTATCTCTCAACAGAGAACAAACATAGAATAAAGTATGTTGCTGGATGACTATACAGGAACCGCAAAACCTCCTGTGCCATCTACCATGTTGAATATGTTTTCTGCTGTGTAATTATGCATTGGAGATATTTAAAAGCTGAATGGAATCAGTCGTTTAGATTATAATTTCTGTATTCTGTATAGTGTAATGTTGATAAAAGCTTTTGTGAGCCTACAATAGGTCACAATGACCTTCCATTCCCTTTGATGTGTATTGTTTTAGTAGTTTGTTCCGAAGCTTAAAGGGACACCAACAAAAATGCAATAATTGTATTTCATTTTTTTTCTCTGCCTAGCCTATAGTAAAGTATACACAAACATTTTTACTAGTTCCCATGATAACTTGACAAATAGAATGTATAGGTGATATGTTGGATGAAGGCTGCACAATATATATAAGTTTTATTCAACTCTTGTATGGTATATATGCATATATGGTATATATATCACCCTGGAAATTCCCCATCAGTGTATAACATAATTTGCTTGCCTGGATTTTTTTTGTATGTTTTCTCTACCACCATAAAGGGTGCTCCTTCTTACATGTTAGCTGTTAAAAAGGAGGGCACTTTTTAGGCAAAACCATTGCTTGGCTGTCTCTATATGAACAAAAGTCATCTGTTGGTTTGCAAAAGGGAGTTTCAGTTTAGTTTATTGTATATCATGCATAGGGTATAGTAAAATAGTCATAATCTAACCTAAGCATTCATACTAGCAATTTTTTACCTGTTTAGTCTACAGTATTTTCTTAGAAATAATACAGCAACCAAACCCAACTATGGCCACACCTTAGTGATTTACAGTGCCTTGAAAAAGTATTCATACCCCTTGACATTTTCTACATTTTGTCATGCTACAACTAAAAAACTTAAATGTATTTTATTGGGATTTTATGTGATAGACTAACACAAAGTGGCACATAGTTGTTAAGTGGAAGCAAAATGATAAATGATTTTCCATTTTTTTTACAAATAAATATGTGAAAAGTGTGGCGTGCTTTTGTATTCAGCCCCCTTTTTACTCTAATACCCCTAACTAAAATCTATTGGAACCAATTGCCTTCAGAAGTAACCTAATTAGTAAATAGAGTCCACCTGTGTGTAATTTAATCTCAGTATAAATACAGCTGTTCTGTGAAGCACTCAGAGGTTTTTTTAGAGAACCTTATGAACAAACAGCACCATGAAGCCCAAGGAACACACCAGGCAGGTCAGGGATAAAGTTGTGGAGAAGTTTAAAGCAGGGTTAGGTTAAAAATATATATCCCAAGATTTGAACATCTCACGAGCACAGTTCAATCCATCATCTGAAAATGGAAAGAGTATGGCACGACTGCAAACCTACCAAGACATGGCCGTCCACCTAAACTGACAGGCCAGGCAAGGAGAGCATTAATCAGAGAAGCAGCCAAGAGGCCCATGGTAACTCTGGAGGAGCTGCAGCTCAGGTGGGAGAATCTGTTCACAGGACAACTATTAGTCTTGCACTCCACAAATCTGGCCTTTATGGAAGAGTCGCAAGAAGAAAACCATTGTTGAAAGAAAGCCATAAGAAGTCTCTTTTGCAGTTTGCAAAAAGCCATGTGGGGGACACAGCAAACATGTGGAAAAAGGTGCTCTGGTCAGATGAGACCAAAATTTTACTTTTTGGCCTAAAAGCAAAACGCTATGTGTGGCGGAAAACTAACACTGCACATCACCCTGAACACACCATCCCCACCGCGAAACATGGTGATGGCAGCATCATGTTGTGGAGATGCTTTTCTTCAGCAGGGACAGGGAAGCTGGTCAAAGTTGATGGGAAGATAGATGGAGCCAAATACAGAGCAATCTTAGAAGAAAACCTGTTAGAGTCTGCAAAATGCTTTAGACTGGGGCAGAGGTTCACCTTCCAGCAGGACAACAACCCTAAACATACAGCCAGAGCTACAATGGAATGGTTTAGATCAAAGCATATTCATGTATTAGAATGGCTCAGTCAAAGTCCAGACCTAAATCCAATTGAGAATCTGTGGCAAAACTTGAAAATTGCTGTTCACAGACGCTCTTCATCCAATCTGACAGAGCTTGAGCTATTTTGCAAAGAAAAATGAGCAAAAATGTCACTCTCTAGATGTGCAAAGCTGGTAGAGACATCCCCAAAAAGACTTGCAGCTGTAATTGCAGGGAAATGTAGTTCTACAAAGTATTGACTCAGGGGGGCTGAATACAAATGTACACCACACTTTTCACATATTTATTTGTAACACATGTTAAAAAACATTTATCCTTTTTCTTTCCACTTCACAATTATGTGCCACTTTGTGTTGGTCTATCACATAAAATCCCAATAAAATACATTTATGTTTTGGGTTGTAACATGACAAAATGTGGACAATTTCAAGGGGTATGAATACTTTTTTAAGGCACTGTATCTGTGAAATGTGTAGGGAAAAAAAATTCACCTACTGCGATTGTATACATAGTCAGTCATTGTATTAATACAATTTATTTTCTATCCAGTTTGATTAGTTAGATGATTTTGATCTAGCAGGAGAGTTGACTTCTCTCAAGCAATGTATGTTAAAAAAAAAAACCTGTCCATAGAAGCCAATCATATTGCAGATGTCATTTTAGTAGTGCAACCCTATCAGAGGCAACTTATGTCTTTGGATATTTATGCTATAAATATATGCTATTATGGGAAATAAAATCATGACACTGCATGTAAGTATATGTACATTTTTGGGTATGACATCCGCTGTACATTCTTAATGTTGATAACAGATTAAGCAACAGTGATTGCATAGCATTTCATCATTCATCATCATTACACAGTACAGTGAAAATAATAAATGGTGCTTGATAATTAAAATGGTTGCCAAAATGTATTTAGTGTTCAGTTACTTAGAACTCATCAGTTACAGTGATAAAAAAAATAAATCACAATGGCAAATCTTGATATAAAAACTTCCTTTACAGGAATTGGTATGGTATGCCTTGATTAGCTTTCTGTTTCTTTGGGATTATGAACGTTCTCAATTTTTAGAGTCCTGGTTTGCTTTTAACCACTTCCTGACCGCCCACCGTCGTTATACGTCGGTAGTTTGAAGAGGAATATCGTTGTTATGGCAGCAGCTAGCTGCCATAACCCTGGTATCCTCTTCTTCAGTAAGCTGCCCAGTTTCAGATAAAAGTGGTCTCTGTGGCAGATCACTTTTATCGGTGACGGGAGACGGCCCCCCTCCCTCCGCCGCTTACCAGAGCCGTCGGCAGCGGCGGAGGCGATCCTTCTTGTGGCCTGACATGGAGACAAGTGAGGAGAAGATGGCTCCCACCCGTCTCCATATCATTGCAGGGCAGGAGCAACGTCAAAACATCACTTCCGCCCATAGCTCTTAAAGGGCCATTTTTTTTTCTTTTTTTTTTTTTAATGACAACATTTCTTTTTTTTTTTTTTTTATTGCATTTTAGTGTAAATATGAGATCTGAGGTCTTTTTGACCCCAGATCTCATATTTAAGAGGTCCTGTCATGTTTTTTTTCTATTACAAGGGGTTTTTACATTCCTTGTAATAGGAATAAAAGTGACACAATTTTTTATTTTTTTCAAACAGTGTAAAAATAAATAAGTCCCGATGAGCTTGCGTGCAGAAGCAAACGCATACGTGAGCAGTGCCTGCATATGAAAACGGTGTGTACATGTGAGGTATCGCCGCGATCGGTAGAGCAAGAGCAATAATTATAGTCCTAGACCTCCTCTGTAACTCAAAACATGCAGCCTGTAGGATTTCTTAAACGTCGCCTATGGAGATTTTTAAGGGTAACATTTTTTCACCATTCCACGAGCGGGCGCAATTTTGAAGCGTGACATGTTGGGTATCAATTTACTCGGCATAACATTATCTTTCACAAATAATTGGGCTAACTTTACTGTTGTCTTATTTTTTCATTCAAAAAAGTGTATTTTTTCCGCAAATACGGTGTGACAGAAAGTATTGCAACGACCGCCATTTTATTCTCTAGGGTGTTAGAAAAAATGTATAATGTTTGGGGGTTCTAAGTAATTTTCTAGCAAAAAAAAAAAAACAGTTTTAACTTGTAAACAACAAATCTTAAGTGGTTAAATAAGATAGGTGTGTTTGTTTCATTCAATATCTGTCATCCCAGCAAGGTGTGTTCCAGATAAGGTGGACCTAGCATTAAAGTATATGTCATTTCACAGTGTCTCAAAGGTAGACCTCTGATTCTATGTCCAGTTTGAGTGTTGTGCCTCTCCATTATGGCATTTTAGACTCACCTGGGTCACACAGTCAGTGCTCTTGAGCCTGGGGAACAGACAGGTCATGTTTGTGAGAGATACAAGGATGGTGAATGCTGTAAAACTGCATATGTGGAAACTGACAAGCATTAGGCTTGCACAGCCGGATCAGCAGAGACCGGCCAAGATTCGATCCATCTATGGACAGGCTGATTGTACCCGAGACAACAGCAACGTGCTGTTTTTTATCCCCCTGCAAAGCAGTATCTTTTTGTGGGGCTACATGATTCAGTCCTGTTTAATATGTGGAGTGTGAGTCAAAACCATCTGAAGCCAGGGATCTACAGCAGCTGTTGTATGATTAAGTAAGTTACATACTAGGCCAGGGTTGTCTTCGGACAGAACATTGACCCCGTACATTTGGATATTCCTACGGAATTCAAATTATGTCTTTAAAAAAAAAGGAAAAAAAAAAAAAACAGCATTCCAGACTGCAGAGATGAGAACTGTCTAGAGATCAGGCTGTGGTGTATGCAAAATAAGTGAAAGATAACGAGTAGGGAGGATCAGAGTGTGTCTGGTGGGTGGACTGAAGGGGGATTTTGTTACAGCATACTGTACAGAAAGTCACCAACTAATGTATGTTACAGCAAAACTATAGACAAGCCTGTGGATACATGAAATATAAATGTGTTTAAATTTTACCTGCCAAAAGATGTGTAATCCTGTTTAGCCGCTCATGAGATTTACTTATCCCTGCTACACGGCATTGCCATCTGCCTGACCACACTCATTTCCAATGCAGTTAAAGTGTTACTAAACCCACAACAGTAAAATCCGTCTGTACATGCAGTGAAGCATGCTTGTTATACTCACTGTGGACCTAAGGGGTTAATCCTCTGCATTGTGTAAAAAGGCTGTTTGATCCTGTCTTCTCCGATCCTCCCCTTCTTCCACTGTCCCCAATCCATCTGCTGATAGTACGGAGCCATGGGGGCACTCTGCACATGCTCAGTTTGGTGTGTATTGCTAGAGAGTTTTTCTTTTTCTTGGGAGAGTGCATGTAATCAACAAAGGGCCAATCAGCACTGTCCAGACAGAGGGTTGGGGGTCCTGCAGCCTCACAGGACAGTCAGGGGAAAATGAAAATTCTTCCTACAAGCTTAAACCAGACACTGTTAGAAGTCACAAGACTGCTCTAAATGCTGATGAGAAAAGGTATTTATCAGTTTACATTTACTAAAACGTTTGCATTTCCATGTTCTGTGTACTGTGGGAGATCAGATATAGTGAATGCAGGGTCCTGGATTTAGTAACACTTTAAAGCAGGGGTCTCAAACTGGCGGCCCTCTAGCCGTTGCGAAACTACAAGTCCCATCATGCATCTGCCTGTGGAAGTCATGCTTGTAACTGTCAGCCTTGCAATGCCTCATGGGACTTGTAGTTTCGCAACAGCTGGAGGGCCGCCAGTTTGAGACCCTTGCTTTAAAGCAATGCAACATGGTCAAAGATTTAAATCAGCATGTGATTGGATAGTGAAAGAACAGCAGAATGCTGGGGTCATCCTTGTGCTTTCTTCTCCTATCAGCAAACTATCTGTGTTAAACTGACTGCACTGTGTAGGGAATTACCTCAAGCTATCTAGAAAGACTGATTGTGATACTGCTTAAAGTGGACTTGCAGTAAAATGCAAGATCTGCTTACACTGTCCGGGCCCCCCCCCCCTCTTCACAAATCACTCACTATTAGTAGGCTTAAAGCGGAGTCCCACTAGTTTTTGTGTTTATTAAAAGTCAGCAGCTACAAAAAGTGTAGCTGCTGACTTTTAATAAACACACACTCCCCTGTCCCATGGTCCAGCGATGCGGCCACCCGAAGCCTCACTTCTCTCCCTCTCCACGGCAGCATTGAAAGTGTGTTACCCGGCTGTGACAGCTTGCGGCTTCAGCCGTGTGCACACCGTGCATGGGCAAGTCACGCTGCGTGTCCTTAATGGATAATCTGGGACCTGTGACATGTCCCAGAAGATTGCACGGAGGGAGGGGGAGAAGGAGTCGCCTAGGCAGCGTGACCAGAATTGGGAGCTGAGTATCTGTCAAAACTAGGTACCTGCTCCCCCCCAAAAAAATGACATGCCAAATGTGGCATGTCAGGGGGTAAGGAGTGCTTAAAGCTTAAGTGGAACCCCACTGTAAAATGTACCTGTAAAGAAAAAAGTTAGCGTGTATACTTGCCTAACCCTAATGTCACGTACACACGATCGGAAATTCCGCCAGCAAAAGTCTGATGAGAGCGAAAGTGAGAGAAAATGCGACCGTGTGTATGCTCCTTCGGACTTTTGCTGGCGGAATTCCAGCAAGCAAAAGATTGAGGGCAGGTTCTCAATTTTTCGGTCGGAAAAAGTTTTGATCGGAAATTCTGATCATCTGTACCAATTTCAACGCGCAAAATTCCTACGCATGCTCGGAAACAATTTGACGCATTGAACTTAATTTTCTTGGCTCGTCGTAGTGTTGTACATCACCGCATTCTTGACGGTCGAAAGTTCAGCAAACTTTTGTGGGACCATGTGTATGCAATCCAAGCTTGAGCGGAATTCCGTCGGAAAAAACATCCAAGATTTTTCTGACGGAAAATCCAATCGTGTGTACGTGGCATAAGAGTGAGAAAAAAATGTTTTGCTATAATAAAATTTTTATCATTATCCTTTTACTTATGAATTGCTGTCAATGTGGGGAGCAAATTGTAAGTGCTGTAGTTCTTTAGATGTTGCTGGGTATTTCCTCTGACATACACTGTTAGTGTTGTTTGGCGACTCAAAGTTTACATGTTAGGTAGAAGGTAACGTAAACCTGTCATTACCTGTAACCCTCAAAACTAACCATTCACATAAAGACTAGTCACCTCCAGGTGTCAGTAAGTACCAGTGACTTTGGAATCCACTGGTAGAAGCTATCCCAGGGACCTTCAAAACGTCTTGCTTTTAAAACTCTGGTCCCCACCCTATCCCATTTACATAGCTTTGGTAATGGAGTTTTGGGGTCTTTCAGGAACAAAAGTAGACAGTGGACAGATGAAGTTAACAAGTTCTCCACGTGCGCGCACTAGATCTTAAGTAGCATTAGCAGTACAGGCATACCCCACTTTTAAGTACACAATGGGGTTTATTTACTAAAGCTGGAAAGTGCAAAATCAGGCTCACTTTGCATAGAAACCAATGAGCTTCTAACCCCAGCTTGTTCAATTAAGCTTTGGTAATAAAACCTGGAAGCTCATTGGTTTCTATGCCGAAGTGAGCCTGATTTTGCACTTTCCAGCTTTAGTAAATAAACCCCATTGTGTACTTAAAAGTGGGGTATGCCTGGTAATGACACCTTACTATGCAAACTGTGAAAGGATATTTTTTAACTAACTGGAATCAGATGGATGCCTTCAAAAATGTACTGTATTAACATATATTAATATATGTGTAGATTTTAAATAAAAATATACCCCATGAGGTATACCTGTAAAAGAAGTGAATACTTACCACTTTAGATGCCTGCTACTCAGTCTTGTTTTGGAAGCATGAACGTTGGTGGGGAGAGCCACTAAGTTCTGTACCAAGAAAAACACTACTGGAGGTGTTGTTTTTTTTAGCCTTGGATTTCACTTAATTGGATTGGTGTTCGGAGGGCATGGGCACAACTTTTGGGGCTTATTTTTATTTACTGATAAGCTTGCTTTACAATTATTCTTGAACACTGAAGCTTAAGATAGTAGTTTAACAAATTTACATTTTTTCCATGGGTTCATTCATTTTGTGTCTTCCCAATTTGTTGATCTAATTATTTTTTAAATCCTCTGTACCTTGTGTGACATCTTTTGCCATATACTTTAATAATGTTGATAGCTTGTAGAAAAGTTATAGGCTGCGTTGCTTGAAAATCAGTCCAAGCTGCCACAAGGGTTCGAACTCATTGTGGATAAGAGGCTTACTGACTGTTACGTACTTTATTGGAGCCTCCCCAACATTTTTACATGGAGTATTCTTTTTTTGTAGTAGGAGCCTTTCTTTTAGGGTCCAGTACAATGACATACTGGGGTTGACTGTCTGTGTTGATGGGGTAATCTAGCAAATTTCTTTCCTGCAACCCATGGTCCACCTGAGTCACTGCCTCTCAATTATTATCAGAATTGTCGGCCTGCCAAGTGTTCACCTTTAACTGACCATTAGGTTGTTTTTCTGATAGACTTGATAGGCAGCCGAACCCCAAGGCAGTGGCTTGCTCTGCAACAGGAAAGGGTTGATTTACTAAAACTGGAGAGTGCAAAATCTGGTGCAGCTGTGCATGGTAGCCAATCGCCTTATAACTACAGCTTGTTTAATTAAGCTTTGACAAAAAAAACTGGAAGTTGATTGGTTTCTATGCAGAGCTGCACCAGATTTTGCACTCTTCAGTTTTCGTAAATATACCCCACTGAGGCTTAGGATCTCTATTTAAAAATAGTTGAGATGGTCTGATTAAAAGCAGTACAGTAAACCCCCGCTATATTGCGGTTCAGTTATTGCGGTCCCGGTATATCGCGGTATTTTAATTAGGACCTGTTATACTGATATTGTGGTAATATTTTGCCATTTTCGCAGTTATCTACTCTATTTTTTACTGTACTGTACAGTTAAGACAATATTTTTGTGTTTTAAAAATCCTCTTGATCTCTCTCTCTATCTTTAATGTGTTTCTATTGCATAAAAGTGTGTTTAAAGACCTTTAAATGCTATTAAAAAATTAACAAAACATGCCTAGGGTGTATTTAAATAGGGTCTTTCTATTTCGCGGTTTTTCACTTTTCGCGGGTGGGTCCGGAACCTAACCCCAGCGATGGAGGGGGGTTTACTGTAGTGCGCTTATTTTGTCTTTCAAGAAGGATACCAAAAGTATTTGTGATCCTGACTGTAATACATCTACTGGCTGGAATGCTCGAGTACTTCGATTATGTCATTCTATTCATTTGAATTGCTGCTCTGCCCCACAACCAGCAATAATAAGTTGTTAATTAACTGTTAAATAAGGAAAACCGGTTATGAAGGTTTGGAATATTTTTGAATTCAAGTCTGTGTCTCAAAATATCATTTGCTTTTTTGCCCCTCTTGCCAGCATGCTTAAATTTGTTTATTCATTCATGTTTGGCAGATGTAAATGTTTTAAGAACCGAACGTGTGCTCTGTCTTGCCAAGAAGCTACTAAGTCACTAGCGCATTTGGCAGGTTGCCCTGGTGGATTTTTTTCCTTTAGATTACAACATTTTGTACTTTGTTGGGAAATCAACTGAATGTTAACAGTTTAACATGTAGTTTTAGTGTTTCTATTATTTGAATAAAGGGACATTCTAAATGTAATCAATGGAAGCAGTCAAGTAGTTATTGGAATGCGTAGATGTTAAACAGCATAATTATGTAACTGAGAAGGTGTTTCTGCTTAAGCTAAACACACCGGATTATATTACGAATGCTTATTTTGACACTTATTTTACCCAACTGCTCCTGAATGAAGTGTAAAATGGTTGTAAGCTATCCATGTGTCTTTATTGTCAAATATAAACTTTTGCACAAATTTCATGCCAAGGCAAGTCTTCCCTAACTGAGCGTTTGTGTTTTGGGTGGATGTTTGCAGCAAGATATGGATATAGCTTTCCTTTTCATGGCTGCTGTGAGCCATTAGGAAGGCTTCACATTTGTCACTGAATTTTTTGAGTACAGCAGGAGGCATGAGACATCCTTGCTTGGTTTTATAATGGCCTTGCTAGGTTTGATTTGTTGTTAAGGTAGTACCTCCAATAGGGAGAAATGCCATCGTGATTGCCTTAGGGATTTAATAATCCCACCAAGCATTCACCCCCAACAGGATCTGCCCAAAAGTATAATATTAGTCTGTAGGGATGCCAAATGCTGAGCTGTGTGAGCATGCAGGCTGGTTAGACTAATAATGCTATAAATGATTGACCCAGTCACTGGTGGCAACTCATCAGTAAAAGGATCAATAGAGAAGATATCATTCACCTGTTTCCAAAGCATTACTGGCTGGACAAATGAGATGTTGATTTCCCACAATAGTGATTTGACCAGTGATTAGTAGTCCCTTACTGGGTAGGCCCATGTAGAAGTGAAGACTTTGTGGTTCAGCCAACTGTAGAATAGGTGAGTGATGGCCACCAGATACAGAATGACTAGTTTTTCATAGTTTTTTCGGATAATACTAAGCTAAGCAGGGCAATAACTTCTCCGTAGGATGTGGAAACCTTGCAAAAAGGTCTGAACAAATGAATGGGGTGGGCAACTACATGGCAAATGGGTTTAATGTAGAAAATTTTAAAATAATGCATTTGGGTGGCAAAATTATGAATGCAATCTATACACTGGGGGAGAACCTCAAGGGGAATCTGGGATGGAAAATCTGGGGGTCCTAGTAGATGATAGGCTCAGCAATGGCATGCAATGCCATGCTGCTGCTAACAAAGCAAACAGAATATTGGCATGCATTAAAAAGGGGATTGACTCCAGAGAAAAAAATGATTATTCTCCCGCTCTACAAGACTCTGGTTCAGCCGCACCTAGCGTATGCTGTCCAGTTCTGGGCACCAGTCCTCAAGAAGGATGTACTTGAAATAGAGCGAGTACAAAGAAGGGCAACTAAACTAATAAAGGATCTGGAGGATATTAGTTATGAGGAAAGGTTGCGAGCACTGAACTTATTCTCTCTGGAGAAGAGACGCTTGAGAGGGTATATGATTTCAATTTATAAATACCGTACTGGTGACCCCACAATAGGGATAAAACATTTTCGTGGAAGTTTAACAAGACACGTGGCCACTCAATAATATTATAAAAAAAGAGGTTTAACCTTAAACTACGTAGAGGGTTCTTTACTGTAAGAGCGGCAAGGATGTGGAATTCCCTTCCACAGATGGTGATCTCAGCGGGGAGCATCAAATGTTTCAAAAAACTATTAGATAAGCACCTGAACGACCACAACATACAGGGATATACAATGTAATACTGACACATAATCACAAACATAGGTTGGACTTGATGGACTTGTGTCTTTTTTCAACCTCACCTACTATGTAACTATGTTACTTTCTTTTGTCCCTCACAAAGCTCATAGTAATTACTTGGATGCACAGTCAGTAAATACCTGGTGATTCTGGCAGTTCCCTTTTTGAAGACACTCTTTTTCTTTCTTTTTGACCATGCTAAGGACAGAAGAAGATCCATCCTAGCATAATCATTTCGCCTGTAGGCCGGTAGTTAGATTGCTGCTCACAAGCCTCAGCCCAGCATTTCAAAGCTTGAATGACCGTGGCTCTGGAACCTGTGATGTCAGTGGAAGTTTCAGCTACATTCATGCATATATACAGGCAGGAGCTTACAAACACCGCAGAGGATAAAAAACTAAATTAGCTGTAGGTACCTTTTCTAGTGACAGTGAAAAATATAAGATCAGGTAACTGCCTACAGTAAGAGGAAATCTCGAGAGTAGCCGAGTAGAACTATGAATCATGCCATGGTAGGTAAAGCAGTTTGCCCATATTTATTTCATCTATGCATTTAGATGCTTGCCTGGATTTCTGTTTAAAGATGTTGCATGAGACACCCTGCCAAATTAAATTTGGAAGTATTTTAATCTTTTAAAGAGGATAGATAGCTGGCTAGATCAAGTGGTCTAACCAATTCTTTAGCTGTCTTACTAACGTGAGCCAACTTGTGATTTTCTTTCAATAGGTGAACAACAATAAAATAAGCCAGATATCTGCAGATTCAGCAACATTTCCCACTCACTCTATGACTGTGGTTACCTTAGGTTCAAGCTGCAATAATTTTCCTGCCTAGCAAGATTTTAATGAATGAATCATACAATTTTTCTTCAAGCAGATTTTACAAGCAATGACTTTAAATACAGCCAAGCTGAACTTCTAACCCATGAATTAACTCATTCAATATTTTATTGGCAACGTGCATATTGCTCTTATTGCTGGACAGAAGTCATCAAGTGTATGGCCAGCCCCTCAAGCCCATAGAGCTCCTCTTCGGCCTTAGAGGGTTGAGGCTGCTTTTTGTCTGTATTGCTTAGAATGGAGCATATCCACGTATTGTTCATAGTATGATAATGACCTTGGAATATTTTTGATCATAAGTATATGATATTGCTTTTATATTGATGTAAGCTATACTAAAAACACTCATGTTACTTAACTTTATATATCAGCATATAGTATGCTATTCTGAACCATACTATGGCTTTCAGTTCACATTGTTATGCCTGATGGGATGCACTTGTACTATTCTATGTTTAATGATACAATGTACCTGTCACTGTATATTGCGGAAACAATAAAAAGTTACTTATAAGAAAAAGTGTATGGCCAGCCATAGATATTGTAATAGACATACACTAAGTCCCCTACATACGAATGTTCAACTCAAAGATGTGTTCACATATCCAATCGTGAAAGAGCTGGGTACACAAACGCACTTGTTTTTGTTCAACCCATCGAGAAAAAAAAACTGACAGATCGCCGTACCAACACAAGCAATGTGCTATTGTTCTCCGACTGGGGGACTCCCACACCATAACACAATGATCAGCGCTCACAGCCATTGTCTGCAAGAGCTGATCTTTGCTGGACTTACAAACAAATTTGGCTTACGAACTAGCTCACGGAGCGGAACTCTATGTAAATAGCAGACTTACTGTAAACAGATTGTCCTGCAGTCATTCTAAAGCCCCATACACACTATCAGATTTTCTGCTGATTTTTGTCTTCAGATTTACCAAAACCATATAATATGAGGTCAAACCTTACGAGTTTCAATTTGTATGCAATCAGGCAGGCCCTTGCACTACATGGTTTTGGTAAATCTGAAGACAAAAATCAACAGAAAATCTGATAGTGTGTATGGGGCTTTAGAACAGATTCAGAAGACCTGTAGTGTTGTGGTCCACTTTCTGCAGTAAATAACATTACAGATAAGTACATTCATAGTTTTTCATAGATGGCATTCCAGTTATCCTTTCTCCACAATATACTAAGCATATAGATTTTCTACAGCTGCTAAATACAGCATGCACAGCAATTACGTCCAGCTCTGGAAAATCATTCAGAACGGTGTGAGTACTTGTAGGCTTCTAGTAATGTCAGTAGAACACTTTTACTTTATGGATTGACAAGTATTTTTGGTTTAGAAGGGTGGATGCCAAACACCTGAAATCCCCCAGTGACTACCTGTGGATAGAGGAAGTGGAACCATAACGTTAAGAACTATTTCCATTATGTTTAATTTACTTTACACCCATCCTGTTTGGATTTAGCTGTACTCTCCATAGATGCTCTAACCATGTGCTATAGTAATTGCCTTACAAGATTAAGTTCTCCAACATATCAGTGACAAGGTCAAGCAGATCATATATCGTATTTCTTGGGAATAGTGACCTATGATCGGAGATGCACAGGATGTGTCACATATGACTAATTTCTTGGAGAAGCGTCATGGATCCCTGCTGAGCTGGTAGACCACACTGCCAACGTAGTGAGAATGGAGATGTGTTAACACGTCTGGCCTACTCCTACCTCTTTCCTGTGTGAGTTCATTTGTGTGCCCTTCTCGCTCAGTGGTGGAGCAAGACATTTAGAAGAACAGAAAGGTCAGGCAAGATTCCTTTGAGAAGAGGTCATAAAATGTACCATTCTTTTTTTATTGCACAGTTTTTGCTTTTTAATGAGTGTGCAAGAAAACAATAGACTGTTGGCCTTTCCCAAGTGTTTATAAAAAGCAGTTAATACGGACCTGTTAAACTTCATATCAGCACACTTTCTGTTGGGTTTCATCGTCAGATGGGTTTATTATGGTAACGTGACTCATATAATTTTCTGCATATTGGCTTTTCCATAACAGCATGACATTAATTGTTACTGGAGCCGAATAACAGAACTGAATGGGTCTCAGACAGAAGCTCTTTGTCTGCGTCCACCATGCGCCAAAGTTCTGCTACTATACATTATAGTAATTCCTGTAGAATTAGGTCATTGCCTTCATTTTCTTGGATGCTCAAACACAACGCGTACAATTAAAACATTATTGTGGGTTGCCAGAACCAAACAGATCTTTATTAGGTGGTACTATATTCCATAAAATAAATGTTGGCCTGTTGGAGGGAAGGAATCAGGAGATGCTTATTAGAAAAATGGAAGCACTGTCCAAATATGTGCGTTTCTCTTTTCTGGCCTGCTGTGGCATTTTCTGCTTTGCATTTTTTAAAACCTTTCCAGCCCACATGTATGTTTATTTTTTAATGTCAAAGCACTGGCTTGGCTTTGCCGATAGCTGAAATTAGAAGTACCAGCAGAAAACCATATGGGTTGTTGAGTACATAGTCTGTTCCCTCGTGGATGACTGGATATAGTACTTTTTTTTAATCTGAGAGCACAGAATACACTGAATCACAAACAATTTTTACGAAATTATTTTTGTGTAAATGTCAGATGTTCATAACCAAAATCTTTTTTTTTTTTTTAAAGTTTTAAATAAAAGAGGGATGAGTTTAAATTAATAAAAAACACATCTGACATGGGGTGGAATGTAGCCAAAGTCATGGTGATTAGTTGAAAGTGACAGGGCTTAAAGTGTTACTAAACCCACAACAGTAAAATCAGTCTGTATATGCAGTAAAGCATGCCTGTTACACTCACTGTGGACCTAAGGGGTTAATCCTCTGCATTGTGTAAAAAGGCTGTTTGATCCTGTCTTCTCTGATCCTCCCCTTCTTCTACTGTCACCAATCCATCTCCTGACAGTGCAGAGCCTTGGGGACACTCTGCACATGCTCAGTTTGGTGTGTATTGCTAGAGAAGTGTTGTTGTTTTTTTCTCTGGGGGGAGAAGGGAGGGTGCATGTGATCAGTTCAGGGCCAATCAGCACTGTCCAGACAGAGGGTCAGGGGTCCTGCAGCCTCATAGGAGAGTCAGAGTAGAATGGAAACTCATCTTACAAGCTTTAACAAGACACTCATAGGACTGCTATATACTGCTGATGAGAAAAGGTATTTAGCAATTTGTGTTTACTAAAATAATTGAATTCCCATGTTCTTTGTACTGTGGGAGACCAGATCTAGTGAATACAGATTGTCACAAACACAAAAACCTCCTGCACTTAGAAGTGGGTCCACACAATGTAAGTAGGCTATACTTTCATCCTGGCTGGTATGATACACCTCATCTTGCTGCCCTCTTAAGACTGGGGGAGTCTGGACAACTAGAACCACAAAAGGAAAGAGAGGGCGCACAGACGTAGTGCATTATCCCAAAACCATTGCTTTATTACTAAAAATCTACTCACAAGATATCAAATGTATCAAACCTATCACATAGTGCAACGTCATGCAATCCTCACTGCATAATGTCATGTGGTAAGAGAAAGTAAAAATCCAGCCTAACGCGTTTCGAGGACCAGCCTCTTCCTCAGAGCCAACATGACTGTTGTCTGCATCCCTCTTGTATATGTATTGAACATGACTAATTGTCAAATGTGGGAGTGTCAGACCCACCCCCTGGATGGGGACAAGTCCTTACAAATATCACACATTTAAATACGAGATAACACCAAGCCAGTCCACATCAAGTTTTACACAAAACAGCATATGCAGCTGTGAAGTGAATGTGAATGCAGGGTCCTGGGTTTAGTAACACTTTAACTTCTGCAGGACTGTATGCTATGGCAGCTCAGAAGCAACATTAGCAGACTGCCTACCACCGAGTAGCATTGTAAAGAGTTGGGGGTGGGAAAACTCGAGAGATACTTAAACATAAATATGGCAACAACCACAAAGCTTGGAGTTAAGCTACCGTACACAGCACAGGGGATCAAAAGTATTGTGAATGTGAACAGACACAGACATCAATAGAATATATTGCATATAGTCTGAGAAGGGTTGCAAAAGATGCTACTGCACTCAATGAGCAGTGCTGCCAGAGAATGTGTCAGTAGTGAAGGAAGTGGCTTCCAGAAGAGGAGGGGGTGCTGTCAGAGAATGTAATGTGGACAGAGGGGAGTTTGCTAAAGAGTTAGGGGGGACCTGGCATACAATGTAGCCTGCACGCTGGGGGAGAGATCTGTTGAAGAATTAGTGCTGCCAGGAGAGCTGCTGCTGACAGTATGGGGAAAGCTTTAACAGAAGCTAATGCAGACACTGCGGAAAGAAGTGCAACACAGGAGTGAGCAAAACGTATCGTGTTGTGGACACCGCCGAGGGAACATTGCGTAGTGGAGGTGTGAACAGTGATGATAAAATAATGCCTCTTCCAGGAAATGGGCACTACTGAATGAGCAATGATTGTGCTGGGAGCTTGTGAGTGTCTCATTGCAAAATTTCCATAGGGTCCATATCTCAGAAGGGGGTGCATGTGTTTTCCTGTTACATTTATCCCTGGTGGCAAAATCCTTTAGCAGTAAAATTAAAAGTTACACTCTTTTTAAACCACACAACAGGAAAAAGTGGCAGACTCACCATTAAAAATAGGCCATCTCATTGCTTTCAGTCCATTTTAATAAATGTAATATAGGATGCCTATATGTTTTATTTTTCATAGGGGACCATTATAATAATGTCTCCAAGCCAAATACTGCTATACAATTAATAAATGATAAAAAGTATACCACGCTAAATGCTAAAAAAATGACATACAGGTAATAAATGATACACTGGTAACAAATAAAATCAATCAAACAGTTCCCAGTGAAAAGAAGGTGCTCGTGCTAGTGAAACAATATACAATGCTGTGACTTGAGCAATAGATGGATGATTCCGTGCTTCTTAAGTGCTTTAAAAAGGGTGCCCCCCTAGTAGATGTGCACTCACCCCTGGGAGTGGACCAACTATCGCTAGTTAGGTCAAATGCGCGTGTGGGGCGTCCCCTATGGATATCCTCTGGACCGATGATTGGCAGCGGTGAATGTTCCTCATATAAATAAATATAATAGAAAAAGCCTCATTGCGCAGTACCGTTGATAAAGAGCTTTTTATTCCAAAAAATATAAAGATATTCAACTCACATGTATGAGTGCCTAATGTCCTGGCACCCTGAGGGAACAGCAGGTATAAGTAAATCTGTGAAATCCGCCTGGTTACCGGTAACTTCCTGAGTACGGCCAATCTGATAGGCCGAAATGCATAGTGGTTGAGTCACTTTATTGTGACACACTTCTGCCCACACATTCAATCTGGAAATCAAGCCTGTTCTGAGCCAGCAGCTGCATGAACCAACCAGGCGGATTTCACTGATTTACTTACTTTACTGCTGTTCACTCCGGGTGCCAGGACATTAGGCACTCATACATGTGAGTTGAATATCTTTATATTTTTTGGAATAAAAAGCTCTTTATCAACGGTACTGCGCAATGAGGCTTTTTCTATTATATTTATTTATATGAGGAACATTCACCGCTGCCAATAATCGGTCCAGAGGATATCCATAGGGGTCACCCCACACGCGCATTTGACCTAACTAGCGATAGTTGGTCCACTCCCAGGGGTGAGTGCACATCTACTAGGGGGGCACCCTATTTAAAGCACTTAAGAACACGGAATCATCCATCTATTGCTCAAGTCACAGCATTGTATATTGTTTCACTAGCACAAGCACCTTCTTTTCACTGGGGACAGTTTGATTAATTTTATTTGTTACCAGTGTATCATTTATTACCTGTATGTAATTTTTTTAGCATTTAGCGCAGTATACTTTTTTTTTTTTTTTTTTTTTTTCAAATATAAGTTTTATTAAGATTTTCAGAAAGAAAAGGGGGGGGACAAAGGCCCCAACAGAACACACAGTCATAAACTCAAGAGTGGAGGTCGCAGCCTCCCAACAATGTGTGATATTCATGTACAGTACACATCTCAACAGTTTGTATGTACCCCTCTATCGCCCAATCCTGGTATTTAAAGTCTCCTTCTGTATTTGGGTTCATGGAGATGGGTGTGAACTTCCAAAACCAGTTGTAATGGCTTAAGTTGGGAGGTCCCCTCTGTAGGTAGAAGAGTAGAGAGAGATAGGAAGGAAGGCAAGAGTATGTATAGAGAGGAGGGGGGTGGGAGGAGGGGGGGGGAGAGAGGAGGGCTGGGAGTCATGGGTCTTTATATGCTGGTAACAGACTATATACCGGGTACCGATCAATATACGGATGCCGTTTATCTCAAGTCCCTAGTAGGGATTTCCCTTCGTCTGATAGTACGAACATGTTCCACAACGCCCAGGTTTTCCTGTATGTTTCCTGCTTATCCTGGGCCGTTAGTATAAGGTCTTCCATTTTGTTTATTTCTTCCACTTTCCGCAGCCACATTGCTGCAGTCGGTGGGCATTGCTGTTTCCAAAGTAACGGAATGCAGGACTTGGCTGCGTTGGTCAAGTGGCGGAGTATAGACTTCTTGTATCTTTTAGGGGATAGGGAGGAAACATGGAGCAAAAAGAATGCCGGGTCATCCGGGATCTGGAATTCAGTGAACTGTTGGGATGTAGTGCGGACTGCGGTCCAGAAAGATGTTAACTGAGGGCATGACCAGAACATGTGCAACATCGTTCCTCTTTCTCCCTGACAACGCCAGCAAAGTTCTGAGGTTTCGGGAAAAATCTTATGTAAACGACTAGGTGTTAAGTACCACCTAGTCAGGATCTTGAAATTGGTTTCCTGTATTTTAGTACACAGGGAGGATTTGAGGGCAAAGTTGACCATGTTTTGTTTCTGGACCGCAGTAAAGGTACATTGCAGTTCCCTTTCCCACCTCTCTATACTCGGGAGATCTGGTGGTTGGGGGGGTGTGTTCAGTAGCGAGTACATGTTTGACAGGACCCTTGTCAAGGGTTCCCTGCCCGCTAAGGATTCCTCAAACGAGGTCATAGGTCTGGTATACAGATGGGGGTCTGGGATGCCCTGCAAGAAATGGTGCATCTGTATCGCACTCCAAAATGGCAGTCGGAATGTTCCCCTGGGGTCTGTCAATTCCCTGATGGTGGGCCATCTGTCTTGCACCACAAATCGTGCTGCCGATGTTTGGTCATTATTCCTCAAGATCTGGAAGTCAGTTGGGGAGTTCCCTGGGGGGAACTTGGGGTTGCCCAGGATCGGTGTTAGGGGAGATGTTTTGGTTGTCTGTGCGACTTGGAGGGTCGCGCGGAGACATTGTCTCATAGTGTTCCCTATCAGCGGGTGTGTTTTTATGTCTGGAGGTAGCGATTCGTAGCACCAAATTGCCTTCCCCAGGGGTATGTTTGTCTGGCGTTGCTCTATTTGGGCCCATAGTTTAAGTTCCTGATGTCGATGCCAGTCTACTATTCTCCCTAAATGTACAGCCTGGTAATATCTTCTAACGTCGGGGAGTGCCAGGCCTCCGTAGTGTTTCGGTGTCGTAAGTAGGGAGCGTGGTAGTCGTGGTTTTTTATGAGCCCAGACAAAACGTGTGAATAAGGTTTGCACCTTACGAAAGTATAGGGGGGGTATTCTAACTGGTAGGGCCTGAAGGAGGTATAGGAATTTAGGTAGAATGCTCATCTTTACTAGGTTGCACCTCCCGAACCAGGAATGAATGCCCTTATGCCATGTTTCCAGGAGTGACTTAGCTTTTGCCAGTAGGGGTGGGAAGTTAGCCTCGTATATTCGTGACAGGTCGGAAGGGATGTTAGTGCCCAGGTAGGTCAATGTAGATGTAGTCCATCGGAATCTAAAGCTTGATTGTAAAGTCAGGAGAGCCCTGTCTGGTATTGATATGCCCATGGCCTCCGATTTGTTATAATTGATTTTAAGGTTAGATATTTTCCCAAATTTCTCTAATTCCCTCAGGAGGTTTGGTAATGATACAACCGGGTCAGTTATCGAGAACAGCATGTCATCCGCGTATGCTGATATTTTGTGCTGTTGCTGCCCATCAGACACCCCACGAATGTCAGGGTTGAGTCTAACAGTGGAGAGGAAGGGTTCTAATGATAAAGCGTATAGAAGGGGAGAGAGTGGGCACCCTTGTCGTGTCCCATTAGATATTGTGAAGGAGTCAGATAGGACTCCATTTGCCTTCACCTGGGCTGTTGGGTTACAGTATATACTGGCTATTCGGTTGAGCATTACATCTCCCAGCCCTATGTCTCTTAGTACTGTAAACATGTAAGACCAGTTAACCCGGTCGAAGGCTTTTTCGGCGTCCGTATTTAGGAATATGCACGGGATTTTATTGTTCCTTGTAATATATAACAGGTTCAGCACTTTGGTAGTGCTGTCCCTAGCTTCTCTTGAGGGGATAAAGCCTACCTGGTCTAAGTGTATGAGTTGCTGTAGGTGTGCCGCCAATCGGGTGGCCAGAATTTTAGTAAATATTTTTAGGTCTACGTTTAGCAGCGATATGGGTCTATAACTGCCACACATCGCTGGGTCTTTCCCTTCCTTCTGGATCACTGAAATATGGGCGCTTAAAGTATCTCTCGCAAATGTTCCCCCCGTTTCCACTGCATTAAAGATTTTAAGTAGATAGGGCCCCAATATTGGGAGCAGGGTTCTATAGTACTGTAACGTATAGCCGTCTGGGCCCGGCGCCTTCCCTGGTTTCATCTGTTTAATGGCTTGTTGTAGTTCCGTCATGGTTATGGGGGAGTCTAATGCGGTCTGGGTCTCTCGTGATATGGTCGGTAACTGTGAGGAGGAAACATATTCCTCTATTTCCCGTTGAGGTACTGACACCGGCGGTAGGTTGTATAGTGTGTTGTAAAAGGATTTGAACTCCTGGGTGATTTGTTTGGGGAGGGCCGCCCTTCCTCCGTCGGATTTGTTAATATATGGGATGTATGAGGACAATCTGAGTTCTCTAACTGATTGAGCTAGTAATTTTCCGCATTTGTCTCCCGATTCATATGCTGTTTTACGGCATATTTGAATGGCCGCTTTAGCTCTATAGTGAAGGATATCGTTAATCTGTTTTCGAATCGTCTCTAGTTCTGTTGCAATTGATTGGGTGGGGGCGTGTTTATGTCTGGCTTCCGTTACGGTAAGGTCCTGTAGGAGTTGGGCAAGTTTCAGATTACGGTCTCGTTTGATGCGGGCTCCATGTTTGATAAGGATGCCCCGTATCACTGTCTTGTGGGCTTCCCACAATGTCCCCGGTGTGCAGTCTGATTGTTCGTTCTCCTGGAAGTACAAAGTCAGTTCCCTGGTGACTTCTACCATAATTTCCGGGGTTTGTAAAAGGCTCTCATTGAGACGCCAGAATCGATGTCCGGGGGAGGAATAGTTTGAAAGGTTATACGTCAAGAATATGGGTGCGTGGTCTGACCACGTTCTGTTCCCTATGGCCGTATGTTCTGCGTTGTGTAGTTGGCTGTGGGGGATCATAAAGTAGTCGATTCTAGTGTATACCTGGTGCATGGGGGAGTAGTATGTAAAGTCTCTGTCCCCTGAGTGCTGTAGTCGCCAAATGTCTATCAACTGAGATTTGTGGAATGTCTTGGCCATGCGTTTGAGTTGGCTGACTGGTATGGAAGTCCTGCCCGGCGAGGTGTCAATTGAGGGTATTAGAGGTGCATTAAAATCACCTCCTAGGATTAGTTGCCCTTCTCTAAACTGCTGAAGTTGTTCCATAGTTTCCTCTAGAAAGGTAGCTTGGCGTTCATTAGGGGCGTATACCGCTGCTAGGGTCAGCTGCGTGGTCCCAATCAGACCTTTAACAAAGGCGTAGCGACCTGTAGGGTCTAACTGGCTTCCTTGGCAGTGCCACGGGACTCTACCTGATATCAATATAGACACCCCCTTGGATTTAGTGGTCAAGTTAGTAGAGTGATATGCTGTTGGGTAGTGTTTGTTTCTTAGGTAGGGGAGCCTATTATCTTTAAAGTGGGTCTCCTGTAGAAGGGCCACATCTACATGAGACCGCCTGAGCTCATCCATTAATATGCGTCGCTTCTCCGGCGTGTTTAGTCCCTTGACATTCAGAGACATAATTTTGATATTTTGTATCGCCATGTTGAATCTGCCAGTGGGGATGGGGCGGGTGGGGGGGGGATAGATGGTTTAGTACCAGGGAAGGAAAAGGAAGAATAAGTTAAGTTAGAAAAGAAAAGAGAAGGGTTGGTAATAAACTACCAAGTAGGGGCCAGGTCTAACACCTGGTCCCTATAGTGTTGTTTTAAACCTGCGCGTGTCGATCGGGGAGTCTAGAGACGTCCCCCAGCGAGCTGCGCTAACCTATGTGGAGGAGTGGTGGGTCCGTGTCCATAGAGGAGAGCTCCCCGCCGCCCCCCACCCCTCTGGTGTAACTAGTCTGTATGCATATGCACCTGTAGCTAATATCAGCTGTATCTAATAACAACCAAATCTAAAAAGAACATGTATCACATCCAAGAGTATAACAATAAAAATACCCATGAAAAAATAAAAGGACATATCGTATACAAACACAGAGAAAAATATATAGTTAGGAACATAATAGAGCAGTCTAACTGTTATGTAAACACATCTGTGTCATTCGGTAGTGACTATCTCAACGGCCCCAGCTAGTGTCCCGCTTCAGCCCAACAAAACTACAAACAAAACAAAACAAGAAGAAAAAAAAAAAAAAAAAAAAAGGGGGGGGGGGGAAGGGGGGAGGGTAAAACCTGTGGCGCCCCCGTAGTCCAGCTAGTGTTGGCCTCGAATCTCTCGTCTACATCATTGAGTCACTTATATAAAGATTCCTCTGCCTGCCCAGCATGAGTGTGTTGGTGGCTTGCAGCCGTAAGTTCTGTGTGAGCGGCACGTTCAACTGGTCGTAGGCGAGTCTATCTTGAGCTCTAATGGGTACTGCTGGGGATCCGCGGTGTCCCGTAAGAGATGTCTTGGGGCCAATGATGAGGTGTGCAGTGGGTGTCCAACACCTGATCTATAGCTTTCAGGGGGTGGTATCAGGTGACTGCCATAGATCTCTGTGTAGGGGGGGGGGTGGGCTCTCTCGGCCAAAAAAAAAAAAAAAAAAAGGGGGGGGGAGTGTCTCTGTTGCCAGGGGAGGTGTGCCAGCGGGGGCCCTGTAACGGCTGGGGTTATGTCAACATGTCACTTAAACAGAGTCTATGACACAGGAATCCAAAATGACTGCTCCATTAGAAAGTAACAACTGAGTGCAGGTAAGATCGTATAACCCTTATGATTCACGTACTGCTTCCTGGGATGCCTCTCTGGGTCTGCGACGGCTCCCCTGTTGCCTGGGAGTGAAATCCTCTCTCTGTCTGGCGATGTATGGGCGTCCCTGCGTGCTCGGAAGGAGGGCCAGCCAGTCAGGCACTTCAAATGGTTCCGCCCCCAGGAAGGTAAATAATTCAGGCAGGGAGTCCGGCTTGCGTAAGTTGAAGTACCTCTGGTCTCTTCTAAATGTCACTGAAAGTGGGTACCCCCAGCGATAGGTTACTTGTTTCCTGCGGGCTAGATCAAGTATGGGTTTCAGCAGGGCTCTCCTTTGCAGCGTGGCCCTGGAAAGATCTGGCAATATTTTCAGTTGCGCTCCATCAAATTCTAGGTCTCCTGCTTCCCATGCTTTCCGGAGTACCTGCTCTTTATGTATGTAATGATGGAGCCTGCAGATAACGTCCCGTGGCCTCAGGGGGTCCGCTGATTTAGGGCCCAGCGCCCTGTGGATTCGATCAATAACCAGTCTTTCTGGGAGTTGGACCCCTTCTATGGCTCTGAAGATAGCCGTTGCTGTGTCCACTAGGTCTTCTGAGCCTGTAGCCTCTGGCAGGCCCCGGATTCGCAGGTTGTTCCTGCGGCTCCGGTCCTCCATTTCCTCCAGGCGGAGCTGCTGGTCGATCAGGGCCTCTGCCTGCGCGGTTTGTGTTTTCTCCACCGCCGTAACGCGTCTCTCCATAGCTGCCAGCGAGGACTCTCCTGTCTCTAGTCTAGAGGTGAGTGTGTTAATATCTGCTCTGACTGCCTTCAGCTCTTTGCGGTGCGCGGTTTCTACCGTGCTAATCAATGCAGCAATGTCAGCTTTCGTCGGTAACGCTTGCAGGAGTGCTCGCAGTTCTGGGTCTACGCCACTCATCCGGAAGGACACCTGTGAGGGCTCCCCCTCCTCCTGGTGGATGTCGCCCAGAAAATCGCTATCTGAGTCGGCTAATTGCGATCCTATAAGCGGGGATAAGGAGGCGAGAGGCGACCTTTCCTCTGACCCCTCTGCCCGTGGTGCCGCCATTTTGAGCTCTGGTGAGCCAAGCTGAGATTGTAGGAAAAGTCTTCTGATTTCTCCAGAGGATGGGGTCTGAGAAGTGGGTTTTACAATCTTATTGTTCTTCTTAGTGTTTCTTTTCTTTGAAGTGTGCATATTGTTCCGTTTACTGGTGTGTCTGGGGTATGTGGGGGATGACCGGGAGCTCAGGGGAGCATATCTATTCAGCCATGTCTGGGTCCCTCTGTCTTCTAATAGGCCTTAGTTTCAATGGATGGGGAGTACCTGGAGTACCAAGATGGCCGCTGCTTCCAGGCAGGCCGAAGCCCCGGTCTGTCCTATATAGTGTGCCCCGGATCCGTCTCCCGGGCTGTGTGGGCCCTCCCGTCCGGCTAAGGCTTTGGGGATCTGGAGGGTGGGGTGGCCCAGGTCTTGGGGGGGGACTGGGGGTGAACCCCTCCCGGTACTCACTGCGTTCCGTTGCTTTTAGGAGGGCTGGTCGGCCGCGGCGTGGCGTCAGGCCCTGGAGGGCCGGGTCCTCACAGTGGGGCCTCCGGATGGGTCTGTGGGGGCTTGGTTCCGCCGGCGGTGTATCGGCCGGTATAGCGGGGAGGTGCGCTGTGCGGAGGTGTCGGGCAGGTCGTCCCAGGCCAGGAGGGTGGCTGCCTCGCGTCTAGGCCCCAAGATGGCGCTGGGTGTACCGCGGCTCCGGTCTGGCGGCTCCGGTCCGGCGGCTCCGGCGGCCGAACGTGGGCGGGATGCAGATCCAGGTGCACCGGCAGGCCTCCAGGCTCCGGTGTTGGCGCAGAGGGCAGGCAGCTCCAGGCAAGGAGGGTGGCTGCCCCGCGTTCAGGCCCCAAGATGGCGCTGGGTGTATCGTGGCTCCGGCAGGTTATCGGGAGGCCTGGACGGCCGAGGTTGGGCGAAATGTAGATCCAGGTGGATCGGGAGGTATCCTGGCTTCGTTGCTGGTAGAGTGGGGCTGAAGTAAGGCCCGGATGGCTGTGGATGGCTGCAACAATTTTCTCCCTGGTCGGAGCTCAGCTCCCGCACGTCCTCTCTGTTGGACGGTCAGCCACGCCCCCGCAGTATACTTTTTATCATTAATTGTTCACACCAATTTCACACTGCAGCTGCTTTAATTATGTGGTAAAGCAATTCGTTCTCTTTATCCATATTAACACATACATGAGGTTTTTTCACTTATTTTCATCCTTTGGCGCTTTGGTTAATTTTTATATTTTTTCACAAATACTTCTGTAGCCCAGTCTGCAGCACTGACAGCAAAAGGATTCTGTGTCTTGCAGCGGAGGAGACTTTCACACAAGAGCAGCAACAGCAAGGGACTGTTATTGTAGAGCTGTGTACACCCAGTGTTGAGCCTGCCCTCTGCCCAATAGGAAGGCACAACGAATGTGCAACGCAAGGATTGTGAGGGGTGTAGTTCTGACAGACTGAGCTAACTTGGTGAGCTGGAAGGAGTAAACCGCAAATCCCAAAAAACACTGGGGCAAAGGGGAAAAATAGTTCTCTATTGTTTTCCTGGCCTTAATCCCAAAAAACACTGGGGCAAAGAGGAGAGATGCTTCTCTGTTCTTTTCCTGGCCTGGGGAGAAGAAGTCTGGAGTCTGCTCAGAGAGGACCGATTGCACATCAGGCTTCTAGCAAATTTCTCATCCTGCACATGAGAGGCACAGCAACAGGCATTCTGGGACATCAGAGAGCACCATAGATGCTGATAGAGCTTGCTGCCTGATCAAGGGGGAGGGATGCTGCAATCACTGACCGGCTCTGTTTCACTAAGGATACAAAGGTAGACCACCTGCTAACACTAGAAGTTGGTGAGAGGCTGCTGGCCAAATCCACAGTACAAAAGAAGGACAGTGTTGCCTATGAGAGCCAGTGACTTTATCAGAGTTTAAAGGGACCAGAGTTGGTGTCATCGTCAGTGCTCTAAAAGAACATTGTCCTGAGCCCTCTGACATAACAGTGGGGCCCCAACGAGCTAGTCAGCAGAAGAGAGTATGTTACAGACTGCTGAACTAATAGAGTGGCCTAACTGACAGAGGGTTTAGAAGACGTGGCTCTCTACACCCATTGTTTGTTTTTACAATATATTTCTGCCTGCTGTTCACCTATTTCCAATTTATTCCTTGCTATAGTTTAACTGTTGGTTGTATCATTGTTGTTGTGTCATATCTCTTTTGTCACCAGGTTACTGCATATACATCTGCAATGAATATTCCCCACCCATTCGGTTGTGTTAGAATGTGTGGTGCTGTCTGCAGTCATAGGCACAGGAATAGGGGACCCAATACACCCGGTGGCCCCTTAGGGGGAAAGCGCTACACTTCTGTACAGTAACCATTCTTTCAATTAAATGTTAGTGTTGACCTCCTTCCATCTACTAAAATATTATTTCACCAATAGTCATGCTCAAAACCATCCTTGTCCTTATTCTAGAACCACAGACAGGAAGACCTCTACTACAGAATTGTATTCATAAGCCAGACATTTAGATATTTGTGGCAATCTTTAAATTCAAACATAACTAATAATAGAAAAAGTTATTTTTGTTATACCATATATTATATTATACATTTCCTCCCTTTGGCTGCAGTCAGTTGTTTTTGGTTTAGAATTTAGTTTTGGAGACGGGTGAATAAAACAGGTCTGTTTTATTTTGGGTGTAGGAGCACTGTTGTGGTGTAACACTTTCTGTCCTATCAAGCAGAAAGTGCATTTTAGGCAACTAAATCATGAAAAGTTACTTATTTGGAGATCTGCATGTTAAAACACTTCTGGGTTGATTTACTAAAACTGGAGCGTGCAAAATGTGGTGCAGCTCGGCATAGAAC
This sequence comes from Lithobates sylvaticus, assembly GCA_028564925.1. Taxonomy (NCBI): domain Eukaryota; kingdom Metazoa; phylum Chordata; class Amphibia; order Anura; family Ranidae; genus Lithobates; species Lithobates sylvaticus. The sequence continues at coordinate 107,492,876 of CM053026.1, forward strand.
TCAATCAGCTTCCAAGTTTTTTTTTTTTAGGTGAAGCTTAATTGAACAAGCTGAAGTTAGAAGCTGATTGGCTACCATGCACAGCTGCACCAGTTTTTGCACTCTCCAGTTTTAGTAAATCAACCCTTTCCCGTTGCAGAGCAAGCCACTGCCTTGGGGTTGGGCTGCCTATCAAGTCTATCAGAAAAACAACCTAATGGTCAATTAAAGGAGAACACATGGCAGGCCGACAATGCTTATAATAATTGTGAGGCAGGGACTTAGGCGGACCATGGGTTGCAGGAAAGAAATTCGCTAGATTCCCCCATCAACACAGACAGTGTTGATGCGGCAATCCTTCCTGCCAGGCAATTGTGTTCGCCTGGCGGGTGGGGAGGGGGGGTCAGGTGGGAGAAGCCAGTGATTATCGATAGTGGCTATAGCAGAATAGCAGATTGATAAACCAGCCGAGTATGGAACCATGTATGGCCGGCCCTAGTGCTGTCTGCCTGCAACAGAAAATGCTGTGCCTGGCAGGATTCCCAGGTAAGAAACTTTTGTAACAGTTTTTCTACAAAATCAGTTTTCATAAAGCAGAGTTCTGCCCTCCCAGCAAATAATTAAATGTCAGCAGCTACACATACTGTAGCTGCTGACTTTTAATATTAGGACACTTACCTGTCCTGGAATCCAGTGATGTTGTCACCCCAGCTGATGTTTCCACTGGCTCTCGGGTGCTGCCCCCGCCATTGTCTGCAAGGGAAACAGGCAGTGAAGCCTTTGTGGCTTCACAGACGGTTCCCTACTGCAGATGTGCAAAGCGCACTACGCTTTCTGAATGACAGTGTGCCGCGGCACGATCTTCCAGAAGTGGGGACAGGTACCTGTCAAAAACAGGTACCCGCTCACCCCAAAAGGTGCTAAATTTGGTCCCAAAGGGGAGGAGGAGTCAGATAAGCGGAGCTTCCACTTTAGGGTGGAACTCCGCTTTAAGAAAACTATATACAGCGGGATGTGCTGACCATTTAAATCTTTATGTTGCAGTAATCTACAGTACATGCGTTAATGCAATACGGTGCCATTAATTTTCAATAGCACCCCAACACACTTGTAATGCATTGTGCCGCAAAGCACCTTACTGCATTCAGATACAGATTTTTTGGGGGCTTTTGGTACATTGGCAAACCATTATTTTCAAATTTTAACACCTTGTATTGCCACACAAACAGATTCCTTAGATTTTTAGTTTGTGAAATGACAACAGAACAGTCATCAAAAAGAGTGTATAAAAGGGATATTATCAGTAATTTCTTATGGTGTTCTTGAGTGCTAGGTGCATTTTGAACCAGGGAGGTTTTCTTTACATGACTTTATCTCTGTGATACACAGTCCATGAAAGAAACATCAAAATGTTGCTTTTTATGGTATTGTACTAAATTTTTTTTGTTATTTTAATGTGCGATTAAAATCCTTATCTAGAGAATCAGTCTTAGGTGATGCATTGTAGTGTTATGCTTGTTCCAGAAGGCACTATGATTGTTAGTTGCAGTGAGAAGTTTTGTGGTTGATTATGTCACTGCATCAAATAGTGGCACATGAATCACGTTCAGGTGTCTAAGCATCGGTATTGGTTGCCACATTGTTATGTTATGAACACTAGACGATCACCTCATCGGAGAACGTCAGTGCTTCAGATGCTAATGTCTACAAGCGATTATGTTCTTTCTGAAAACTATTAGCGCAAAAGATATTGAGATAAAAGTGTGCTCCAAGGGGAAGCATTTATTTCTAGACATAACATTCTTGTCTATGTATTTCAAATCCAAGACATAGCTAAGAGCCCATAATGACTACAGTGATCGCTAGCAAAGGATTCTTAATTTCAAATCTTTCACTAAAACAAAAATAAAAGCCACAGAACATTATCATGGTCCCACACTTCTCTATGAGAGTATCAGCTTCTGGACACTTATAGAGAAATATTGAAGCTGAGAGAATAAGTATCAAGTCCACTCATCATTTGTAACCACCAAAAGTGCACCTAATAGAGGCGGTTCCCTACAAATATACTACTGCTCCTCTCACTGGCGCTTGGGCCTTGGACGTACAGGCTTCAGTTTTTATAAGAACGGTATGTACAACAAGATATTACATTGCATGGGTAAAGCTTTCTACAAGCTTCAAGTAGCTTTGTTGAATCAATTTTGTTTGGTTGTAACGTTGCACGTCCACGCAATTTTGTTTGGTTGTAACGTTGCACGTCCTTTAACCACTTCAGCCCCGAACGATTTTACCCCCTTCCTTACCAGAGCACTTTTTGCGATTCGGCACTGCGTCGCTTTAACTGACAATTGCGCAGTCGTACGACGTTGCACCCAAACAAAATTGACGTCCTTTTTTTTCCCACAAATAGAGATTTCTTTTGGTGGTATTTGATCACCTCTGCGGTTTTTATTTTTTGTGCTATAAACAAAAGAAGAGCGACAATTTTGAAAAAAAAAAATATTTTTTACTCAGTTTAGGCTATTCTTCTACATATTTTTGGTAAAAAAAAAACGCAATAAGCGTATATAGATTGGTTTGCGCAAAAGTTATAGCATCTACAAAATAGGGGATAGATTTATTGCATTTTTTATTTTTATTTTTTTACTAGAAATGGCGGCGATCTGCGTTTTTTTTTCGTGACTGCGACATTGCGGCGGACACTTCGGACACTTTTGACACATTTTTGGGACCATTCACATTTACACAGCGATCGTTGCTATAAAATTGCAGTGATTACTGTGTAAATGTGACTGGCAGGGAAGGGGTTATCACTAGAGGGTGCTGCAGGGGTTAATATGTGAGTGATTCTAACTGTGGGGGGAGGGGACTCACAAAGGGGAGGAGACCGATCGGTGTTCCTCGGTACTGGGAACACACCATCGGTCTCCTCTCCACTGACAGGACGTGGATGTGTGTTTACACACACAGCTCCACTGTCCTGCTGTTTTCCCGGGCAATCGCGGGTGCCCGGCGAACATCGCGGCCGCCGGGCATGCGCACCGGGTCCCGAGCGGGAATGGGGAGAACGTCATATGACGTCCACCCAGGATGGGAGATCCACCTTGTGGACGTCATATGACTATGGGTGGGTAGTGAAGTGGTTAAAGAGGGACTTGACTCACTTCACCCCCCACCCACATATTGTTTTAAAGCCTAACTCCAGGTTTACGTCTACTTTAAATAGTTAGTTTGGGCCAAGCCGGCTCAAACAAACGATTTCCTTTACTTATATTTAACCGCTTCAGCCCTGGAAGATTTTACCCCCTTCCTGACCAGTGCACTTTTTGCGATTCGGCACTGCCTCGTTTTAACTAACAATTGTGTGGAGGTGTGACGTTACAACCAAACAAAATTGATGTCCTTTTTTTCCCAAAAATAGAGCTTTCTTTTGGTGGTATTTGATCACCCTGCGGTTTTTTTTTTTGCGCTATAAACAAAAAAAGAGCACCAATTTTGAAAAAAACATTTTTGCTATAATACATTTCCCACAAAAATACATAAAAAAAACATTTTTTTTCCTCAGTTTAGGCCGCTATGTATTGCTATAGGCATATGGGGATCTTTGGAGGCGGTTATGATTAACAGTGATATCACCTAGTGACAAATCTATGGTATGGTGTCCTATGGAGATTGTACAGTTAACGGTGGGTTAACTGGGAAGTTGTGACATGGAGGTATCTAAGGAGAGTGGGTTTGTCCCTGAGCCAGTGTCTTGCAGCTGGGGACTTTTCAGTGTTCCTCAGATACAGAAACAATGGTTGATCCTTCTGTGTATGGATGAGCTCAGGCGTGTTCGCAACTCGACGTGCCTGCGTCCGCCAGGAAGCTGACACTCCGCTGCGCTAATCACAGATAGTGAAACATTTCCCTGCACATTTCAGCTGCACAGATGGGTAAATGTCTCACTACCTGTGATTAGCGCTGTGGAGTGTCAGCTTCCTGGCGGGCGTGGGCACGTGGAGTTGCGAACACATTTGAGCTCATCCTTACTTCTGTGCCTTCAAAGATCATCAACCTCAATTATTATTGTTTATCCTTATGGTTCTGTTTAAAGGAATGTTTAACTGTTGGTTATTTGTTACTAAATGGCCACTATGGCCAATTTTCATCCAAATCAATGTTGGTCTGATCATTTAGGTATAACTGATATAGGGATGGTGAGCATGGTGGTTTGATGGAGTAAACGGTGACATCTGTTTTACCCTAGTCATGATTTATGAATTGTATAAAGGAAGTTGAAGTTTTAATCTTCTATATAAGGCCTGGTTCACACCTATGCATTTTTTAGCGCGTTTTCAGTTTTGCAGAAACACACTACAGTCCATTTAACATGGTTTCCTATGGATGTAGTTCACATCTGTGCATTTTATGGAAAGGGCCAGGGACTTTTTTCTGGTTTTTGGTTCCATAGACCAGTGTTTCTCAACTCCAGACCTCAAGGCGCCCCAACAGGTCATGTGTTCAGGATTTCCCTCAGATGAAACAGCTGTGGTAATTACTAAGGCAGTGAAACTGATCAAATCACCTGTACAAAATAATGCAAAGCCTGAAAACATGACCTGTTGGGGCGCCTTGAGGATTGGAGTTGAGAAACACTGCCATAGACATCAATGGATGAAAAGCATGTATTGAAAAATGCAAAATGCACCTGCAATATGCAAACGGCAACCTACACAGGTGTGAATCAAGCCTAAAGGTGTGGCATTGTTGAGCATTTTTACAACTTTCAAAATTCCATAGCTTGGTTATGTTAGATCTATGTGAAAATAAAGAAAATATCTGAAAAAAGAAAACAAATCGAATCACGAAAACCCAGCGCTCACCCTGGAAGCAGCCATTATGGGATCATACTCCTCCCTAAGCAATGTGGTGTTCAGAGGGCCGAGATCTCACCCTGGCATCACGGAATTAATGCGCACAACAATCTCGGTATGGCACAGGGCTAGGACCAGCTTTAGCTCCCCCGGGACATTCTCCCCTCATATTCCCCTCTGAGGCAACCCCAATCTCCCACATATGAACAAAATTCCAGATCCACAGCTATGGGCAGGAAAGGGGATAGTGAAACTAAAGTACAGAGTCACCAGCAGTATACTGAGATCGTTCTCCGATCTTAAGGATGCTTACTCATTACCGTGTAATGGGTGGATGCTGTTCCGCTACTTTCAACTCTGCCATGCATATAGGAAACAGTTCCCACCATCTCTTACCCTAGAATCAGACTCTATGGAGGGGCTACTTATTGCAAAGATTATAGACAAACCCTTATCCTCCCTATATTTCTGTCTGTCCATAGCTCCCACAAAGAAACTGGAAAAAACCTTGGACAAATGGAGGGTGGACATTGCTGAACTGACAGAGGATGAATGGGAAACATGTGTATTCTCCTTTGTCACCAATATGATCTCAGCTAGAGACTGCTTCATGCAGGTCAAGTTCATCCACAGAGCCTATTATACTCTGAAACGACTGAAAATTATGAATCCTAATACCCGGTAGCCTTTCCCAGATGTGACTTGAGAGGTGCCTCCTTCTTTCACATGGTCTGGTCTTGCCCCCACCTCGAGGAATATTGGTCGGGGATAGTGGATGATCTTGTCCAGATTACCTCCCGAGATTTAGGATCTGACCCTAAGCCGATGCTGCGTAATGTCTTTAACTCTAGTGTTCAGGGCAGACAAATCAGATTATTCCTAAGCTATGCCACATTCTATGCAAGTAGGGAGATATTCCTCCATGGGAAGGATGCTACACCTCCCACGGTGTCCTCATGGCGCTCAGTTCTGAACTCGGTGCTGCCACTGTACAAGATTACATATACTAATCGAAACTGCGCTAGCAAATTTGACAAAATATGGTCGGGATTGATAGATGCTTGGGGAGAGTTCTTAGATGACAATGGACCACTGGTATGCTCTCCCGACCGATTTTAACCAGCTACACTATGTAATCTAATCATTTAGATGAGGTCCCTCCTAAATTACCCCCCCCCCCCCCCTGGACCTCCTTATGCAACTATGTTGAATTCTGCTACTAAACCGGTATCTTAGGCCCCTTTCACACTGAAGCGTTTTTCAGGCGCTACAGCACTAAAAATAGCACCTGTATAGCGTCTGAAAAAAGCGAGTCCTTTCACTCCAGTGTGAAAGCTGGAGGGCTTTCACACTGGAGCGGTGCGCTAGCAGGACTTTTTTTACCGCATCTTTGGGGCGGTGAAGGAGCGGTGTATTCACCGCTCCTAAACTGCTCCTACCTATTGAAATCAATGGGGCAGCGCGGCTATACCGCTGCAGCGGCGCTTTGCGGGCATTTTTAGCAGAATACCGCTGCTAAAACGACGGTAAAGCAGCGCTAAATATAGCGATGCTTTACCGCCGAGGCCCGCACCACCCCAGTGTGAAAGGGGCCTTATTGTTATACTATGCAATGATTTTGCTCATCTCTCTCCTGTGAATGTTAACAAACCAGTTTTTCTATGTCAACCCATACAATAGTGACTAATTGTGTATGTGCATCGCTTGTACTCTAAAGATCTGAATGAACATTTTTCTTGTTAAAAAAAAAAGCTGCAATATATTTTTTTGTTTTGTTTTTGGGTCTAGGTAATCTTTATTTTTTGTTTTGAATACATTTGATTTTGGCTCAGTACAATCTTAAAGTATTGTCCGGCATATTTCCTGTCTTCTTTTTGAACAGACTACATTTTTGGACAGACTCAAATTTTGCAGGCTGTATGAGGTGATTCCTACTGAACACACCCACATACAATCAGACACAAAAGCTGGGAATAAAGCAGGTGCAGGGGATTGGGTTTCAAACTTCAGTGCAGGTGCTTTGCACAAAGAAATGCCAAGTGGTCATTTCCTGACATTTTGTCAGCTCACCTGTGAGTCTTTTTTCTTTCTGTCTAGAGTTGGTGATTATGGTCCTTAGTGATTTAAATAATGCTTCAGCATAGCGTGCCTGTCAGAAATAAAAGAGCTCTCCAAAAGTTTATTGTTGTGGTCAATGGGTAGCTGAGTATAAAATGGTTAAAACCAAAAGAAAAGCTTTTTTTTTTTAAGCGCCAGGCCTTTAAAAAGATCTAGCCTAGCTTATTTTTTTATGCTGGCCTATGTCCATTTGGCTTTTGTCCACATTCTGTAAGCATTTTGTAGCCTGCGGTTTACACCGGCTTGCTGAAAACGCCGACACTCCAGTTGCTGGCACATAATTAAACTGATTTGTGGTTTGACCATTGGAACTGCAGTACACAACTGTGACCAAATATGCTACACACTAACAAAATAATGCAAACTCCTTCCAAGTGTTTTATAGCGCACCAATGTACGGGGCAGTTTGGAAAACCTTTCTTCTAATTCTTGAGCAGTGAGGTCCATGCCCTCAAACTGCATTTTTTTCTGGAATTACAGGAGTCACTGCCATGCTCCAATTGTTTAGCTCTCTCCAGTCTGTTTTATAGCTTAAGGTTAATTATACTGAATAGCGAGTTTTCAGTAAAGCTGGCTAGGTATAGTGAAACCTACACCCAGTCTCGCTCACCTGTACTCACATATACACATTGACGTACTCAACACATAGATTTACGCTGACTTGGTTTACTTTGGCAGTAAGTGGACTTGACTTGAAATGACATTAGTCTGCTTGTCTAATTTTTGAGTTTTATTCACACAAGACAGTATTAGAATGTTACGGAGGGAGGGATATATTAGAGTTTCATAGTTTGAGTGGTGGTAGATTTTGATCCATAGAGATTATTATTCATATACGTATAAAATATTGTGGATTTGCATATAAAATATACACTATATTGCCAAAAGTATTGGGACGCCTGCCTTTACACATACATGAACTTTAAACTCCCTGGCGGTATTCCCAAGTGTGGCTCGGGGTTAAATTTCAGTACCATTAGCAGTAACCCAGAGCCACACTCGGGATTTCATTGCAGTATCCTGGTGCAGTTATATACCTTGTCCCCAGGGTCCTGCGATGTCCCCCCGCTGTGTCTGCGGGCTCTGTCCTCCGCCCAATGCCTCTCTGTGCTCCGTTTCCCTGCGAGCGTACGGGGGCGGAGCCCAGCGGCAAATTAAAAAAATTGAAAATTCATAACACATACAGAACAGTGTAATCTTACAGATTACATTACTGTATGAAATCATTTCACATTCCTTTTGTACCTAATGCTTTGTCCAATGCCCTGCATGCAGTTTTATATTATATATATATATATACTGTTCTTTCTGCCTGGAAACTTGAGATTGTTTATAGCAACCAAAAAGTGTCCCTTTAGGTCAAACGTGGTTTTAGACCAGCTAGAAGTGAGCAATAGTGAATTGTGGGGAAATTTATTTTATTATTATTATATTATTATTTATAGTTATTTATTATTATAATTTATGATTTTGTGTTTCAAACTCTGTTATACCCAGGATGTCTACTAGACTCTTGTTTGGACAGATTTAAGTGTGTTATTGCTAAGAATTACAATATAATATATATACAATATATATGAATATACAATATAAAACGCCAAATTTTTATGCAAAACAATTGTACCGCTTTGATAAGCAAAAATCTGATATAATCATACCGCCAGGGAGGTTAATGGAATCATAGTCTTAAGGCCCGTACACACGATACGAAAATCGGAAGTAAAATTTTGTTCGATGAGCGATCTTCCGATTTTCGGATCGTTAGTATGGTGCTTTCGACAGCCGATCCCGTTTTTTGGAAGGACCGTTTCATTTTTAGAAACAAATCCTTCTGCTCCTCTTCCCTCCTCCATTGTCCCTCTTTTGATCTAATCCTCTATGAAGAAAGTTATACTACATTAAACCTTTCTGCCAACCTCTAAATTATGTCTTCCGTTACACTTGTGGTTTTAACCAACCAGTTTTTTTCATATTTTTGATTCCTATTTTGCATAACCAGGGGTTTGGCAGGGGGGTGTTCTTTGTCAAAATACTTCATGTTGAAAGGTGTCAGTTTTGGGTGGAAGATAATGAAGGGCTTATCTGCTCCATATTTTTTTTTTTATTTACAATAGGTATCTATATAGTACTGACAATATATGCAGCACATTACATACTGTAAATTCACTTCACTCCCTGTCCCCAAGACGCTTACATTACATGCATACACACACTAGGGCAGGGGTAGGCAACCTCAGCCCTTCAGCTGTTTTGAAACTACAAGTCCCATGAGACATTACAAGACTCTGACAATCACAGGCATGACTCCTAGAGGCAGAGGCATTATGGGATTTGTAGTTTAACCACAGCTGGAGGGCCAAAGTTGCCTACCCCTGCACTAGGGCCAATTAGGAAGGGAGCCAGCTAATTTACCAGCATGTCTTTGGAATGCGGAAGTGTTGGAAGAAATTTTGTAAGCACAGGGAAAACATGCAAACTCAATGCAGACAGTGTTCTGATTAGGGACCCCGGTGCTGCAAGGCATAAATACTAGCCACTAAGCCACTTTGATCTCAAGTTCTATTTTCTAATTTTTTTTAATACTTTGGATATTCCAGTACAGTAAAATTAAAGTGTATGTCAGGACAAAATAAAAATACAAAAAAACGGCAATTTATTCACATCTTCCCATGTTTTATCCCTTTAGAGATCTTGCAAGTACAGAATAATGTCTATTGATCTGCCAGAAATGCACTTAGCTCCTAATTTCCTGTTGTGGGCTGACAGCATACAACATTTTTGTGGGCTGGTTGGTATCAGCCCTGCTCAGTTGTCTATTCCTGCATTTTAATTCCTCCTACTGTCCTCATCTTTACAACATAATGACTGATTGATCAAAAGCCCATATACGTACTGGGAAAGCTAATTAGACATTTTAAAATATCAGAGGAAGTGTGTTGAGCAGCCAGGGTGTCCTGGCACCTTCAGGGATGCCTTGGCAAAATGCCTAATAATTGCTCAGCAATTCTGTACAAGCCAATGGGTGGATCAAGCCTGTCTTATAGTTACCCAAAGCTACAGGTTTTTATTGTGCACCATTACAACCTTCTACCCACTGGCATCCTACCAACCAATGACGTCATCAGTTGATAAGGAGGACGTCGGACGTTTGCACAGCATCCTTGTTTGCCTCTCCCCTGCACCTCTCTGTCAGCATTTGGGTAACAATAGGAGGGTAAAGGAGAGAAACTGAGTGAGAAACATTGAAATAGTAGTCAGTACCTGTGTGCAAAGGTGTATTTGCTTTGGAAGAATAAATCATCTCTAATGTTGGGCGTCCAAGTGTGTGGATATTGCTACGTTACGTAAAACTATTCATTTCATTTTTTACATTTTAGAATGAGGACATGAGCGTCCGCAGGTAGGGGTAAGGGGGGGCAAGTGCCCCCCTGGAATCAGGGATCAGATCAGGAGTGATAACCCCCATCACCCCTCACCTCTCTGTCACCCTCTCTCTCTCTCTCTCTCTCTCTCTCTCTATCGCTTTCTCACCACTCTGTCTTTTTAACCCCCCCTCTCTCTGTGTCAACCCCCTCTCTCTCTCTGTCACCCCCTCTGTCTCTTTCTGTCTCCCACATGTATACAGTTTCTAAAGTCTCTTATGCCATGTCCGCAGTCTCTTGAGCCATGTATGCAGTTTCTGGTCATCTCTTGTGCCATGTCCGCAGTCTCTTACAGTCTCTTGAGCCATGTATGCAGTCACTGACAGTCTCTTGGGCCATTTATGCTGTCTCTCACAGTCTCTTGTGCCATGTCCGGAGTCTCTGACAGTATCTTGGGTCATGTCCGCAGTCTCTGAGAGTCTCTTGGGCCATGTCCGCAGTCTCTGACCATCACCTGTACTACGTCTGCAGTCTATGACCATGATAATGACATTGTCGAAAATGGGTCAGAGCATGGGTGACCTTAAAATGATGCCCCCCCTGAAAAAAGTTCTGCGGACGCCCATGAATGAGGAGCCTTGAGATTGTGCAGAATTTTAAAGAGTGCCTTGACTAAAAAAAAGGTTAAGAAACACTGGTGTATAGGATATGGGAAAACTCTAAATTTCTGAAACGATCAACTTTTTTTGTGCTTATCAGATACAAGAAAACTCTTCCAATTGTACATTTAACAGGCCAAAGGGGAGCAAATGAGAGAAAATAGTTGTTAGCGTTATGTTGCTGTACTGTACTGTCATCTTGCATTATTATGCATATGTACCAAGAATGTCTGTTCTTAGATGCACCCTATAGCTCTCACTGCAACTTTGTGTTATGCTTGCAGTAAAAACTGTGTAAAGTGATGCATATGAACACATAAGTAAATCAAAGACAAAAAAATAAAAAATAAAAGAAGAGTAACAAACGCTCTACAATACCATTGTCATCTACCTTATAATTAATAAAGTCACATACATGTGCCACATATGATATGCGGATTCCTACGAGTCCTGACTATATAGATTATAAAAGTTCCTTCCTTATTATGGAATGTAACTGCTTCATTAGAGAACAGCTCCCTCTTGTGAAAGTCTGTGTCGTGTCTAGGCCATGAACAGTAGGTGTTAACAGAGCCAGATGTTTAGTTCACTTGCTAGATGTCTGTATATGCTGTTTCTGTGGTAGCTTTATAATTAAGTTTTAATATTTCAACTACAATTTAATAATTATCTAATCACTTATGTTTTAACAGGTATGACATCTGTACGTACAAAAACAAGCCATGTGGTACTCTAGGTAAGTGTCCTGGGTACTTCAAAACACCACAATGACAAATGGTTGGGTTGGTGAAATTATCTTGATGAATCTTTAGTCATGCATATGATTCAATGTATTCCTATATTTATAAATGTAAAACTACCAGGAACCAATGCTTTAATGCATGTGAAGGACTAACGGTATCTTTCCCTTTGAGGGGTCCTATTAACTGACTGTAGCATGAAATAAAAAAGTTGATTTCTGCAAATGGATAAAACAAACTGCCATGTTGTGTTGCAACTGTAAAATACACTGATCAGCCATAACTTTACCACCATTGACAGGTTAAAAAATAAGTAAATCTTTCTTCCCAGAATCATACTTACCTAGGTGGATGCAGCATCGCTCCGATGCTGCTTCTGTCCCCTACCAGCTCCAACACTGAGAACCGAGCGATCAAACACAGCTGGTCGCTCAGAGCTCCCCAAGCAGAGAGCTGGTGACTGTCAGTCATCGCTCTCTGCTCTGCCCCCCTGTGCTCACTGGAGCACTGGGCTGTGGAGGGGCGGGAGTTGCCAGCTCAGGTTCTCAGCGGCTCACTGAGAGGCTGAGCCGGGCTGGCTGGCTCTGTGATGTAAGTCGATACTGGGCTTCAGCCCACTGTCTACTGAAAATGGGTCACAGGAGAGCAGAACGAACTGCACTCTTGTGATCCACAGAAGTACAGCCAAACAAGCTTTGGCTGTACTTCTCCTTTAAGTGATTCCTTGAAGTTGATGTGTTAAAAGCAGAAACAATGGACATGCTTCTCTGTGTCCACTGCCAAAAGTGTCTACAATGGGCACATGAGCATCAGTGGTCCACAGAGCAATGGAAAAAGGTGGCCTGATCTGATTAATTCATGTTTTCCTTTACATCATGTGGATGAACGGGTGTGTGTGCATCGCTTACCTGGGTAAGAGATGGCACCAGGATACAGTATGGGAAGAAAGCAGGCCAGCAGAGACAGTGTGATGCTTTTAGCAATGTTCTGCTGGGAAAATTTAGGTTCTGACATTCATTTAAATGTTACATGTACCACCTACCTAAATATTGTTGCTAATTACACCCCTACATGGAAATAGTATTGCCTGATGGCAGTAGCCTCTTTCAGCAGGATAATGCGCTCTGTCATTTTGCAAACATTTTTAAAAAAATCCTTTGAGGAACACAACAATGAGGTTTGAGGTGTTGAAGTTTCATCCAAATTCTCCAGATCTCAACATCTGTGGGATGTGTACGTCCGATTCATGGCGACTCCACTTCTCAAGTTGCAGGACTTAAAGGATCTGTTACTAATGGCTTAGTGCAAGATACCACAGTATACCTTCAGGTGTCTAGTGGTGTCCATGCCTCGATGTGTCAGGGCAAAAGGGGCTGTTTTGGTGGCAAAAGGGGATCTACTCAATATTAGGTGTGTCGTCAAATCAGACAGCTTTGACTGTACACTTTCTTTCAACATTAGTAAAGCCTTAATTTTCCTGACTTTCAAGTTAGCCATTGCCTTTGTAACAGTACCAGCCATAACAATGTGTTATTCGAGTCTAAATTAGAGTACATCTTAGAGAGGGACCACCATTGGTGTCCACTTCTAAGTGCCGGTTAGCATGTGTGTGGTGCAGTTTTTGCACTTTGCGTTTTTTACACACTTATAGCTATTCTACCATTGAATTCTATGAGAACGCACAATTTGATTAAAGCGCATCAATGATGCAGCATTCAGGATGTGTTTTCAACAAAACATGTGTTTTCATAGACTTTAATGGTATCATGGCTACAAATGCATGTTTAAAGTGCCTAAAACATGCATAAAAATTAAACGCACATAAAATGCACTGCACACATGTGAACCTGTCAACATGTGCCCTAGGGGAGTGAAAGGCTACTGTGTCTGGCTGCAATGTATCATGCAAAAGTCATTCATAGCAAATGTTTTGTCTTTTCAGTTATTTTTATATATACATATAAAAAGAATATTGTAATCAGTTAAGTGTTAATGTCTTAAAAAAATTAATAAAAGGATAGTTGGCTTCAAAAATTGTGGTGTTAAAGTGGTAGTAAACTGCCACTGGAACAAAAATGTATTGGGCCCCCCTGTACGGTTAAGTCATAATGTACTAGTATGCACCGCATTCTAGCACATTATGACAGATTTACCTGTAAAGCGGATCCCTCCCGCGCAGCACTGTCACAGATACCTGGCGCTGCCATCTTCACCCGGTCTTCCTTTTGGGTTTGTGCGCTCCAGCTGTGTGAATGGCTGGAGCCACGGTGACATCACTCCCACAAACGGAGCCCTGAAAGTACGGCAGGGGTATGCTGTCCCTTCAGAGCGCACGTGCCGGTGAGGTCACTGGCACCATCACTTGTGAATATATTGGCTCACCTGTAGGTGCAAGTTCAAAAGTAGAGTTTACCTCAACTTTAAGGGATATTAGGGATGCTTTTCTTGTTATTAAATGTCAGTCAGTAAGGTGTGTTGTTTGTCCCAATTGCCATTAATCATATAGGGTCATTTCTCATTAGAAGATGAGGGAAAGTTGGCATGGAGAAGATAAAATGCCTGACTATTCATCAAACCGCTTGCTTAAGTTTTCGAAGTTGGAAATATCACATTAATGAAATGTGTTTTTATACTTTTGTGATATTATACATTTTTTGTAAGGCATCCATTGATACGGTTCCAGTAGTGTAAAGACATTAGCAAGTCTTATTAGACCTTTTTGTCCACCATTAATTCCATCTGAATATGTTTCTAGGGTGAAGTTGGGATTTATGAGTATAGAAGTTGATGAGGATTGAGAATATTCAAAGTATTGGGAATTTAGTCTATCCCACAATGCCAAATAGTGGGATAGAGAGGGACTGAGTATGGCACATTTGTGATTAGGTTTGATCCACATTAATATATCTATAGGGAGTGGGTCCATAGAAGTAAAAAAAATTTGGTATAAAGTTGCAGTAATTGAGTTGGTTGCGCTGATTAAAAATATTTAAAAAAGATTTGACCATACTAAACTTTAAGTGTAAAGGGTTTGTTTATTAGTTCTTGGTTTTGAGTTTTCCCTATATGAATTTGAAGAGTTTAGATTAAAAAGAATCTAAATCTTTTCTAAGGCCGGCCATACAGGGTTTGAATCTTGGCCAGTTCAGCAGGAACCAGCTGAGATTTGAACCATTAATAGGCAGGCTGAATGTACCAAGTTGATCGATCGATCAACTTGGGTACAACTGGCCTGACAGATTTTCTAACGATCATCGGTAGAGGCTGGAAATTATCACTGTCCTCTCCCGGCAGGGACAGCTTTTCCCGTTCGCCCTTGACGAGCAGACAATGGCTCGGCAGGAGGGATTCCCCTGTCAACACGGTCTGTGTTGATGGGGGAATCATGTGAATTTATTTTCTGCAACCCGTGGTTGCAGGAAAGAAATGCACACCATGTATGGCTGGCCTTAGACTATACATACTAAAGTATTTGCATATTGTAAACAAACAATAAAATCACTTTTAAACAAGCCCTCATTCATCTTTGTAGCTATAGGCTATGTGAGGCAATTCATTCCAGATTTTACAACAGAGACACTGAGATATCAGCTATATGTAAATACACACTAGATGCTTCTAAGCTGTTAGAAACCAACTAAAAACCAACTCTGGAGTCTGTTTTGTGGTCTTTGGGGATCTTTGAGAATGAATTACACACACAGTACTCACAGTGGTGGTTCACATCATAGCCCACTGCGCTGAAGTTAAGTACTGCCACTTCAATGTAGCACCAACACATGTGGTGTAAAGGAATCCTTACTGCTTCTTAAAGCGGACCTTCACTAATTTTTTTAAATTTCCATCTATTAAATCTTCTCCCCTTGTTGTTTAACTTTGGATAGTAAAACTTTTTTTTTCTGCCAATAAATACCTTATACAGCCCACTTCTTGTTTCTTGTCTGGTCATTAGCCTAGGCTTATGACATCATGCACAGCTCTCTCTCTCTCACTCTAGTGAGAGTTTGCCAGGAAGGCAGGGGGCTTGAATCATAAGAGGGCCAATGAAAGCTGCAGGGTTGCAAAGCTGGAGGTGTATGTCTGTGTAAATCCAGGAAGTGAACAGGCAGCAGCTTCAGCTGCCCATAGTTAAAATGGCTGCAGCCAGACTCAGTGGAGGGAGATTTCTGCAGCATATTTGGCAAGTGCAGAATCACAGTATATATAAAATAATATGCAAAGTGGTTGGAGGGAAGCTTCAGAATGGCAAAGATTATTTTATTACAAATTATGTGAGCAGGCTGCAGTTCCTCTTTTAAGAAAATGTAAATATATAGAGTCCATTGTCAGAGCTGGGACAAGGGGTGGACAGGAGTGGTATCATGTGAGGTGGGGGGGAACTACGTTGTGTGTTGGGAGGAGACATTTGGGGCTGTGTGCTAGGAGTGGTGATTCAGAGGAATTTGTGTTGGGAAGGGGATGAAAGAGCAGTATTTCTGCTAGGAGGGTCGATTTTGGGGGGGGGGGGTGTGCAAGAAGAGGCAATATGGCAAAGGGGGAGGGGATTTGTGCTAGGAGGAGAATTTTTTTTTTTTTTTTGCTATAGGTGACCTTATCCCAGCACTGTCCATTGTCTGGGCACATGGAGACAAAGGACTCATTTACATCAGGCACACTCTTCACCTCTCTAGGTTTTACAGGTGAAACTATATTCAGGGGAGTGTACGTTTGGTAGAGTATACATTACAAATTGTTGATTTTATAGGGCCTCTGTATTCTTGATATGCCAGCCTTTAAAGAAAAAAAAATCACAGATTCCTTTCATAGGAAGCATAGTATATGCCAATCAGATCATGCTCTTATTTCTTATTCCAAGTGCTGAACAATCATGGCATTGGCTCACTATGTCCTACGGCCATTCTGGTATTCAGTGATGGAGGAGTTCACTTGCCCCTTGGGAGTGTTCCCTTCCAAGTGTGTATTTTTCCAAGAAGCAAGACACACTAAATATGAATATATGGCCCTGACATTTGCTTCTGTTGTAAAATACAGCCGTCCCATTTTTTTCCTTGATTAAAATTAGTGTGTAAATCAGATTAGTTCAGTTGTTTTTGATCTTCGGACCACCAAAGCTGCATATTTTTTATTTTATTTGTGTTGGTGTCATGGAAGGTCTACAGAAATACTCTTGTTATAAGCTTTTGAGCTAAAGAATTCTGTCCAAAGTTGAATGTGAAGTCAAATGAAAAGCTTACTAGTAGCTTTGTTTGTGTTGCTGTGACTGAGGCTCCCCACTGACACTGAGTCTTTTAAAAGTGTGGGCTCAGTGTCACTTAACACAGTGCTGCCGGCAACGCAAAGGATTTTACCAAATATTTTATTTATTTATTTATTACAGGATTTATATAGCGCCAACAGTTTACGCAGCGCTTTACAATATAAAAAGGGAGACAATACAGTTATAATACAATAAAATACAAGAGGATTAAGGGGGCCCTGCTCAGAAGAGCTTACAATCTAATAGGGTAAGGCTGAGCCTGCATTTTTAGCAGGCTTAGCATCACTGAGGTGACTGCCTGTGTGTATTTACAAGATGCTACCACTTCCAGAGGTGGCCATATTTATTTTATTTTTTTACAGAAGGGTTTAGCTGGCAGTCCGATCACTATAACCCCCCACAATCTCAGGGCTTATTCACACCATAACACAATGCAACACATGTCCTAACTCAACACATCTACTGAACCTACGAAGGACCCCAAAGAGCCAGTCCTTAATGAACTTTAACCCAAAGAACAAGTCACCCCTGAACCTATGGAGGAACCCAAAGAGCCAGTCGCCACTAGGCTTCTGAAGGAACCCAAAGAATCCCCCCAGTAAGGTTTGTCCCCACAGCATGAACCAGCTGACAGTGACCACACAGCTGTGCTGGGATGAATATGGGTGTCACTCTGTCCCTGTCAGATATAAGACACACATCACGTGATGCGCCCTTGCCTAGTGACAGGGGGGATAGGTGGCCATATTTATTGTGGACCCCTGAGACGCTCCTAAATGGGACTAAACATTGTAAGAAGATCTCCCTGGAAGTGGCTGCAGGAGGTAGGAAGTGACTGGAATTCACCAGCGGGGTTTATTATGAATGTTAGGCAGTAGCACTGTGCAATCAAGTCAGTTAAAATTCTTACAATCTATATAACTGATCAACACCATGATGATACTCTTTCATTGTGGCAGTCATCAGGCTGGGAATTGGCTGGTGACAAGGCTGCTTTGTTTAACTTCAACAAAGAAAAGTGAGGTCACCAAACTATCTAAGCTGTTTGGAAAAGGTGCCTAGATCTGTGAGAGATGTGAATAGTGTCTGCCATTAGCTGCAATTACATATTATAACTCACCACCACATTTTTAGGAGAAAAACACTATTTGGGAAGACATTTGAGAAAAATATACTGGTCTCCATGCCTGGTATCAGCCTCCAGCTTCAAAAAAATTACTAGGATATATTTTAAAATTTGTTTTATAAAATGTAGAAAGGTTTGACTGTGTGGTCTGGAGATCTTCTTTAATAATTTGGCCCCTGCTAATATGTCCATTGACAGAATTTGGAGATTTTTGGCAGCCATCATCCACACATATGGAATGGTGCACATGATTCCCCTTCCTAGCACTCACTAGTTTAACTCACTGAAGCATTACCAACATTGTAGTTCACTTGTGAGTTGAACCCCATGTGACCCAATTGTCGCAAGCGATCCTCTCATTGACATGTTTGCGTTTATTGGATAGTGTTTACCACCCTATGCTATCACTATTCTCTCTGATTTCAGTAAAGTCATTTTAAACATGTGTTAAGCCCACAAAGAATTGGACATAATTTCAGACAGTAGATTACAACTTCGGCATCTGAGACCATCCAATTTTGTAAACTCTGGCATTTTTTTCACAGCCAGGAAGCCAAGCTCGTGCGTACAGCTGCCCGTTGACATGAATGTGTAAACATTTACCATTTTTGCGTAAAATAGAAAATGTTCTATATTTTGCATACGCCTGTACACTATACTCATGTTCATGCAATCACCTTCTTTTACCTGAATACAGCCAGGAATACAGCCATGCACAGCCATGTATGTAAATTGGTGGAAGGACACAGCACCTGGGTGTCAGAATTTACTGTATGTTGCACGGCTCAGAGGCCCATGTGCAATAAGCCTTAAGTGAAAGGCCTCCTTTTCTGGAGGAGCCGTAGGGTCCCAAGGAATCTTCATGGGGAAAGACTGCTCTAGATTGACAAATTTCATAATTGAAACTAATTTACAAAACACTACCATCTCGTCTCATATTAAGGACCTGCCGCTGTTTTGAAGAAATAAGAAAAAAAGAAAAAATATATTTAGTAATTTGCCTTTTTATCTGTCTCTTCCCTATTCTTTGCTGGCAGGCCCCTATCTAATGCCAGTGTCAGTCCATGCAAATGAAAGGGAGAAGACAGATTCCAGAGATATTCTAGTAGTTTTAAAAGAAAAATGGCCTCTGTCGCCGTAGCTTTGGAGAAAGAACTAAGAAGGTAATTAATAACAAATACATAATATTTTTAAATTCAGTCAGCCATATTCAGTTAATATTTCTTATTCTTTAACTGGATTTGTGGCCAGGCTAAGGACAGTCAAATATTCACATAATTCACCTTAATAAACCCACACTGACCTCTGTAGCTGCAGACACTGAGAAGCAATTCATCCTCAAAGTTTGCAACATACAATGCTGTGAAAAAGTATTTTCCCCTTTCTGATTTTTTTTTTTTTTGCATATTTGTCACACTTAAATGACTCAGATCATCAAACAAATTTTATTATTACGCTAAGATAACCCGAATAAATACGTAATGCAGTTTTTAAATTATGGTTTCATTTATTAAGGCAAAAAAGCTGTCCAAACCTGCCTTGCTTTATGTGAAAAACAAATCCCCCCCTAAACCTAATAACTGGTTGTGCCACCCTTGGCGGCAACAACTGCAATCAAGCATTTGCGATAACTGGCAATGAGTCTTTCACATTGCTGTGGAGCAATTTTGGCCCACTCTTCTTTGAAGAATTGGTTTAATTCAGCCACATTGGAGGGTTTTCCAGCATAAACGGCCTGTGTAAGGTCATGATACAGCATCTCAATTGTATTTAAGTCCGGGCTTTGATTAGGCCACTCCAAAACCTACATTTTGCTTTCTTTGAACCATTTGGAGGTGGACTTGCTGTTGTGTTTCGGATCATTTTCCTGCTGCATAACCCAAGTGCACTTGAGTTTGAGGTCACGAACTGATGGCCAGACATTCTCCTTTAGGATTTTTGGTAGAGCTCAGAATTCATGGTTCCATCAATTATGGTAAGTCATCCAGGTCCTGAAGCTGCAAAGCAGCTCCAGACCATCACGCTACCGTCACTATGTCTGACTGTTGATATGATGTTATTGTTATGAAATGCTGTATTAGTTTTATGCCAGATGTATCGGAATGTACACCTTCCATAAAGTAATTTTTTTGTCTCATGAGTACAGAATATTTGCCTAAAAGTCTTGGCGATAATCAAGATGTTTTTTGGTAACTGTGAGATTAGCATTCGTGTTCTTTTTGGTCAGCAGTGGCTTTGGCCTTGGAACTCTCCCATGGATGCCATTTTTGCCCAGTCTCTTTCTTATTGTTGAATCATGAACACTGATCTTACCTGATGCAAGTGAGGCCTGCAGTTCTTTAGATATTGTTCTGGGTTCTTTTATGACCCCCTGGATGAGTCATCGTCATGCTCTTGGAGTAATTTTTTGGAGTAAGAGTAGGCCAGACTCTTCTGGGAAGGTTCACCACTGTTCCAAGTTATCTCCATTTGTGGATAATGGCTCTCCTAGTGGTTCACTGGAGTTCCAAAGTCTTAGAAATGGCTTTAAAACCCTTCCTAGACCGATACATGTACATTACTTTGTTTCTAATCTGTTCTTGAATTTTTGTAGATTGTGGCATGATGTGTGGCTTTTTGTGATCTGTTAGCGTGCTTCACTTTGTCAGACAGCTTCTGTTTATGTGATTTCTTGATTCAACAGGTCTGGCAGTAATCAGGCCTGGGTGTGGCAAGTGAAATTTAACTCAGCTTTCCAAAAAATTGTGATTAATCACAGTTTATTCATGATTCAGCATGGGAGGGGGTAATTACTTTTTTACATAGGCCAGGCAGGTTTTTTACAGCTTTTGTCCCTTAACAAATGAAATAATAATTTAAAAACTGCATCTTGGATTTACTCGGGTTATCTTTGTGTAATATTAAAATTTGTTTGATTTTTTTCTTTCACTGTCAATGAAAAGAGCAATGGGAGAAGGGGGCACTTGGTATTGGTATCGGCACAGAAAATGACAGCCCTAATGCTAATACATAGAGC
The DNA here is from genome assembly GCA_028564925.1 of Lithobates sylvaticus. Lineage (NCBI taxonomy): Eukaryota > Metazoa > Chordata > Amphibia > Anura > Ranidae > Lithobates > Lithobates sylvaticus. Next base: position 107,513,992 of record CM053026.1, read on the forward strand.
ATACTTCACTCCTAAGAGACTTTTCCAGTTTGGACGGAGAACAGATGCCAATTGCCCCAGATGTCAGGATACAGGGGATTTACTACATATGGTATGGAGATCCCCAAAACTATTTCGTTATTGGACAGGGGTTCTCGATACCATAAATATAATTTATGAAATTAAGTTAGAAATGGACTCTAGACTATGTATCCTAGGACTGGGAGAGGGAACTAGTGGTACATCAAGAATAATTAAAGTAGTGATGAGATGCCTCTTCCAGGCTAGAAAAATGATAGCACAGAGGTGGCAAGCAAAGAACCCCCCCACGGTAAAAGAATGGATTAGCACAGTAACAGAAACGGTATGGAGGGAAAAAGTAGTATACACACAAAGAAGGAACTACAAGGAATTTGAAAAAATGTGGAAACCGTGGATGGAGAAGATGGGCTACCCTATATGAGGTATAAAGCAGGAGTAAAGCAGGAAATCCTTAGAAGTAATAAGAGAACATGATAATACCTAAAACATACTATATGATAGGGAATAGGGGGGATGGGCTGAGATGTTCAGGCAAAGGGAATGGGTAATAAAGGAGATAACAGAAATGACACAAGAAAATGTCCGCCCTCAGAATGTTTTTATGAATATGTAAGAATTGTTTTTCTTTTTTTGTGAATGATGTAAAAAATCGAATAAAGAATATTTAATATAAAAAAAAATTTGTTTGATGATCTGAATAATTTAAGTGTGAGAAATATGCAAAAAAAAAAAAAATCAGGAAGGGGCAAATACTTTTTCACAGCACTGTAACTACCGAAAGTAAAGGTGATACTTTTTTTTTTAGTTTTGGATAGAGTGGAGATGGATTAGAACACCTGTCGGGTGTTTATTGCTGTTTTTGCTCCAAAGGGAGATTCACCCCTTTGCATTGACAGTGAAAGAAAATCCTACATTTTGTGGTTGTCACCCTTACAGGAATGAAGCAAAAGAGGAAGTAAGAGGAAATCTCCCCAGGAGGGACACAGATGGCAATAAAATCCTGACAGAAGCCTAATCCTTACCAGCTCTATCCAAAACAAACTAAAGGATTGTGGCTGGAGTTGGTTTTTAAATGATGGTGTTTTTTTTCTCTTCCAATCCTTAAAATGGATAAAAAAAAAAAAAAAAAAACATTAAATCAACAAAGAATTTTCCAGAATTTATCAGGATACTATATTTTTTATATACATAATTCATTTTGAAATTATGTTCTTATTTATACAGCATTAATTAAAACTTGTAGAGATGCAATAAAGTAGGTCTGGGTAGTCACATGCACCCAAAGCTGCCTTGCATTATGCAGGCATGGTCCACCCTTGTCACTATCGGGAAACTGGTCAAGAGTAATGATATGCAGCCAACACTAGAGCAAGTAGTGCAGTGGGACATAACATTTCTGAAAGAGGTTGCAGGATTAGTGGCACTGAGGTGCAAAAAAGGATGAGAAAGGTATTATAGTAGTATAGTATAGTATTTTATGTAAAAACCAAAAAAGAAAAAAAAAACTGTATATGAGCACAGTGCTTTAGGGTTCAGATTTACTTCAATAAATTCTGAGATATCAGGATTTACCCCAATTGACTAGATAGCTATATCTGTTAAACGTTTGGTTATGACTTATTGAAAGATGTGTGTGCCAAAAATAAATAAGATGTGTACATCCTGCACACTCCATAGATTGTATTATCCAGGGGTCCACTATTTTATTTTTCTTCTTCTGTAGTTTCCTACAGAAAAAAAAAATAAAAAATCTGAAACACTAAACTCAAACAGATCTGCTTAGAAAATAATGTGGATACTTCCCTTTTTCCTTTTTTTTTTTTTCTGATTTTTGCTGCCTCAAGAATGTTAAACTAGAAATACTTTGTTGAATTCCCTCTTCTGGCTCAAGTTACTAGGTGGTCCCAAGTTACCAGAAGTAAAATTTATAAATCTAACCCCTAGTCTAGACATTTTCCAGCACTGACTGCAGTTCAAAAAATATTAATGTCTAGCCTGCAAAGTGAAATTCCCCCCAGTGATTTTGTAAATGGCTCGAAAGTTAACCTTTTGCCAACTGCTCCTTCTATATGTGGAGGTTATTAAAAAGAATCCAGGCATTTATAAGCCTGAAACACCTTGGCCTGACCCTTTGTGTCTCCTTCTGTTTATTTAGGCTTGGCCTCGGTGGCTGGAATGTGTGAGCCGGAGCGAAGTTGCAGCATTAATGAAGACATTGGCTTGGGTTCTGCATTTACCATTGCACATGAGATTGGTCACAAGTGAGTTGGAAAAAAAAATCAAAATATGTTATTATGCAATCTGTTTTACATTGTTCCAGAGAATTACTTCCATTTCCAGCTTATTCATTGCTATGCATTTCACTGTCAGCGTCCTTAGCTTGGTTTTCTTCAGTATCTGTCTAGCAGCCGCTACAGTCTTTTCTGGAATTTTTAGATAATTGTAATTTTTTTCCCTTCTTCATTTCTTCTTAAAAAGGAAGTTTCATTAAAGTTGGACTCCAGTCAGATATGAAAACGCAGTTTGGTAGTCATTAAAAAATAAAACATAACATATTTTTTGAAAGTGTATTTCCACTTTTGCAGCCAAAGTGGTATAACTCCTACTTTATATTTGTTAATTGTCCCCATTCACATATCAGAACATTAAAAATTAAAACATAAAAAATAGCAACTTGCCTTTTTTGATGCTGTATTCGAGACCCTCCATCATAGAAAAATACTACATAGTTGATTTTGTTTATGAAGGGGCTGGGCAACTGGGTTTGCCATAATTAATCCAATCTGTACTATGCAGGCAGATCAATTGTAACTAGATTTGAACACTGTCTATCTTAATAAAGGATTAAAGGTGTAGAGGCTGGGTTTATTGCTATGTATGTTGATGAGGACAGACTTGGGACAGGCTCACTCAAACATTGTTCAAAATACCTTGGAGTCAGCCATGACACCTCCTCCTGAGAAACATCTAAAACATAAGAAATATAAAAAAAATAGGCATACCGTGTGAATGGGAACACATAACAAACATATAGTGGGGTTTTGACTGCACAAGTAGAAATACACTTTAAAGTGATATCATCATACTTTAATGCCGCGTACACACGATCGGATTTCCAGACAAGAAATGTTGGATGTGAGCTTGTTGGCGGAAAGTCCGACCATGTGTATGCTCCATCGAACATTTGTTGTTGGACTCTCCACCAATAAATGTTGGCTAGCAGGTTCTCAAATTTTCCGCCAACAAATTTTTGTTGTCGGACCTTCTGATCGTGTGTACACAAGTTAATCGCACAAAAGTACACGCATGCTCAGAATCAATGCTCACCAAACACAACATTAGCAGAAGGAGCCCAAAGGGTGGCGCATGACTATTGAACTTTCCTTTTATCCTTTTTATCGGCTCGCCGTACGTCTTGTACGTCACTTTGTTCGTAATTGTTAGGCAACATTTCTGTGACCGTGCGTATGCAAGACAAGTTGGAGCCAACAACCTTCGAACAAAATTCCACGTTTTTTTTGTCGGAAAGTCCGATCGTGTGTACGGGGCATTACTCTGCACTATAGAAGAATGCAATGGTCAGCACTAAAAGCCATTCAGGCTCTGCTGCATGCAAGAGAGAGTGGGGAGAGAAAAGAGATCGCCCCATTAGTGTTCGGCTTCTTCTTTGTTGTCCAATCTCCCGTGTATAGGTGCTGCCATGAAAGTCTCATACTTGTCTGTGTTGCCTGTCTGGATTGTCTGAATCATAAGACCGTCTACAGTTCCATTTTGTGGCCTTTTACACATAGAAAGAGAGTGTAATACAAATGAGTAGGGACTTCCCAGATACCATGGCATGAAATGAATACAAATTTTGATAGTAAAAGTTGGACCTCTCATAATGGCTACAGTATGTATGCATACTTAAAGTGTCACTAAACACACAACAGTAAAATCAGTCTTTAGATGCAGTAAAGCATGCTTGTTATACTCACTAAATGGTTAATCCTGCGCATTGTGTAAAAAGGCTGTTTGATCCTGTCTTCTCTGATCCCCCCTTCTTCTACAGTCCCCAATCCATCTGCTGATAGTACAGAGCCTAAGGGACACTCTGCACATGCTCAGTTTGATGTGTATTTTTTTTTTTGGGAGGGTGCATGTGATCAGCACTGTCCAGACAGGGAATCAGGGGTCCTGCAGCCATAGGGCAGTCAGAGGAGAAAGAAAACTCCTCCTACAAGCTTTAACCAGTGCTCGGCTGGACACTGACAGAAGTCACAAGACTGTTGATGAAAAAAAGGTGTTTAGCAGTTTATAATTACTAAAATAATTGCATTTCAATGTTGTGTGTACTGTGGGAGAACCAGATATAGTGATTGCAGGGTCCTGGGTTTAGTAACACTTTATGAACTCAAGTTCAGATGATCTCAGCGCTTAAATCAATAAGAAATATAAGAAATTGTTATATGATTTAACCTTGGAGCAAATATCAAAACTGGAATACTAGTTTTTGGTGGACTGACCCTTTAAGCGGAAGTAGAAAAAAGGTTGCGAAGGAGTAGGTGCGTAAGAAAACTAAGGTCATACAGTAATTATTGTGGGTTTTGCTTCGTACATGTTGGTGTTTTTTTTTGTGTTGACTTGTATTTAAGTGGTAGAAATATAGAAGTGTAAGTGAAATTGTAGATTCATGCTAAATATGACCTCCCCCCAGAAATGTTCTTAGTTTTGGGGGATGGAAATCTGACGACGGATAATCAGTAAAATGATGCTTTAGCTATCCAAAGTTTTTTTGGAGGACAGTGGTACACATAGAACATGATGACCAACTTAGATTTCTCCCCATTGCAAGGCTTCTTTCTCATTACTGTAGTCCAAACCTTAATGTCTGCACCGTCTACAACATATTAGCCAGTTGTTTTAAATCGAGCAACACTGGGTCAGACATCCTTGCTTCAAGCATTGAATGAACCTTCAGTTGAACCTGGGAACCAGACAGACTAGTGTGACTTACTTGTTATTCTCTTGCATCAAATTCTTCATTTCTGTGAAAATTTAAGGTGTCTTTTTCAACTTCCATTTTTAATCAGTGAGACTTCACACATGTAATCCAGAAGATTCTTTAAACTGCGGTGATTACATTAATGGCATCAATCATGAGCCGTCTAATTATTATTTTAGCTTTTTAAATGTAGTGTCTGGATGACAAATGTCTAAAGTATTTCCTCTGCCTATCTAGTGCTAGACTGGTGCTACCTGTCTATGAAAGGCAAACTGTTGCTTGAAATATCCTCCCTTCAGTCTTAATTATTAGTGACAAGCTGGTCCTTTTAATAAAATCATATTCCTTTTATTTCAATGTTTTTACAGCTGTGCAGATTTGTTTTCCATTCTTAGGATTTGATCTCATTAGTGTCACCTGTCCCCTCAGGCACACATGAATCACATGACACTGATGTGATGTGTCAAGATCTGGGATGTAAGGACATTTGTTCTGCACATAGAACTGTACTAAGAAGGAGATAGGGTCATACTTACTGTAAGGACTTAAGGGCTGAGGTCTGTTTAAGAAAAGACAATAAGGCTAAATTATGTTATGATGGGATGCATTATATATGTGCTCTACATGTGTTTTACATGTGGTACATTCAAGCTTGGTAGCCAAAGGATATACTAGGTACTTCCAGGTATGGAGGAACATGTGACTTCCTTCTTGTAATGGCACTAGGCCAAAAAAAGCTGTTACACTGGAAGTCCATAGCCCTGTGTATGGTACAACTTCAGTAATTCTTAGCTTACACAGGACTTCCCTTTTTTCTTGGCACTTAATAGAATGGCAGAGAAGCAAAGGGAGGGAAGTATTTGCTGCTGGGCAGGGCTGTATTAAAAGGTATCTTGTTGCTCACTTTAAGCTCATGCCCCATGGCTTGAAGTTTATAATTGTTCTGAGACACCTCAGAAATATATATGTGCTTGGTTATTAATACAACAATCCCTTGTCTTGGTATCAGGTAATGATTCTGGTATGTTCATTGTTTTAAGACAACAAAGTGACCAGAGCACTCTGGCCACATTGTTGTCTTCTACATGTTGTCGAGGATCCTTTCCTTATCTGTTGTGCCTAGCTGTGGAACTCCTTGAGCCTCCATCCATCCATCGATCCCCTCATCCATCCATCTCTAAATCGTACTCTACACTGACAGGTTCCAAGGCTGCTGACCATCTAATTCCATCAATTTGAACCAAGAATACACCTCATCTCCTACTCTGGAGCCACGACATTATACTTAAAGGAGAAGTACAGCCGAAGCTCGTTTGGATCGTTAGGATCCGCCCACATACCTGGCCTGGCACCTGGCTCAGGCTTTCAGTGAGCTGAAAGCCTGAGCCAGGTGCCAGGCCTGAGCCGGCCACTCCTGCCCCTCCACAGCCCATCGCTCCAGTGAGTGAGGAGGGGGCAAAGCAGAGAGCGGTGACTGACCACCAGCTCTCTGCTTAGGGAGCCCTGTGAACCGAGCGATAGTCAGCGTTTGATCGCTTGGTTCTTGGTGTTGGTGAGCTAGCGGGGGACAGGGGCAGCATCAGTCCTAGGTAAGTGTGATTCTAAATAAAATAAAAAAATACTTATTTTCTAAAGGGGTGTTTCAGCTGAAATGTTTTTTTTTAAAAGTCAGCAGCTAAAAAAAAAAAGTAGCTGCTGACTTTTAATAAGTACACTTACTCTCCCAGGGCGCCCGTGATGTCGGCCGCCGAGGCCGACATGTCCCTCGGCGCTCCGGTCCTCAGTAAGGGAAACAGGCAGTGGAGACTACGGCTTCACTGCCCGTTTCCTACTGCACATGCGCGAGTCGCGCGGCGCTTTGTGAATGGGACGTGCTGTGTTAGGGAACACACAGCGCGCCCCATTACCCAGAAGAAAACGTGGAGGAGGACAGAAAAACGAAGATCACCGTGGAGTAGGAAGGAGGCAAATTAGGAAGACTGCCTAGCAACAGGGATTTCGGATCAGGTAAAAAAATTTACCTGAAATTTCCAGAATATTAATGCTCTTTTTTTTTTTAGAGTGGCCCTCAACTTTAAGTACTTTACTTACGTTTTATTGTCCCTTTTACCATCACTTCCTCCATGACTACTCAGGATTCAAACTGAGAGCGCTGAGAGATTGTTTTCTTTTTGTGTTCATTGTTTTAAACCTTCTATTGCCATATTTTCAAAATGGAAACTACTGATGGGTTACAACCCAAATACAATTATTCGAGGTTGTATGCAAATGTTTTAAATGTACTGTTAAATAGTTTGGGTGCCCTTACATTGATAGCATGATGTCTGGTTTCAAAAGTTGAATTACTGATAATATTGGCAGTCAAAGATCTTCTGTCTTTCCCAGTCACAATTGTAATAATTAATTGTAATTGTAAACAAATATAGTCGCATAAAGCCTCAGGTGCTGGTATTTATTTATTACAATTATTTATATGGTGCCATCAATTTACGCAACACTTATACTGTACATTCACATTAGTCCCTGCCCTCAAGAAGCATACCGTATAAGGTCCCTATCTCACATACACACACATTTAGACAGCAGCCAATTAACCTACCATAATGTCTTTGGCGTGTGGGAGGAGTACAGAGAGAAGACCCACCCAAGCACAGGAAGAACATGCAAAATAACAACATTTCAGATAGAAGACAAGACTTATGTTCCGTGTATAGATTTCTCATTGCCTTGTCTTATTTACAGACTGCCATGCTAGAGGAGGCATAGTAACATGATAGCATGCTTAATGAAGGTTCAAAACTGTAGTTATATATCTTTATTTTGCTGTTGTCCAGTAAGCAAGCACCTTCTTAGTGCTGTATTTAGGTTTGATCTCCTGAATATTTCAGCTCTAGCACTACCTATGTATCCTGGGTTGCTTTGCTCTTTCTTCCCACTCCATCCCCTGTTGCTTTCAGTTCATGACCTCTTGTACAAGAATTTATTTTAGCCTGGAAAATGCTTCCCTTTCTGTAGTTTACCCTGAAGGTGTCTGTCACATTTTTTTTTTTTTTTACTCTGTCTTTACCACAACATACCATGCTCAAGGATACAGCCTTTCCTTTATGCCAATTCTGAAATAGAAAAAAAAATAGTGGTTTATTAAAATATAGTTGTACAACATACATTTTACCAGATAATTAAAAACAATTGTTAATGTTCGGTAATAGTGCTCTCACATTTGCTTGCGGTTTCCTAGTATAGTCAAGCTGACATTGAAATGAATCTTTTAGGATATCTGAGCAGGGTTTTATTTACTCTTTCATATCCTCAACAGATATTAAAAAGTACCTTTATCTACGTTGTATCTGGAACTTGTGTGGCATTTATTGGCATTCAGCTAGCTGATCTTCTATCTTTCTGAATTTGGAAAGGGGGCAACCATTAGTCAAGTCTAAGTGGGAAAACTGTCTACCCCTTTTACACCTCCATTTAATGGATCATAAATCTATCATGCACTGCAAACAATAGGTCAAGCCCACTAATGCTTTTTTTTTTAACACTCCTCTTCTTTTACTGCAACCACACGAACATAAGACTACACAGAGCTTCCATCCTTGGTCAAATAACTTTATTTAACAAGTATCAGAGACACTCAAATCAGTTCTCCTTGGCTGATGCATTGCACCTCCTACTGTGGTCTAATCATAGAGACAAAGAAAATAAAAAGACTGATATGTGATAGCACTAGACCAGTGTTTCTCAACTCCAGTCCTCAAGGCGCCCCAACAGGTAAAGTTTTCAGGCTTTCCCTTAGATGAAACGGCTGTGGTGATTACTAAGGCAGTGAAACTGATCAAATCACCTGTGCAAAGTAATGGATAGCCTGAAAACATGACCTGCTGGGGTGTCTTGAGGACTGGAGTTGAGAAACACTGCACTAGACCGATAGAAATGAGAATTGGTTCTGATGGATTTACTATGAAGTGCATCTTCCTTCAGAGCCTTCAAAGGAGCTGATCTCTGAAGAAAGTGTAGTGTGTGGACCTTGTCCTGGTCTTAGGCTGATATTTCTCTGATCGTGACAAAAGAATCGCTCAGCAGATGCAACTTTGCAACTTCTTTTTTAGCTAAGTTCACATTTACACAAAAAATAACAATTGCACACCTTTTTGCAGGTAAAAAAATGTGCATTTATTTTTTTTTTTAGACAGAAGCCTGCAAAGTATTGCACCCATCATTAGCAGATTGGATGGTGGATGCAGTGTCAGGCTCCTGCACACACTGCTTACAGCTCTGTTGTCTGTACCTCTGTATGGACTGTCATTTTCAGAGCTGTAGGCAGTGTAAATGAACTATGAGCAGGCTGATCAGCGCGGCTGCAGTTTATTCAAATGACAGGTCTATCTGCCACGGGGGAGGATGGGACTTGTAGTTTATTCATTCACAGGTTCCTGTCAGCCCAGCACAGCCATGCCATTTTAAAAAAGTGACTGCGTTTCTAGGAAGAACCCCCACCCGCTGTCATATTGAGGGGGAGATCGCTGGTTGAGGGGGGCAGGAGCTAGGACATGTTACATGATCTACCCTAAATGTGGGTGGAACATGTAACATGTTCCAAGGGTGAACTTTAACCACTTCAGCCCGGAAGGATTTACCCCCTTTCTGACCAGGCCATTTTTTTGCGAAACGGCACTGCGTCAGTTTAACTGACAATTGCGCGGTCCTGCGACGTTGTACCCAAACAAAATTGATGTCCTTTTTTTTCCACAAATAGAGCTTTTATTTGGTGGTATTTGATCACCTCTGCGATTTTTATTTTTTGCGCTATAAACAAAAAAAGAGAGACAATTGGCTGAAGTGGTTAATTAGACCTTGCAAGCCATGGCAGAATACAGATCCTCATGGTTTCAGAGCTTGTGTAAGAGACACAGCTTTAATATATCCATTTATATTTTTATTTTTTGGACAGTTTTTTTTACCAATGTAAATATTCTGTGAAATGTGTTAGGTATGTGTACTTAAGCGCTAGAATGGGTATTCAAAGACAGAACGGCAACAATATTTTTAAGATAGCCAAACGATGATGCTGCAACCCATACACTAGTGTTCTCACACGTAGAAGAAATGGTTTTTAAAATACACACACAATGTTGATAATTATGTGAAATGGGTGCGCTCTCAATCAATCTTAAAAATCGTGTAGATCTGATTAAAAATTGCTTGTGCAATGATACTATTCAAGTGATGTGTAAAACCTCCTTAAAATCCGTGCACTGAGTGTGTATACATAAATAAATAAATACATAAAACCATATGTAAATATATAAATAAGTGGATCCTTTTCCTTTTTGTGGTACCAGTGATTAAGTGATATTTGTGCGATAGTGCTGTGAATAAAAGACAGTTTAAGAATGAGGTAAAACCACGTTTACATTCCAACCCTTAAAAAATCCATGCGTTTAAAACTGAAAAAAAAAAACGCATTAAAAAATCCATGCGTTTAAAACTGAAAAAAAAAAACGCATTTAATTGTGCGATTTATTTGTGGAAAAACGCATATTGGGTTATGCGATTAAATTGGGAGAAACACCATAGGTGTTTTTAGAATCCTTTAGGAGTCCATGCATCTAATTGATGTCTCCTTAGGTGTTTAATTTGCGGTTGCTTAGACAGGTGTTGTTCCTGATTAGTTAGTGCTGAGATGTTTTACTAACTAATTGCCCTTTGGTGTTGAGCACAGGTTAAAACTTGAAGGATAAAAGGTGTACACCACAAATGAGAAAGATAAGCACCATTTAGTAAATGTATATTTTTGAGCAGGTATACACATAATACTTTTACTTATCTTTAGTTGTGGTGTCCTCTTTCCTGCTGGTCACGTCCTTACTATCTCTTCCGTGTTTGCATGAGGATAGAAGACAGATAAAAAACCATTGCGCAATATAGTTATACTTTGAATGGTGTGCATGTGTTGTGGCTGAAGCCCATCTACTTACACAGCACCCTACGAACGAAGCGCGGTGGTTAGAAATATGTCAGGCACTGTTTGGGCTCCCTGCCCTGCTTGTCTCAGTAGTGTTGCTTAGCTCCTCCTCCCGACGCGTTGCGACACGCCCACGTGTCTTTATCAAGGGATCAACGCGTCGGGAGGAGGAGCTAAGCAACACTACTGAGACAAGCAGGGCAGGGAGCCCAAACAGTGCCTGACATATTTCTAACCACCGCGCTTCGTTCGTAGGGTGCTGTGTAAGTAGATGGGCTTCAGCCACAACACATGCACACCATTCAAAGTATAACTATATTGCGCAATGGTTTTTTATCTGTCTTCTATCCTCATGCAAACACGGAAGAGATAGTAAGGACGTGACCAGCAGGAAAGAGGACACCACAACTAAAGATAAGTAAAAGTATTATGTGTATACCTGCTCAAAAATATACATTTACTAAATGGTGCTTATCTTTCTCATTTGTGGTGTACACCTTTTATCCTTCAAGTTTTAACCTGTGCTCAACACCAAAGGGCAATTAGTTAGTAAAACATCTCAGCACTAACTAATCAGGAACAACACCTGTCTAAGCAACCGCAAATTAAACACCTAAGGAGACATCAATTAGATGCATGGACTCCTAAAGGATTCTAAAAACACCTACGGTGTTTCTCCCAATTTAATCGCATAACCCAATATGCGTTTTTCCACAAATAAATCGCACAATTAAATGCGTTTTTTTTCAGTTTTAAACGCATGGATTTTTTAATGCGTTTTTTTTTCAGTTTTAAACGCATGGATTTTTTAAGGGTTGGAATGTAAACGTGGTTTTACCTCATTCTTAAACTGTCTTTTATTCACAGCACTATCGCACAAATATCACTTAATCACTGGTACCACAAAAAGGAAAAGGATCCACTTATTTATATATTTACATATGGTTTTATGTATTTATTTATTTATGTATACACACTCAGTGCACGGATTTTAAGGAGGTTTTACACATCACTTGAATAGTATCATTGCACAAGCAATTTTTAATCAGATCTACACGATTTTTAAGGTTGATTGAGAGCGCACCCATTTCACATAATTATCAACATTGTGTGTGTATTTTAAAAACCATTCTGTGAAATGTGCCACTATTCTCTGAGTTGTATTTGTTTGTATTCTAATATGAGATCAAAGAACCACAGACATGCAAGGACGATCCATATCTCGTGACAAGTATGTTCTAGAAGTGCCACTATGAAAAATACCTATCATTACTTTACAAAGACTTTGTTGGCATAATCTTCAAAAGTTTTGTGACTCTTATAATGGTTATTTTGTAGGTTTAACAGTATCAGTATCTTACTTAGCTTTCTGCTGTCTTTTTATTTTTTTTTGTAATTGTTTCCATCTGAGATAACATACTGTGTGTATGATCTATGGCAGCATAAAACAGCAATTGTAGGTAGTTAATCTCAATGGTACTGTATAAGATGCATAAGATTTGTGTTTTCCTCCATCACAGTGCATTGGAAGCCCATTCTAAATGAATTGGCTGCTTTGATGTAAGCTATGTTAATACACAGAATACACCATATTAATGTGTTTGGTAATGCACCACAGTAAACTGCAAAGGTCAGAAGACCCCAATGTCAAAGAGTTGTCTATTAAATTCTGCAGTGAAGGGCAAATGACATAAGGTACAGTCCTATGTCTCTGCATTGACAAAATGTGTCTAGATATATATTTATTTTTTATTTATACAGTGCCAAAATATTACTTTGTACTCTACAGAGTATATACACTATATTACCAAAAGTATTGGAATGCCTGCCTTTACACGCACATGGACTTTAATGGCATCCCAGTCTTAGTCCGTAGGGTCCAATATTGAGTTGGCCCATCCTTTGCAACTATAACAGCTTCAACTCTTCTAGGAAGACTGTCCACAAGGTTTAGGAGCATGTCTATGGGAATGTTTGACCATTCTTCCAGAAGCGCATTTGTGAGGTCAGGCACTGATGTTGGACAAGAAGGCCTGGCTTGCAGTCTGTGCTCAAATTCATCCCAAAGGTGTTATATCGGGTTGAGGTCAGGACTCTGCGCGGGCCATTCAAGTTCCTCCACCCCAAACGCGCTCATTCATGTCTTTATGGACCTTGCTTTGTGCACTGGTCCAAATGATTTGGTGGAGGGGGGATTATGGTGTGGGGTTGTTTTTCAGGGGTTGGGCTTGGCCCCTTAGTTTCAGTGAAGGGAACTCTTAAGGCGTCAGCATACCAAGACATTTTGGACAATCTCAAGCTCCAACACTCGAAAAAGAAAGAACCCTCAAAGTAAAGCCTATATATGCTAATATAAATGAGAATAAACATGAAAGATTTGTGTATCCTCATCAAATGGATGAGAGGGGAAAAGGATAGGAGCAGGAGCTTTCGGCAAAAATCATATATGTGTAACTCAAGAATAAAAAAACTGAATTTAGCTCAACCACCTCCAATCTCAAGCTCCTAACTTTGGGGAAACAGTTTGGGGATGGCCCCCTCCTGTTCCAACATGACTGCGCACCAGTGCACAAAGCAAGGTCCATAAAAACATGGATGAGAGAGTTTGGGGCGGAGTAACTTAATTGTCCTGACCTCAACCTGATAGAAGACCTTTGGGATAAATTAGAGGGGAGACTGCAAGCCAGGACTTCTCGTTCACATCAGTGCCTGACCTCGCAAATGCGCTTCTGGAAGAATGGTCAAACATTCACATAGACACACTCCTAAACTTTGGTGGACAGCCTTCCCAGAAGAGTTGAAGCTGTTATAGCTGCAAAGGGTGAGCCAACTCAATATTGAACGCTACCGACTAAGACTGGGATGTCATTAAATTTCATGTACGTGTAAAGGCAGGCATTCCAATACTTTTGGTAATATAGTGTAGATCCATTTGGTTCTGGTCCCCTCTAGGATATCATACCACACTCACAACCAGTGTTGGTCATCTTACTTTAAAAAAGTAATTAGTTAAGTTACAAATGACTTCTCCCAAAAAGTAATTGCGTTAGTAACTCAGTTACTACATTGGAAAAGTAATTAGTTACACAGCAAAGTAACTGTGACTTTTTATATATATTTTTTTGTTATATATCGTGTAACCAAGGGGCTGCTCTATTATTACTTTAACCAAGGGGCATAGCGTGTAAGCAAGGGGCGGGTCTATTATTATTATATTGTGTAAGGGGCAGATGGCTACAGAAGAGGGCGAATAACAATAATAATAATAATAAATGCGCCCCTTGGTTACAGTAATACTAGACCCGCCCCTTAGTTACACGATAGATGCCCCTTGCAGAGTAGCATGAGCATCGGGAGCGCGTGGCATCGCCTCATACAATTATATGTTAACTGCGCCTGCGCGGTGTAGAGTTCACTCCGAGCTGTTTAGGTTCGGCAATTTTCGTAAGCTCCGTAGTCCTTCGTACTGCACAAGCGCTGCGCCTGCACAGTACAGGGGGGTCCTTATCCGGCGGGGGAACTTTTTAGTCAGGACACAGGAATTACACTACTACCATCTAGTGGCGGTAGATGTAATTGCGGTAACGCCGCCCAAGTAATGGGAACTGCGTTACCATGAGGGGAAGAGTAATCAGTTAGATTACTAGTTACCCTCTAAAGTAACTGTGTTAAGTAACTCCGTTTATTTTAACTCAGTTACTTACATCACTGCTCACAACAAAGCTAGTTTTGGAGGAAAAAAAAAACATTTTTTATTGGTTTGTGGGAGAAAACTAAAGCCTTTGGAAGAAACCCAGTCAGACACAGGGACAAGAAACAAACTCCATGTAGAAAGGGATTCAGGTGTAGTACTGTAGATGCCTACAGAGAAGGAAACTTGATCTCCCTATCTAAACCATTTGCTCTGGTTGAAGCATAATTCTTTACTTGTAGCTCTATGACATAAAAAAGCGGATATCCTCTTTTAATGTCATATTGAAAAAAATAAACTTGGACTCAGAAGCCTAATAATGTGGTATGTTTAGAAAAAAATCATTTTTTGTCTGCAGTATAACAGCCCCTATATATTTTTTATCATATGTTAGTACAGCGTCACATCATTTTCACTTGTCTTTGTAAACTGGAAGCCCCTGGTGCAATTATGTTTTATTCAGATACTGTGGACATTATTTAACCTGCTCTTTATACTGCTACAGTACATTCGATTGATTAATGCACAGTTGAAACGTATGCCTGGAGAGTACGAAAATTCCTGGGGGCAGAGCAGGCTGTGACATGTGGGTTCTTTTACGTTCACATTAAAGGGTTTACAGTATTGTTCTCAAGAAAACTGTCTGACAACACTGAAGTTATGTTGTCAAGGCTGCATGGAAGAAAAAGCTCTAAGGGGCAACAGACGTTGTGTTATAGGTACATTTTCAAATGCGGTCGCTCTTAGGGAAACGTCTGACACTGAAAAGGCTACCACACAGGAAGCTGTCAAGGAATCACTAAATGAGATCAGATGGCAAAGTAAGAGACAGCACACAGGAATTAGAAAGTAGTTAGCTTAGAGGTGGGAGGTGTTAATGTTTGAGGGTCCACTGGGTGTCCAGTGAAAACTGGAGCATAACACACACACATGGTGGGTGTGATTATATCCTTGGCAGCTAAAAGTTCTATTTGTTATACAGAGTGATAAGCACTCTTTGTATATATTAGATACCCCTCATGAGGGATCATTTTTAAAGGAGGTATTGAAAAAAAACATAGCATAAATAATCATCATAGCATTATATTCATTTACATCAAGATTAAATGATTTATAATCCCAAAACATTAATATAAAAAGTTGTATTTTGATACTTAATGGAAATGTAACCTGTCTGCCTCTTTTTTGATAAATTCAAACATTTTACATTGTTTTCTAACAGATTTGTTTTGTTTATTTGTCTCTTTTGTTCACAATTTTATTATTATTATTACTAATATACAGGATTTATATAGCCCCAGCAGTTTGTGCGATGCTTTACAATAAAAACAGTTACAATACAATACAAGAGGGCTAGGAGGACCCTGCTCATAAGAGCGCACAATTTAATAGGGTGGGGAAAGTAGTACAAAAGGTAATAACTGTGAGGTATGAGATGATGGAAGAATTAAAAGTTCAGTTGGTAGGTGGAGTCAGGATAGGCTGAAGAGATGAGTTTTTAGGGATCGCCTAAAGGTGGACAGAGTTCACATACTGTCATTTTTGTGTATAAAATCAGTAAAAAAATGTAAATGAAACATAGAAGCAGAATTAAAAAATATATTATAGTTTAGTTGTGGGGGCTGCATTCATGTTTTTGAATTTAGGCTAAATACATTTGCTGCAAGTACAGAAAATGCCTGTTGATCCTGAGAGAAATCAGTATCCATGGAAATTCCTGTTTACTGGAAATCTCAAAAATGTTATCAGCTTTCCCAGATATTTTCTATGAACTACATCACCACTACACTCTATGTAATGGAGATAAACAGAATAAGGGGTATTTTAAGACCAATTCAGATGAGTAGCCTAGGGCGACAACACTCTTCCTTCATAGATAGAGATGGGTGACTGAGTGGTTTCAATTAGGACAGGAAGTGTTTTACTGGCAGGATGACCTGGGTTAAAATAACGTAAAAAAAGCCTTGTAAGATGCAATATATTACTTTTTTTGTTTTTAGGTTTAGATAGGCTTTAATGATAATGGTACACAATGCAGGTTCAGCACCATACACAATCACTATTCAAGTCTTGCCACCTCCATAATATTTCCAAAATGCTCCCCTTCTTAACCAACGACACCACCAAGCTACAAGCTACTAATCCACTCACTTGTTATCTCTCTCCTTGCTTATTGCAACTGCCTTCTCATTAGCCGACCTCTTCAGTCTATCATAAATGCAATGGCCAAACTCCTCCATCTTACCAACCACACAGTGTCCTCCATCCCTCTCTGCCATTCCCTCCACTGATTTCCCCTCCTTCAACAAATAAAATTCAAAATACAAACAACAACATACAAAGCAATGCCCCAAGCTACAACTCCAACATCATCTCAAAATATCATCTAACCCTCCTCCTTGCGCCTCACAAAACTTCTTCTCTCTAGCTCCTTCGTCAACTACTCCCATGCTCTGTCTGCTATTGGGTGATCCCAGAAAACCCATCACTTTAGAGAAGCCTATTCCATCTCTACCTAACAACTGGAACATTGCTTTGTCCATCTTTTCGTCCCACACAGTTATTAGCTTTTGTTAATAACTTGACCTTCCCTTTAAGATTGTAAGCTCTCACAATCCTTCAGGCCCCACTTGTATCGAACTGTATTGTGTTCCATCCTCCTTCATTGTGTACAGTTCTGCACACACTGGTGGCCCTATATTAATCCTGTATAATAATAATAAATATAGTAGGACTGGCCGTATATTGACTGGACAGAAATGCAGAACTTTACTATTCTGCTAACAAACTGGAACCTCTTTGTGTCTCCTGTTTAGTCCTTAGACATAGCATCCTGTCCACTGTTTCGGATTCCTGTCTTCAGAACATACAAATTATATGTACTGTATCAACACAGACATAAACAAAGTCATCATTGTTGGGAAAAAGAGTGGTCTCAAATACTTGCAGATAGCAGTGAACTCTCTGGCAGTTATTGGGAGATGAGTGATTTCAGTTCTCCTTGCTACAAGACACAGAAATCAATTTATAAAGCAGTGGCATTTCTTACCTGTGGTTATACAGCTTCTTAAAAATAATTACATTTATGATGCACAGCTTTATGCTTTACAGACATGATTTGCTTGCTTTGGGACTCTGAAGTGCCCTTTTGTTTTAAATACGGAAGGTGGAGGAGGAAACCTGTCACATGACTTTGATAGGTCACATTACAGGGCTCAACTATACCAAAGTGTTAGCTACAAGCTCTACACCGCAACCTGCATTTTATAAATGAAACTTAAAATGCAAGTGCAGTGTGGAGTAACACTGGTATGTCCTGTGGACAGTGGTGTCTACTCTGTTATAAAATGGTCCCATAGTCTGGCCTTTGAGTGGATCAGGCAAATGGCATATTCTTCCCCCTCCCCATTTTGATTCAGAAATGCTAGGAAATATTTTACAGTTGTTCAACAGTTCATTTATCCTATTTTTTTTATATATTATTAGCTGTCATTGTTATTTTGTCATTAGGTGAAGAAAAGAAAGCTACTGTATTTCTTAGAAAGTCCTTGCTGGTATTTTTACTAGTTGTTTCTTTCTCTCGAAGAATATACAGTTACCACATCCGACTTTCGTCGCGCATGTACGGCTTGTAGCCTGTTTTCACCCTACAGAGAGCCAGCCATTCATTTTCTTGCTTGTATGAATAATTACCGCTTGCCTGTCTATCTACTTACGTGGTGAATTTGATTATTATGTCTCGTGTCTGTTTCTGTTATAAAAACATTCTAGCTCTGTAGATGTGAACAGAATACTTCTTTGGGGTTTTAGCCATTATGATTTATTGCCTAAGTAGGCTGAAATGTCATAAATGTGAAGCTTAGAAAAACAGTTTTGGTTTCTGTGATGTGGTTGAGTTTGTATTAAATGGGAATCATGTCTTAACATTGCATGGAAAATATACTTCTCAAGGTAGAATTTTCTGAACGCTAAATGAATACTTCATACACCCAAACATTCTATTAATACTTGTGTATACTGAAGGCTTCTATCTTGGGGAGATAGGTCAATAGAGAGTCCAACATCACTCTGTAATTCTAGTCTTCCTGTTTCTGTATATTGAATCCATATGTATATTAATGTTGTACCACAGCTCATTGACAGTAGCTTTTCTTAGAGTCCAAAATGTAAATATTTGAAGTTATTTCTCCTATAAACTGTATACCATTGTGTGTGCTTGCCAAATTGG
Source organism: Lithobates sylvaticus (assembly GCA_028564925.1). Lineage (NCBI taxonomy): Eukaryota > Metazoa > Chordata > Amphibia > Anura > Ranidae > Lithobates > Lithobates sylvaticus. The sequence goes on from CM053026.1 coordinate 107,532,881, forward strand.
GTTTTGGAGTAATTTTCTTAACATGGGCATGGTCTTTTTTTTTTACTATGTCCACATTTTTTGAGAGGATCCATTTAACAAAATCTGCTTATTAAATCACATATTGGATGCTTATGTTCCTTGGAAACTCCTTAGCAAGATCTCCGAACCCAAGTTTCCCATCATTACTACCTCTAAATGCAAGTGGCTTTCACACTTGCTGCTTAAGCCAAAGCTGTGCTTTGCTTATACAGGCCAAAGCAACAGGTTCACTACAATGCAGACTTCCCCAGAAGTTCATTCTTACCTTTACTTTCTACCAATACTTTTCTGTTCAGTCACCAAGAGTGAAAACATAGCCTCATTTAAGCTATGCAACACTGGATTTGTAGTTCACACAAGGCTATAGACTCCCTGTGTGACTGTACTAATTGGCCGAGCTGTGTCATGACTCACATGCTCCTGAAGTACTAGGTTGTTCCCTAGGAAGTTCTAGGTAGTTCATCATTTTCTATAAAATTGGTTTAACTTATATGTGTAGCCACTTTTTTTTGTTTTGGCTAAAGTAGGGAAGGCTTAAAACCTGGCAGTTTGTTTCTTGTTGTCTTTTTCCCATTGGGGAGATTTCCCTTCACTCCCTGTCATGGACACAAAAAGTGAGAGGAAATCCATTCAAAGTAAGGGGAATTATATTTTTAGACAGTTTTCACCAAAACAGGCATCGTTATTGGAAGGGTTCTCCTCACCTCTTCTTCTGGTGACAAAATTTTTGGTAAATTAGACAGGGTAAATCTATCCAGTGAGGATACAGACAGCATTGAAAGCTTGACTGGGATTACAATCGCTTCCTGCTCTATCAGAATAAGTTTTGGCTTTAAATACACTTTAAGAATGTGTCTTCTCTCCAGGTTCCTTTGAAGTATGAAGCATGGCTACCCTGTTCTCAGTTCTATTTATATTATGTCTGAATGCCTAGTTTATCTTACAAAGATAATAAGAATACAAAGGATTAGAGTAGCATAAATTTCGTATTTTTTTGCAGGTGATATAGTCTTTTTTTCATTTCTGTCGTGACTTTGTCAAGTTGGTTCTTTATTATGCTTATTGTTGCCAGAATGTTCAAACTACTTTGACCAAACTGGTTGCTTGTAAAATTGTATTTCCTTGTGCAGCCCTGTTTTCTGGTGCCTTAAAGTTCCTAAATGGACATCCTCCCCTTGCTGCTTGTACCGTTGACTGAAACACTCAGATATATGTTTCAGTCTTAGGATGACTTATGTTAGTCTCTTCTACCATAGTTGTACTCAGTAGGCCAATCTAGTGCGATATGTATCTTTCCAGTGTGATATTTGATGGTAGTCTTTGTCAGTGATGGATTTTCCCTTTCCATGGTAATACATACATTACCTTCATTGTATGGTAATATCAGATACTATTTGCCATTTACAGGTGATAGTTGTTATGCCTTCCCACATCCAGCTAAAGCTTCTTGCAGGCGATGTATAGCGTTTAGCATTTTTTACAAGTCAGACAGGTTATGGTGAGGTGGACTAAAAAGAAATCAGAAAATCTTCGATTAAACCAGTAGAGCCTTCTTACAGATGTATCTGCGTGTCTCACAGTTCTGCTGCGTTTTACATTTTTAGATATTTGTTTGAATGGGATGGGCTTAATGTAATCAAAGTGCAGTTCCAGAAAGCCAGTGCAAAACCAATCTGCTGGCTACCAGTATTCATTAAAGATTATAAATGTGGAGTCAAAAATTAAATTTATCTTAAAGCTGACCTTGTATGGAGATGCAAGATCCACTAACCTTAGGCTGGACATAGCACTTGGATCAAAAATTGTAAGTGAAACCTATTAAAAAACTTCCTGTATAAACTGGCGATGTTAGAGATCCTGGGAAAGAAAGACAATCACTATTTTTATTAGAACATGCTCCAACTCAGTGCAAGAGCATATTCTTATGGGATTTGGAATCTTTAGCTTTCCCAGGATGTAAGTATTTTTTAAATTTTTCTTAGTTTTTAAAGAGAAACTGCAGTCTGCTCACATAATTTGTAATAAAAACATCTTTGTTATTCTGAAGCCTCCCTCCAACCACTTTTCATATTATTTTATATATACTGTGATTCTGTACTTGCCAAATATGCTGCAGAAATCTCCCTCCACTGAGTCTGGCTGCAACCATTTTAAATATGGGCAGCTGAAGCTGCTTCCTGTTCACTTCCTGGATTTACGCAGACACACAGAGGCACACTTCCAGCTCTGCAGCTCTCACTGACCCTCTTATGACTCACCCCCCTCCCTTCCTGAGAGTTAGGGAGAGAGCTGTGCATGATGTCACCAGCCTAGGCTTTTTTTCAGACAAGAAACAGGAAGTGGGCTGTATAAGGTATTTACTGGCAGAAAAAAAAAAGTTTTACTATCTAAAGTTAAAACAACAAGGGCAGAAGATTTAATAGATGGAAAGATGAAATCATGACTGCAGTTCCACTTTAAGTAAAGGATGGGGGCTCAATCTAGAAAGCACACTACTTTTTGTCTGCTTTCTGTATCATCAGTTGCATTCACACGTTCGAAACCAGTTTGAATCTGATTGGTGCCTTTAGAAGCATTTTAGTACTGACATTGTTTGTTTATTATATAAGGCTTTTTACATACAGTAGCATGAGACGTCAATGAGAATGCAGCGAAGGCAAAATCCTGTCTCACCGGTTCTGGAAACATGGGCATACCAGGATAATGCCCTTATGCACTACAACATTTCAAGGTTTCGTTTTCAGTTTTGACTGACATGTACCTATATGTGTGCACACGCATCACATTGATTGTTAGTGCTGTTCAGTAATTTTGCTAAAAGGATCAGTGCACTTTGTTTTAATGTACACATATCCTTCCAAGTGTATCCAAAGCCAAAGCGTTTTTAAAAAATTGTTATTGGATTGTTTTAGGCTTAGAACCCTGAAAGATATTAGTGCTCCCCGTGTGCCTGCTGGGGAGAGCCACCCTATTTATCATACCAACATTGTCATTGGGACTTAAAGGAAAGTGAAATGAAAAACCTTACCTTTCATTTGGGGCACTGAGGAAGTGATAATTTCCCACACTCTGGAAAGATTTACTCTCACTTTCCATCTGCGTCTCTGGGACAGGAATTCAAATGAAATTTACACAATAGGGTGCAAAAAAAAAAAAAAAACTGACAGGGCGTTTTTATCTATTCCACACTCTATCCACAGATACAACTAAAGTTTCAATTTTAGATTTAAATATATTAATTAAAATGATGCTGCAATTCATTTAAACTGAAGGCCCTTAACTTTTGCTGTTTTTTGCACATATCTAACCTACATTCTTTTACTTTTACACATAATCCTTAATTGTTAGGAAAGATCTGGTAAGATTCAGTGTACTTTGCGAGTTGAAATTCATTTGTTAGATGTCATTTGAGTGTTCTGGTGGAGAGAATGCCTTGTCTGGAAAAGCAGGCAGAGAAAAAACACACACATACACAAATTCGTCAGTGTTAATCTTAGACTAAATTATTTTGGCTAAGATGAAATATTGCTTTAAAGACTCCTGATGCAATAAAATGCCTTCCAAATTCCTAAAGGACTGACACGTTCCTTAAGTGCAGTTCAGGCCTCCATGTTCTGGTCTTTAGCAGAATCTCAAATAACCTTGTTAGACTCAAGCCTGTATGTTGTCTGACAGCGAATGGATTTTTTTTTCCTTAATACAGGACAAGATTTACAAATAAATGTTTGTTTTATGGAGCTAAATGAGGTCAAAGTTTAGTTAGGCTGGTGCAGGGAAATTGAGTAGAGAGCACTTGTTAAAGTTTGGTTAACAGAAGGTCAGAGGTAGGACTGAATTAGGAAGTCAGGGGTTAAACCAAGATGAAGGATGTTTAGACATATATTTTTTCTTAGGTCAATATTCATGGAGTCTTAACTACTGACAAACCTCATTAGTCCGTTTTTGTAATTCAGATCCTTAAAGCAACCCTGTCAGGTTTAGAAAAAAAAACTGCTAAAATGTCCATGCTCAGCCTGGAGCAGGAAGCTGTCATATTTAATGGTGGTAGTTATATCACCATTAAATGTATGACTTTTTGCCACAATCAGATGCTTACTTTGGAGAATGGCGAATAGCAAGAGTTCGCAGCCAACCCGTGTTATAGTGACAGAATTGCAAAAAAATTTATTGTTTTACATAGATGAGCATTTGATGGAATCTAATGCTATGTTGTGTGACAGTGGATAACGATTGAGCAAATATAATAAATTAAATGTATAAAGTGCTCTTTTTAGCTAACCAGCAGTGCTCCTTTTTTGTACATTATTAATTATTATTATATATAAATAATATATATAAAATAATTATTGTACATAAATTGCACATCATTGATTTTATATATACACACACACACATATATATATATATATATATATATATATATATATATATATATATATATATATATATATATATATATATATATATATATATATATATATATAGTATCTCACAAAAGTGAGTACACCCCTCACATTTTTGTAAATATTTTATTATATCTTTTCATGTGACAACACTGAAGAAATTACACTTTGCTAAATGTAAAGTAGTCAGTGTACAGCATAATATATACATGTATAAATGTGTAAATTTGCTGTCCCCTTAAAATAACTCAACACAAAGCCATCAATGTCTAAACGTCTGGCAACAAACGTGAGTACACCCCTAAGTAAAAATGTCCAATTTGGGCCCAAAGTGTCAATATTTTGTGTGGCCACCATTATTTTCCAGCACTGCCTTAACTCTCTTGGGCTTGGAGTTCACCAGAGCCTCACAGGTTGCCACTGAAGTCCTCTTCCACTCCTCCACGGAGTTGGTGGATGTTAGAGACCTTGCGCTCCTCCACCTTCCATTTGAGGATGCCCCACAGATGCTCAATAGGGTTTAGGTCTGGAGACATGCTTGGTCAGTCCATTACCTTTACCCTCAGCTTCTTTAGCAAGGCAGTGGGCATCTTGGAGGTGTGTTTGGAGTCGTTATCATGTTGGAACAGTGCCCTGCAGCCCAGTCTCCAAAGGGAGAGGATCATACACTGCTTCATTATGTCTCAGTACATGTTGGCATACATGGTTCCCTCAATGAACTGTAGCTCCTCAGTGCCAGCAGCACTCATGTAGCCCCAGACCATGACACACCCACCACCATGCTTGACTATAGGCAAGACACACTTGTCTTTGTACTCCTCAACTGGTTGCCGCCCCACACACTTGACACCATCTGAACCAAATACGTTTATCTTGGCCTCATCAGACCACAGCACATGGCTTCAGTAAGCCATGTCCTTAGTCTGCATGTCTTCAGAAAAATGTTTGCGGGCTTTCTTGTGCATCATCTTTAGAAGAGGCTTCCTTCGAGGACGACAAGCATGCAGACCAATTTGATGTGGTGTATGGTCTGAGCACTGACAGGCTGAGCCCCCCACCCCTTCAACCTCTGCAGCAATGCTGGCAGCACTCCTATGTCTATTTCCCAAAGACAACCTCTGGATATGATAATATGATAATTTTTGGTGCTAAGCAGTTAGTATAGAATTTGTTAATGAAAGGCAGTAAACTAGGTCCCCTGCAGCCAGCAACAAATAACCCCCCATTAACAAGGAATCCCCCTGCAAAAATAAATCACTCCCAGCTAATCTAGTCCCCCCAGCAACAATAGATCCCCCCCAGCAACAATGGACCCCTGACAACAAAATACCTCCAGCATCAATGGACTCTCCAGTAGCCAGCAACAATAGACCCCCCTTTAACAGTAGATATCTCCCATCAACAATTGATTCCACAGTAACAATAGATCCCCCTACCAGCAGCAATAGACCTCCCCAGCAACAGTAGAACCCCCCCAGCGACAATAGATCCCCCAGCAGCCAGCATCAATAGACCCTGCAGCACAGCCCAGCACCCCTTGGCATTATATACATTCAGTACTGAAGGTGCCAGAAAATAAAGCTGACGTCATCAAGACTTACGAGTCCCAGAAGCTCAGGTGCTTGTTTTTTTACTATCCGGTGTTTTTACTATTCTTCCATGTATGAGAAATAACTTTTTAAACCAATAAATCGTTGGATTCATACGATGTGGAGCTCTTGTTATTTTCTTTGAGTGGGACATCCTTAGACACCGGAGAAAAGAGGTAAAGAGAAAGTTTGTTCGCAGGACCATAGCTCTCCAGCTGGATTACAACCTAAAGGCCCTGGCAGGGTAATCAGCCACAAGCTATGAACCTATGAGCACAGCTGTATATATATATATATATATATATATATATATATATTTATATTGTATATATTATAGTTTAAACCAACCACTGGCTGTATGCGAGTACTTAGTAGATCTTTCTACTTATTAGTAATTTCCTGAATTTATACGACATCAACATATTTTGCAGCACTTTACAGAGTATATAGAACTGTTGCATGGGTCTTGCAGACATGTAACTATAGAGGGAAGCAAAAATACCATTTGAAACTCTATGCATTACTCTGCTAAACAATTCCTAGAACACCAAAAGCTCAATCCTCCGTGCTACACTCTGGTGAGTAGATGGAGTGACATTCTCACAACTTTTTAAGGGATTAGGAGGATCTGTCACCATAGGGATCAGAGACTATTACTTATTAGAGACTGGAGGCTATTCACTGTGCTATTTCTGGGAAGAAAGAATTGGTAATGACACACGCTGTTAATTGTCGTTGGCTGCTATTTGTTTGGAAAAACAAACACAGGCTTTGATGTCACTTCCTACAAACATATTGGACTATGTTTCTATATTGGCCTTCCCAAATATTCCGCTCTTGCCTTATGCTTTAAAACCTCTTTTTTCAGAAACTGTTCTATGCTATTGGGATTTATAGGGTCATCCTTCTGAGATGTAAACTTTGGTGTGTTACTGATTATGGAATTTAAATGACTAAAGTTGGAGAAAACGGCAGTGGCCTGATGTGTTCACAACAGCCAATCCAATTTCCATTTCTCCAACCTGCACAAGAAAATGGACAGCTGAATCTTGCGTTTTTGTAACGCTGATCATTTTCATTTCAGCAGTTTGTATGCTTACAGAACATGATCCTAATTATATATAAATGAAAGCATGCCTAAACCCAACATCAAAAAAGTAATATAATGAATCTTACTAATCCTTAGATGTGGTGGCTGCATTTGTTTTCTTTACTTATTGTTATCCTGCCAGTAACTCGTGTTGTCACCCTAGGACAGGCCGCACAACATCCCCTCTCTCTATAATTGGGGGTTGTTGTAGTCTGAATAGATAGCTGAAAACAGTAGAATTCATAAAATAGCAGCACAAACACAGTACTTTTTTAGCTCACTAGATTTCTGGCTGAATCAACACTTTTTTGCACTTATCGATCTGATATAATAAAACACTTTCAATGTTATATTTAACAGACCAAAAAGGGTAAATAATAAGGTTTGCATACACCTTAGAAAAGCCATACATACGGAGGGACTTTTACATTTTTGGTTCTTTTATTTTTACATGTTTTTACATAATATCACATAGGGGGTTGAATGTGATAGCGTTTTTCTCTGAATGGTTCTTGTTGCTGAGACATCAGGGGTCTAAGAGACCATTATCCTCCACTGAAGCTAATGGAGCACAGATCATGCTCCATTTTCTTCTTCTGTGTCCACAATGATCGGGGAAAGTAACACCTGAAACTGAAAAAGACATAATACACATCGCTTCCGGGTTCTTACTAGCTACTTCGCTCTTTTCAGAGACTCCAGCTATGACAGTCCTGAGCCCACAGGTCAGACAACGGAGCTCATGAAACATGGAGGAGCATTACCTGTTTGAGGGGGTCATGGAAGCAATCTGCTGGTTAAACACTTTCATCACTTTTCAACACTTCACTTCACTTTCACTTCATCACTTTTCAACACTTTCAAAGCCAACAGTTGACTTGTGAGGTGTGCACACATCTGCAAAAGTCGGGAGTGTGCATAAAGCCTCCCTCTGGTGTGGACTTAAGTACTATGTCCATGGCAGCAAAAGGGTTAATCTATTTAATGCATGTTATATACCTGTAAAAGCCTCCAAAAGATCTAAGACTGGTGCCAGATGTCACCATCTTGGATGTGATGTCGACGGCCCCAGCAGACCAGAACTGTCACTCAAGTAACACTCTATAGTATTCTCCTTCTCTCCTCCACCAGCAGCTACATACAAGGTTATATAGGGAGGTGAAGAGGACCTTGCAAGCACAGACAATTATTAGACATTCCCAGAAGTGGAGAGGGCTATGACATGCAAGGATGGAGGCTGCTGTACTAGGGAATTGACTTCACTGGAGTAGTAAAATTCTTTGGCAAGTTCAAAGGCACATTTCAAGTGAATAAAAAATGTTTATGGAAAGGAAAAAATTGCTGCCTTTAAAATATTTACTGTGCTTTTACTTGCGATTTTTAAGTTGGTGAAAAGGTCTCTTTAAAGCCTTCTTCACATCTGCACACTTTAGCTGTGTTGTGGATGTAATTTCTTAGCAAAAGCTCTTTTGCTGTATCTTTGATGCCACTTCCAGTGAAACACGTTACATAGAGATTATTGAGAATTGTGTAAAACTTGTAAAGTACATACAATGCACTGCATCGTAACATGCAAAAATGAAAAGCACCCAAACAGTGGACGGCCAATCAGAATTCATGATACAGAAGCTAGATCAGCACAAGAGTGATTAATGTGCATATTGCAATTTGCATTTCACTCTTTTCCGTTTGCAGTATTTTATTGAGTAAGCTTGAATGTTTTCATGGCATTTAATAATTATATGCTCATCTTCGTAAGGCATTTTTATTATATTCTGAACTGTAGATCTTTGAAAATGTGTTGGATTTGTGACCATCACCTGGGATGGGCATTAGCTGGGTGTATGCTGTACACTGCTCAGATAGATAAACACAATCCCACTTCTGTGGCATCCACAGTCCATCATGACACGCCAGTCTGGGCCTTACAAGCGGATGTGGTATACCTCTTGATAATGATATGTTTACTGCAGAAATGACTGATGTGGGCATCCAGATATAATCTACGCTGCGTCTGAAACATCTTTAGCTGCCTGTCTAGTTGGTCCAGCAAAGTGACAGGATGTTATGACTGAAGTAAGGCTGTTTCGTCTGGAAAAGTCAAATAATCAAGTTTTAATGTTTCATCACAGGAGAAAATGTTCTGTCCACTGCCTGGCACCATAATTCGTTTTTTCTTGCCGCTTCAAAGCAAAACGAAAAACGTCCTTAAGCCAGAAAAGACAAAATGTTATATAAACTGCTCTATGATAAGGTCTTGCCATGAGCATCACTGAAATCTTGGAGCCCGGGAAATTATGTTTCTTTGAGAGTAAAGAGACCCTGTCACCAGCGTATACAATTGCGGGTAAAAGCACAGAAAAAGCAAGTATTTTAAACACGTACTTGCAGTGTTTTTCCTTTCCATTAATGACTTTCTATTTACTTGCCATGTCTGTGAACTTACTCAAAAATGTGACTGCTTCAGAAGAGTTGATTCCTTAGCACATCCCACTGTCTCCTATCACATCATACCATCTCATCTTATTGAAATCTGTCTAATTATTTTCTGTCCCAGCTCCCCTCACCTCCATACAAAAACTTTGTAGTAGCTACCAGGAGAAGGGGAATATTATAGAGCTTTAGATTTGCTGTGGCTGCTGACATTACATTCAAAGTGACAGCACCCAGCAGCAGTCTTTGTTATTTTGGGTTTACACAAACATGAGAAAATAATTTGGAAGGGCACCTAAAAGAGACCAAGAAGAAAAATTAGGTACCTTCGCTGCCACCTGACATTATGCGCGTGTGGCCAAAAAGTATGTGGGTGTGGCACCCCTCCTTCACAGCTCTCTACCCCCCCCCCCCACTCTAGGCTCAGCTCCCCTTAGCACCCCTTAGTGACAGCTCTCTTTTATCCACCGATTGTGTCTGCTCCCATCATCCACAGTTTGCCTCTGCATTCTTCTACTACAGTTCACCTCTATACCACTTGTCCACAGCACACTCTTTACATCATCACTAACTGACCATTCTGGCTCCTGTGGAGGAATAAGTATACAGGAAGTATTCTCCTGTGCTCTACAACAGTGGTTCTCCACCCTGTCCTCAAGTACCCCCAACAGGCCATGTTTGCAGGTTTTCCTTTATCTTGCACAGGTGCTTTAAATCAGAGTCTATGGCTTGGTATTTTGGACAGCTATTTTATGTAAGAGAAATTCCCAAAACATGACCTGTTGACTTGAGGACAGGGTTGAGAGCCACTGCTCTACAAGACCTAATATTCAGTGTACCTGAAGAAGCTCACTCCTGCTATCTCCCCCTGAGCTTTCTTTTGGTGGTATTTATTAACCACTGGGTTTTTTATTTTTTACTCTATAAAGGTAAAAATGACCAAGAATTTGAGTTTGCTCAAATTTACCTTTTATTTCTCTACTGGTGGTCAGTGACACTTTAACCCCCCCCCCCCACCTTTAAAAAAAAATCCCACAATCACCAATGGTCCATGGTATCTTAAAACCCCACACAATCATTTCCAAAATCATTGCTGGTCTGTGGCACTTTATCCCCTCTCCACCTTAACCCCATCCTGGCCAGTCCCAGCGTCGCTTTTAAATCGGTCTTTTCGTCTGGGGGGTGGGACAGACTTCCAGATCATATAACCATTGTGATTTGCTGTTACAGTGGTCAGATGATCAGAAGCCCCTCCCCCTTGGCTCCCAATCGTGACTAGAGACTGAGAGATGTTTATGACAGTTCAGCCACTTTGCTGGGGGCATGCGGGGGCAGCCACATATTTGAATCACATAATCTTCAAGAGGTTAAATAATAATTCCACAATCATTGTTGGTCAAATAAACCAAAGATTAAACCCCCTCCTCCCCAAATGAAAACAAATGAAAACAATCCCACAATCATTTGTGGTCAGTGCCACTTTAACCCACAATGTAAAAATAAAATTATATAATTATCATTGGTGGAATTTGAAGTCCCCCATCCTTCGCCTTCATTTTGTCAAACCTCTTTCCTGCTGTGTTTATTACAAACATTCTGCCCATTCACAACAGAAGAATGCAAGCTTCCTCCATTGTGTATGGGCTTAATGTTTGTAAACACTACTAGTGTTTAATTGTGATTGCTGTGATTGGTTCACTGTGATCACAAAGTAAAGAGACACTCATGACTGTTTCCAGTGGCTGATACAGGATCACAGACACAGCCTGAGTGTGTTTTCTAAAGCATCGTTTTTTTACAATATAGTGGTGCGGAGGTGGTTTAAGTTGGAGTTGGTTAAAGTTAAAGTTTTCAGCTACTCTCCCCACCAATGTGATCTGGCTGTGTGTCTATGTATGCTGCACTTGCATTGCCTATGCAGTTTTGTTGTTGAAATTGTGCTTTGTGTAGTTAAAAAACTTAAATAAATTCACCTACAACATTTTTATTTCTATGCAAATGTTCTGGTTGTTTCAACACAAGCATGTTTTTGATTCTGGTTGTGTTAGTAATGGTAATGCAATGCAGCCCTGAACATGAATCTGTTGACTCGGTCTTTATGTGAACTCTATATATTTATGTATTTTAGATCTGTTAGCATGATACCAAGGCTAGACATAGATATAAAGAAAGATGGTAGTCATAAGACCTAACCTCACTAAGTATGTGCCAAAATTCTGCCAAATATTAGTCAATTCATTGACAAGACACGTCTACAGCTATTCTTAAAAAAAAAAGTTGTTTGGGATCAAGCACAGAACAGGCAAGTATAGGAGGTGGAGTATACGGTTGGCATATGGCAGCAGAAGGTATAAATCTGGCTCTGAAGATATTAGAAGTCAGTTTGTGATTCTTACCTTCTGCACCAGCCATGATTAAAATATCAGTTTTTGGTGGATTCTTCAAATAAGTAACTTCAAATTTATAGAGGTCAAACACATTTATAGAACTAAACAAACATTAACATTTTTACAGTATATCAATCCATAATGTGGCTCTCTTTTACTGAAAGACATTTATTATATTTATAAACTGTATATTTCATGAGGGAAAAGTCTTCAAAAGGCTTAAAAAACTCCTTGTCCTTATTTACCTTTTACTCAAGGTTATGTTGATCCTTGAAAAATGAGGATTGACTGCAAATGTTCATTTGTCTGTTATCTTCAAAGCAGCAGACACTGATATAAACATCCAAACATTAAAGACATGCACGCACTTTATAATATATACTTTCAGGGTTAGCTGAGAAATGTGAAGCATTCAGGGAAAACCTACAACATAAAGTCCTAATCTTGGGCTTACAGCAAGTGGGAGTATCATGCCATGTACCCTTAGCCCAGGTCAGGGCTGTGGTGGACATCTTCATTTTGTAGTGCCACGCTGCTCTCCGCTATGTGAACATCAAAAACTACATTCACTTTAAAGCCCCATACACACGCTCGGATTATCCGAGGACCAGGTCCGTCGGATCATGTCTGTCGTACTTTGTCCGATGTTGGTTTTGCGTACACACGGTCGGACAAAGTTGTCGGAAAATCCGATCATTCTGAACGTGGTGACGTTTGTTGCCTACGACAAGACTACGTAGAGGCTAGTAGCCAATAGCTTTGGTCTTGTAATGTGATCTGAGCATGCGTAGCACTTTGTCCGTCGGAATTCGCTACACACGATCGGATTTGGTGTGATCGGACTTTGTTGTCAAAAAATCTATCCAGCAGGAGATAGGACTTTGTCCGTCGGACAATCCGATGGAAACTGTCCGATGGTGCCTACACACGGTCGGAATTTCCGACAACATTGTCTGATAGGACAGAATCCATCGGAAAATCCGACCGTGTGTATGGGGCTTAAGGCCCCTTTTACACGGGGCGTAATGCATCCAATCGGATCTGCCTGCTCAGCGGGGATCTCTCCACTGATCCCCGCTGAGCAGGTGATTGACAGGTCGGAGTCTGACTGCATGTCTGTTTCCATCCTATTGTCATCCGATCCGCCGGATGGATGGCAAACATATCGCCATGTGTCTGTTTTTAATGGACCCAATCAGATCGGATGCTGATGGGTAACAGTGAACACAGGAATAAAAGCCATTGAGGCATTACAGTGTTGGTAGAAAATGCCCTTCTGAAGAAATGCATATATATAATAAAGATTTAATACACCCATGGCCAGTAAAGAGGATGTAAACCCTGGTGGGTTTTACTTCCTCTTTATTTCCCTGCAAAGGTAAAGCATAATGCATAGTAGCCCATTATGTGTCACTTACCTGACACCGAAGCCTGCGCTGTCGCCGTTGTCATTTTAGTACAACCACTTAAACTTTAAAGCCCAGTTCCAACTGAAACATTTTTCTTCAGTTTTAGATGAAATGTTGAATGGTTAGCACCTCTATCAAGTGTTTAATGCTTTGTTCCCATTGGGTAGATTTCTTCTTATTTTGTGGTTGCCAGGCTGGAAAGAAAATGAGGAAAAAATCTTTCCCATTTCATCTCTGTTTCAGTGTGTCAAAACATTTCTATGGTATTACTGGTGATTAATTAAACGTTTTAATGGTAAACGTATTGTGATGTAAATCAGTGAAAACATTAAATAAATGATGCATCTGAATTGACCTTAAAGCCAAACGTAACCCCAAAGTTAAAAACATGTGAACAGGAAGGATTTTTAGACATACAAAGTCTTCTCTGCACAGAAGGCCTCAAGGGACTGGAAAGGATTGGAATTGACCTTAAAGCCAAACGTAACCCCAAAGTTAAAAACATGTGAACAGGAAGGATTTTTAGACATACAAAGTCTTCTCTGCACAGAAGGCCTCATACCTTAATCATTCCATTTATCCTCAAGGGCTGGAAAGGTTGGAACCTCAATCTAATACAATACAAATTATGTAGCACTAGCCCTGAAGGAGCTGCTAGTAATGATGGGTCCTCTGTTCTCTGTCACGACACTTTAACCCACTTGGTCCCCACTAACTCACCTGGATTTATCTTAGCATGTTGCAAGGACCTTGGCTAGCTTAAACATGAGTATAACAGCACAACTATAATAACACACAGGAAATAGGCCACAGGCAATTGATGATAAATAAAGTAAGTATATTAAAGCAAAGTAACAAAAACACAATACACATAGCAAAGAACAGGTCAAAGAATACATTAGGTTAACTGGCGGGAATATTACACTAGTACACACAGCACTGGTGAGAACAGCATCAACTGTGAAAGCATGAATAACAAAAATTAAAAATTCTCACTGTATCTCTTGGCAATGACTATTCAAAAAGTGTCCCCTAGTGCACTCTGCGCAAACAGCCCTAATAGTAGTTTGGTGTAAGCCTTTCTTACAAAGGGGTACCACTGGAGTTGATTACAAGTACTTGGCGCCTAATAGTCAGTGTTGGCCGGCTTTCGTTGGGGCCCTTCTTTAGATGGTGCACCTGTAGCTGTTTCTTTAAGACTATACACAAGAGATAACTGATGGGCTGTTATGTAAGGGTCAGTCTCAGTTGGTATTAACTGTGGGCAGCAAGAGGTTAAACTCGGTAGTTTTACCCACTACTCCTGGTATACAATAAATCAGATCCAGTACGTTACGATCAACTGTCCCAGAAGTCTCAGTCCTCACAAGATTCAGTCTCTCACTGGTGTAGGAACAGGTCTATCCAGCTCTGGTCCCAGTCTTCAGGCTTCTGCACTCTGACTGGTTCACTGCCAGGAGGGGAGGGTGCAGGAGCAAGCCAGTGGATTTTACATACAGTCGGACACAGTGAGAGAGGAGAGAGGGGCTGCGTACTGTGTTCTGCACTGTGTCTCTGTGTGGAGGCGGCCAACTTGGTAGAGGAGTAGAGCTATTTTTTCTCATGTCAGAGCTGATCCTATGATGACTGCTGATCTGATGACTGGTGGGTAATGTTCAAGAAGCAGCAGACCCTCAAAATGTATGAAGGACATTTCCTATGAAATCGTCGCTTTTTGAGTTCAGGCCATTTTAAAGCCTTGTGTGTGTACACAAGTCCGTCAGACAAAAGTCCAAAGTACAATGCTCAGAAGCAAGGACGAGCCAGAAGCGGTCAGTCTTGTAAACTAACGTTTGTAATGGAGAATTAATATTCGTGACGTGGCAAATTATGAAATGTCGAAATGCAGCGCACATTCTCTTCTTCTTTAATGGGATAATAATGAAGCTGCTTTACTGGTGATACTGATGGAGGCTTTTTTTTTTCTAGTGATATCAAGAATAATATTATTATAAATAATATAAATTATTTTTTTTGTTGGTGCAAGTTACCACAACACCATTATCCTGTAGTTTTTAAGGTCAAAGATACAACTATGTTGGTGTCCTTTGTTAATTTCACATTGTATTTTTTTAAATGTAACTGCCTACTCCCAAACTGTCATTTGAAGTAAAACACATAGCCAAGTATTAATCTCCACAATTATTTTATTGTGCATTAAAACAAGAAAACAAATACAATTAGGCATGCTATCTGCCAATAGAACTTAACCAAAAAAGTGCATTCTATGCATCCAAAAATATAGAAAATATACCAAATCAAATTATTATTCAACCAAAAAATAAAATAAAAGCCTCATTCATGTGTTCTGCTTCTTAACATAGGGGGTCAACAATGCCAAGAGTTGGTGAAAGCAGCGGTCCGTCATCCGGAGATAATTCCAAAAATCATCTAGGTTATTCTGGAGCTACCGCAGCAAAGGCATATGACATAATTGGTCACGATTAATAAAGCAACCAATTTTTGGTCCAATAAATCCTCCTTCTCCTGTTTCTGGACTGGACTTGGGTCAAAGCAATAACGCCAAGTCCAATAAGAAATAACGCGTTATCTCCTCCGATTTCGCAAAAAATGGCTGGTTGACGAATGGCCATTCAGAAACGAACTGAAAAGCGCGAAATGAAAAGCACAAATCAACACTTACCAAACTTCTACTAACACAAAATTAGCAGAAGGAGCCCAAAGGGTGGCGCTAATTCCTTGCCGTTTGTATGCAAGACAAGTTCCTGGCCAACGCCCTTCGGACAAAAGTCTGAGGTTATGTCTGCGGAAAATCTAATCGTGTGTAGGAGGCTTAAGACTGGATTTACCCCGTGTTTTTGCTTGATTGGATTTCCATTGAAATGAATTAAAATGCATCTAATTGGATCTTAACACATGCGTTAAGACACACATCATGCTGCACATAAACACATCATGATGTACGACGATGTGTGTTAATGTTCATCCTGATGTGCATTGCAACGTACATCGAAATCATGTAATGTGAATGCAAATTAACGTGTGTCAACACTCAACACATGTATTTTGATGCATTTTTATTGATTTCAATGGAAACTACACCAGGGGAACAAAAAATCCCATAAATGTGATCCAGATTCTTCTCATACTGATCCTAAGGGTTGACTAACACTTCAAAACGTCTTAACAGCAGTTGTCCAAACTGTAGCAATAATCAACATGTACAGAGAGTTCCAAGGTCAGCTGTCATTGAAACTTTAACCATAGGTTACATTTCATATTGCCTCTTTGTTTTTCTATGTGTATTATACATCCTGGTGTAATTTCTATTCAAATGCAAAATAAAATAAATATATTTGCAGAAGAGAGTCAGAAGTACTTTAAAGTGTTTTACAGATCTTAGTGGCCACTCATGTTCTCTTTCCTTCTTGTATGTTCCAGTTTTGGTATGAACCATGATGGAATTGGAAACTCCTGTGGGACCAAAGGTCACGAAGCTGCCAAGTTAATGGCAGCTCACATTACGTCTAACACAAACCCTTTCTCCTGGTCGGCCTGCAGCAGGGAATATATCACCAGCTTTCTAGAGTGAGTACCGTCTGATTTCTATATTCTTTTGTTTGACTGTATAGCTGCCTTTAACCCATTCGTAATACCTTTTTCATACCACTAAATGTTGCAGCGGGGTATAAAATTGATACCCAGTAAGTATATTACATACTGATATTTCTTACATTAGCTCAGCTAGTCTGTATATTTTATAAGATCAGTCCCACAGCACTACCGGGACAGAGTCTGCATGTTTTCCTTGTGCCTGTGTGGGTTTCCTTCGGCTACTCCAGTTTCCTCCAACACTCCAAAGACATGCTGGTATTGGCTCCTGTCTAAATTGGCCTTAGTATGTGTATGTATGAATGTGAGTTAGGGATCTTAGACTGTAAGCCCCTTGAGGACAGGGACTGATATGAATGTGCAATATATAAGTAAAGTGCTGCGGAATTTGACGACGCTAAACAAGCACTTGTAATAAATAAATATATGTGTACAAATTCTGGTGACTCCACCATTTTGCTCTACAAATACCATTATGTGCCAGTCACATACTTGCTGACATTCTTCATTTAGGGCCGGTTCACACCAGCACGATGTCAGACATCGCATGTGATTCGCACAGCAAATCACATGCGATGTCTGTGTGATTCGAATTCAGCCATACAGATTGTATGGCTGAATTTGCATCGCATTTGGACCAAAATCGTGCAGGACCCTTTTTTGAGTCCGCACCAGAATCTGAACACCCATGCGATCCGATTCCTGTCCGAATTGACAGTTCACACTGTGATCTGCGAACCGATCTGGGGGGTGTCATTAACTTTCTATTGACACCCGCAGCGGTTCACATAGGGCGGTGCGAACCACCGGCAGGTGACATGTGATGCGGGAACCCATACTGGATTTGCATGGGTTCTCGCATCGCAGCAGTATGAACTGGCCCTTAGGGCTGAACTCCATGCAAAGAGCTAATCGTACAAATGAAATATATATATTGGAGCTGCTTTATCTGCCAAAGAATAAGTATTTCTGTTGATTCAGCTCTGAGATTTGCACAGCTCTGTTTGTTAGGGTCAGAGACCTGATGGTTCTCTGCTGCAATTAAAGTGGTTTTAAACTCTTACATCATAGACGTGCGCACAATGTGTACCGGGTGTGCCTTGGCACACCCTTATCACCCTGTACGACGCAGATTCCCCCTGCTGAACACCCCTACTGCTGTGGCAGTGTAATCTACAGAGAAAGGGACTGGGGTATCTCTGTCCCTAGTAACTTTCTCTGTTATTTTACCAAAGCCCCTCAATGGGGCTCCTAACAAACTGTAAAAAAAAATAATAATAAAAAAATATTATAAAATTATTTTTTCTTAAAGAGTAATAACAAAATAAATGATTAAAAAAAAACGACTGACACCAATCGCATCCCTACTGACATCATCAACTGCTCTACTACGCATATGTGTTTGATCTTTGGGGTGCACACCCTAATGCAATAGGCTGCATAGACCTATATCTTACATATACATATACAGTCACATGCCTCTGGCGAAACATGAATGAAACAAATCCTCCTACATAAGTTGTACCTGCTTATCTGCTGCCTCTCTTCTCTACAGCCTTCTAAAACACAAGATCAAAGGATCTTTTTCCGCTCCAAAAGGCAAGGTGTGGGAATCAGTCCTTACACACTGCACAGCACACAACAAGGAGCTGAGTGTAATCTGAGACCCGAGTGGAGGGAACAGAAACACAGTCTCATAGGGAAAAATGCACAGCTGAGGCTGCCAATCCCCTTCTGTGTGCTAAAAGGGGGGGGGGGGGGGGGTTCTGTGGTGTTGGGATAACCTGTCAGAAGTGACTAATGCAGATAGCAGAGGGAAGAGAGAAGAGACAAAAATCACACTTGGTGCTTTGGATTGAGGCAAGTATACACTATAGAAGAATATGCTCTGTTCATTTTCATTTTAGAGGCTTAACCACTTCATACCCGGAAGATTTGGCTGCCCAATGACCAGGGCATTTTTTGCGATACGGCACTGCGTCGCTTTAACTGACAATTGAGTGGTCGTGTGGCACTGTACCCAAACAAAATTGACGTCCTTTTTATCCCACAAATAGATCTTTTACTTTTTGCTATAATAAATATCCCACATTTTTTATCAAAAAAACAAATTGTTTCCTCAGTTTAGGCCGATATGTATTCTTGTACATATGTTTGGTAAAAAAATTGCAATAAGCGTATATTGATTGGTTTGCACAAACGTTATAGCGTCTACAAAATAGGGGATAGATTTATGGCATTTTTATAATTTTTTTGCTAGAAATGGTGGCGATCTGCGATTTTTATTGGGACTGCGATATTGTGGCGGACAAATTGGACACTTTTGACACATTTTTGGGACCATTGACATTCATACAGCGATCAGTGCTATAAAAATGCACTGATTACTGTATAAATGTCACTGGCAGGGAAGGTGTTAACACTAGGGGCGACCAAGGGGTTAACTGTGTTCCCTCTGTGTGTTCTAACTGTGGGGGGGGGGGGGTTGGGACTGTCTAGGAGGAGAGAGAGATCAGTGTTCATACATAGTATGAACACACGATCTGTCTCTACTCCCCTAAAAGAACTTGGATCTGTGTGTTCACACACGCAGATCCCGGTTCTCGCTCTGTCATGAGCGATCGCGGGAGCCCGGCGGTCATCGCGCCCAACAGGCACTCGCATCGGCTTTAGCCACACGCTGCAGGCGTGCGCGCCCCTAGTGGCCAAAAGGTGGAGCGACGTAAGGTAACGTTGTTTTGCCAAGCCGTGCCATTTTGCCGCAGTAAAACTGCGGCATCTGGTCGGCAGGAAGTTAAAAACACTTTATAAAATACACACAGGTCTTGTCTCTCCCTCCTACCTCAGGAAGACTTGGTGTTTTTACATTTTATGTTAACGATGCCCACATGACACTGTGGTCAAAGACAAAATGTAAAAAGGATCATGTAAAGAAGAAGATAAGGGCCCTTGGTTATTGAAATGCACACGCACATGCACACATATAAATGAAATATACAAGCACATGGGAAGCATCCATGATTATTTCCTATTGAATTTTGTGGAGGATCACAGTTCAAGGCTTATAAACAGATATAAATGTACAGTGGATGTGTTTGACAGAACACACATTTAGCTTGATTTTAATTGGGAATATAGAGAATTGTCTGGATTTTGGATGTGCACACAATATTTCTAATGTCTTGCAAAATGTGTTCTTAAAACAAACCTATCATGACAACTATCAGTAGCTCTTGCAAATCTTAGCACTAATTGTGCACCCCTGGTCATGATTGCTTCTTGCCAAGACAAGACATACAGTGCATCTGGAGAGTATTCACAGCGCTTCACTTTTTTCACATTTTGTTATGTTACAGTCTTATTCCAAAATTAATTAAATTAATTATTTCCCTCAAAATTCTACAAACAATACCCCATAATGACAGCGTGAAAGAAGTTTGTTTGAAATCTTTGCAAATGTTTTAAAAATAAAAAATGAAATAAATCCCATGTACATAAGTATTCACAGCCTTTGCTCAATACTTTGTTGAAGCACCTTTGGCACCAGTTACATCCTCAAGTCTTTTTGAGTATGATGCTACAAGCTTGGCACACCTATTTTTGGGCAGTTTCTCCCATTCTTCTTTGCAGGACCTCTCAAGCTCCATCGGGTTGGATAAGGAGCGTAGATGCACAGCCATTTTCATATCTCTCCAGAGATGTTCAATTGGATTCAAGTCTGGGCTCTGGCTGGGCCACTCAAGGACAATTACAGAGTTGTCCCGTAGCCACTCCTTTGTTATCTTGACTGTGTGCCTAGGGTTGTTGTCCTGTTGGAAGATAAACCTTCGGCCCCAGTCTGAGGTCCAGAGCGCTCTGGAGCAGGTTTTCATCAAGGATATGTCTGTACATTGCAGCATTCATCTTTCCCTTTACGCTGACTAGTTCTCCTAGTTCCTGCCACTAAAAAACATCCCCACAGCATGATGCTGCCACCACCATGCTTCACTGTAGGGATGGTATTATCCAGGTGATGAACGATGCCTGGTTTCCTCCAGACGTGACGCTTGCCATTCACGTAAAAGAGTTCAATCTTTGTTTCATCAGACCAGAGAATTTTGTTTCTCATGGTCTGAGAGTCCTTAAGGTGCCCTTTGGCAAAGTCCAGGAAGGCTGTCATGTGCTTTTTACTGAGGAGTGACTTCCGTCTGGCCACTCTACCATACATACCTGATTGATGGAGTGCTGCAGAGATGGTTGTTCTTCTGGAAGATTCTCCTCTCTCTACAGAGAAATACTGGAGCTCTGTCAGAGTGACCATCGGTTTCTTGGTCACCTCCCTGACTGAGGTCCTTCTCCCCCGATCACTCACACTAGGAAGAGTCCTGGTGGTTCCAAACTTCTTCCATTTCCGAATGATTGAGGCCACTGTGCTGCATTTTTCTGTACCCTTCCCCAGATCTGTGCCTCAATACAATCTTGTCTCAGAGGTCTACAGACAATTCCTTGGACTTCATGGCTTGGTTTGTGCTCTGACGTGCACTGTTGACTGTGGGACCTTATATATAGACAGGTGTGTGCCTTTCCAAATCATGTCCAATCAACTGAATTTACCACAGGTGGACTCCAATCAAGAAACATCTCAAGGATGATCAGTGGAAACAGGATGCACCTGAGCTTAGTTTTGAGTGTCATGGCAAAGGCTGTGAATACTTATGTACATATGATTTTTTTTTAAATACATTTTCAAAGATTTCAAACTTCTTTCAAGTTGTCATTTTAGGGTATTTTTTGTAGAATTTTGAGGAAAATAATGAATTTAATCTATTTTGGAATAAGGCTGTAACATAACAACATGTGGAAAAAGTGAAGTGCTGTGAAAACAATTAGATTAAAGCCTGGTACACACTAGTATTTTTTTTTTCATTTAACCCAGCAGGCTGAAGGAAAAAAAACTGAACAGCTCAGGAGGAGCCGCTCTACTAACAATCCAAAGTTAGTAGAGTCCTCACTGAACTATTGTGTTCTGACAAAGGGACATCCCCCCTGCCAGAACACACTGGTCAGAACTCTCAGCCATTGTCTGAGAGCGCTAATCGGGAGCCGATCGGCAGTCCTTTTTTGGTCATGCTCCTGCGACAGAAGCTGGTTGAACAGCCGGCTGTTGTCGGACTGGCTGCCGTACACACAGGCCAAATGCCACCCGATATTCAGCCCATGTGTACTAGGCTTTAGGGTTTTACCAAGGTCCATGATGGTAATAAAAGACAAAAATTAAGGTACTCTTTGAATGCTTACTTTTCAATTTTCCTTCCGCATCTACATCACATGAGGGCAGCACAGTGGTGTACTGGGTAGCGCTCTCACCTAGCAGTAAAAAGAGTCGCTGGTTTGAATCCCAACTGCCTGGAGTTTGCATGTTCTCCCTGTGCCTGTGTAGGTTTTCTCTGGGTACTCCGGTTTACTCCCACACTCCAAAGACATGCTGGTAGGTTAATTGGCTTCTGTCCAAAATTGGCCCTAGTATAAGAATGTGAGTTGGGGACCTTGTATTGTGGGCTCCTTGAGGGTAGGGACCGATGTGAGTGTGCGATGTATGTGTGGAGCTCTGCATAAATTGATGGTGCTATATGGGTACCTTAAATAAATAATATATAATAGAGAAGTATCTTAATGAGACACAATGTATAGAGATAGGGACAATTGTAGACACACACCCACACTCACTCAGGTTGAACTGGATGGGCTGGTGTCTTTATTCAACCTTACTAACTATTTAACTATGTAACCAAAATATTATCAAATGTATGGCCATCTCTGATGTCCCAACAGATTGGATCAAAAAATGTGTAGCAGCATGGTGTTACAAATGGTTCTCTGTAATAGGATCATTCTATTACTGTGCACCTTAATAGTCACCACAGGTTACTATATGATACTACTAAAAAACCTTATTAGAATACTCTAATGCAGGGGTGTCCAACCTATTCATCTTCATGGGCCACATTGGAAGAAAAAAAATTGTCTTGGGCCACACATAAAATACACTAACAATAAGGATAGCTGATGAGCAGAAAAAGTGGGGAAGATCACAAGTTAATGATCAAATTTTTTTTGTAATTTATTTTATTATAAAAGTAAAAGAGGGCAACATAAACTAGTGCGATATTTGACACTGCTTTGATAAACTAACACATCAATATCTGCACCGATGGATGCAGTAGCAATTCTGGTGCTCATCAGATATTTTGGTTCTAATTTTGCCCTTTGTGTGCTTCATCCTTGAAAATAGTTGCTCACAAATATAGGTGCTGCCGAAAACTGATGACATGAATAAAGCGTGATTGTGAAGAGTGGGATATTTTTCTTTGGGAAGATAAAACTCATACAAGTCTAGTAAAGATACACTGTCAAATTTTTCATTGGCAACATGTGTTGCTAAGTGTAAATGCATTAAATAAATTTGCGATTTTGTCTTGGGCTACATTCATAGTCGCCCTTGGGCCGCAGGTTGGACATTCCTGCTCTAATGCATATATGGAATTGGCCAAATGTTCTTTAGTATAACAGAAGTTACTCACAATCTGCTGGGAAGTAAGAAGGTAGGGCAATGTGGGGACTCAGCAGCTGTTTCATGACAAGGAGGACTTTATGAAGGCTCGTTAAAACAGCTGTTGATTGCCCATACCTCACCTATTCTTTCTTTAATAATCCATCCATATTTTGTTTTGTGATTTGGGTTCTCCGATTTTTAGGCAAAGCTTAGGATGTTATTAATGTATACCAATTAAATTAACAAATTTTAAGGTAAAATTAAATTAATCAGTTCTGCGTATTTTGGCTGCCATCAGTAATGTTTTGAGTTGCTATCCTTTGCCCACAAGAATCCAATATGATATGGAATTATCTGCTTCACTGACAGAAAACCTTTAACACTTTCATTGGTGCCCGGATAAAATTTAGCAGTGTTAACCTCCCTGACGGTATTCCCGAGTGTGGCTCGGGGTGGATTTTCAGCACCAAAGCGGTAACCCCGAGCCACACTCGGGATTACATCGCAGGATCCAGGTACAGCTTACTTACCTTGTCCCCAGGATCCTGTGATTTCTCCCCGCTCTGTGTGCGAGCCGTCCTCCGCTCGATCTATCACGGAGCCGAGCTCCGTTCCCTGCGAGCATTGCGACCACCGGGGACGGAGAACGGCACCAAATTCAAAAAGTAAAACACACAATACATATACAGTACACTGTAATCTTACAGATTACATTACTGTATCAATTTATTTCACATCCCTTTTGTCCCTAGTGCTTTGTCCAGTGCCCTGCATGCAGTTTTATATTATAAATACTGTTCTTTCTGCCTGGAAACTGGAGATTGTCCATAGCAACCAAAACCGTCCCTTTACATCAAAAGTGGTTTTAGACCAGCTAGAAAACAGGGATAATAAATTCGAATCACTTGCAGAATTGAGTGATAGTGATTTGTGGGGAAATCCATCATTAAACACTGAAAGTAATGACAGCGACAATTCTGCAACTGAGCAAATTTCTGTGTTTTTGATTTGATTACATTATTGAATAATTTTTATTATTATTATTTGTTATAATTATTTATAGTTATTTATTATATTATAATTTATGATTTGGTTTTTCAAACTTTACCATACCCGGGATGTCTACTAGACTCTTGTTTGGACAGATTTAAGTGAGTTATTCCTAAGAATTACAGGCCTACAATATAAAACGCCAAATGTACATGAAAAATTATTGTACTGCGTTCAGCATCAAAAATCTGAAATAATCACACCGCCAGGGAGGTTAATATGTGTTGGTTAATTTGGTTACATTTTACATTGATTAAATATATTTGGATACCATGTGCTCATATTTCACAGGTGGAATATACAAAGGAATAATAAATAGTGTAAACATTATCTGGTCATCCTGATGCCCAGCCCTATGAATGACAAAGATTCTGGGAGTGTAGTGAGGATTCTTAAAAATCTTGTTTCATTCACTACATAAAGAAACCGGCTTATGTGGTTCTGGGGGAATCTTTCTTTCTTTGCAAAAAATGATTATGCCAAAAATATAGTTGACTGAAGGGCAAAGCCTGATTAATTTTCTG
The DNA here is from genome assembly GCA_028564925.1 of Lithobates sylvaticus. Classification (NCBI taxonomy): domain Eukaryota; kingdom Metazoa; phylum Chordata; class Amphibia; order Anura; family Ranidae; genus Lithobates; species Lithobates sylvaticus. Next base: position 107,557,931 of record CM053026.1, read on the forward strand.
GCTGATGGTCCAAAAATGTAGAAAGTAGCTTGTTCTGTAAGATTTATTTTGGCAAAAGTAGTAGTATCAGGAGGAAAATGCGAGTTTATGTGGAAACATTTTTGGAGACCATTTCTTTTTAAACACAGTGAACTAAGCATTTGTGATTCACTGAATTTTAAAATTTTGTGACTTGTTTTGGGAATTTTTGTTGTAATTATTATTTTAAATGGATACTCGGGCAGTGAGTATTCATGTCTTGTTCCAAAAAATGACTTAGCTGTAGATGTTGAGACTACATTTTCCTGGTCTAGACAGAAGTGTATCTTCTTTGCACTTTTTTTTTTTGGCTATGACTGAGTGACAAGCCACAGGAAAACCTACAACTAATTTTGGAATCTACTCAACAATGTTTCTGACTTGGCATTTAGCTCATGCCAGCGTAGGTGTATTATTGGATTTTATTTTGAAGTCTTCAAATGGAAAACTAGCAAAACAAGCACGTAGAAAATTGCTTTCTGTTTGGTTAAATTATGTTAACTTTGTGGAATAACAGATGCATACATCACTTCTGACCTTTAGAAGTGGGTTGGGGAAGGAACACTAGTTTCCAAGTTGCATTGAAGGGTTCAGTAAGAATGGTTCCCTTCATTGTCTCCTGGGTTTAGAGGGTTTTCCTATGCAGGGTTTGAAAAAGTGAAAAGCACTGATCGCTAAATATTGGGGCTGAACTTTCTCTTCAAAGGCTAGTTTCTTAATTCCTTCCTTTATATGCAATTCCTAGAAAGAATGTTTTGTGCTGCAACTTTTGATATATAGTTACAATCACCTTAATCATTCAAAGAAAATTCAGATTAAAAGAAAGCTTAATTTAGAATAGCTAATGCTGCGGTGTAAGAAGACCTAACCAGAGGCAGATTCATGGCTGTGCTCATAATAATTAAATTACCAACTTTTCACATTGCCACGGTGCTTTGTTCAACTTTATTAAAATATTTACCTTTTTCTGTCTGGCATATTCAATTGTCAAACCTGGGTTACCTAAACCAGTGGTTGAGATTCTGTGCATTACAGTATCAGACATTTGTCACTTAGGGGTTGATTTACTAAAACTGGATAGTGCAAAATCTGGTGCAGCTGTGCATGGTAGCCAATCAGTGTCTAACTTCAGGTTGTTCAATAAAGATTTGACAAAAAAAATGAAATCTGTTTGGTTTCTCTTTACACTCTCCAGTTCCAGTAAATTAACCCCATATGTATGTAGGATGCCGACATGTACTTTGGGGTTGATTTACTATATGCAAATAGACTGTGCACTTTGCAAAGTGCAATTGCACTCTGCAAGTGCAGTTGCTCCAGAGCTTAGTACATGCTCATTTACTATGCAAATGCAAATGCTCTTGCAGAGTGCAACTGCACTTTGCAAAGTGCACAGTCTATTTTGCCTTTAGTAAATCAACCCCTTTATACCTACTTTTAAACTAGCTGAGAGTCAGATGCGCTGGTTTCCCTCTCCCTCTGGTTTCCCTCTCCCCCTCTTTTTTTTTTCTTTTCTCCCTTCCCCTCTTCTTTCCTCCCTCTTTAATTTGGTTAATTGTTTGCTTTGGCATATTGCCAACAGTACTAATACACAAGTTGAAGATTTATCTAGAGATATACATATGCTTGTGTATACTCCGTCAACGCTGCGGTTATAGTGAATACTTTTAGTATATACCTGTGCTTGCATAATAAGAGTCTTTAGACATTTCACTAAATAACAGCTTTTTTATACGTATTACATACTGTCTATTGTCTTGATATTTATAGATTGTGAAGCTTCAAAGCTACAGGCTACATTGTTTACATCTTCTTGGCAATTACATTGTATGTTAATAATTAGAAATAAGTAAAAGGAAAGGTAAAATGTGGCCATTTGTAAATATAAGACACAACTCACCAACTTACTCTCTAATTGCTAATTAGTCTACACTCACCAGGACAAGTTTAAATCCGAACCAGTCACTGCAGTGTTTTCTTTTCGGGTTCATCCTGTCCTTTTATATGTTTGGTTTGTTTGCTTCCTGTAGGTGATGATTTCATCATTAGTGTGTCTAGGCTTCCTGAAAATGAGATGAGTAGTTTGTTAGGTAATAACCAGCACTGATATATCACATATTAGCCAAATCCAAGGAAGACTGACCATCAACCATCAATTTAATTAAAACATTTATACAATTATCCTGTTTCTATAACTTTGTTGTATTTTGTGTTTTATATATCCTGAAATCTGGAACATGGCTTTATATGGGTTGACAGTAATTATTAGTGCTATAGGGAGTTTATTTGCAGATTATGTGTCTTAATGTTGCTCTATGTTAACCAGCTCAGGCCGTGGAACATGCCTCGATAATGAACCTCCAAAGCGTGACTTTGTCTACCCGGCGGTGGCTCCTGGTCAGGTGTATGACGCAGACGAACAGTGCCGTTTTCAGTATGGAGCAACATCACGCCAATGTAAATATGGGGTAAGAAGTTGTCGTCTTTATGTTAATAAAACGTTATTGTTGAAATGTTCAGTTAACAAACAATAACATCATAAAAGTGTGAAACTGCAATATTCTTTCTTGAGTGGATATTTAGTATTACCATGGAAGTTTGGAATGTAAGGATGTCACCAGCAGTACAAATTTAGTTTGAAAGGCAGCCAGGTATTAAATATAGACTGGAGAAAACAAAAGAAAGACAGGCCTAGCACATTGAACGAAATAGAGACCACAGAAAATTTGACTTTTTAGGCACCGTATCGAACACACAAAATTGTATGTATATGTAAATATTGTCTTTTATTAGAAAATGGATTAAAACCAAATTACAACCATTAGATAGTATTAACCCAAACTAGTGTATGAGCATACACACCCCTGTATACAGGTAGGGATCCTCCAAAGTATTGGCACTGGCACATACGTAATGAAACAAATACAATCACCAAGGACAAATAATATAGCGGGGGGCTATTTCTGTGGAGGGGTGCGTCGCCTCACACTAGGCAGGCAGTGCTGTTCTTAACATGTTTCGCATTGACAAATAAAGCTTTTTCTGGAGCGTAAAGGGTTAATTACAGTGTTAAACCAGGCAAAATGCGTGGACCACAAAAGATCGAGGATCAGACCAGTGGCAGGAATGACCCCCCATATGATTACAAGTAGAAATGGGGATACACAACAAAGGGTTATTATATATGGATATCTGGGGTTTATTGGGGGTAGCAACTTCATCAGTACAAAGTGTAACGGTGGAATTGTCCAAGGAAAAAGCATCAGCTCTATATGTCCCTGATCATGTGTGGCCTCAATCTCCCATACAGTATCCCGGCTTCTTCCTAATATAATTAGGGCAGATACACCAAGGTAGCCTTGCCCTAGGGCCTCCTCTGTATGGTCAGCTCTGCTCCTCACTCACTGGCTGCTAGACCTCCACTGGAGATGACCACATTATCCTCATAACCATTTGTTGTAAAAATAAGCATGTATCTGCTTACAAACAATAAAACAGACATGGCTCATTAAGGTACCGAGTGGTTCTGATCGCTCTGAGCACTCCTATGCTTGGGAGGACATCTTCTAGATCCAACAGGCTTATGCGTTTTGAGGGTCATACCCTCTTCTTCAGAGCCGATGAAGTCCTGTCTGTCTCGTTTTATCATTGGGACCTCCCCTAGTCCTGAGAGAGCAGCAAAACGTGACATGTTTATACCTACAACAAGGAAGCAGATGTGTAGGAAGTGTTGTGTCTTGTCTGCATAGAATATGGACATATGAGGATAGAATTACTAGACAAATAGGATGTTCGTTTTGCAAGGGAAGTTGCGTTTTGCAAGGGAATTTTCCCAAGAGCATAGTGAATATAGTGAAGTTTCACTTTGCAAAGAATAGCCAATCACATGGGAGGAATATAAAAAAACTAAAAAAAATGCATTATTGTTTGCAATGAGTGGGTGATGGAAGTCAGCAGAGCTTCACTTCATTCTCATTTTCATGAGCTCTGGGGGAAATTCCCTTTGCACAGTGAACATCATATTTGCCTTTAGCAAATCAACTAGGTATAAAAGATGGACATCATAATGCAAGTAAGAGACATTCAGCAGATCGGTTGTATTCTCTGAACCAGTTATTAGTGAGCCATGCATCTTTTTTTTTTTTTTCCATTTACGTGCATGCAAAGTAAGGTGTCAGTGTTATACTTACAGATATTTATTACCTTACAGAGGTCACAGTACTTTCCTTGAGGATGCCTCTTTTAAATACAGAAAAACAGGCTTTGTTTAAGCATCATCCAGTTTTGGCATCTACCTACTAAACTGACATGCTGGCTTAGAGATGGCACAGTAATGAAAATTTTGATGTCTGTGCAGTTGCTTGCTGCGTTCACAAATATCTGACACAGATAAGCCCCTTCTGCTACCTCCCACCTTGTGACCTATTAAGTTACAATGTTGCAGTCTGAGAAGACTGCTAAAACATTGTACAGTGTAGATGGGTGGAGATTCAAGAAGAGGAGATTGAGAAAATGCTCTTTTTTGCCTGCAGCAGACTGAAATCTTCTCAGGCTAATCAAAGCCAGTGGCCTGGAGCTCAACAGGGGCGTTTAACTACTTCAGTTCCGGAAGATTAACCCCCCTTCCTGACCAGGCCATTTGCGATACAGCACTGGGCTACTTTAACTGACAATTGCGCGGTCGTACAACAATGTACCCAAATTAACATTTCTTTTGGTGGTATTTGTTCACTTCTGCATTTTTTATTTTTGCACTATAAATACAAAATTACTGACAATTACAATATTGTTTACTTTCTGCTCTAAACCATATCCAATAAAAAAATGTAAAAAATCTTTTCTTCATCAATTTAGGCCAATATGTATTCTGCTACATATTTTTGGTAAAAAAATCGAAATAAGCCTATATTGATTGGTTTACGCAAAAGTTAAAAGCATCTACAAACTATGGGATATATTTATGCAATTTTTTTTTCTTTACTAGTAATGGCGGCGATCAGCAACTTATAGTGGGACTGTGCTATTGCGGCAGACAAATTGGACACTAACTGACACTTTTGACACTTTTTTGGGGACCAGTGACATTATTACAGTGATCAGTGCTAAAAATATGCACTGTCACCGTAGTAATGACACTGGCTGGGAAAGGGTTAACATCAGGGGCAATTAAAGGGTTAACTGTGAGTCTAGCTGGTGTTTTACTGTAGTGTGGGAGGTGCTTTTACTAGAGGAAGGCATAGATCCATGTCCCTGCTTTGCAGGAACACATGATCCATGCCTTCCTTACTGACAGAACGGCAATCTGCCTTGTTTACTTAGGCAGATCGCTGTTCTGCCTGTGTACAAAATAATCAGCGGGTGCCGCTGGACATCAGGTCTGCTGGTCAGCTCCTATTGTGTAGAATGACAGTGGGAGCGAGCCGCCGCCGGCGTGCACTCGCACACAGGACCCGGAAGTGCAGGATCACATATATATACGTGATCCTGCGCAGCGTGGCCGCCCTGTAGCAGTACAACTGCTATAGGGCGGTTGGCAAGTGGTTAATGAAAATGTTTGGAGAATATTTTATTTTATTAATTTACATTGTTGCTGTAAGCTTTTGGTCATGTAAATAACGCTGGAGCAGCATATTTTCTAGGATCAGTATCTCACCTCTTCAATTACTCTTGGCTTATCCACAGTGGCGGCTGGTGGAGTTTTAGGATGGGAGGGCTCAAGAGCCCACCCTTCCTTTTTGACCCCTCCCACTTTGTATAAGCTCCAGTCCTTATAGAATCCACCCACTCCGTCCCCTGTATTCCACTTTCTTCCACCCATAGTGTCAGGAGTATACAGCTCAGCATCACAGGACAGAGTATATAGGTCAGCCTTACAGATCATGGTATATAGATCAGGGTATACAGCTCAGCCTCACAAATCAGGGTATATAGCTCAGCATGACACAGATCAGGGTATATAGCATCACAGGTCAGGGTATATAGCATTGCAGATCAGGGAATACAGCTTAGCCTCACAGGTCAGGGTATATAGCATCACAGATCAGGGTATATAGCATCACAGATCAGGGAATATAGCACAGCCTTTAGAGATCAGGGTATATAGCATTACAGATCAGGGAATACAGCTCAGCCTCACAGATTGGCACTGACAGGACCCCCCCTGCATGGGGCTTGCAGCACTGACAGCACCCCCCCCCCTCCCCCACAGGAAGTCCGGCACTTACCGCTACGGCTGGGGTGTCCTTCCTTGAGTCCAGCGCATGTCTCCTCTGCTCGTGCCTCCTCTTCCTAAGCGCTAGGCATCCAATAGGATCGCCTGATGCTTTGGCTAATCGGGAAACAGGTATGACGACCTACCTCCTGATTGATGGAGTGGACCGTTAGTGTAAAAATAGCGAAAATTAATTTGCTATAGTCACACAATTAGGTGGGCTCAGGGCGCACTCTCTGCACCCCGAGCCCACCCTATTTCGAAGCCTATTAGAGCCTCTGGCTCTAATCAGGTGCCCTTAAAAAAAAATACCCCCGCCATAGGAATTCATGCGCCCGGCATCCTGAAAGGGGCCGGGCGCATGTATAGGGGGGCGGCAGCAGGGATGGGGGGGCGGGCCCGTGCGTCCAAAATGCATGGGCCGCCACTGCTTATTCATGAGTTTAAAGCAAGCCAGTCATAATTTTTAGCGTAAACAATTCAGTACTAGACAATTCAGTGCAGGACATCCATAAATTCTAAATATAATAAAACAATACAAGATGTTATTTAAATGGACTGCACCTTTGAAGTAGATTTTCTAAACATCCAGTTTAATTCTATTTTCAGTTGTACCAATTTTTTTTCTAGTAAGAGTCCCATGCACTACCCTTCCCCAATCAAGATTTCACAATGAGTATTTCATTAAATTGAGGCCTGAAAAAGGGAAGTTAGTGAAAATTCATTGTAGACAGATGTGTGAGATTTTTTTTATTAAGATCATAATTGGAGCTCGTTCCATATAAGCACCACAACCTCTCTTAAGCACCCACCGCTCAACTCCACATTCAGATCTATAATTGATGTTGACATTTGCTGGCTGTGTTTCAAACAAAATTAATTTTCCGTGTCACCGAAGTTTAAATATTCATGAATTTTCATTATCTTCACACACATTTTTTCATTTCCTTTAAAGCTACAATACTCGGAAAATAGGCATTGTCATTAGTAATTAGTGGCTGAGAACAGGACAAAAAGATGAACTTTTTAGGTGTGTATTTCTTGTCTGCGTACGGCTTCATCCTCTTCCACCTTTTTTATAGCTTCCAGATGTTCCAATTACATTAAGATAAGGTTTCTTTTTTAATTGGTAATATGATTTGGAATAATAAAGGCTTAGGATCAGGTTTTCATAACAAATGCTTTCACAGTCAAGTGAGAAGACTTCTTTTTAATTGTTTCCTGTAAAATCGGTGAGCTTTCCTGACATGGTGGAAAGGGTTCCTTTTTTTTGTCCATTTATAGGAACTTTAGTCAGAAAGTTCAGTCCTGCTAGATAACTTCAGGCTGGCCCCTTCTGCAAGTATAGCTCTGTAAAATATTAAAAATATATTAAAAATAAGTGCCTATACTGTTTAAAATCCAGTATTACACTGTCTCACCCTGCTCTGCACATGCTCAGTTGCTCTCCATTTTTAGGCATTTTTAAGCCTCGTACCCACAGTACGATTGTTGGCCAACTGGCGTCTGATTTTTGTCAAAAGGGCGTGTGCCAGTATCTTGTCTTGCATACTAACGATACACAATTGTCGTGCCACAAACACGAACGTAGTGATGTACTACGAGGAATTTCAGCTCTTGAGCGCCACCCTTTGGGCCCCTTCTGCTAATTTCATGTTTGGTGAGCATTGATTCCGAGCATTCGTGTTTGTACTTTCGACTTTTGTGTGACGGATTTGTGTACGGACCATACGAAAATCTGACCCGTTGTCCGCCAAAAATTTACTAGCCTGTCATCCAACATTTGTTGGCCGAAAGTTGGAGAACAATTGTCAAAAGGAGCATACTAACGGAAAGATTTTAGGACAACAGTCTGTCAACAGACAATCCCCTCCCAACAATTGTACCGCGTGTACGAGGCTTTAGGCACTGATGAATTTATAGAGGCCAATCTGCTGACAGCCTTAAAAGCAGAATTTAATTATCCTTTACAGCCAAGGATGCTGCTTCGGTTTGATTTGCAACTGCCATGGTGCTGCACATGTGAGCAGTTACAACACCAACCATTTGATTTGATGGTTTGACAGTTTGGTTGAGGAAACAAGAAAATGTGACAGTTAGAAATTCCAGCATTCCAGGAATGAAACTTTTTTGAAACTGTTAAATCGATGGGTTTAGTTCTGCTTTATGATTTTCTTATGCTCAGGGACTCGGGGCTTCAACAAAATGGCAGCCTCCAGCAAGAGGAAACGTGACCAATGCTGGAGGCAATTTACAGCACACGCTCATTTTGGTAGCATAATTATTAACAAGGAATAATGTTGCTAAAAAACATTATTTTTTAGCAATTTGTTATGAGTAAAGTTCTGCTTTAAAGCCCGACTCCAGAATTAACGGTATTTCTTGGTTTAGGTTGGCACGGGGAAGGATTCAAACAGGAACATAAAGAGTTTTGCTGCTGTCTCTGTATCCATTGAAGAGATTTCCCACCACTTCACGTCTTTGTGACCTCCTGTTACCAGTAGATGAAGTATAGGGAAATCGCGCCAATCAGGACACAACTGACAGTAAATTTTGACAGGAATTTTAACCCACTCCCACTCTATGCAAAACTTTAAAAAACACCCTGACCCCCTTAGGCCCCTTTCACACGGACGGATAGAATGGTGCTTTTAGCTGCAGATTTTCTAGTTTTCTACCTCAGCTAAAAGCACACAATGCTTTCCTATGGCCCCATTCACACACAGTGTTTAGCTGCGATTTCGTTACATGCAGTTCGGTGCGAATAGAAAAAATAGAATTGAATGCGTCCAGGTGCGATGTAGCGCAGCTATATGCACATAACCGCAGGTAATCGCAGTGTACTATTTCTCCTGCAGATAGCAGCGGCAACAAGCAAAGAAAGACAACAGGAAGCACATCAGAAATATCAAGAATGTTCCAAACGCAGCTAAACGCAGCTAAACGCAGCCGCATGTAAACGCACGTAAACGCAGCTAATCGCAATGTATAACTGCAAGTGAACGCTGTGCCAGGACTCTCTGAATTTCAAAATAACAAAACATGCTTTTAACAGCGGCAGAACAGCCGCCCGCATGAAAGGGGCCTAAAACTAACCTTGTGTGCACTCCCTCGTCGCTACTAGTCATAACAGTGCCACAACTTTAGCCTAAACCTAACCAAAGCCACCAGTTAAATACCTGGGAAAACTATAACTTCTCTATGGAGAAAAGGGAATGCTTATCATTTGCAGAGACCTTCAGAAAGGTTTGAAAAGATTTTTGAGTTATAACAAGTACTTCCAGTGCTCACCCCAGCTTTTCCCAATCATTATATGACGAAGTTGGTTGGCTGAATTGTGAAATATTGGTTATGAATTGTGTTTTTTTAAACAGTTACAGATAAGGTTAGTGTATGGAAATGGCAATAGGGGTATATGGTAAACAGTAAGTTTCATCAGCACTTTTATTATTTATATAGGCTTGCTGAGTCTCAGTATATAACCTGTCTTTTATTTTTTTATTTTTTTTACAGCAGTGTGGAATTTGTTTGCAAGTCTATGCCAGTCAATCTTAAACCCATGAATCATTTCCTCATGTTGTGATTAGAGATTCTATAGTGATAATGTAATATTTAAAAGCCTTTTACATCCTGCTTGCTTACCCTGCTGTCAGCTTCCAAGACTTCTGCTCTGGAACAGAAATATAATTGCCAGCTATTCCTTTGTTGTCACTCTTTACTGGTGACTGCTACTGTGAGCTTTCTAAGAATTGTGCTTTGATTAATCCTCATACAGCCCTCAATTCAGCATAGAACCAGTTTAAGACATTCTTAGTTCATTCTTATCAATTGTTGTATTTTACACATGTATTTACCATATTATTTTTTTTTGTAGTATGAATAGTACTGGAATAGTAAATGTTTGTTACAAATAAACATTGAGGATAATGGTACCATTTGCATTACAACAAGATATGGTAAACACAAGTGCAAAGTGTAACCATGTATTAAAGTGTTTGCTTAAAGCGGAAGTAAACCCCCCTATCGTTTTCAGCCAAGGAAGCTGCCATCTTTGCCTCTGTTTAATCTTCAACTGCCACAGTCCTGCACATGTGATCCGTTATGACACCAGCCATTGGATGGTTTGACTGTTTGGTTGAGAGCACAGCCAATGTGCAGTTAGCATTCCCGGCATGCCTTTTTTTTTTTAAACTGTTAAATCGATGGGTTTACTTCCGCTTTAAGGTGATTATAGCCATATCAGTGCGACAGAAACAGTTGAGTACTGTCCGTGATAGTACTCTTTGATCTTGAGTAACTTTGGAGTACTGCTGGGACCTTGAAGAGGGGGACATACCCTGAAAGCTTATCGTGAAAAATTGTATGTTAGTGCAAATAAAAAAAGTATCATGGACAGTACTCAACTGTTTGCTTACCAATGCTAAGCAAAATAGGGATGTTCGAAGGCTCGGTGTATGAAGAGAATGATTTAATTAGTATTGCTGAATCTTGGCTTCATTCTTTACATGGCGGGGCTGTTAATATCCCTGGTTATGCTCTCTTTTAGAGAGACAGGGTAAAGCAAAAAAGTGGTGGTGTTTGTCTGTAAGCAGTTACAGTTAGCTAGTCTGCCACTAGGTGGCTCTGTTCCAGAATATTGTCTTGTTAAAGAGAATAGTGTCTTCAGGTGTTAGGTCCCTTTTAGCTAGAGTCCTCATGTACTTTAGTGATGTAATGGGTCCCACATATAATCCAGGTTGGGAGGAACAACAGTGCAGTTGGGGCATGGGAGACAGAGACCCCAATATCAGGCAGATATAGTAAGCTAATAGAGGCCCTGGACAGGGCTGGAAGGCAGAGAGAGGTAGAAATGCACCCAAAAGAGCTGGCTGTAGACATCCTGACTTATAGTATTGTATTGTAACTGCACGGTCTGCCTTAATGTTGCAAGTCACTGTGCAAATTGTTAGCGCTGTACAGATCCTGTATAATAATAATAGTGGAGGAGCCTAGAGCAGGTTCCAAAAGGCCTTTTAGGCAAGGCCAAGTGTTCCCTGGAGGGAGGCTTTCCCCTGGGAGAAGTAGACCAAAGCCAGGGGTGACTGCAGTGATCCTGTCTCCTGACAAACAATACAAAAAAAAAGAAGAAAAACAAAGTCCTAAAAAAAAAAAAACAATGACAGGTTATGAAAGAGAGTATGATAAACCCCCCAAAATCTATAGATATATTAATAGTAAAATGGTTAGGCCTGATCATATAAGCCCCTTATGAAACCACTTAGAGTTGGTGACTGGGGACAAGGCAATCTAAATACCTTCTTCGGCTCTATGTATACAAAAGAAAATGGTGGTGCTCAAAGAGTAAAGGTCCATACACACGATCAGACTTTTTGACAACAAACATGCAAATTAGCTGTTTTAAGGCAACATCCGACCATGTGTACGCTCCATCGGACAAACTTTTTCGCTTTTCATCGAACAAAAGTTCACTCTGCAAACTGACAAACTTTTCGGCAACAAAAGTCTGATGGAGCAAAGTCCGATCGTGTGTACAGAAAATCATCACACTTAATTCCAAAGTACAAACACGCATGCTCAGAACCAATGCAAAAGATCAGACAACAATACAGAAATTGACCAAAGGGTGGCGGTAAAGAGCAGAAAAACAATGTGATTTGGTGAAAGTTGGATGAAAAAGTCCTGCCGTATGTATGCAATATAAGTTCACAGCCAACACCCTTTGGACAGAAAAGTTTGTTTAAAGTCCGATCGTGTGTACGAGGCTTTAGTCAACTTTTGTTGAGAAAAAACATTTCCCTCTGGATGATCTATGCACATTGCAAGGATTTTAACAAACTTTGTCACTGATTACCACCTTTTGTTATTCTGAAGAATTAGCTGCTTGTGTCCATGTACAAAGTGAGTCTGCATGGGAGAGATTTTATAATTATCAATCAGCTGCTGCACTTGCATGGCTCTAATAAGGAAAGTGGTCTGCCTCCCTTAGGCCCCATTTAGGCCCCATTCACTCCAGTGTGAAAGCCGAGGGCTTTCACACTGGAGCGGTGCGCTAGCAGGATGGTAAAAAAAGTCCAGCAGCATCTTTGGAGCGGGGTATACCGCTCCTTCCCATTGATTTGAATGGGACACAGCGGTAATACCGCGGCAATACCGCCGCAAAGCGCCGCTACGGCGGTGCTCTGCGGGGGATTTTAACCCTTTTTCGGCCGCTCGCGGGGGTAAAACCGCACCGCGAGCGGCCGAATCCTGCGGGCAAAACGACGGTAAAGCAGCGCTAAATATAGCGCTGCTTTACCGTCACCGCGGCTCCCCCCCAGTGTGAAAGGGGCCTTATGCTTGATTTCCCAATGAGAGTATCTCACCAAAAATGACATTTTGTTGCAGGGGATGACTGAGATCTGATTTGTATCTTGGTGCAGATTTCTGGGAAAATCAGTTAGCCAATCACAGAAGCAGGAAATTACATATCTGGAGGGGTTCTGTACACCATATGTGTACAGAACGCCTCCAGGTAGCCATATTGCATCGCATTTTACTGAAAAAGACAGTGCTACAGATTGAAAAGGAAAGGTCATTTTTAATAATATCCAATTAAAATATGACTTGTGTCACAGTTATATACACTGTGTTATTTTTTTTTTACCACGAAAATAAAGTTTCTCTTTAAGAGCATAATGGGGATAGCTTCATAGCTTCAAATGAACCATTACGGCTCAAAATTGATATGGTCCATGAACAGATATAATAAAAGGGAATTAAAAATATAAAAACATGAATACTTTGGAAAATGACAAAGAATATAAAGAAATTAAAATCTAGATTGTAAAAATTCAAAAATTTTATAGTACAGGCGGTCCCCAAGTTACAAACATCCGACTTACAAACGACTCCTACTTACAAACGGAGGGAGACAACAGGAAGTGAGAGGAAATCTACCCCTAGGAAGGTAAATTCACTCCCGTAAGAGTTATTGTGGGAAAAAGGTACCTCCACTGATGCTTCCTCACCAAGGATTGTTTCCACAACAAACCAAAATTTTCAAAATCCAATTGTCATAGAAACAGAACCCTTCCCTATGATATCCAAAAAGATTACAAATTGATCTTTTGGCTGGAGCTACACTTAAATATCTACCCTTTCCGACTTACAAACAGATTCAACTTAAGAACAAACCTACAGACCCTATCTTGTTTGTAACCCGGGGACCGCCTGTAATTGGGTCAGGTCTAAGCATGCAGGCCCTCAGAGTTGGTAAAGGGGGACAAAGAGAAGGCAAATTGAAATACGTTCTTCAGCTCTGTGTATATAAAGGATAATTGTGGGGCTCAAGCCCATAATGAGGATAGTAATGCCCCAGCCTTTATGGCTTTATGCTACTTCTTGGAAAATGTGCAGTGGCTGCTGTTGTAATGCTACTAGTTAATTTTATGCCTTAAAAATGGGATGCACAGTTGACCTTAGTGGGCAGACTTTCCACAGTGGCTTCAGGCAGTTTTATTGATAACAGCTGTTAAAAGATGTCACTGATAGGATAATGAGAATACAGCCAGTTGTTGAACACTTTTCTGATAAAACAAAGACTGCAGTTAGCTGAGTATTTCCTCCAGGACATATATACTCTAGGCATTATAATTAAGTTGTCTGAGACTTTCTTTTTTTTTCATTTGTTTGTAATTGGCCAATGTTACGGGCACTTTGCTACGTGCTTCTTAATTATTACTGCCACTTATGTTATTTTGTGTTTCTCTGTTCCTTTTTTTTTGTAATTATATTTTTATGTCTAAAAGTATAATTAGGCAGAATAGTTTGTATCATATGCCTTTTGTTAGCCCTGTATAATTGCTGTCAGTCTTGTCAAGGAATTTGTTAAACACCTGGCAGACATTTTTTTGTTCAAAGTTATTTCAGCCTCCTGCCTGGATGTTGAAAGAGTCATCACGTCAATTTCAGGAAGCAATTTGATTTATACAGCACAATAATATATTTTATGTCTGCTGCCTGTTATTATTCCTGTGTTTTATTAAGCTGCAATGCAGCAACAAGTAATTTGAAATAAATGTTGCTATAGGTTTGCATCTTTTCTTCAGAGATTATAACAGGCAGGTTTGTTGAATGCAAATACCATTCTAGTGGACTGAAATCTGCATAGTCCTTGCTATTGTGAAAAAACTATTCGTAGATGTCTTTATCAGTGGCATAATGCAGGGCTCAGGGCCACCCCCCAATACATGCGCCCGGCCCCTAATCTACATGCGGGCCATGGATTCCAATGTTTTTTTTTTTGTTGAAGCACATGATTAGAGCCTGAGGCTCTAATTGGCTTCAAAAAAGAGTGAGCCCACCACTTGTGTGACAATAGCGAATTAATATTTGCTATTGTGTTCCTGACTCTCCTCCCGGCCAATCAGGAAGCCCTGATTGGCCGAGGAGTCTTAGGACAGGGGTGGGGGTGATCGCCACCATCTGTCTCCCACGTGCAGGGGGAGGAGGGGTTGGGGAGTGTTGTTAGTTTTCCGCCACCCCCCCAAAAAATATTGAGCACCAGCCACCACTGGTCTTTATACTATATGGCCAAATTATTGAGTTAGAAAGTAGAAAATGTCCTGGCGTCCTGTTTGAGTAAGCAATGCCCTATCTTTGGTGACAGTGGGAGGAATAGTGCCCCATTGTTGGTGCCAATGGAAGGAATTGTGCCCCATTATTGATGTCTGTGGGAGGAATTGTGCCCTTTCGTTGGTGTCAGTGGGAGGAATTATGTCCCATTGTTGGTGTCAGTGGATGGAATAGTGTCCTGAGGGCCAGATAAAGGCAAGCGAGGGGGTGCATCTGGCCCTCGAGCCACAGATGGGAGACTGCTGCTATAGACATTTGTGTGCCTCTATTTCAGTGGCAACTATTTGGGGAAGGTCCCTTTCGGTTCCAGCATGACTGTGCCCCTATACACAAAACCTGAAATATAAAGATATGGTTTGGTGAGTTGGAGGAACTCAAATGGCCCATACAAAGCCTTAAGATCAACTATTGAACACCTTTTGGATTAACTATGATGCCAATTGCAAGCCTTTTTCCTCAACATCAGGCATAAGTTCCCACACACACCATCTCAAATCTTGTGATAGGCCTTTCTAAAAGAGTTGAGGGTTACCAATGCCTCAGATGATGGGCCAACTTCACAGTAATGGTCATAGTTTTGGAATGAGATGTCCAAACAAGGTTATATAGTGCATATGAGGGAGTTCCCCATTAACTTTACCTTTGCTGTCTGGCTGAACTGACATAAGAGTTTTCTGAAGGCAGTGCTATACTTTGCAGTATTATATAGTGTTTTTTCTTGTTCAGCTTACCAAACCCTAAAAAAAAATAAAATGTGCAAATATCTTTATATATAAAATCATTTTGCAGTATTTATATTACAGTTTAAAACTACATAAATTTATATTTAATGACCTTACTAGTGACTCCCTTTTACTCAGGGTGGGCTGCATCATCATAGACGCTGAGGAGGAAGGTTATCGGCACTATCACCACTACCACCATTGATAACCCTGCCCTGGGCCCTCACTGCCAATCAGTGTTTGCCTTGTAATCCCATATCCTGTGTATGGGGAAGGGCTCCCTCTTAGATCCTTCCATCCTGGTTTTGACGTGAAGACCTCACGTCACATGTGATGATCGGAAGGCATGAGGGCAAAGAGGATACATTTGCCAACTGTTCCAGTTTTGAGGGGAGATTAGGGGATAGGGTCACCTTTTGGGACACTGGGGTGGGGGGAGGTTCTCTGGGTGGGAGAGTTGCTTGGGAGGGATGGAGGGGTCAAGGGATGTTTGGGGGCTGGGGTTCCTCCTCTTTGGGTAGCTGACTGACTTGGTCAATGGGTTTGTACTGTTTTTTGTACTTTTGATGTCCAATAAATTATTTATACCACTATAGTAGCCTTTGAGGTGCTTTATCCTGGTGGGGTTTCTATCGATATATTTTAATAGTGGAATTCTCCTCACCTTGTAGAGATTTTCTATCATTTCCTGTTCATCTCTGAGACAGGAAGTGAAGAGCAATCTCCCCATTGAGACACATACTGCAGTATAAACTGTCTGGGGATGTAACCCTTCCAAAAAGTTTTGGTTTATCATAAATGTTAAGAAAATCACAGTGTATAAAGTGGTTTGAATGACCTAGCCCTCAAAAAATTTTTTTTACCGTAATACATCACAATTTCCCCATATTCACTGGTTTCCCTAAGTAATTTATGCCATTGTAACTGTACATAATAATACATTGAACATTGTCAATAATTTTGAAAATATGTATGCTTTCTCCTGATTGAGATCTATGTTTAAGTGCATGCTTAGCCAATTAGCTTATCTTTAATTACTAGTGTCCGTATACAGTATGGCTTACAACATGACTTACTGGTAGAGGGTGCCATAAAAATGCTCTGTTTAACTATGTGTGTTATAATATGGCATTCCGGAAGCTTTTTATGTCCTATGGTAGTAAGCCTGGGTTGCCTGCGCTCATTAGACAACACTCATTATATTTATTGCATGCTTCAAAAATATTTACTGACATTTTGCACACCATCGTTTTAAGCCAGAAACAAAAATTTCCTTGCATAAAAAGTAATACATAAGAACTCAATACGTAAATAGAAGTTTAAATGTGTCTCCAATTAAAAAGGTTTTGTTCAGTTTTGGATAAAATGGGTAAGGGTGATATTTTGGAAAAAAATTTACATTGTCACTAGAATAAAAACTGTCAGCAAATCTCTAACAGTGGCATAGTAAAAAAAGTAGTAGAGATGTTGAAGGCTAGAATCCCCATCACTTTTTATTGCCATCTGTATCCCAGATTTTCACCACGTCTTGTCTAGAAATCCTATGATTAAGGTTGTACTGGGCCGTAATCAGAGTGCTGTAAGTCTGAGCATGGCTGTAAACTGTAAGCATGGTTACTATTATGTTGTGCATCTCAATTGAATAAACTATACCATGGTGTAATTTTTGATGGCATGCACAACTTTGTCAGAAAGTGTTGTCTTTCACTGTCCTTATCAGCAGTCTTGAATTAGCGGGAGTAAGCATCATTGGGCTCATTTATCTTAGATCCATAGGGTGGCCATAGACTTTCACAGAAGACCGGATGTGCACCTTCAGGCACTCCCTTCTTGTGGTACTATTACGAATGGCATTATTCACATTGGCTGGATTTTCCTGTTGACGTACAGAAAAGAGAAGGGGATGGGTGGCACTGGGAGATGTTGCTGTGACAATAAAGATCAGTTTATGTTTTCTACCATCAACAATCAACTGTTGCTGTACTGTGGCTGGTTAGAAGGGTCTAAGGCATGGCATGGATCATCCCCCAATTTATGTACTGTGGCTGGTTAGAAGGGTCTAAGGCATGGCATGGATCATCTTCCAATTTATTAAAAATTACTACATCGGGAGATCATATACAGTGGGGGAAAAAAGTATTTTATCCCCTGCTGATTTTGTACGTTTGTCCACTGACAAAGAAATGATCAGTCTATAATTTTAATGGTAGACTTATTTTAACAGTGAGATACAGTATAAGAACAAAAATATCCAGAAAAATGCATTTCAAAAAAAGTTATACATTTATTTGCATTTTAATGAATGAAATAAGAATTTGATCCCCTATCAATCAGCACCCAGAAATCATACAGGAAATGAGCTCAGATTAGCAGCACTCCCTTAAAGGGAGTGCTCCTAATCTCAGCTTGTTACCTGTATAAAAGACACCTGTCCACAGAAGTAATTAATCATATTCTAATCTCTCCACCATGGCCAAGACCAAAGAGCTGTCCAAGGATGTCAGAGAAAAGATTATAGACCTACACAAGACTGGAATGAGCTACACGACCATTGCCAAACAGCTTGGTAAGAGGATGACAACAGTTGGCGCGATTATTCGCAAATGGAAGAAACACAAAAGAACTGTCAATCTCCCTCGGTCTGGGGCTCCATGCAATATCTCACCTCGTGGAGTTTCAATGATCATGGGAACGGTAAGGAATCAGCCCAGAAATACAAGGGAGAATCTTGTCATTGATCTTAAGGCAGCTGGGACCATAGTCACCAAGAAAAAAATTAGTAACACTATGCCGCGAAGGACTGAAATCCTGCAGTGCCCACAAGGTCCCACTGCTCAAGAAAGCACATGTACAGGCCCGCCCGGAAGTTTGCTAATGAACATCTGAATAATTCAGAGAAGAAATGGGTGAAAGTGTTGTGGTCAGATGAGACCAAAATCAAGCTCTTAGGCATCAACACAACTCGCCGTGTTTGGAGGTGGAGGAATGCTGCCTATGACCCCAAGAACACTATCCCACCCATCAAACATAGAGGTGCAAACATTACGCTTTGGGGGTGTTTTTCTGGTAAGGTGACATGACAACTTCAAAGGGACGATGGACGGAGTCGTGCACCATCAAATCTTGGGTGAGAACATCCTTCCCTCAGCCAGGGCATTGGAAATAGGTCGTGGATGGGTATTCCAGCATGACAATGACCCAAAACACACGACCCAAAACCAAGGCAACAATGGAGTGGGCTAGTCAGTCTCCAGACCTTAATCCCATAGAAAATATGTGGAGGGAACTGAAGGTTTGAGTTACCAAACGTCAGCCTCGAAACCTTAATGACTTGGAGAGGATCTGCAAGGAGCAGTGGGGCAAAATCCCTCCTGAGATGTGTGCAAACCTGGTGGCCAACTGCAAGAAATGTTTGACCTCTGTGGTTGCCATTGCCAACAAGGGTTTTGCCACCAAGTACTGAGTCATGTTTTGCGAAGGGGTCAAATACTTATTTCACTTATTAAAATGAAAATCAATTTATAACTTTTTTGAAATGCCTTTTTCTGGATATTTTTGTTGTTATTCTGTCTCTCACTGTTAAAATAAACCTAGCAATAAAATTATAGACTGATCATTTCTTTGTCAGTGGGCAAACTTACAAAATCAGCAGGGGATCAAATACTATTTTCCCGCACTGTATACGATTCACTTACATAATACAATATGCATTATTTTAGGAAATTTAGGGTTTAAAAGAGAAGTTCTGTTTTTTGCTTTTTTTAAATAATCCTATTTACCAAGGTGGATGCAACATCAGTCCAATGCTGCATCTGTCCCCTGCCAGCTCTAAGACTGAGAACTGTGCTATCAAAGACCGCTGATCGTTTGGTACTCAGAGCTCCGTGAGCAGAGAGCTGGTGACTTCAGTCACTGGATCTCTGCTCTGCCCCTTATCCCTCGCTCACTGGAGCGCTGGGCTGTGGAGGGGGTGGGAGCGGCTGGATCAGGCTTTCAGTGGCTTGCTGAGAGGCTGAGCCAGGTGCTGGTCCAGGGTTGTGGGTGGATCCCAACCATATTGTCTCAGCCTGGACCGACTCTGTGACGTCAGCTGACAGCTGGCTTCAGCCCACTGTCTGCTGAAAATGGGTCAGAGGGGTGCAGAACAAACTGTACTCCTGTGATCCGCAGGAGAAGTAAAGCGAATCGATAATATGATATATAAATGGCTTTATGTGATCACTATCCTTAACTAAAGTAGTTTTTTTGGCATGATCAGTCATATTTTTAATACCAATGCCAAATTGTAATGATTTCTGCCAGATTGTGCAAACTTTTGAGCACAACTTTATTTTGTTGATTTCCTGTGATGCTTATAAAGTTATTGTTGCTTTGATTTTCTTGTTTACAATGTATAGTACCTTTATAAAGTAGTTCATTGTAACAAAAATCACATGTGAGGTAAGGCGCTGCTCAAAACCGACCCAGTGAAGACCTCTGTGACCAAACCCCGGTAGGCCGGCTGAAACATGTCAGGGGACATGGCCGGAGCAGGGCTGTGGGGCCATACACAGCCAAATCCATATCTGAAGCACTGGGTCAGTTTTGAGTGATGTCTTACCCCACATAGGTCCACGCTTCTGAATTAGTGCCTGATGCCTGCTCCCACTTTCTGAACACTGGTAGGGACACCTGTTATTCTCCAGCTTTGAGTGGCGCTCCAAGTCTCCATGTAATCACAGTAATAAAAATCATATTGAGTATTAGTCTTCCAGATTCTGCAGCTGATCTCTGGCAGTATCTCTAGGAACATAGAACATTAGACCTGACTCTAAACAAAAGCTAAATAGGCAGTTGAAATACATTTAAGGGGGTTGTACATTTTGGAAAAATGTTCATCAACATGACCCCTAAGTCAGACACTGGGGTTGATTTACTAAAACTGAAGCGTGCAAAATCTGATGCAGCTGTGCATGGTAGCCAATCAGCTTCTAACTTCAGCTTGTTCAATTAAGCTTTGACAATAAAACCTGGAAGCTGATTTGTTTCTTTGCAAAGCTGCACCAGATTTTGTACTCTGTAGTTTTAGTAAATCAACCCCAAAGGATTCTCTACAGTTTCAAATTATGTGAAAGGCCCACAATGCCCCTAGTAGTTATGGGCCTTTGTTCTTTTGCCTAGGCTTTAGGTCAATAGAGCTCAGGAACAGTGCTTTCACTGCATGAAAAGCAACAGGTATTTTTTTCATTCAATATGAAAAAGTGATTTGGTAATGCTGACATCTGCAGTGCTCATGTAAAGTGAATGTAGTGATTTATGTTAATCAGCCTGTATCTATAATTCTGACCAACTTGCTTCTGCCTTCTTTCCTAGGAAGTGTGTAGAGAGCTCTGGTGTCTGAGCAAAAGTAACAGATGTGTTACAAACAGCATTCCTGCTGCTGAAGGGACCCTCTGCCAGACTGGAACCATAGAGAAAGGGGCAAGTCCATGTTCTTTCATTTCCTCTTTACTGGATTAAAAAAAATTCAAAACACAAGGATTACTATGAATAAAGTATTAGCATATGCTACTTTCAGATTTTATATCCATATTTTCAAAAGTTGAACTTTGTTTGTATATTTTTGATCTTTCTTTCTGTCTATCTATTAACCATTCATCTCTCTATCTATTCATCCATTCATCCAACAATCAATGTTGACATTGGCTTATAGTCAGTTTTATATCCTTTCCAACCCTCAGTCCAAATAATGTCTATGATTAGCCTATCCAATGGTGGAATATGGCATGCTCCATAAGACGAGAAATTTTGATGGACCCGAAATGCCCCTTGAAGTTATTTTAAGTAAAGTCATGATGGAAGAAATTAGGATTTGTTCTAATATGTACTAATCAGATGCAGATCAACTGTAAACTATTTACCCTAAAGACACATCAAGACATTAGTTAATCTCTTGACAATTTCAGAACAGTTGTGTGATAATAGTGACTTCTGTAGATACCTACAGTTCTCGACAGACACCAGATGGATGAATTCTGCAGTGGGGAGTCTGTTGGTCGGTGCTCAGGGAATCTGCAGAATATTTAAACTCTTATACTCGTGCAGTGTGAACCTGCATTCATCTGACACTGTGGAACAATTGTGACTTTATTCATTTGTCTGATCTTTTTCGATCCAGTTACCATCTTATGTCTAAAAACAAAAAAATTACTCCATTGGGCCGGCGGTGACACCATAGAGGCACGGATTTCCCAAGAGAGGTTCCCCCATCCTACCGGGTGTTTGGCCAAGCTCTACTCTTGAGCTCCCAAGTGGGGGACATCTCCTCTTTTGGGGTGGATTCCATCTTAAGGTATTTTCTTACAAGCCTAACTTGTTACTGTTCCGAGTAGACTATAATCTTTGGAGGAGCTCTCTTTTATGTTGTGGCCACGTTATAATAAATCTCAAATTTTGAGTCAATGTGCCTTAAAGATTGTACTGCTGCTACATCTTATATCCACCTACGATTCTGGGCTCCTCCATATCTCCAGACATTTAAATTGTAACTCTGTTCACCCTTCTATACTCTTTCTGCCCTCCCTTTGAACCTACATAGATGTCCATGCCCTAATAGAGTGGCCAGATAATAAAATATTTATTAGCCACCCTGGGAGGTGTTTTCCTGTTGGCCCAACGTTGGCATTTGGAGGCCGTTTATCATCTGGCATTTCAGAGTTCCCACTTGGAGGCTCATTTGCCCTTTCCCTGGATCTGTTCCTGCCCGTTGTTTGTCTTTTAGAGTTCAATCAAAGGCACCTACCCAATCTGTCCTGAGGAAGCAAATCTTTTGCGAAACACATTGACAAGCATGCATGAAGGAGTTATGGATCTGACTTTTTTGATATCTACTTTAGAACTACTAAATACTAAGAAATGTGCATGTCTCTGCTGCTTAAAAGGGTATGGAGAAGTTAACATTTGTGTGTCATTTGCCTGAACCAGGAAAAAAAAAAAAAAAAACTCTTATGATTATTTAATTGTGATGACAGTCACATGTTTTTCCAGAGTTTTTAGCATATTGACATCATGTTAGTTGCCACTTGGCTTTGTATTGGACAGTCCAGCTTTTATATTTGCTGTTTTCTTCTTTTATTGCTGTGCATTGATTGTGCCTTTTTGGGCACTCTACACACCAAACCAGACAACTGCCTTTGCTGTTACCTATGCTCTGTGTTATTGCTGGTCATGCTGGCTATGTAAATGAGCCTGCATATATTTTGGAAGGCTTCATTCATTATCACATCTTGTTGTGCTGTAAATTATTATTTAAATGTTTTTTTCATATTTTTTTACTGTTTTTATGTATTGTCACATTGTTTTTTTCTAAACGCCTTTGCAATGTATTTAGCCATTCTCTATTAATTAAACATAGTTAACAACAGGATAAATTGCAGAATAAAATTACCTTTTGTATGATGAGATGAGGAGAGAAGTTTAGAAGAGTTATAACTGATTGTTTTTTGCAATGTCAATAAAAACAATTATCATTCACTGCATGCCTTGAATGTAAATTTTGGGAAACAGTGAATTGATGGCTTTAGTTCCACTTTAAGATAAGCACCACCCACTTTTACCCAAGCTGCAACAGCTCTACATCTCCATTCATACATGCTTTGGCTGTATTCATTTTCTGATTTTATTTTCACCTTGTGATCCTGACAGTAAGTTGGTTATCTTTCAACCTTTAAAAGTGAAGTATGGGATTTTTTTTTAAGAATTATACTTAACTAGGTGGATGCTCTTAGCTATGACTAAGCACTGTTAAGTGTGAAATGGGTCAGCTCGTTTGTCTCATTTTTTGCTGTGGCTTGTATCTGTTGGACTTTTTACAAATAAAGGCAATATTCCGGAGTGTGGCTATCCAGAACTTCCTTTTTGCCTCATGCTGCATTTGTCCCCAGCTGGCTCTAAGACTGAGAACTGAGGGATCAAACACAGCTGAACGCTCAGTTCTCAGTGCTTCCTGGAGCTCTGGGCTGTGGAGGGCCGGAAGCAGCCAGGTGCCGTTTCAGGCTCCTGGGTGGATTCCAACCATATGGTCATGTTTTTCACAGCCTGGACTGGCTCTGTAATGTAAGCTGACAGTGGGCTTAAGCCCAGTTTTGGCTGAACACAGGTTACGGGAGAGCAGAACCAAAGGTGTCTCTGTTGTTTCTCCATCCAGAGTGGAGACACCTTAAAAGAAAATTTGAGTTTTTTTTTTGGAATCATACTTATCTAGGTGGATGCAACAATGGTCCAATGCTGCATCAGTCCCCCTCTAGTTCTAAGGCTGAGAACTGAGCGGTCAAACACCACTGATCGCTTGGTTCTCAGAGGTCCATGTTCAGAAAGCTAGTGACTATCAGTCACTGGCTCTCTGCTCTGACCCCCCCCCCCCGCACGCTTACTTGAGCAATGGCTCGTGAAGGGGGCAGGAGCTTTCTGAGAGACTGAGCCAATTGTCAATCCAGGCATCTGAGTGGATACTGACTTTATGGTCATAATCTTTTCCAGCCTGGACCGACTCTTTGAGGTCAGCCGACAGCAGGCTTCAGCCCGCTGTCTGCTGAAAATGGGTCACAAGAGTGCAGAATAAAACCGGACTCCTGTGATCCATAGGTGATGTACAGCCAAAACGAGCTTTGGCTTTTCTTCTCCTTTAAGACAGAAAGTTTGTTATTGGTCAGATCACCAGATGAAAATAAAGGAGCCCAGAAAAAAGTAATAAGCCTAAAAATGTAAACTAATGCAGCCACCACATTTAAGGATTGGTAAGCTGCATAATATTTTTTTTTTATGGAGAGGGGGGTTAATACCACTTTAAATCTTTAAATAAAGTAAGGTTCTTCTTTGCTTTGGGATACTAAATATCAGTGTTATAAATTTTCTTCCATAGCTGGTAAGACATTTGTAATGTAATGAGATTGTAAAAAAAAACAAATAGTTGGTAGTGGAGTGTATTTTACGAATGGATGCTAGTGCTGTAAAAGTGACCCATGAAATAGAGCTGCAGACTGGATTTGTGTCAGACAATGGCCACTGTCATCTGGTCTTAGCATTGACTCCTGCTATATTAGTCAGGCTATTTTCAACAAAGATTATACTGCACTTTGACTTGCAAGCTGATGTTCAAATAAAGAGAATGAAAGCTTTTAGGCAGCTGTCACACTTTATTAATCCTTGCTGACGGCTTCATTCAGAAACTCTGACCTGCTGTCACTTAGAGTGGCTTTTCCATGCCGACTTGAGATACTGTTTGTTAGCATAACATACTGAATTGATTGGTCATTAAAGGGACATGCTTAACAAAATTAGGAAAAATACATCATTTAGTTTTTGAGTAATAATATAGTTGCCTTCAACTAATAATATACCCATTGAAATATAAAAGTTATGTTTCAAAATGTAAAGATCTTAAAGTCAACATTTCCTAAGAGAAATGTGGGGGGTGGCATTTCCTCCTTTTGAAAATGCCAGTTGTTTGGCTGTTATGCTGACCCAATGACTTAATACTGTCAGAATTGCTGATCCAGAACTAGTGTGCAGATAATGAAACGCAAAGTAAAAACAGAAGTCCTTGTCTGCATTATTGTTAAATACTTACCAGTAGTGTTTTTCTATACAGTACATTAATTATTCCCTTCTGCAATTGACCTTCTAGCAAATCTGACTGCTTCAGAAGAGTCCATTCCCCTAGTGCAGTCCCATTCCTCCTTGCATGTCATAGCACTCTCCTCTTTTGTGAGTGTCTAAGTACTGTTTGTACTGGCCCAGCTCCTGCACCCAACCCCTATATAAACTTTTATGGGGAGGAGCGAAGTAAAAAACTGTAGATTGTCATTTGAGTGATAGTTGAGTCTTCCGGGGCTGCTGACATCACTTCCAAGATGGCGGTTCCCAGTAGTAGTTTTAGATCTTCTGGATCTCTACACAAGGGAGGCTTTCACGGATAAATTACATGGATAAAATACATTTAATGTACATAAAATATTATGGGAAGATTTTAGTTGAAATAATGGTCTGCCATAGTGTCTCTTTAATATGTGATAACTGGGTATAGCTGGTTTACTCTCCAGCCACATTGTACTTGTTCTTCCAGCAGAGTTGGAAAGTATTTGTAGAAAGAGTCAGGCTGCATAAAGCCTGCCCTCCTTTGCCTCCTCCCTTGTGGTCGTAGGCTCTCGTATCCCACCTACCCATTTTCTGTTTCTTTTACTTTTCATTTCCATTTCATTCTTTTCATTTCATTTCATTTCATACTTGGGTATGTCCCCTTTTAGGCATACTGATACACCTCAGGTCAATGTTCTCTGTTGCTCTTTGTTCCTTTCCTATACTATCCACAGATTGATTCCGAGTACAAGTAAAATACATGTTAGTGGTCTGTGGGATCAAATTTTTGATTTTAGTGGTCTCTGAGGTCCGAAAGGTTGGTGACCACTGGGTTAGAAGACCTTTGCTGGTAATTATCACTAATGTTTTCCTCTGAGAAAAGCAATTCTTCTTGTGTTTTTCATCTACTCTCACTTTCCCTCTGCAATATCATATGGAAAAGGTGCTGTAAAACAGTGAGATTTTAAAGTAGAACTACAGCCAAAGGTTCGTTCTGCACTACTGTAACCAGTTTTCATCAGACAGCGGGCTTAAGCGAGGGGGTCGGGGAGGGCAGAGCAGAGAGCAGTGACTGACAATCACCAATGCTCTGCTCATGGAGCCCTGAGAACCGAGCAATGAGCGATGTTAGATTGCTTGGTTTTCAGACTTAGAGCCAGTGGGGGGGCAGATGCAGCACCTTGATAAGTATGATTGTACAATAAAAAAATACCCATACTTCTCTTTTAAAGCCCCAAACATAAATCATTTTCCTAGAAGCCCTCTGTGCTGTGCCTAGCTCATTATGGGTAAGAAAGTGAAAGCCTAGGCCAATTATTCACAATTCTGATGATGATGATGATATCTAAAGCCCAGTGTAAACTATGTAAACTATAGTCATGTAGAAGACTGCAAAGCAAGGTTCCTGTATTGGAGTGGGTGAACAGGGTCCAGTGTGTGTCCCACTTTTATTGATTGGTGTATATTGGTGTAAATGAGATGTCCTAGCCCTGTGATTTCATTTTTCTAACACTAATTTAGAACCTTATTTACGTGCTAATATGCAGGGAACATCCGCTCACCACAAACCTGCACCATCATGGTTGGATCCTGGTTACAATTACAAACTCCTTACTGTAAATAAGTCCTGCGTTTGCTTTTATATTCTTAATTGCTGACCATTACATATGTTACTTGCAGCTATCATTTGTAAGTCTGCTCAGTGCTGGTGTTTTAGTTTTGGGTGCATGCAGGTTGAATCACTGACTGGTTTCTCATGCAGGGCCTCCAGTGCCGTGTCGGGGCGCTTTAGTTTAGATGTTCACCCACTTGTGACCTTTGTGATTGAATCAAATTTTTCCTGTTATAATTTAAATTAATTAGCCTCATTTAGGTTTATTTAGACAGCACAGAGAGAACAGGTTTCATAGATAATTCAAGAAGAAGAAATTGCTAACCCAGATGACAAGACTCACAGAGTGTTGTGTCTGCAGCATAGTCATACCTGCTAGCTAATTCCTAGTACATACAAACAGGAGGCGAAGAGGAATGCAGAAATAAAAAAAAATAAAAAATAAAAGGGCTGAAAGTTTTAAAGAGCAGGCACTTCTAGTGTCAGTGCCCCTACTTTTCAACACTTCCTTGTAATTTGCCCACTCCCTTAATTCCCCACATATTCCCATCGGCCCTTTCCTATGATGAGTTGAATACTGCCCAATAGGAATGCGTGGGAGGCAGATGGGGATAGGCAGATTTTGACAGTACCAGAAAGTGCTGAGGCTTTGCTTTAACAGAACAGCCCTGCATTTGGACAAGAACAAGGAACAGTGTTTAACCTCCTTCTCATCCTCCTTCAAAGCATTATATTTACCACTATATTATCGGGATCCTTTTAATAATGCATAAACCCCAGCAAAACACATAAAATATCATGATACCGCAAAGGTGTTTCATTACTCTGCATAAAATATGAAATATGATTTCGTACTTGCATTAGGTATTTTTTGTTTTGATCTGTTTTAAGTGTAGTAATCCTATAATGTGTCTTTTACAGAGCTTGTTGTATTTTACGGGGATTTGTAAAAGGTTATTTTTTCACCCATAAATTACACAGAAGTATAAATATAATGTAGACCATGACAGAGAATTCTGCTTTATTCCCCAGCAAACATTCTATAAATCAGAAGGAGGTGAAACACAACTCTGGAACAGGCTTTGCTTTCAGTTGGTGACTACGGGTCATGTATAGTTTAGTTTCACTGAGTGGCGCTGGCAAATTGGGAGCAGTTTAATCCGGGTTTGTGTTTGTCATTGGCAGCTTATGTGCTGAATTGGGTGATGAAATGTATTTAAGTTCATGTGCCTAAAAATAAGAAGTATAGTTTGCAAACTGCTCCCTACCGCATGTAACAAAAGCTCTTTAAGAAGTATGTAAAACCTACTTACTTATATGTTTGTACAGGGATTTGTAGCCAGTGCTAGTGAATAATTTCCTTTACTGCTATCTGTTTCAGTTAAGTGCTCATGCTATGTTTATTTTATAGATGAGGGCAGGAAGTAGTAATCTGTAAAAAGGTGGAGTCATTGCCCATAGCTACCCTCTCATTTTCGTTTTTCATTCAATGGGTAAATGGGCAGTTTCTTAAAGCGGAGTGCCACCCATAATATAATGTTTACATCAATCAACAGCTTTCTGCATAAACAACAACATTTGGGCCCAAATTGTTTTTTTTTTTACTTACTCTGTCTGCATTGTTGCCATGGTTTCCCTTCTAATCTGCCACTTCCGGGCCGTGGCGATTTACGTCATATCCCGTGGCAACTGTGCTCCTAAGAGATGTGTGTCATCGTTTCCCAGGAGTCAGTGGGCAGCGCCGAAGGATAGCAGTGCGTTCTTTCAAAACAGGAAATGGCACGATCAAATGCGGATCGACGCACTCTCAGTGCTACGCCCGGCTTACAATGCGCATGCGCGAGATCAGGAGGTGCATGCTGGGTA
Organism: Lithobates sylvaticus; assembly: GCA_028564925.1. Classification (NCBI taxonomy): domain Eukaryota; kingdom Metazoa; phylum Chordata; class Amphibia; order Anura; family Ranidae; genus Lithobates; species Lithobates sylvaticus. The sequence continues at coordinate 107,586,588 of CM053026.1, forward strand.
GTCAGCATGCACCTTATCCCGGAAGAGAGTCTTAGTGGGCTTCACATGCCCACAATAAGATGGAATCGCTCAGGAAAATGAAAATAAGGTAAGTAAATTATAAAAAATAATGTACTGGGAAGGAGATTAAAATATATACATGTGTTAATGTATATTTTCGGATACAAGCAGAGGGGGTGCGGAAAAGAAGAAAAAAATACTGCGCTTTAAAGAGAACCTGTGTTGTGGAAGGAAAGTAGCAGGCAAAAGACTAGTCACCAGTATTGCCTAAAGATTCTCTGCAGCTAAACCTTTCCCCTTTTACTAAATTACCATGCTTTGTTCTGCACTGTGTATCTATGTAGAGGCTACCATTTTCATAGAAGCAGAGCTTTGCTTCTTCATGTCAGTTGCCCCCTTATGAATGGTGATCTGATGGTGGGGTAATAATCAAGAAACACTGGTAAAGATGCATAAAGTATAGCTCCACAGAATAAATGTAGAGTAGAAGCAAAGAAATACTTTCACTGCTTGTCCCCAGGTACAGTTTTCTCTCCAGAAAGGGGAACAGTAAGCAGCACTGGAATAAAATCCTCCAACCTCACTCAAGATCACGTTAGACTAACAGTCACAGTCATAGTTCCTTTAATGATGTCTTACTGCATGCAGACATAGCTACGAGGCTCAATGGATAACGCATGTCTTCACTGCTTAAGTTCAGGTCCATTTATATGTTTCTTCAGATCTCCTTGCATCAGCTAATCTTTATCAACCTGAATGTTTAGTAGTTTGAAGATATATGGGAGAACCAAGAATTTGAATGCGTTACATGATCTCCTATAAATTGTAATGTAATTGTAGCACTTACCCCAAAAGGGGTCACCAAATATGACTCAGGTCTACCGTACCAGTTCAGTGGCTGACAGTCCCAGACACAAGCCCTAAGCACACCAATAACACAGACTAAGGGATAAGGGTTCAGGATACTCCAAGAATGTCAGCAGAAAATAAATAAACAGAAGTACAGACTTCCAATCGCAAATCCTGTAGCAGCAGTACTTACCCGGGGCAGGGGGACAGCCAACTAATCTGAAACTTTGTAAGAGCAGTCACAGTCCATGTAGCATTTAATCCCCCAAAGCACAAGCACACCTGTGATCCCAGATTAAGGTCCTACTCACAATATCCAAGGGCAGCTGTCTGCCACCCAGCCTCCATGGAACACTCTTCAGTGAGGGAGAAAAAATCCTTCTCCAGACCAACCTCCACAGGTAATACCCTCCAGCAAATATATTTTAGAAAAACTTCTTTCAGGCCCTCAGCCAAGCACATGCTGATGCCCAACAGAAAGCTTTCTCAGTAACACACTGATTGCCTCCCAGGGACAGCAGCCCCAGGATAATGACTCCTCTCAAAATGCCTCACAAACATGTATGTTCTCCCCCTGGGGATTGGCTGAGGTCAGATAAATAAAGGTTGACCCTGCTACTCTGTCTCTGGAAGCTTCTTCCAGAGGCAAGCAGGACAGACAGGAGCAATCGACCCCCAAGTTTAGGTAAACCTGGCCAAACCTAAAAAATAGATTGCTGCTCTACTGAGTTCAAAACTAAATTTAGCCTGATTAGGACAGAGCGCTACATCATGATCACAAGGTCTGTATTCCTTGTTAGCAGACAGATTCCCCACTGGAATGGTTTTGCTTACTGACTAGCCATGCAGCCCACACTCAATAAAGGGCCCTTTCCCCCTTGAAATATGTGCATCTAAAACAGATAATCACAAATGCTCCTTATTGCTTGAGAGAAAATACTGACCTAAATATTGCCATTACCTAGTAATACTAGAAGAAATCTAAACTCAACTAAACAAATTGGTTACTTTGTGATCAAATAAGCAATGCTTCCTTCTTTGTCCCAAAAGGGTGCAATCCACTTGTGCCACTGTTAGGTATTACTGTATCAAGATATAATTTACCTTATTCGCCTTTCATTTTATATTGTCATCTATCTCATCTATTCCACAAAAACGAAATCAAAATGTAATCTTGTAATTTTGACCTAACCCATATAGTCTACAATATTTTGCTTACACGGTACCAATGCCATTTAAAAAAAAATGGTTAGCACAGGGCAAACATTTAATGTGTAAACCCCCTACCACTCCTAGGTCTCATTCACTCGAGCAACTGCGCTGCCCAGGACAAGAGCAAAGCAATGTGCCTAATGTCCTATTGCTTCAGTTCAAACCAATGCACTGAGATTCTTCTTAACAACGCATAGCACAGATATAATAAACACACCAGCACACACGTGCTATGCTCACACTTGCGCTTGTAATGCGGGTTGAATAGGCACTTAATCTACATATCATCTGAAATCAGATTTGTTTCAAAATGTAACATTGTGGCATGTGGAGGTCTGGGGCAGTGCTGTATCATCCATGAGCTGGTTTCTTAGCTCACTTTACTTTTTATAGTAAAAGACTCACAAGGTACGTGTGCACCACTACACAGAAATCCTTCCAATCCAGCCTTGACAGACCATGGCTGCTTCCTCCACTGTACACACGGTGCAGTGTACAAAAGTTACTGTATGAAGGTTGGGTGCATCTTTCTAGCCACGTAGATTTGGATAGAGTGGGGTAACCCTAGAGTGGGGTAGGGTTAGGACCTCTATTTGACCATTGATACCAGCAGAGGATTTAGGCAGGATAGCAGCTTTGCCCCCAATATTCCTTTAATTGACATTGATATACCTGTACTGATATATATCTGTACTGGCATGGCCTCACCCTCTCAGACACTGAAGCCGACTATACACTAGTACATTTTTGAACAAATGTTTGTACAAATATTCCTAGAAACGTGTATGAAAATTCTTTGTAAACTTGATGACTGGATGAATATCGTTAAAAGGGACTTCAAAATTTTGTACGCTTTTAACATTTGATGAATGAATGAACATATTTTCCTGAAAACTGCATGAACTGTTAGAAATTAATTCTCCATTCTGCACCTTCAAATTTTCTCATCACTGAGGTCGAAAGCAAACACCAATTTGACACCACTAAGAAAATTGTATGAATGTTCTTAAAACAAAAACAAAAATTAAATTTGAAAAAAATTCTACCAGTGTATAGCCAGCTTAACTGCATACAAGTACATCCTCCCTTATGAAGGGACAGGCAAGTGCCCATCAATTTGCACCATCTCCCTGGTTTGCCGCATAGGATTGGTAGCTGTGCCCCCTGGACATCCACTGGACCCTAGGCTTATGCCTACTTTACCATGTTGATGATCCCATTCTGGGACTGGAAGTAAAGGAAAATCCAATATTTTGAGTTTTCACTGAACAGGAATAAGGATGAAATGTACCACGTTTTCTGATTACTATCTGACAGGGGATTTCTCTGAAATGAAAGAGAAAATGTGACAGGTTTTATCAATTTCCTACTCCTAAAACTTCCTAAAAAAAGATTTGATTTGACTTTAGATTTACTATAAAGAGCATAGCTTGAGACCATACATTTATATTTATAGTCACTAATAAATTAAATAATAGATGGCCCTGTTTAATAAAGTGCAGTAAACCCATGAGTATGCATATTGTATTATCGTCTATCCATTCACCTACATTATAACTTCATAGGCAGAGACTTCAATCTCCATTTTCTGGCATCAATTTGCTTTGCAAGGATTTTTATTCCTGGCAGGAAGAGGTAATTATATGAAGACCAGGAAACTTTTATTAAAGTACAGCATGTGTGAGATAAGTGTGAGTGACACTGGATTCAAAAGAAGATGACTCTTTTGGGACTTAGAAATGGGGAGAAAAAAAATAGAATTAATTTGCAGTTAGTTGAAATGTCTCCAGGTCTTTCTCTATTTGGTGAATCTGTGCCATTTGTTTTACAGCTATACTTACTTTGTTCTCATTTTTATGAATGGTGGCTTTTCTCTTTCTGAAATCCCATAGCTGCCTCATCTGGGAATCTGGCCATAGTCCCACTGACCGGCTCTCACCCTCTGTCTCCTCTTGTCTTCTCAGCATTTCTTCACAGGCTTACGTAATTCCATTCGCATATACATAGCCAATTGCATGAGGGTTGAGCTACTGTATTTGACCTGGAGAAACTATACAGATTCTCTGTAGCAATCAGATGCCATTAGACTGCTAGAGCCTTTTTTTTTTATTGTGGATTGGGGTTACCCTATGGGTTCAATTGTTGGGAAGACATGAAAAGTGCTCTCTCTCATTTTATCATTCATTATGCAACCACAAAAAACTCTTAGAACACCCAAGCGGCTGTTATTCGTTTGGCAGTGAGCTGAATGACAAAGAGTCTTTCATGCAACCAGCAGTGAACAAGATGAATCCAAGACTGTGGGACTGAATGTTTAACTACATCTCTATCTTGTCTCAGAGTATTTTAGCAAGCGGTGGGATTCTTCGTATGTGGTTGACTTATGAACTTTGCCAAATTCCGTAGGACCCCCCCCCCCCCCCTAAAGCATTGTATGGTATTCTTGTAAATATTTTCAGTTATGGTAAATATGTCTAGAAAGGTGAAAATGTATCTCTGTCTATCAACAAACTAACCAGCTGTTAGTCTATGCTGAGTGCATGGACATACTCCTCTGGTCCAATGACTTGTCTTGTGTATGGTAATGTGCTTATATGGATTTTTTGGGTCTATATAGCTTTCCAATAACTAAAATTCCAGCACTGGATAACAAGTCTACTATCTATATATATATATTGCAAGAATTGTAGTAAACGTTATTACAGATTCCTTCTGGAATCTGTTCTGGGTATAATACTATTACACTTTTTCATGAACTGCCAAAAAAAATCTCAGGCTGAAATCTCACTCTGAGCTTGTCAGTCAGTGTCACAAACCACATGTATCTATTTCCTTCATTGATGACTCAGCTGTCTGGCACGAGCAGGGGGAGGAGACACATCCAGGGAATTTTGCTGAGCGATAGCTTCTAAATAGGAGATTAACACTTTTTAAAGTTGCTATTTGGCTGGTGGAAATGTATCACATAGCTGATCAGAACCGTTCTAATAAATACGTATATTTTGTGATTTATTCATATTCCAGTTCTGTTTCTAAAACAGTTTTTGTCAGAAAGATGGAATCACACTTTTGATTTAATTACTAAATTCAAATAAAAGTGACAGACATCAAAATATAATATGTTTTTACTGACCATCTGTAATGTGATCACACGCAGGGCTAGGCAAGGGGCAGTTTGTGTGTCTTGTGTTTTTGTAGTCCGATGAAGCATGGACCTCTGGTTCCTGGACTGGTCTGAATGCTTCCTGATAGCATTAATTTGACAGTCCACAAGTTAAAGGTTACATACAGCTGTTGGAGATGAGCTTTAGCACTTTGCTTTGACTGTGTGCTAGATAGAAACAAATCTCTCTATTCTGCCCAATTGCTAGTGAGGTGGAAATATAAAATAGTATTAAACCCAAATACAAAATTGTAATATATTGTGGTTTGTCAATTCTTAGATGTGGTGACTGCACTGTTTTTTTTCCCCTCTTATTGATCTGCCCAGTAAGTCTGTTATTTTCCAATATCCTATAACAGGCCATGCTGTCCCAAAAGAAAAACAAACTCTTACTGTAGCTGATTAAAAACTGTTAGCTGGAGTTTGGCTTTAATTTATTATAGCCAAATCCATCTAAACCTGCTAATGCATCTAGGACTACCCTCTACCCATATTGATTATGCTGCTGCCCAATGGTGTCTCCTTTAGTGGAGTGGAGTCCCCTTAAGACATACAGCTGGTTACTGGTCAGATAACCAGGTTAAAATAAAAGGAAAAAATCAAACAAATGCTCTTTCATTAATTTTTATTATTCACAGCAAACCCCCATTCACGTCCCCTGGCTTTATTTTGCTGAGAAATCACTTAACCCCCCCCCCCCCACACTTTTCCCCTAGCATTTTGGTCCATGGCCATCTTGAGTAAGGGAAAATTATTCATGTAGCATTTACTTCCTGAAATCCATATGCCCTTAAAGTGGAGTTCCACCCAAAATTGGAACTTCATTTGTTTCCCCCCCCTCTGGTGCCACAATTGGCACCTTTTGGGGGGGAGGGGGGACAGGATATCCTGTTATCCAGGTATCCTGTTCCCACTTCCGGGAGCCAAAGCCATGGATATTGACGTTATGGCTCGGCTCCCTCCTCTTCCCCCTGTCACCAGGCCAGTAGGAGAGTAGAGAGCCTCACGCATGCACAATAGGGTTCCCAGCATGTAGTCGCAAGGCTACACTGCCGGGTTCCCTTACCCACAATGGCAGCGACAGCACCTGACAGCTGATGGAAACATCAGCTGCAGAGCCGACATCGCTGGACTCCAGGACAGGTAAGTGTCCTATTATTAGCCGTATGTGTAGCTACTGGTTTTTAATTCTTTCAGCGGTGGGTGGACCTCCGCTTTAACTCAGGCATGCAGGCAAGAGGGTGTTCTTGGCTGAGAATGCCCTTTTACTCTCCTGAAAACTCCTGGGATATATGAGGTCATTTACCTAGGCCTGGAAACCAGGAAATAAGTGAAGAAATGTAAAAAGTGAATATGATATGATTTCCTAACTATTTACTAATACTAGCAGCATAAGGATTAAAAATACTCAATGTTGATTAAGAGAGTGAAGTTCGTCTTTAATACCGCTTTAATCATTTGAGAGAACTGGCTAATGAATGCTTAACGTTGGGACTTTGGAGTCTGCAACAGCTGTGGTTGTATTTTGTGTATGTTTGTGCAATTGCGATCTATCCCAGCCTAAACCACTAGTGTCTAACATAACCTGATTGGAAAATCCTCTACAAGAGAAAATAAACATTCTAAGGCAGGTCAATGGTACACTCAACAACAGGGGTCTCCAAACTTTCTAAACAAAGGGCCATTTCACTATCCTTCAGATTTTAGGAGGGCCAGACTATGGTCAGTAGGAGTAGAAAACACCTCCGGCATGGTAGTCAGTGTAAGTAAAGAAATTACCTAGCACCTGTGGTCAGTAGGAGGAGGAATAGTGCCCCATCATTGGAGTCAGTGGGGGGAATAATGCTCCCTCATTGGTTTCAGTGGGAGGAATAGTGTCCCATTATTGGTGTCAATGGAAGGAATAATGCCACATCATTGGTGTCAGTGGGAGGAATAGTGCCCCCATCATTGGTATCAGTGGAAAAAATAGGTCTGCATCATTGCTTTCAGTGGTAGGAATAGTGCCCCATTCCTGGTGTCAGTGGGAGAAATAGTGCCCCATCATTGTGTCAGTGGAAAGAATAGTGCCCTATCATTGTGTCAGTGGAAAGAATAGTGCCCCCATCATTGGTGTTGGTGGGAGAGATATTGCCTCATTGTTGGTATCAGTGGGAGGAATTGTGCCCAATTGTTGGTTTCAGTGGGAGGAATTCTGCCCTATCATTGGTGTCAGTAGGAGGAATAATGTCTTGTATCAAAAAGAGGAACAGTGCCCCAAGGGCCAGAAAAAGGCAAACAAAGAGCCACATCCGACCGCAGTTCGGAGGGCCCTGGTCTACATTATCAGATGTGTGAAAGTTCACTCAAATCCTAATAAACCCTCAATTTTTATGGTAGCAAAAAGCTGACCAATTTAAGTCCATTTTTCATCTCCAAAACCCTAGTTAATTAAAGAAGTCCAATTCTATTTAGGAATATACATTTTCATTACTGGCAATCAGATTACTTTATGATTCATTTTACAGTAGTTTAGAAATAATATGTTTTTTTTTTGTTTTGTTTTTTTGGGGAACAACACAAAGCTGGCTTGCTAATTGTTTGCCATGTTTTCATGGTTGAGTACATGATACATAATTCCCCACACTGATAAAACCCATCTACTCTCTTTGCCTGACCACTTGCCTGATCATGTAGCATTTCCTTAAATCATCTAGATTTTCCATCTTCAGGTTACAGAAAGATTTTACCATATCTGTATCATGGTAAATGTTATAGTCATCTTCTACGATCTGATGCTGGTTTCATATGGCAAATAGATTATTCTGTAAAATTATTCTCTATTGACATCTGCTCACTTGGCCAAGGTCAGTTTAACTGTATACTGGTGAAAACATATGTGATAAATTTGGAGCCAACAATAAAGTCAAGTGGTATTAGTAACTGAATACAATGAATAAGCAGCTGCCCCTTTAAGTTTAAACAAACAATAACTGACAAAAGGTGCAGTGCCACTATGACTCGAAAGTCCAAATTAAGTGATAAATCATATTGCGTATCACCTTTTTTGGGCTAAAGATCTATCTACCCTTGCGCACGATCGATCGGAATGCAGTGATCGACTGGCACCAACCCCCCCCCGTCCAACAATCCATGGCCTTAATTTATGCTGCGGTGCTGTGGTACAGGTGCGGGTATGACACCGATGGCGAGCTGAATCCGGGGTAGGGCTCCAGGAAGAGGCTATTGCTGACGGGGCCGTTGCTTCTCCTCCCGGTCGAACAAGAAGTGGGTCCTGAGACCCGATCGGACGGGTGTCCTAAGACTCCCTGGCCAATCGGGCCTCAGGACCTGCTTCCTGATTGGCCGGGAGAAGAAGCAGGAAGACATTAGCGAATATTAATTCGCTAATGTCACACAACTGGGTGGGCACCGTGCGCAGAGCACATTCTTTTTTAAAGCCAATTAGAGTCTCAGGCTCGAATCATGTGCTTAAAAAAAAGCCCCTGCGCCCCTAATGAGCGGGCTGCCACTGTGGGATCACCATCTGGAGAGTGATCTGAGGGATTTCATCTAAATATACAACATAAATATTTGGGGCATTATAAAAGGTTTTTTGGTTGGTGAGTGCGCATTTTTTACTCACACTGTGGTGGAGCACACATACAAGATAAGGAGTCACTAAGCACTTTAAGGCATGATGGTTTGAGGGTTTTTTGAAAAGACCTTTTCATATATTTTTTGAGGTTTTTGTTTTTTGATTATGGTTTTTCACTTTATTTGGAATTATTTAATTTGAGTCATAGTAGCGCCGCACCTTTTTTCAGTTTTTGCTTATCTGCACACTTCGAATTAAGATTTTAACCATATTCATGTATATATTGTAGCATTTGTCTGCTACACCCGCGACTATAAAAATGAGTGGTCTGGTTTCAACCTTATTATTGTATAAATGTGTCCTTGTAAGTTAAAGGTTTGCATGTTTGGGGGCTGTGATGCTAGTGCTGCCTTACTGTATGCTACAGCGAGTGGTTTCAGCTGATCGTTTAGCAGATGCCATGACATCATTGTAAGTTGGACGTTTTGGTTGTACCGGCATGTAAAGTGCTGATGAAGCAGAACAGTGTGTTACAGCACCTGACCCTGCTTGTAATGCCTGTGTGCTTAGTTGGCATAACACTTGGCCAGCGCTGTTATTCTTTCTAAATGGGAGTTTTGTATAAACAGAACTCTGACTGATTGTAACAGTTCCAATTAGAGAGTGTCAACACTGCGGGGTCAGTTTGAAAAATGACGAGGAGGAAAGGTGTAAAGAGACACATCCGCATGAGGCTGTCCAAGCAATCGGTTTGTTTGAAAACAAGTGAGTGCAGTTTGGCACCACATGAAATGTTGGGATTTCATAAAGTACAAAATAGCCCATCCTTAACACAGAACTTATTCATTGGTGTTGTTGATGTAAACTTGGTCTCTTCGATGGTCAGAGTTGTATATTGCTAATAGTTCTGTTAGAAACAACATAGATGGCATCAGATGTCTGAATCTGAGCTTACGTAAATTTGGAAGCATCACTGGAATCTCATCAAGAAGGGAATTGCTGCATTGCATTCTAGCCCCAAGTAGAAAAAGCAACTTAAAACTGCATACATATGTTGGTAATCAGATGTGATTGGCCCTCTCCTAGGTACACTATATTGTCAAAAGTATTGGGACACCTGCCTTTACATGCACATTAATTTTAATGACATCCCAGTCTTAGTCCATAGGGTTCAATATTTTAGTTGGCCCACCCTTTGGAGCTATAAACAACTTCAACTCTTCTGGGAAGGCTGTCCACAAGGTTTATGATTCTGTCTATGGGAATGTTTGACCATTCTTCCAGAAGCGCATTTGAGGTGGGTCTTTAGTTTTTTTCTGAAGGTCTGATGGTTTTCTTCCATGCGAATGTTCGTGGGTAGATCGTTCCATAGCCGTGGTCCTTGGACTGCGAATCTTCACTCTCCCTTGGTTTTGTAACGGGACTTGGGGATGAGGAGGCGATTTTCGTTAGTTGATCGGAGGTTGCGATTGGGTGTGTAGTGTTTTATTTTCTTGCATAGGTATTGAGGGGCGTTTCCTTGTGTGCATTTGTGGGTGAGGCAGAGGGTCTTGAATGTGATCCTATCCTTTATCGTTAGCCAATGTAGAGTCCTCAGGGATGGGAAGATGGATTCCCAGTTTTTTTTCCCGTAACTAGTCTTGCTGCTGTGTTTTGGATGGCTTGTAGGCGTGCAATCTGGTATTTAGGTAGTCCTATGTAGAGGGAGTTTGCGTAGTCGAGTTGCGAATTGATGATTGTTCCAACTACTACTGCTTTCTCCTCTTCTGGAATGAAGGGGATGAGTCTACATAGCAGGCGGAGAAGATGGTGGGTTCCGCTGACTATTGATCATATTTGTGCATTCATAGTCATCTCTGAGCCGAAGATGACTCCAAGACTTTTGGCTTTGGTGCTTGGGGAGATGGTCTGTCCAAGGATGGTGGGTGGTATCCATGTGGTCTTAGTTTTTGTATTTCGGTTTGTGTTGAAAAGAAGAAGCTCTGTTTTCGATCCATTGAGTTTGAGGGAGCTAGTGGTCTTTAAGTCATCTATCAATGTGAGGCATTTTTCTAGTTCCTCATATTGGTCTTTTTGTCCGGTGATGCGGAAGTAGAGTTGAGTGTCATCAGCGTATGAGTGGGAGCATAGATCCGATTTGCTGATGATTTTGAGGAGTGGACAGATGTAGATGTTGAAGAGCACAGGTGATAAGGGTGATCCTTGAGGGACTCCATAACAAATTGCCTGACTTTCAGAGGTAAAGGCTCCTAATTTCACTGTCTGTGAACGATTTCCTAAGAAGGAAGCGCCACCATGATTAGCCACCATGCACAGCTGCACCAGATTCTGAGTGCTCCAGTTTTAGCAACTTCCCCCCTCTGGGTTTCTTACCCTACTTGAGGCAAAGAGAAGACCCAGTATGTGATATAGACGTCACTGGATTATTTTTAAAGTTCCAACAATAAAACTTAGAAGAATGGTGGTGTGTGTTTCCATTTTTTTTACTATGCAGAAGTTGAGTAGCCCAATTGACAATCATGGGGATAAGGTGTGCTGCACATTATCTCCCAATGGCAAACATTTTCACCTGTGGGACATTGCAGCACTAACCCCAATGCTTTAGGAGGGGTGTCCAATTTTTGGAGGCCCAGTGGTCAAAGTTCTGTGGGCTTCTATCAGTATGACAGGTGGCTACTGTTTGTCCTGGGGATACTAGTCTACATACCTCATTAGTAGAGGAAGGAGGGTATCTTTGTAGATATAAAATAAAGTAAAATGTAACCTTCCCAGTACCAATCCTTTAAAAAAAAAAAACAGGATCAGGACCACGGAGAGCGCAAAAATACCAATTCTTATCATTCAAGACAGTCTTTTAAATTATTCCTAAATTTGCAAATATGTACATGAGAATGTTGAATCACATTGAAAATTGTAAAAATTGTAAGGAACCCGTAAGCATAGAAGTTGCCATTGCTGACTTGTTTCCCAGGGTACAGACCTCACTACTTAGGGAGTCATAGACTTGGAACAAGTAGGATTTTCAGGCTGTATGTTTGGCCTAAGCCAGCAAGCTAAGTAGCAAAATCAGAATCAGGATGACAGTCGTAGAGCATGTCCACAAACATGTCAGTAACTGAAACTTTTTTATTACAGGATGACATTAACATACAGTCCTATGCAAAAAGAAATCTTGTTAGACATTAGACTATGGATCTTCTCTAGTGATCAACTTTTTTCTGATCATACTTGCTTTGTGATGCCATGTCAGAAAAATATTAACTTGTGCATTTAGCTTCTTGTGGCTGTCTGTTTGTCAGACAGTGCAGCTAGCATTGTTTCTGAACAACTGCAGTGAGAAGAAAATCACTAAAAGTGTAGGCCAACCAGAACATTTTTGCTTTTCATTAAAAGTCTGTAGGCAGAGTTGTGTCCATAGATAGGAGTGTAAATCTTATTCACTCTCTCTCTCCCATTCTATCACTCTCTTGCTCTCTCCCATTCTTTCTCTCTTTATATACACACTATATTACCAAAAGTATTGGTACACCTGCCTTTATACGCACTTTAATGGCATCCCTAGTCTGTTGGGTTCAATATTGAGTTGGCCCACCCTATGCAGCTATAACAACTTCAACTCTTCTGGGAAGGCTGTTCATTAGGTTTAGGTGTGTGTCTATGGGAATGTTTGACCATTCATCCAGAAGCACATCTGTGAGATTAGGGCACTGATGTTGGATGAGAAGGCCTGGCTCTCTGCTCTAATTCATTTCAAATGTGAACTATCATGTTAAGTTCAGGACTCTGTGCTGGCCAGTCAAGTTCCTCCACCCCAAAGTCACTCATCCTTGTCTTTATGGACCTTGCTGTGTGCACTGGTCAAAAATCATTTGGTGGAGGGGGGATTATGGTGTGAGGTTGTGAAGGAAATTCTTGGGGTGTCAGCATACTTAGACATTTTGGACAATTTCATGCTCCCAACTTTGTGGGAACAGTTTGGGGATGGCCCCTTCATGTTCCAACATGACTGTGCACCATTGCACAAAGCGAGGTCCATAAAGACATGGGTGAGTGAGTTTGGGGTGGAGGATCTTGACTGACCTGCACAGACCTCAACCCGGTAGAACACCTGTGGGATGAATTAGAGTGGAGACTGTGAGCCAGGCCTTCTTGTCCACATCAGTGCTTGACCGCACAAATGCGCTTCTGGAAAAATGGTCAAACTTTCCCATAGACACACTCCTAATCCTTGTGGCCAGCCTTCCCAGAAGAGTTGAAGCTGTTATAGCTGCATGCAAAGGATAGTCCAACTCAATATTAAAGTTAATGTACGTGTAAAGGCAGGGGTCCTAATACCTTTGGAAATATAGTTTGTGTGTGTGTGTGTGTGTATATATATATATATATATATATATATATATATATATATATATATATATATATAAATATATAGGCATGAGAATTTTTACCTGTCAATAAATTCTTTTCAATTTGGCAAACTGTATTTACTTGCAAAACTTTATAGATTCCGCTAAGGCTGATCTTGATGTATCTCTGAATTTCTTTTCAGTGGTGTTATCAGGGAGAATGTGTCAATTTTGGGACCTGGCCAAAAAGCATTGATGGAGACTGGGGACCGTGGTCAGTTTGGGGAGAGTGCACCAGGACCTGCGGCGGAGGAGTCTCCTCATCTATAAGACACTGTGACAGTCCAGCGTAAGTAGCTAAAGTAAGCCTGAGCCAACCTAAGGAACCATTTGGATCATGTTAAGTTTTAAAGTATTCTTTTTATGTAGATGTCATAATTTGTGCCTGGCTTGTCTGTGAATGCCTAAACAGGCCATTGAGATATTAATGTAGTACTCCAGTTAAAGATCATTTTGCCATAATTAAGAATAAATGTGTCTGCATGTTGTATGAATGTACACGGAAGTGTTTGCTGGGGTACACATAGGCATTTCTTCGTTTGGACATCATCAAAACGCCAAATGTTTGTATCTTGCTGTCCATTTAGAGCTAAATTAGGATAATCTGCAGTTCTAGTCCAGAATACTTTCAGTGCCATGACCAAGTCATCTGTACATAATAATGCCCCGTACACACGGTCGGAAATTCCGACCACAAAATCCGTCTTTTTTTTTCAGACGGATTTTGTCCGACACTGGTGTTGCATACACACGGTCGGACAAAGTTGTCGGAAAATACGATCATTCTGAACGTGGCGAAGTTCGTTGTGTACGACGGAAAAAGTCCAATGGAGCCCACACACGGGCGGATTTTCCGACAACATGGTCCGATCGCACATTTTCCGTCGGAATTTCTGACCAGGTGTACGGGGCATAACTCTCTGTATTTAGAGTTACATCAATGAAAGTTTCTCCAGCATCTCTTTGAATTTTTTGTGATGGTTAGACTAACTCACAAGTAATATGCAATAATAAGAAAGCAGTATGGACTAACGGCACACCGAGGATACCCATATCACACCATTGCAGTAATAAGGATTCCTTAAATTATATCCTTAACTATATATTTGGTTTCAATTTCCTGCAATAATTCAAGCATGTGACAATGGTTCAAAGAGGCACGAGGAGCACTGTAATGGTCAACTGTAATAGCCAATATGTGCTTTATTATTATTGTTATTATTATTATTATTTTTATTATAAAGGATTTAAATAGCGCCAACATTTTGTGCAGCGCTTTACCACATGAGAGCAGACAGTTACAATACATTTCAATATAGGAGGAATCAGAGAGCCATTCTTTAAAGCTCTAAATGCATGGATGAAATACATAAGTGATATCTGTTTTACATGCTAGAGGATTTGTATTTATGTCCATCCAATCCTAGGATTTACAAAACCCTACCAGACAGCACAGCCAGCCTGAAGACCTGACTTTTTCTCTACCAACATTAAAGTGTTACTAAACACACACTGTTTAAATGACATTGTCTCTTCTACTTCTGTATGTGGATGATGGAACTGTAATCATCTTAATAATAATACAAAAAAAAGAATTTTTAGGTACCTATTTCCTAATCAATATACAGCTGTCACATAACCCAGATCTTTCCCAGCCTGTCTGTGGGGAAACGTAAGCAGGAGGAGCTTCTAGTCCTTTGCTGCTGGTTCAAAATAAAATTAAATAGCCTTTGGAATACAGAGTAAAAATTAAATAAATAATATCAATAAACTGTTTTAAATCATCATACAAATATATATTTGATATCAGACTGCAAGAGGCTGATATCAGGTTGCGTTCTGGTACTTGTTTGAATTGCTTTGAAAAAGACACTTTGATGAATGCATTCCTACATTGGTGTTTTTTTTTTTGTTTTTTTTTATCTGCTGGTAGTTTGAACTTTTCCTTTGCCAATAACCAAGACTACATTATTCAATTTTCCTTGCTGGGACAAGTTCTCACATTTGTTTTAATTATGGTATTCCTGCTGTTAATTGGATTGGATGATGTCATACTTTAAAACAGTAAAACAGAGGGATGGGGTCATTAAAAGGGGAATGTGAGAAGAGGGACCTCTCTACAGTGCCTTGAAAAAGTATTCATACCCCTTGAAATTTTCCATTTTGTCATTTTCTTGGGATTTTATGTTATAGAACAACACAAAGTGGCACATAATTGTGAATTGGAAGGAAAATGATAAATGGTTTTCAATTTTTTTTTACAAATAAATATCTGCAAAGTGTGGTGTGCATTTGTATTAGGCCCACCTGAGTCAATACTTTCTAGAACCACCTTTCGCTACAATTAAAGCAGAGTTCCACCCAAAAATGGAACGGTTTAAGGGAAGGTGACCCGCTGACATTTTTTTGGGGGGGAGCCGAACCCCTCTTTTTAGAGGGTTCCAGCTCCCACTTCCTCCTGGCGCACCCATGGCGTCAGAAGGAAGATCACCTCTCCCCCTCCCTCTCGGCAATCATCTGGGACATGTCACAGGTCCCAGATGTTTGCCCGGCCAGTCACAGCACGCAACGCGGCTCGCGCATGCGCAGTGCGTGCCCGGCTGTGAAGCCACAGCCGAGCGCCCACAGTGACAATTCCGGCGCCACATAGAGGAGGGGGAGACAAGCGGGGCTGACGCTAGACCCTGGGACAGGTAGACGTCCGATTATTAAAAGTCAGCAGCTGCAGTATTTGTAGCTGCTGACTTTAAATTAGTTTTTTAAGCTTAACTCCGCTTTAAAGCTGCAAGTCTTTTTGGGTACGTCTCTACCAACTTTGCACATCTAGAGAGTGAAATGTATGCCCATTCTTCTTTGCAAAATAGCTCAAGCTCTGTCAGACTGGATGGAGAGCATCTTTGAACAGCAATTTTAAAGTCTTGCCACAGATTCTCAATTTGATTTAGGTCTGGATTTTGACTGGGCCATTAACACATGGATATGCTTTGATCAAAACCAATCCATTGTAGCTCTGGCTGTATGTTTAGGGTCGTTGCCCTTCTGTAAGGTGAACCTCCACCCCAGTCTCAAGTCTTTTGCAGACTCTAACAGGTTTTCTTCTAAGATTGCCCTGTATTTGGCTCCATCCATCTTCCTATTAACTCTTACCACATTCCCTGTCCCTGCTGAAAAAAAGCACCCCTACAACATGATGCGGTCACCACCATGTTTCATGGTGTGGATGGTGTGTTCAGGGTTATGTGCAGTGTTCGTTTTGCCCCACACATAGCTGTCAATGCGGCCTATTTCACCGGCTCCTTGTCCACAGTCACTCCTTCTGTAGGCCCATCATCATGCACGGAGAAGTCCCCAGAATTATTTGACCACAGTGTTGGGTACATGCTGCTGGAGGATGCGCAGCGATTTGAAGGCTCCGATGTTAGTTCCCAGGTTGAGGAAGGGCGTAACGTGAGCCTAGAGAGAGGGGGTGCCACAGAAGGACAAGAAACTGGCAGTCATGTTCCCCCAGCTGCAGCATACTGCCAAGTTTGCTCCAGTGACGAGGAGGGAGTGGATGATGAGGTCACTGACTGTACTTGGGTGCCTGAGAGAAGAGAGGAGGAAAGTGAGGAGGAGGAGGAGGCACAACTTCAGTGAGGGGGCAGCTTAAGGGCAGCCATCCTATTACATCACACTGCAAAGCTCCGCAGGTGCAGGGCGCTGCTGATTCCCCACTGACTTTTAAAAGTTCCTTGTTGTGGGCCTTTTTCGACACATGTGCAGCAGATCGCACCGTTGCTATTTGCAACCTATGTCTGAAGTGGATCAAGCATGGCCAGAACAGCAGCCGCTTGGGCACCACATGCTTGACCAGACATAAGGCGACCTGCCATGCAGTCCGTTGGTAACAGCACTTGAAAGACCCACATCAAAGAAAAAGACGGACTTCTCCTTGCTCCTCATTTGGGATCTTCAACCCTACTATACCTCCAGTCCTCTCAAAAACCTGCACTGAGAGGAATGAAAGTATAGCAATTGGTGTTCCAAGTACTTGCAGCCAATCTGCTAGCAGTACACCACCAATTGATTTTATCAGGCAAATTTCCCTACTCCAGTTGCTGAATCGTAAAAATAAGTTAGGTCCCAGCCATCCACATGTTCAGCGTCTAAATGCTAGCTTGGCCGAATTGCTAGCATTACAACTGCTGCCTTTTCAGACTCTGCCCCCTTTCGTGAATTTGTGGAATGTGCTGTACCTCAGTGGCAGGTTCCAAAACGCCATTTTCACGGAAGGCCATTCCGGCTCTCTACCGGCATGTGGAATGCAATGTTTTGGCCTCATTGGACAGGGTGATCAGCAGTAAGTTTCATATTACCTCTGACTCATGGTCCAGCAGGCATGGGCAGGGATGTTACCTTTCCTTCACGGCGCACTGGGTAACTCTGCTGGCAGCTGGGAAGGATGCAGGACAGGGTTCAGTGTTGTTAGAGCTTGTTCCGCCACCACGACTCCAAAATGCTAGTTGTGATTCTGCCACAGCTCTCTCCTCCACCCCCTCTGCTTCTTCTTCCTCTAGGGCCTCTTCTGCAGATTTTTCCTCTGAACCAGCGGTGCTCCGTAAGCGTTCAAGGGGCTATGCAAGCAGTCTGGCTAAAAGATGCCATGCGGTACTCAAGTTGTTCTGCCTAGGGGACAGGAGCCACACTGGGGCAGAGATTCCGTCAGCTCTTCAGGGCAGGCTCAGAGGTGGTTTACACCACGCCAGCTTCAGCCAGAAATGGCTGTATGCAACAATGGCACCAACCTTCTCTCCAGCCTCTGACAGGGACACTTGACCCATGTTCCATGTTTGGTACACGTCCTGAATTTGGTGGTGCAGCGGTTCTTGAGCAGGTACCCAGGCTTACAAGATGCCCTGAGGCAGACCAGAAAAGTCTGTGGTCATTTTCCACCAGTCATACAATGCCAGTGCTCGGCTGGCTGACATTCAAAGGGAATGCAACCTGCCCACTAACCGCCTCATTTGTGACATGCCCACCAGGTGAAACTCAACGTTGGCAAGGCTGCAGTGGCTGCACACACAGCAGAGGGCCATCAATGAGTACCTGTGCGAGTATGGCACCAGGATAGGGTCAGGGGAGCTTGGCTTATTTTCGCCACACCTGTGGCTACTGATCAAGGATACATGCACTGTCCTGACACCATTTGAGGAGGCCACAAGGATGATGAACAGCGAAAATGCATGCATCAGTGATACTGTCCCTCTTGTCTTCCTGCTGGAGCACACGCTTCATGGAATCATGGACAGGGCACTTAAGGCAGAACAGCGGGAGAAAGAGCAGGAATTCCTTTCCTTTCACGGCCCCCTTTATCCAGATGGCATTCCTGCGGGCCCGCCAAACACACAGGAAGAAGAGGAGGAGGATTGTGTCAGCATGGATGTAGAGGATAACACTCAGCAGCAGTCTTTAAGGGATGGTTTTCCCCAGAAACCCAAGGAGTCGTACGCGGCTGGGAGGAGGTAATTACGGATAATGTGATCCTCAGTGACCCAGAGGATTCAGAATCGAATGTCTCTGCCTGCGAAATGACCCTAGGATTTGTAGTATCAAGGAGAGGGTTCATTACTGGCTGGCTTCTTGATCCACGTTACAAGAGTAAAGTTGCAGAACTCATCCTGCTTTCGCAGAGGGAGCAGAGGATGAAACATCTTCAGGAGGCCTTGAAGAAAGGTTTGTGTAATGCATTTCCAGACACTGGAAGGTTACCATTTCCTGGTACTGGACAACGTGTTGCTGAGGCTTTGTTCAGTCCGAAGAAGAGCAGTGGAGAAGGTGGCCAGCTGACCGATGCCTTTAAACAAATTTTCAGTCCTCATCGCCAAGGTCTGATCAGTTCACGCAACCATCGACAGCGTCTGCATTATATGGTGTAGTAATATCTAGGGGCAAGTGCAGACTTGGAGACCTTTCCAACAGAGCATCCACTGGGTTACTTGAAGATGGACCACTGGCCAGAACTTGCTCAATATGCAGTTGAGCTACTGGCCTGTCCTGCATCCAGCGTTCTTTCTGAAGGCACATTCTGTGTTGCTGGAAGGTTTGTAATGGATCAAAGAGTGTGCCTGTCCACAGACTCCGTTGATAGGCTCACATTCATAAAAATGAATCAGTCTTGGATCAGCAGCTATCAAGCAACTGATACTGATGTAACTGGTTGAATTTGCTATGGATCTGGGATCCTTTGAAGTCTGCATATGCTGACTATCTTATTCCTCCTCAATCTTGATGATGCTAGCTTCCAACAATATTTTGGGTTTAGGGCACCACCACCACCCAAGGCCCAATTTATTGCCTCTGTTTAACAGGGGCATGTAATTACAATTTTTGATCTAATATTTCACAGCAGGGCCCGTTCCTGCGCTCAACAAGAGTATCTGTGAGGGTTTACAGTGTTGTGGCGCCACCACCACCCAAGGCCCAATTTTTCTGCCCCTGTTAAACAGGGGCATGTAATTACAGTTTTTGATCTAATATTTCACAGCAAGGCCCGTTCCTGCGCCCAACAAGAGTATCTGTAAGGGGTTACAGTGTTGTGGCACCACCACCACCCAAGCCCCAATTTTTTTTCTGCCCCTGTTTAACAGTGGCATGTAATTACTATTTTTTAAATAATAGTTAAGCAGGGCCCGTCTTTGCACACATTTTTTGCCTGTTCGCATGATCTGCTGCGAACCGAACTGGGGGGGTGTTCGGCTCATCCCTACTCCAGAGGTACTGTACTATGGGCTTCTTGGCTGCTTCTCTGATTAATGCTCTTATTGCCCGGCCTGTGAGTTTAGGTGGACGGACGTGTCTTGGTAGGTTTGCAGTTGTGCCATACTCTTTCCATTTTCGGATGATGGATTAAACAGTGCTCCGTGAGATGTTCAAAGCTTGGGATATTTTTTTATAACCTAACCCTGCTTTAAACTTCCCCACAACTTTATCCCTGACCTGTCTGGTGCTTTATTGGCCTACATGATGCTGTTTGTTCACTAAGGTTCTCTACCAAACCTCTGAGGGCTTCACAGAACAGCTGTATTTATACTGAGATTAAATTACACACAGGTGGACTATTTACAAATTTTGTGACTTCTGAAGGCAATTGGTTCCACTAGATTTTAGTTAGGGGTATCAGAGTAAAGGTGGCTGAATACAAATGCACGCCACACTTTTCAGATATTTATTTGTAAACAATTTTGAAAACCATTTATCATTTTCCTTCAACTTCACAATTATGTGCCACTTTGTACATTTAAGTTTTGTTTGTAACATGAAAAAATGTGGAAAATTTCAAGGGGTATGAATACTTTTTCAAGGCACTGTGTGTGACTACACTAATGGATATGGTGCAGGGGCCTGCTTTTTAACTGAAGGGGAAAACCTCCAAGTATATTATCTTTATGTAGTGATAAAATGGCTAGTCAGTTGACAGCAATTGATTTAAAGCAGTAATAAACCCAAATTTTTTTTATTGCAGCTTACCATTTCTTAAATGTGGTGGTCGCATTTGTTTTTTTGTTTTTTTGTTGGCTTTCTTTCCTTTATTTTCCCCTGTGATCCTGCCAGTAAGTTTGTTGGTTTTCAACAGATTCAGCTGTTCTGCAGATATACTGTAGCAATTGGGACAAACCAATTAACACTGACAAAGGTGCTTACAATGGTCAGGTTTTATTTAGTTCTGTAAAACCTTTATCCCCAAAAGAACAAAATAGTTTGCTGTAACTGTTTAAAAAGTGTTAGCTGGAGTTTGGCCTCAATTTGTTAGTGTCTGCTAGTACATTTAACACTTCCTTCCCCTCATTTTAACAATGGTGCTGTCCAAAGGTGTCCCCGTTCTGAGGCGCTCTAATCAGGAGGTGTATTATTGTCCAGTTCACCAGGTGAAAAGAAAATGAATGCAGCCACTACATTTAAATATCGATAAGCTATAATTTTTATTAATTTTTTTGTTTTGGGTTTAATACTGGTTTAAAATCTTTAAATCTTTAAGAAAGAAATTAGGCATGTCTTAATAAATAGCATTCAATGGATTTTGGAAATCTTAAAATTTTCTATGTGAAGGAATGGGCATTCACTTACAGGAAAGCCACCACAGAAGTGAAAACCTAAAAATAGATTTATTACCACCAAATAATAAATAACGTCAAACGTCCATTTTTTATTCGTTATTTTTACACTTTCCTGGAAGTTAAACTGTTTCACAGTTCTGTCATTCCCCGGGGCCTGTTTGGCCGTGTCTCTGGTAAACTCCAGCTCCTAATATATTACATGACAAAGTGAGGTCATTATTCACAACCACTTGGCACTTACCACCTTTTTCTATATCAGGAGAGATCTATTTTATGTGTTATATTGTAGATTTGATACAGAGAAGGCTGACAGTACTTAGAAAGGCTTGCAGGTCACTAGGAAAGTCTTAGTTGGAATCACAGGGAAAATGGTGTAGTGGAAAGCAAAGTATTCCAACTCTTGGCCTGCTGTGCGGTAGAAAAGTACTGACAATTATCATTTTTAATGGAAACTTGTACTGGGATAAATATATAGCCTGCCAGGGGTGACCTTCTTCTGCAAATACTAGCTGCCTGGATACCGCTGGCTTCAATACTTTCTGTGTCACTCACCCAGAATAAGTATGCAACCAGTGAAATTTCAACAATTGATCTGTACACTTGTTCCTGGTAAGCATCTCAACATTGTTAACGCCATTGGATTTGCTTAACCCCTTCACCTCTAAGGGTAAAACAAATATTAATGCCTAAGCACAATTTTGCAAATTTGACATGTGTTAGTAAAACTGTACATATTATCACAACTACCCTGTGCATCCAGGTGGATTATACCTTGTTTTTTTTCAGGACAAATTGGGCTTTCATTTAGTAGTAAAATGTTATGGATATCTCCTGATTTATTTATTTTTTCTGTTATCAAATGAGAACTTACCCAAAATGGTAAAAAAAAATATATATATATATTTTTAAATGTAGCTGTATATTTCTTGTTACAACCATAACCCACCACCAAAGAACAACCCGAAATAAATTCTCCTGCTGCTGACAATCGCAGAAATACCACATATGTTATTTGTTGTTTGTACCTGTAGTACAGCCCAGAAGCAATAGTGTACATTTTGTTTGTCCTATGTAAAACACACTGACACTAACTAACACTGACACTAATTTAAAAAAATAACCTTGATCTAGGTATTTTGTCTTTATTTTTTTTCATGATTTATTTATTTATTTTACACATACTCTTTTTCCCTCTCTGCAGGGAAAGAGAAAGATGCAATGGCGGTTATTTACTAAAGGCAAATCCACTTTGCACTACAAGTGCAAACTACAAGTGCAAAGTGCACTTGAAATTGCACTGAAAGTGCCCTTGGAAGTGCAGTCGCTGAAGATTCGAGGGGGAAATGCAAGGAAACTAAAAAACAGCATTTTAGCTTGCACATGATTGGATAATAAAATCAGCAGAGCTTCACCTCATTTAAGATCTACCCCTCAGATTTACAGCAATTGCATTTCCAAGTGCAATTTCAAGTGCAAAGTGGATTTGCTTTTTGTAAATAACCCCCTATGTGTCTTTCCTCACCATTCACAGAAACAGAGAAACACAGGGGCGGGTTTTACAGTGACTAATCACTCTGGTAGCCAATTAGAGGCTATCACAGTGATCAGGTGACCCAGGATCGGGAGTTCCGGGTCCCGATCTTCAGTCTCTGTGCTCCCAGCACGAAGGGAGATACGCATATATGCGGCCTCACGGAATAAAGCCCAGTGCAGTGGGGCCACATATATAAAGGGAACCTGTCATTAACTTTAAAAAATGCAGGTTAAAAGCATGGAAAAACAAGTATTTTAAATGCTTACTTGAAGCGTTTTTCCTTTCCTTAAATTATTTTTTATTCACTTGCAATGTGACTACATTTTCCAGTGAAATTGACAACTCCAGGAAGTGTCAGTTATGAAGCAGAGCCACATTTCCCCTCCTTCCTGCCATAACCCTCTACTATTCTGGGAGTGTCTATGTACTGTCTGTACTGACCCTGCTCCTCCTTCCCTCACCTCCCCACATAACCTTTTGTGTACTGAGAGAACTGAACGTGTTTAGTCACAGCAGAACTGAATGTGATTAGTCACAGCAGAAGCCGATCAACAGTTGTTGGCCAATGGATGCCCACTTGAACCCACTAATCAGAGAGGAGAAAGACTGGGCTGAGCTCTGCCTATGTAAACAACGCAGAGCTCTGTTGTGTCAGCAGGGATGTGCTGAATTTTTTTCCCCTGCAAAACAAGGAATAAAATCCATTGCATCCCTTAGTGAAATCAGCACATTCCCAGCCCGTTCCCAGACAGTGTCATTAGTACAGTGACAGTGCATATTTTTAGCACTGATCACTATATTAGTATCACTGGTTCCCCCAAATGTCAAAAGTGTAAGTTTGTGAGAAAAAAAAACAACATGAATTGAATTCACAAAAAGCATTGCATGACCGCACAATTGTCAGTTAAAGTAATGCAGTGTCGTATAGCAAAAAATGGCCTGGTCATGAAGGAGGGTAAATCTTCTGGAGGTCAAGTGGTTAATGCTTATGTAAAATAGTTTTACGGGTGATTATGTATGATGGTGCGATGAGGTGCCATACATTCTGATTGGCATCCCGATGCACCATCCCCGGTGCACCTGTGTTGAAAGCATACCGCAATGCTTGGCAACCCACAGTAGTGCATTTTGTTATAAAAGAAGGGTCATGTCCAATTGAGGACACCGTGTGGTGGTTGGCAGTCTATTCAAAATGAATAGGCTTCCCTAATGCAATGCGCAACATAGTACAGTGCACAAATGTAAATGGGCCCTATTATCTAATGATGTTTCCTGTGCAGTTGTTCATTTAGCTGTCCCTTTCCTTGCACGAAGGGAAAGGAATTGCTTCCATTCTTTCTTTTAAAAACACTTCAAGTCACACAAGGCCTCATGTAATCATCTGACTGAAGAAAAGCCTTCTAGCAATCATTTAATGTCTCCCTTACTTGTTGTATGCAGCCCTAGTAACGATGGAGAAAATAGCCGTCTGCTAGGAGGAGAATGCACTGCTCTTCACTTAGGTACATCCTATAATCTATATAGTCATAGAAATGTTAGTTCATTTCCATTTCCATGTTGTACTAGTTATTCCCACTAGACAGACATGATTGTCCAATATCACTCTGGGCACTACAAACCAAGTTTGATGTTATTAAATTATAATACCAAAGCCAGTGAGATCACTGAAACATAAGGAGATGTATTGTGTCTATGCCGGTATCCCCAGTGAGATTGGATTTCTTTTCCAGACACTCCTAGGCTCAGAGGGACTGCAAATAGTTAACAGGGAAAGGTCACTGCATGTTTTAACTACTGTTACGTCAGGTACTTGGACATCCCTAGAAATTAAGCTTGATTTGCTTCCATGTTTTGATATGTGAATATCTGCAGCTGGCTGATGATTTTGTTAAATTACAAAGCATACAAATGTAAATTATAGTTCCTTTTTACAGACCGTCGGGAGGAGGAAAGTACTGCCTGGGAGAGAGGAAACGCTACCGCTCCTGTAACACTGATGTAAGTACATATGACATTGCCCAGCTATTTAAGTCACACATTGTATGCCTGGGCACACACAGTGGGCCTCAGCGTTTGTGGTATTTTACTTCTGTCTAAACCAGAGGCAGCTGTAGATTGAAGTCATGTTTATTGGCACCCTCTAGCGTGTATGTAAGGCCAGTCCTGCTAACTTATCCATAGATGGCACTGTACTTGATCTTCAGTCTAAATTGAAATGTCTATGGGTGATATTTGATGCTAGTTTAACCTTTGATCCACATGTACAACATGTTGCCAGAATTTATTTTTTCCACTTGAGAAACATTGCTGGGCTGCATCCTTTGCTATCATACACTGTAGCGGAAAAGCTGATCCATACATTTGTGTCCTCCCGACTTGACTACTGCGATGCTCTACTCGCTGTTGTACCTAAATCCACTATTAATCAACTCCAATATGTTCAAAACTCTGCAGCCAGAATCCTGACTCGGTCTGGTACAAGTGATCACATTAAACCTATCCTGGAGTCCTTGCATGGGCTACCCGTCAGGTTTCGCATAAACTTCAAGATCCTCTTGCTCACCTATAAGGCTCTTCATTGCTTGGCAACCTATTATCTTTCTGAACTTTTATCAATTTATTCTCCCCCTCGTAATCTCCGCTCCTCAAATTTTGGTCTTCTGTATGTAGCACCCTGGAGTTTATACAGGGTTGCTCCTCACAAATTTACTTCCCAGGAGTAGTTATCCTGGTTGATTGCTAGAGATCCATTGATTTTTCCATAAGTTTGGCCTTGTTGCACTTTTCTCTTCTACCACTAGGTGGCTAGGTACTTCGTGGTACTAGATATGAGAAGGGCAACCCAAGGTCAGGTTATGGGTATATGGGGTATCTCAGCCATTGGGTAGGGGTTTTCTTGAATCCCTTGGCCTGCTGGGAGAGCCTATATATTCGGGTGGAGACAGGTGATCTGTGTTCTGTGCCACCTGGACGGCTGACTGGGTGGACATGTGTCGTATTGCCCGGGCTTCTAGGCCTGAGATTGGGCCTATCCCGGGCACATCTGGCTGCTAGGCTGTCTGAGAGCCTATCCAGAAGCAAGAGAGCAGCGCAGGGTTGGGATTGCGTTTTGCAGTCCAACCAAAAGTGACGGTTCTGTCGGCCAGAGAACATGTCAGTGGTCGGTGATAGAGGGGAAGCTGTTGCCAGTAAGGGACTATCCGCCTTATTATCAGGGACGAACTGAAGCAATTACCGGAGCAGCATTCTCACCAGACGGGGACGGTGGAGAATTGGGAAACTTCAGTGGGAATCAAGCCAGGGATCCAGCCAGCGGAGGTGATGCTTGCAGAGCAGCCTTGTGTGTCAAGGTAGGGACCGAGCAGGCCAGGGTGAAGCTTGAGAGGTATCTGGAGTGTCAAGCTAGGGACCCAGCAGAGAAGCGGTGGTGACGCTTGAGGAAGATGCCACCGTGAAAATTGGAGGAGCTCAAGGGATTCAGTGGCAGTGAATCAGTGGGTCTAGTGAGAGACTGGGAGCTCAGTGTATTGAATAACCACAAGGAGAAGTTGTAGTGAAGGTGAAAGAATGGTTACGCTTTGTGTTAGGAACTGTTAAAGACATTTGCCATAGGAGACAGCATTCCTGCACATGCAGATGTGGCATCTTGCTGGATACCTTTCCCTGCATGGCTGTCCTCCTATTGATGTCTCGGAGTCTGCCAATTAATCTTGCAACTACCTAGTACCTGTGCCCAGTCTCTCCAGATTGTCTCCTCCTTTAAGTATTTGGGGGTTCAGGTCACTCCAGACACTTCTAGGTATTTAACTCTCAACTTACTCCCTATTCTTACTACAAGTCAAATGCACTGCCTTATGCAAGCTGCCTATTTCAGTCATCGGTAGAGCCAACCTTATAAAGATGGTATGGGCACCTCAGATACTGTACATACTCCATAAATCCCTGCAATGGATTCCCCGTAGATGGTTCACACGCATTGACACTCCATTTAGAAGCCTTATTTGGAAAAAGAAGATTGCTAGAATCAAACACTCCACGTTGCAGTACATTAAGGACCAGGGTGGCCTGGCAGTGCCCAACATCAGATTCTATTTCCTGGCTTCACAGCAACAACAACACATGGGCGGCTGGGGGGAGGTAGATATGGCGGATCCTATCCGTAGTTTACTATTATCTAGCATGCAGAGTCTCCCCACGGTTTCTCATCTTAAGGCCCCAGTACCCTAAATCGATGACCACCATACTTTTACTGACAAAACTATGGGCCCTTATCAAACACAGTCTGGGTATGATGGGCTTCATGGTGCATAGTCCATGGCGTAACCCTCGGTACACGGAACAACATAAACTAGAGGGGTTTCAGTCCTGGGTGGCCAAGGGTATTCGCTACTTCTCCCAACTCTATAATCAGACCATTTTTAAATCCTTCATGGACCTACTGGAGGAGTTTGGACAATTTTTATAGATATCTCCAACTTCGGCATGCTTTACAATCACAGGTACAACAGTCCAGGTTAGAACTCATAGAACATCCTTTAATAACTGACATACTCACCACACAGAATAAGGCCCCTTTCACACTGAGGCGCATTTTTATTAAAGAAACGCTAACGTATCAACATAGAAACACTGCTAATAAATTTTATAAAATATGGCAACCTTGGCTAGACTCCCCAGGCTTGCACCCTCCCAACTAGTCCTCAGCCGACTTCTTCAAATGTAACCTTTTAGCTCCTCAAAAAACATTACTAATTACTCTCACCCTAGTACAACAATTTATAGGCTTTGGGTTTGATCACGAAAATTAAAGTTCAATCTAAGAATCCCCTCTCTCACTGGCCAGCTAATGGAGATAACCTTGGGTCTTTGTTATGATAGAATTTCCAGTTAGTTTACCTTCCTTTTGGAAGGTAGTTATTTCTTCTACAGTACCTTTGCTTATTTGACTATGGTTGTGTCCCCTAATCTGTTGTCTGCTCATCGTTAAGCCCCATACACACGGTCAGATTTTCCGATGGATTCTGTCCTATCAGACAATGTTGTCGGAAATTCCGACCGTGTGTAGGCACCATCGGACAGTTTCCATCGGATTGTCCGACGGACAAAGTCCTATCTCCTGCTGGATAGATTTTTTGACAACAAAGTCCGATCACACCAAATCCGATCGTGTGTAGCGAATTCCGACGGACAAAGTGCTACGCATGCTCAGATCACATTACAAGACCAAAGCTATTGGCTACTAGCCTCTACGTAGTCCCGTCGTAGGCAACAAACATCACCACGTTCAGAATGATCGGATTTTCCGACAACTTTGTCCGACCGTGTGTACGCAAAACCAACATCGGACAAAGTACGACGGACATGATCTGACGGACCTGGTCCTCGGATAATCCGAGCGTGTGTATGGGGCTTTAGAGTGTACTGTGATAAAATCTGGGAAGGGGTTCATCTGTCATAAGTATTCTCTGCTATGACTGGAAGTGACAAATATTAGCTTTATGTACCCTGAACCATTTTATGTATAATATACTGTTTTTAATGTATACGCTGACAATATTTTCTCATGTGCTATCCTTTTTGTACATCTGACTTTGTGACACAATAAAAGCTTTTTCTGATTAAAAAAAAAAATAAAAGTGTTATTCTGCCCTAAACCTTCATCATATCTCTTAATTATCTTGTTTGCAATTTTGAAAAGCCAGTATAAAGGAAAAGTAATGGTAAAAAAAAAAATACAATTCCGGATATAACCAATTATTTTTGGCATATGCACGCTTATTGGTCTGCATAACTGATAACGTAGCAGAGGTTTGTCCATTTGCTAAGTACATTGTACTAGAACGTGTCCCTCTTTCTCATCTCAGAAATTTGGGAGTTCAATTTGGGAATTATGCAGTACATGATGGAAGGATTACTTTGAACTGCTGTTTTTCTCAAACCATTTATGCACAGTGTCAGCATCTATTATGCCTACAATCACTTTAAATTACATAAGTCTGCTGATTGTGCTCATTTGTCTCCCACCCTTCTAGGATAAACAAATTAATTTCCATTCTTCCCTGACTGCTTTTCATACATGAAAATGGCTTTACTCCTCCAGATCACCTGTTATGGTATCCTGGAAGGTTGTGCATTCTT